>CAXIVR010000003.1:62010696-63210696 GCA_964035755.1 Teleogryllus oceanicus | reverse complement strand
CTATGTGCAGTTTTAACCTCTTGTTAGTAAAGAAACTAAAAGAAACGTATGGTTCTTATTAAGAATGCTCAAAATGGACACTTTTGTTTGGAAATGGTTTTGAATTCTAGAGACAAAAAATTGCTTACAAAATCTGTAATACAAAATCCACAGTTTGTACAAACAGTACAAATTTTGGGAAGTATTTATTGCATTAAACGGTTTTTGGGTTTTAAATTTTGGTTCATGAAACACTTTCTCTGTTTTCATTAAAATAATAACTAAAATTAAATTAAACAATAAAGTTAATAAATTAAATTAAAACCAAATAAAAATAATGCATTATCGAGATATTTTTACTTAATTAATAGTTTAATAATTCATCTGTCATTTTAGATTAGTTTTAGGACAAATTAAAAATTAATGATTAAAACCTTTCATGCCTTATTTTAAATATTACAGAAATTAATCGATATTTCGTAGAATGATTCAGAACGATAATCGACGCACATTTGTAACAATGGCTACAGTGTTTCATCAGGGTTGGGCAGCATTTAAATACTTGTATTTGAAATACGTATTTAAATACATTTTATATTTTAAAAACTGTAGTACGAGTTTTGGGGCAGTATTTTAGAGTAATCCAAATATAAAAGCAGGTGTTTAAAAAAAAGATACTTAAAATACAGACGAAGAAGAAGATATTTAGAAAAAGGATAGTTTTGTTTGATTAGATTGAGAGGACTTTGTTTAATTCCGCTAGTGAATGGACCTCTTTGAAAGAAAAATAAAAGCTCCTTTCAGTTGTTGAATTTGGATTCTCTTCATTATTAAATGATATATCGGAATCATTAAAAACGATGGATAATTATCCGGCAATAAAAAAAAGCGTTTATTCTTTATAACACTAGTTTATGTTTATCCACGTCAGTTGAATGACAATTTTCCTTTTACACTTGCGCCAACTAGGGGTTTATTGTCTAATGATTTGTTTGAAAATTTGTCGTTTTAAAAGGAAATTCCATTTGTTTGTGTTAGACAGTTTTGATATTTTATATTTCAAAATGTTTATACATATGGTCACAATACATTACAATAGTTACTATTCCGAAATTTGTATGACTGACAATTATAATTTTCTGTAATTGACAATTACAATATATTGTTGCAATAAAAATATTCAATACAAAATTATTTACATTTAGAGTATTCAAGTATTTGAAGTATTTTAAATACTACGTATTTAGCACATCAAGTCCTAATATGTTTTGTGTATGTACTTAAATACTTATTTACAAAGTATTTTTCCGAAGTATTTAAATAGGAAATTTAAAGTATTTTGCCGAACCCTGACAATACAAACTTAGTGTTCTAATGTGTTTTGTGTATTATTTAAATATGTATTTATGAAGTATTTTTTCGAAATATTTAAATACGGAATTTAGAGTATTTTCCCCCACCCCGGTCGCCATCGCCAGAGTTGGCTTGGGGAAGGCGAGTGAGGGCGCCGCGGAGCAGCTGCGGAGGGGCGAAGGGCTGCACGTGAGCAACGGAAGGCGCAGCCGCTGAGCGAGGAAAATAACTTCCAGCGAAATACTGTCTCTCAAACTTTTCACACGTCGCAGATGCTTTGAAATTACTTCCCGTCCTCCTGGTTTTCCCTTGTGGCCCCTGGGATGCTGGGAGCTGCCTCTCTGACCCTCCCAGGCCCAGGCAGCGGGCGCTAACCGACGTCATTGTTCAATTAATGAATGTTATTTCGTCAAGTACGCTCATGATAATGTACAGTTTCCAAGTTTAAGTGAACCTTTTTGCAAAACGCCCAAAAAAGCTTTTCTCTAAAACGCTTTCAAATGCTTTCTCGAAAATGTTCAGTGAAAAGAGCTTTTTACAAAGGCTCTTGGTTGATTGAGGAACGTAGAAAAATATGTTGAGCAGTTTTTCGAATATATTAATTTTCCTTGGCAACAGAGAATAATTATTATAGATAATAGTGGTCGTCTGTAAAGTACGTCCTGAAAACACAGAGTAGTTTTTATCTCCCTTCCCCCTGCATCGCAACGATAATGCCAGCTTTAATTCGCCCTAAATTCTTACGTAACCCTGGCACCAACCTCCATTTCATACAAAGTGAAAATCAATGCCGCTAAATAAAATTGAAGCGTCAGTCTGTAATTATAGAATTTTCAGCTTTTAAATTCTTTTTCCACTTGCGTATTCGTTTACTAACATGAATCACACGTCAAATCAATTATTGTCTGCCTGTCCGTTTGTACGAACCAATCTAACTCAAACACTACTGAATCTATCAAAAAGAAATTTAAACAGTTTATAGATAATATCCATAGATCCAACTATTTTGTCTGGCCGTGATATCTCAAAAAGTTTGAAAGATATTTTTTGTTGGCCCGTCCCCCGCATTGTCTCCCTCTGCCCCGTGCCGCGGGAAATTGGCGAGAAACGTGCAGTGTCCAGGCGGTTGCCGATGGACGTCGGTCGTTCAGAGCCTGTGGGTCGAGGAAGGTGCAACGAGGCGCCGCTCACGCAAATCTGTCAACGCAGCTGCGTTGCTTAGTGTAGCGGTCGGAGCCCCTTTGCGCTGACAACAGTACACTTCACAACTAACGATTCCCTCCGTTCCTACTTTTCTAATATATTAATAATAATGAAAATAATAATGATAACGATAATAACAATAATAATAATAAATTGAAGAAGAAAAAAGAAGAAAAAGAAGAAGTAGGTTCGAGTCCTGCGTACGTATGGTCGTATTTGTGAATGTGCCTTCACTCCTCATTATCACCCTACCCTATCACTTTATAATTCACACTTCAATGCGTATCAACCTTGGGATACACCAGAACAGCTGATCCTCAAAATTACACACGTTAATCGAGTAACATGGTCAGAAATTTCCGATTAGCCAATAATAATAATAATAATAATAATAATAATAATAATAATGATAATAATAATAATAGAAATAATAATAATATATTGATAATGATGATGTTATTCCCGAAGGGTACTATAAAACCCAGCAGACCGAGTGGCATTCACAGACCGCCCGCGTGAGCCGGGAGTCCATCGAAAGAGCGCCGGCGGAGGGGGGGAGGGCGGTGGGAAAAAGTGCCAGGCGCCGCTCCGCGCCGCAAAACGCCTCTGGAGCCCCCGGCGGCTTCTGGCCCTCCCCCGCCACCACACGCTTCACTTCCTCGCCGCCGCCCTCGCGATTCAAAACCTCCACTCGGCCCCACGTCAACCACCGCGCGCGCCGGCAGCGCCCAACTCACAATGCGCTGGATTGTTAAATGCACCTACATCACGGACTCCTAACCTTTCACTTTCATCGACTTCTTAACCTTTAACCGACTTTAACTCTTAAACCGACGTTAACCCTTAAATCGACTTTAACCCTTAAACCGACTATAACCCTTAAACCGACTATAACCTTAAACCGGCTTAAACTGACTATAACTCTTAGAATATAATTTTTTAAACGATTTTTTTCTATGTACACATTAGATACGCTTATTCAACGGTTACATTTTAGTCTCAAATTTCATTGTTGTAGGGGCGTAACAATGCGTGTGTGAGACATTTATGTCTTCTTGGTCATATCGGGTGGGGCGTCTATGTCCCACTGATCTGCTCGCTGCAATTATGTGTTCCGTTGAATACAGTGTGCAGAGCGAAAAAATAATACAAATATTGTGGAAAGTACTTTACTTTTAAGAAAATATTATTACATTTACTAAATAACTATTTCATGCAAATATAAAATGGTTGAAGTAACCTACAAATGAATAATCTTTTGGAGTGTAACTGAAACTGATAATATTTGTATTAGTTGTAAAGTAATAATAATAATAATAAATTTGTATCAATTCTTCGTATTTGGAAAAAAAAAAAAAAAAGACGTACTGGAAATAATTAAAAACTTTAATGAAAAATTTGTAGAACTTAGCTTATACAAACAATAGCATAAGTAACATGTCCTTACCTGGAATAATTACAAATTGAACTATGCACTATCATTGCAAACGTAATCAGAGGAGTATGTATGTGAGGGTTGTCATCAGCACATTCCTCCTCCCTATGAACCACTTTGACAAAACAAATTCGTTTGATCGCCAATTACTGCTATCTGTGGGCAGATGTGGTAACTAGATGTGAGCTATTCGTATCAAGAATAATGGGACAAGAACATGCGACTTATAAATGGGGGTAATTCCCAACGGTACAACTGTTACTCGTGGCGCGACATGTGTGTTCTGTTGGTAGACTAAGGGCGAATTTTTTGCTGCATTCTTTGCCCCCTTACGTTTCTCTATAATATAAAACATCATGCTGCAAAGAATTGCACACAAATGCCTTAAACATAATTTCTTAGATCAATATTCTCATAAATATCTCTCTTTTTCAATAATGGAACACGCATTGGAGTGAGTATCTGAGTGGAGTATCTGAGAACACATTGGAGTATCTCCAATAAAATGCAACGGTTATAAAACGTCGAGTGTTTTTAAGAACTATTACATTTCTTCGGTGCGTATTGCAAGGAGTACATTCTTAAGTGAAAGAATCGTTAGTAATGCAGAGTCATAATTTCTTGATTTTTTTAAACATCCTTATTCCGAAGGATGAACGACGAATACAATAGGCAATTGCTCATATAGCGAATTTCTAATTTATTGTCAAATGTTCCGTTATTTGTATCAGAAAAAATATAAGTTCGATTATAATTTTTGATAATCAATGGAATCTTCATTATCCTGATCGGCTGCCGATTCGTATTCGACTATTGATTCCATGACCCCTTGACCAAAATTGCATCGACCCCAGTGAGTCTATACCGATCCCGTTGGGACGCCTGACTTAAGATGAAGCGATGTAATACAATGGCTAATAAGATCATACGTAAGTTCACGTCTTATAAGTTCTTGCGTAATTTCCAAATAAAAGATAACACACTATCAGAATTAAGGAAATTTCATAAAGGAAACATTCCAGTAACATTTCCATTTATAATCCAGACTTTAAAAAGTTCAGAATTGAACTGAAATATAATGTTCGTAATACAATGAATGATAATGATATGAATGATTAGTGAATTCTTTCGTCTAAATCGGTTTAATTAACCCAATTTAGCTTCTTTAGTAAACTGATTCTTAAATCAATCAATATTTCGATTTCACACATAATACTTATCGTTAACAATATTTCATATACATTTATCTGAGAGTTTTAAAATTGTTGATCCATACATATTATAATGCGTAAAATAATAGTACATATTAATGTTTTTGGGTGAATTTATATTTCATAAAATTCGAAGTTTTGCGTTCATGAAATGATTATTGCTAACTCGCCGTGCACAACAGGTTCGGAAGTCACTCGTGAAATATTACTTGAATTCATAATTCGTGCCAATCATGATATTAAATTACTGCAATTATTGCAGAGCATCAAAAACATTCATTAATAAGGAGAAATAACCTATAACTGAGATTATCTACTAGATATCTACTAATGCGTTTGTTAAATCATTTCACACACGCAGAAATGCTTGTTGTAATTATTAGCGAGATATGAAGAGTATAGACTAAACTAGTGGCCTGGAGACGGAAAAATACTGCTGAAGAAAACCACACAAAATGGTTTTCCAAAACGTGGAACGCACAATGCTCAAGAACAAGAAATAAACTACTCTCGTCAAGCATTGCAACAAATTAAATATTTTAACATAAATAGTCTTCATGAACACTACAACAACGCAGTGTAGTAAATATGGACACACAGCAAGAGAGTTTTTTATACACACCAAGACACGCGGACTAGACGGCATCTCGACAGATTTTATTAAACTCGGTGGGGAGGCAGTATTGCCGTATTTGTTAAGATTAATTAATGTTTCTATTAATAATGCAAGTTTACCAGACGATTGGAAGACAGCTAAAGTGGTCCCAATTTTAAAAAAATGGTGATAAAACGAAAGTTTGTAATTATAGACCAGTACGGACAACATGGGTTTAGAAGTAAATATTCGTGCGAAAGCCAAATCGTTTCTCTTTTTCAAGATCTAGCTGACGAAGTTGATGCGGGTGGGAGGGTGGATGCAATCGTAATCGACTTTGCGAAAGCATTCGACGTAGTACCGCATAATCTACTTATCAGGAAATTATTAACTTCAGGAATTGATGCTAGAGTGGTGAAGTGGGTAAGCGAATTTCTTAGAGACGGAAACAAAAAGTTCGGATTGACACTCAGTTTTCGACTACGGGTATTTTTACTTCAGGGGTTCCACAGGGAAGTGTTTTAGAGCCATTACTTTTCTTAGCGTACGTAAATGATCTCCATGTTAACATACAATCAAAGGTGCGTTTATTTGCAGACGATTGTGTTATATACCGAAAAATCAAAAGTAGCGCTGACAAACAAATATTACAGCAGGATTTAGAACATTTACGTGATTGGGCTGAAAAAAATGACATGGGAATTAACGGATCGAAAAGCAAAACAATAACGTTCGGGCGGGGACGAAATTATGAGGAACCAGACTATCGTTTAGGTGAGGTCGTCATCCCAAGAGTCGCATCATGCAAGTACTTAGGCATTCATATACATAGTAAATTAGGGTGGGATAATCATATAAATCAGGTAGTAAGAAAAACGTGGAAATCCTTGCATTTTTTAATGCGAATTCTAAAGAAAAGTTCTGCAAACGCAAAAGATTAGCATATTTTTCGCTGGTTCGCCCTCTCATGGAATACGGAATGGCATGTTGAGATCCATACAGAAAGTCGCACCGGAAAAATCTAGATAGAATACAGAGGAGAGCGAATAAGTTTACCTATAGAACTAACGCAATAAAAAGGCATGGGAACCTCTAGAAACGAGAAGAACAAGAGCGAGGCTTTGCGCTCTTTATAAATCGTACCAGCTTGGAAGGAAATTCAGATTAGACTAGAAAAAACAAATTATTTCGGCGGAAGCGATCACACTCGCAAAATTCGAACAATTCAGATCTTGGGAAATTTTCCTTTTGTAACAGAATAATTAAATTAGAATTAAAAAAAAAATTAGCCAATATTTATGTAGCTCGTATTAAATTTTAGAATCACCGAATTGGATATCACGACAGAGTTGAAATATTTTTATAATACTTAATATTAGTGATAGTATTTATTGCATGTTCGGCTTGTACTGTACTAATTTATTATTATTGTTATTCATATTAATATTGTTATTATTAATGTAATTATTGTTATTTAACTGCCACCGGGTCATACCCAATTGCAGTTCAAATAAATGTATATATGTAAAGACTATCAAAGAAGTTGCTGTACCATAACACAACACTTAAATGACCAAAAATGGCCGGCGACCACTTTATTGAGCCTTGCTGTCGCGTGCCATCAGATGTGTCGCAAGTAGTATAGGAATTATTTCGGTACGCGTAGTACGAAAATAAGCTGAATAACACAAACAAATATTTACATTTTACAGACAAAATTGAAAATAATTCTTTGTGACTTCTCGTATACGTACGTATACGGTGTAATACGAGTATAAGTAGTGTAGAGGAAGTTATGTAATGCTGCGGGAAATCAATTTCAAGATTTCAACAGAAATACACATTTTGGGGTTCCCTGATACCGAAAAAGTGTTTTCTTTTTCTTTTTCAAAACATCCGTCTGTCTGTGTAAAACAATAGCGCCTAAACTACCAGGTATTTTCCAAACTGAATAGTCTCCGGCTTCACTCACAGCTCTAAGATTTTGAATAACTTTCTTTAATTTTGAGGGTATTTTACATTAAGTACCTGTGACTGTTTTAATTCTTTTTATAAATAGCATCAACTTTTTTATTTGAATTTCTTTTCAGAATTCAGTGAAATACACTTCTAAGGAGGGCATAAATCCGATTTTCACCGTTAACTCTGAAATTTCGAACATTGCAAAAGTTTGAATTTTGTTCTGCATCTTCCTACGAAATATCAAAGAAAGAATTTTTCGTCAAATAAAATTTCTTCTCCGTAATTAATTATTTCATTAATGCCATATATACTTTTTTAAAATTGTACTTTTCGCGCAATATTGTATGGAATATGCGCAATATTAAAAAATATCAAAACCAATATTTTCTCAAAAACGGCTCCAAATTTTTCCTTCCAACTTCCTCTTCGTAAACTAAACGCACTGTTTAAGATAATATAAAAGACATTTTGCTGTACATTTTTGGTTTTATAAACATTGCGCAAACGTATTTCTTTTTTTAAAAATTTCTCTGCTGTTAATAATCTATATATTAATCTCTCTGCTGTAAAACTCAAAACTTTTCGAAAAAAGTTTTAAAAAAATCAAAATACCAAAAAATTGAGCCAGAACAACGAAATTAGAAAAAAACTAGTACGAGAAAGTCTGTGCCATTTGTATCACTATAGTTTTTTTGTATTTTATGAAATTCCTGGATAAGTAACGAAGCCATAGACTCTCCTCATATGGCAGCAGAGTATTTTTTCAATTTTTGCGCTCCCTTGAAATTAGTAATATAGATAATAGGAACGCATTCCGAATATAAACGGTAAAAGAAAAAAAAACTTTAACGGTATTACAGTTGTTTATACATAGGCCGCCAAATTCAAATTTAGTGCCTAACCTCCAATATATACAATTTCTTTGGGATGAATTATTAACAGCAGAGATCATACATTTCAGACGTCTCGCTCGCTTCTAGATGTACTTAATTTTCCCTCAAAATCGCCGACTGCATTGCAGAGAAAAAGAATCAATTTGTCAAAGAAGTCCGGAGCCTTCGGTATTCATCAACTGCGTAATGCAGATTTCACTACAGCTGCTATAACCACTACTACTAAATTGCCTAAGCAAAGGCAGTGGCCTCTGACTGACAGGCCCTGGCTAACTGAAGCAAACAATTCCTGGAAGGCAACCTCGACTCCCTTCAAAAAAGGCCATCTCGGGGCGCGGAGCGAAGTCGCTCGCGTTTCACCAAGGAGATCCGGGTGCGATTCTCGTCGAATCTCATGTGAAATTTGTTCCAACAAAACGGAGTTTGGCTGCTTCACAAGGGCTAGACCAATCCCTGTGAAGTGTCCTAAACCCTACTCCTATCCTTATTCCTTCCCAATTCTGGCCGCTGGGTAGTGACGCAGGAGCGCGTAGCAGGAGGCGCGTACGTCGAGATGCTACCTGGCGTTCCTCTTGACAACAGACCGCGACGAGACGGTGACGGA
Organism: Teleogryllus oceanicus; assembly: GCA_964035755.1. Lineage (NCBI taxonomy): Eukaryota > Metazoa > Arthropoda > Insecta > Orthoptera > Gryllidae > Teleogryllus > Teleogryllus oceanicus. The sequence goes on along the minus strand of CAXIVR010000003.1, from coordinate 63,201,461 downwards.
CAGAAATATCTACAGTAACGGAGGATTACTCCAGATTTAATGTAGAAAGTAACGGAGGATTACTCCAGATTTAATGTAGAAAGTAACGGAGGATTACTCCAGTAGCGCTCAACACCCAAGAAGGGGTTAGGAGACGCGTTGCGTCCTGAGTTGACGCAACAAATGTAAAAAAAACAACAGACACAAGCTCGAACTACTTCAAAGATGGCCATGAAAGCACCCCACGTCACCGCTCCAGCCAAGTCTTCCACTGTCGACATTCGAAGGACTTGTGCTTTGCACCAAGGCGCGGGGGCTCACATTGAAATCTACAGCCGATCTGGATGGCGGATCGCCTCCCTCGTGAAAAAACGATGAAATACGCGCGTGTCGACGGCACCAAGAGTTGAATCATTTATGTACGATCAATGTCCAGTGTTCGAAACTCCACGTGCTCTATTCTCCATGAGCTGGCATTTTGGCGCGTCGCAGCAGAACGAAGTAGGCGTTGCTTCGTACACGCATGGATAATGAGATAACACACAAAAGGTAATCCTTTCTAGTTTTAACGACTTCCTTTCACCCAGGCACAGGTAACGCGGATATTTTTTATCAATATTTAATGTTATAACCAGCTTCTAACGCCAAGGTGTTCTAATACTTGTCATTTTCAGAATCTTCTCTTTGACAAAAGCCGATAAGACGTTTTTGCGTGTCTTCGCCCCAATCTTCACAGTTCTTCCTCAACTGAGCCATATCACCTCCTTTAACAATAATTTTTACAATAAAACCAAAAGAGAAACAATGCTTGCAAATTATTTACTTTTAAACAAGATATTTTTAACATAAAAAAATTACGTGACACTTTCAATGAGACTGCCGATTTTTGGAACAACCACTAAACACTTATTCAGTTGGCCCACCTAAGTAAAGATACGTGACTCATGGTATATGCTACGTTATTTCTATCAAATCGATATTATCTATCAGGCATTTCTTCTTGAATAAATCGCATTTTTTCTTTATGAAGTATTTTAAGAGGTAGAATTTACATGTGGATTAATCTGCAACTTCTAACAATACATTTTAATTAGAGCTGTTACGAAAATAACCTTGTTATAACGTACAAAATTTGCTTTGAAATGAAGACACTAATATGAACAATGAATGATTTATTAACATAATTTACATTATAACATGGCAGGCAGAAAATGTGGTGAGTATATTGTTCGTAATTGAATCATTCTGAGCTTCCCCGTCGGACGCTGTGAGGTTTGAGGCATCAGCTGGAGGCCGGGGTTCTTGCGCACAAAATTCGCAAGGCAAAATTGTATTTTGGGGCCCAAAGAATAAACAGCGTGGTGCGCGCCAGGTGCTTCCTCTGAGAGTGAATCGACGAGGCGTGGCCGGTGGGGGGGGGGGGGGCTTCAGGGACGGAGTCTTTGATCCCTTGGGAGGTGGCTGCTACCGCCCCCTACTCTGCTCACTTTACAAAATAATTCACTCGTGCACAAGATGGCTGCTTTGCACAAGATGTCTTGAAAATTACTACTCTTTCTTTCTACGTTTTCGTCTTTCGACCTTACAAGGTACTCTTTCGTCTTTCTACCGCTTCCCTCCCTCGGCGTAAATGTTTCTACAAAGTTTCCGGGCGTGAATCAACAAAGAGAAATATTTAACGGGCACTGAATAGCGTTTGGGTTTCTAAGCTTGTATTAAACGTCGCACTCACTGCATTAGGAACTAAAGAACTCTTGTCAAAGGGGCCAAACACTCACTTATTGTACACAAAATTTTAAGTTAATAATTTACCTCTTAGGTTGTTGCTCTACATTGCCAGAACATTTGAATTACGAAAATTCAAACATTATACTTGGGTTTTCGTAACGTGTCGTGTCAAGGGCTTGTCTGCACAATGGAATATGGCACGGCTTTTTTCGTCATTCTCGATCCTGCTGCGAGATGTTGCAAGATTGCGATCTTACAAAGCAGTGATTCAGATCAAGCGACATCTAGCGACACGACCGAGAAAGACACGAAAAGCTGCGCCATATTCCATCGCGAAGATAATACCCTCAGGCGCCACGTTACGGAAATCCAAGTATAATAGAGAAGAAAGAGTAGTGGCTTTCTCCAATCTCTTGGGGCAACGACTCTGCATACACGTTTTAATGAAGGATTTCCAGTTATGACAAGTGGAAAGATGATTGTAATTTAACGATTAAGAAGAGAGAAATTTCAAACATACCTTTTATTTTAATTACAACAACAAACAAAATGGCAGCAATCTTAACCTTGAACGAAGAAAGAAAATGCAATAGAAGAACAGAACACCGCGAATGACACGCTCAATAAACCGAAAAAATATTAGAGTTTTTTTTAGAAAACCATGCCACCGCTATAATTTCCACAAATCAGCAGATTACAAAATCATAGAAGTTCAGAAAAACCGAAACAAAATTAATAAAATTATAACAAAAACTGAAAAGGCGGTTCTGTCTAGTTGAACGTTGTGCACTCTATTCCACCTCATGAATTAATCTTAAAAGTGAATGACACGTCTTTTGTGGTGTGTTTGAAGTATTCGAACTTTGATAATTAGTCATTCTACAAGTAATCTACCAGCCATATTTAATGTTGGATTACTCTGGAAGAATGGATTCTTCTGACAACAGATCTACAACCTCACCTGTTTCTGTAATGCAACCTGACGCTTTCCAACCTATTATAAAAACCTACTGATATATTGAAAAACCTATTGAATCTAATTTATTCTAAAGATATTTTCGATCGCGTAGCGATCATCAGAGATATGTTGCAGTGTCTAGGCGAGAAACGAAGTTTTGAAGAACTTCGAAAAACTTCGTTCTTCAGAACTTCGTTTGCCGCCCAGACGCTGCAGGATAGCTGTGATGATGAACAAAAATATCTTTAGAATAAAAATATTGATACCTCACAACAACTTTTCTCTAAAGCGATACGTAATTTTCAGATAACTGCCGTGAACTTACAGTTGGGTCAAGGACTCCGGTGGAAGCCCATACCAGAAGAGACCGGTTACCTTCCAACACGCAGTGACCCATTTTTTCATCTCTAAAACGTGAAGGCGCAGCCAATAAAATATGATTCAGGGGTCGCCTTAAGCGTTTCCTCTGTTTAACTGGCGCTTACAACTTAACGACCTCCCTCCCCTCTTGCACCGGCAATAAATGTGCCGGAACTGAAGAATCCCCGAAGAGCGCCACGAATGCCAAGGGAAAGCGGACGAGACGCTAAATGTTGAGCGCAAGGTCCTAAAATACTGACATAAAGTCGCCTAGCAGTCGCCTTACAGAGGAATTTTGAAAACAATGCCATAAATTCCTGTAATTAATTACCATTTGCAATGGTCACGTGAATTATTTGGTTAGTCGGGCACAGTCAAATGTGAAATAAGTATCAGATTAATTTAAGCAAGGTAAGATATATATTTGTGTCAATTAAATCATTATTTGATCTAAATGACCTGTTTCTACTAATAACTGAAATCCTCCTGATTTGTGGCCGCAGAACAAGGTGTCAGTTCCGTTACTGCTATTTGCTGTTAAGGTTTTTAATGTTTATAGTTGAAAATAGTTGTCATAGCTTTATATTATTATTGTTTGGCATTTTTCTGAGAATGCGTTAACACCTTATTGAATTTGCATTTGATGAAGGTAAATCATCGTTTTTCTCTTGAAAAGGGGTCTAAAAACGGTTTAGGTATTGCTAAATTCCTGGAACTCACAAATGTAAGATGCAAACATAGAACGATACAAACGTGTGCAAATAAATCGTCTTGGCTACGACGACAAATTTGTTTCTGCAAAACGATTAGATTTCCGGTTAGGAGCTTACTAGAAGTATTTTAGGAACACGAAATTAGTGACGACTGCTTCTCATTTACAGTAACATTTACTATTTTAAATGCATTATGCTAAATACCCCAATATACTATTCACATAAATTCAATGCGACGTAACTCTACACCTTCACAACTATTTTAACTTAGGTTGGAAGAGATTTTCGTGGAAGAGAGGCGAAGATTCATAATAAGACATTTTGTACTTTTTTGTTTATTGTTCTCGAGTAAATTGAGATGCGCAGAGTCGCCATTTTCTTGCCTAGAGCGTCTCCAGGGAAGGTGAATTATTTCGACCCTCCCCCTGTCCCTCCCAGCGCTCGAGGCCTTCGTGCAAAACTCTCGCAGTTAAGTCAACATCCTTCACTTGAAAACTTGCTTACAGCGAAGTAGTTCTTGGTATTTATGATAGTTTCTAAAAGCGTATTGTAAAACTCAGTGAACTATTGCCATACAAACAAGATGTTAGGTAAAGTGAGTACTGAGTGGAATAATTAAGAAACTTTGAATCACTGACGGCAGACGTTTCTTTGTAACTGACATCAAAGATGGAACTGCGGTAGTCAACATGGTACTTTCAAGTGGTGAAAAAACTTGAGATCGGGTTTTCCATTTCTTTCTTTCGCCACGCAAAAAGCCTTCACATCCATTATGGCGAAGGGAAAGATTGCCAGCTACAGGGACTCAGCCTCCTCTGCTCCTCAGAAGGAAGCCCACAATACCCTCTCCAGTCCGTCGCTTCCACCCGATGCTTTCATTCTTCCCGTTTACTTCTTTTTGTTAGTCCGCACCAGATGAAGCCCTAGGCATGGGTATCTTTTCCGTTAAAATCTTGTCCCACTTCATAGCGTGTCGTGTTCACATGAAATGTGAACATAATCATTTAAATTTCGGAAATGTCCTTTGACATTGAATACTTTTCCCAGGATTGAACCCTAAAATAAAAATGGAAATTTTTTCAGACTTTTATGTCGTTTCCAAGGCTAGTATGTTTTTCAGTTTTCTGATCTTTTTAGGATTCACACCTACATGTTATGGTATGATAATTCACGAAGAACTTTTGCTGAAAAATAATATTATATTTAAGTTGGAATTCATAAAGGGTACTTTTAGTTTGAAAGACGTAACTACACATAAGTACTTCCAACTGAGATAGTACGAGTGAGTTAGCCTCAACGCCCTTAACGTGGAGATTTGGAACACGGACAGTTATCGTGAATTTTTCGGTCAAAGTAGGATGTCTGGAAGAAGCCGTTTCAATTATTTTAATATATTTATTTTTTTGCGATAATTGTCTCGAAGTTAACAATATAACTCATCTGAAAAATCTAGGAAAGTCGAGACTCAGAGCAAATATTCCCTTCTTTCCACAAGATATATGTAATTGTTATTTTATTTACTGTTAAGAAGTGTAATTGGCGCAATTATCACCCAACAGAGGTCATTTTAAAAAATAATTCAATTATAAATTTTATATTTTTTATTTATGTATTGTTTCGAGAAAATGGCTAAAGAAAACGGCAAAAAAGTAGATTACATAAATAACTAGTGGCACAAAACAGAAAATATTCCTCGCATTATTTGTACTACAGCGATTTTCGAAAATTCAGTTACGTCGATAGGGTCGATGGATTGACATTGCGGTCGAGAGAATATTAGGCCGAAGCTGGACGCCAAGCATACAATATTTCCTGAATCTGTCTTGAGTACATAAAACTGAGTTGGTAAAATATTTGAAGAATTAAACTTGCTCAAACGTCGAAGCTCAGAGCTCTTCAATGGTCAATAAGAGATCTAAGGTCAGTATTTCTAGAGAACTTGAAATTTTATCGGCATTCAATGTATTTGTGGCGCAACTGGACGAAAGGTGGAAACAAATTTGATGTGGCTAAAAAAACGGGGAATACCAATTAGCAATTTCGGAAGTATGAAACATGTTTATAGGAAATAGTCAGGCGTGATACATTACTGGTTCTTACATAACTGTGGATGAACAGTTATTCCTGTGAAACGCGGGATGTAGATTCACGTAGTTTATTGCATCTAAGCCCGCTAAATTCGGTCAGAAATTTTGGATGGTCGTGGATAAGGAATCCAAGTACATTATAAATGTCTTCCTATTTGGACAAGATGATACACGGCAGGAAATGAATTCTCGCAGATCATGTAACGTTCATCCTTACATGAAGGAAGGCATGAATGTCACAGGCGACAACTTTTTTAAGTCGTTATCACTCCTTAAGCGACTGAGTGAAGAGTCAACTAGTATCATCGGAACAGTAAACAAAATTAGAAGGGAAGTGCCGATAGTTGTAAATAATTCAAAGGAGGCACTTCATAACATATTTTTAATCAGCTGTTTATTCACAATTTGTTCTTTACATGAACATTCGGTGAATTATTTATAAATAAAAGTATCTTAGGTGAAGAGTTGTCCTTTGACAGCACTTCTCAGGTGAAAATTGAGTTTTCACTTCATAACATGGCAGTTTTAAAAATCGGAGACATTAGTCTAACAATTTAACTATCAAAACCTGCAAAGATTGTTCTTATTTTGAGCTCCAAACATCCCGATGTGCAAGTTGGCAGTAGCAACAACAGGAAGCCTGATTGTGTGACATTTTATAATGAGACAAAGTACAGTGTACAGACCAGAATGATCAAAATGACAAGAAAATTTTCAATTGAAGCTGCGTCCAGAAGATGGGCTATTCATACTTTTTACAATATATTGGAATTGGTAGGCATACATTTGTGGGTGATTATCAGATGGTTACCGATAAGAAAATTTCTCGTCATTTTCTGTTGGAACTTGGTGAGGGAACTAGTTGTGATTACTCACAAAGAAGATAAAATAATCTTCCCACAGCAATTCCTGTTTCTTTTACAATCATTGATAAACGACGGCAGTGTCAATTAAGTTAAAATTGCAGTGAAGGGAAAAGCCAAAATGACAGCACAGCGTGTAAAAAAAATTATAAATAATATACAGGTAGGTTCACCTATGTTTGTTATGATTGTTGTAGCAATGAAGAGCATGGTAATTATTCAAAAGAACAATTACATTATAAATGGAATACTTGCGAATCTTGTACACTTACATTATCAATCCATCACAACCAGCATGGTCTGAAATTTTGTAGGCTTATTAAACTGTTTTAATAAAGCTGGTAAGTAAAATTAATTAACTTTTTCCTGAAGTGTAAAATCATGTATTTTTTTAATATTTTTACCTCGAGAAACATGACCATTTATTATTTCCCAGTGCTCTGGGCTGTATACTACACCGCAATGCACAAGAAACTTCACGGAATATTTTTGCCCCGCGTAGTGGTTTTAAGTAGTAGGTGACATTCGGTGGTTTAAATGTTAACGGGGGGGGGGGGCCTTCGCCACCAAAATAAGGCTGAGTAACTTAGGACGAAGAGTGAACACCCAGTGGGAGATTTAGAAGTCCGCCTCGGTCTTGGTTGAGTACGTTAAAGGGTAGTCGCGAGATTAAACGCGCGTCTGAAATACGCATTCCCGCGATCCCCATCTGCTCCTGCATTCCGGCGTGGACGGCGCGGGCCGAGGGAGAGACAATGGAAAGCTGCCACCCAGCCGGTCAGCGTCTCCGTGGAGGGGACCCGCCGCCGCCAACGCCCTTTTCCAGCGGTTGACTGTCGCCCAGCGCGCCGCCCGGGCGGAGAGACAAAGCCAAGCGCCCACGTTCATTGGGCCCGCAGCGAGAAGGGGTGCCCCAAACGCCCACCACCAACGAAGACTATAAGCTAGTTCATGAGGGCGCTTGCCTTCATTTCATTTTGCGTAATGGGTCGCTCCCAAATTCTCTCTTTGATTCAGTAAATTAATGTTTCTCTATTCTTCTTTTAATCATACTGCATGGTAAGCCATTTATGTCAAAGTCTCCTCCCCAGAATATCAGAATCGGGCAAGATGCGATCCATCAAGGGGGTAAGGTAGAGTATTGGATGAACCGCGACTGAGTCTGACAAGGAGGTTATAATTGGCACCCAAAGGTGTGGTCCTGGCGGAGGGTTATAGGACATTTTTTCCTTAGGGGTTATATCCAGCGGACAGCTGGTTACCCATTATGTATCAATGGGACGCATATTCGACCATACATCAGACACCAACACACTTGCGGGCTCCTCTGCTCTGGGGTCAGCAGAACGCGAGGCACCTCCTGCCCAAGGCGGGACTCGAATCCGCGACCCGAACCGAAGCGGTGAGTGGGTACTCGGTCTCGACCATCCATTATAGTACGTGACGATAAATAAAGGACTAATTGTACTGAGAAAATATTTAATTGGGAAAAAATCGCTATTTTCAATATTGTAGTTTTAGGAAGACGCAGAAAAAAATTCCCTTTTGTAATTTCCGAAAATTCACAGTTATCTGTGAAAGTATTCTTTCAAGTAATTTAAAGAACAAAATTGGAGCCACATTGAAGAAAATTTTGAAAATGCCACTGGTGTCTTAATGCAAAGTACGCAAAATTAAAAAAAAAAATAATCGCAGAGTATTGTAACGGGCAAGATCGATCAGAGAATATTCATTTTGGAAAGAATAGTTTAGGCGGTTCACAGACACACAGATGGACCGATAGACAAACGGAAAGACATTTTGAAAAAAGCAAAAATGTTGTTCATTACCAAAGAACATCTAAACGTGCATTTCTTTAAAATCTCGAAATCGATTTTCCGCGGCATTACGTAGTTTTATGTTAATTAATATATACGTACATACATAGGAATCTAATCCCGTGGTGCTACGGAAAGGCACAATATTTCTCTCATTACTTAGTTATCTAATTTCTTTAGTCTGTGCAAGTTTCTTTGTTTGGCCCAACCTTTATCCAGCTGTCTTCTATTGTCGCGTAAAGAATATTTCTTTACGTTTTCCCAATTTTGCTGGTCCCTAATGATTGAACTGAAATACTTCTCTTATAATATTACAGACCTGATCTCATATGCACATTTTTGTTTACAATTTGAAGCTGCTATTGAGAAAATGTCTTTTGATTATTTCTGAAAATGCCCAATATTGAGCACACCATCACAGAAGAATTCGAGTTTCCTAGAAACTTAATTGGAAATTATTCAAAGCACTTCCACTCAGAATTTTGCAACAAAGTAAAAAAAACCTTTGGAATGTAAATATTAACAACGTGCGAGGTATTTAAAAATATATGGGTAATTAATAAATACGTCAAAATACCATTGATCATGTTATTCAGAATAATTAGCAAATTACAAAAAATACAAAGAAAATGTTTCAACCGTTTTTCTTTCACACATAAAGCGTGTGAACGTTTCTGACAATCCATATTTTAGACTTTCTTTTCCCCAAAAAGCTTTGAGGGTGTTGAGAATGTTTTTTAAAACATCATAATAAGCACTTGGACTCGCGAACGGAATATTGCATACATTTTAACGATAATGTAAATATTAAAGACAATTGAGTGATATATAAAAATACTTTTGTGTGATTTTCTAAAAACCAAAGATTACAACAAAATGAGGGTGCCATCTTGTGCAGTGCACTTAGCATTATTTGTACAAGAAAATTAAAGAAAAAATTTAAGCCGTTTTGAAAAAATATTGTTTTTAAAAATTTGTATATTGCCACACTCAAGTTTGCTCGTAAATATGTTTCCAAAACGTACATGTTAAAATTTATATTGCATCGTAAAGCTCTATTTTGTGAAGAACAAATTTCAGTTGAAAAAATGATGTTATTGTCAACTGTATTGTAAGTTAACAGAGTTAACAGTGAAAATCGGATAAACGTCATATTTATAAGTGCATTTCACACCAAGTTTACAAGAAATTTAAAGAAAAAATTTTGGAGCAATTTTTTAGAAAATGCCAACTTACCGAGGAGTGTCGCTTGACAGAGGTAACTTGATGTACAGCTATTTTCATTTTCAGAACAATGATTTACAAATTGTGAAATGTTGGCACGGGCCAAGCTAGAAACACGTTTTTTTTCAGTATTTCCTCTATATATGTACATTAGTACACTTTTGATATCAGAATGTATAGTTGTGAGTACTTTACCCTGCAATGAAACCTATTTGAAATATGAACAAATGATAATTCTTAACGTGTCTTAACAGTACTTTCGTAATTGCGTTCGTCTGAAAATATTACAGGTTTCTATGGGAACCAATAAAATCGTCTCTTTACGCCACCACTTCTGGAAGGTGATTTTATCCCTTTAAATCGTTTATTCACAGAAAAGAAAAAAAGTGAGACATTTGTTCGATCGTCTCAACACCCACAATCGAGCAAAACGGGACAGGGCGCTGACGCGGTGTTTCGTTGGGAGTTGACCTTGGTTTCCCTTGGCAGCACCGCAGCAGCGATTTCCTCGCCCTCCACTTTTATCGCCTGAGGTCCCACTCGGCCGTCAGCCCCCGTCGCGTCGCGCGCTCCCGTGTGAAAGGGCGGCGCGCCTCCTCCGCTGCGGGCGATCGCCCGCGCCCAACACCGCCCCGCCGAACGACGCCCCCGCCTCCCCGCCTTTTCGCGGCCGCGTGCAGCTCGCCCCGCTTCCCAGCTCCGCCACCGCTACGCTCCACCGCGCCCGCGCGTAGTTCGTCCTGCCTCGTCCCCGCCCCTGTCCCGGCCCACCGCGGCCGCTAGCACACTCTGCCTTGACCTGCCCCGCCCCCGTCCCACCGCAGCCGCGCGTAGCTCGCCCCACCCCACCCTACGCTCCCCGCCCGCGTCTGTCCCTCACCGCCCCACCGTGGCCGGCGTAGTCGTCCCGCCCCACAGCTCCCGCCTTGTCGCGCGTAGTTCGCCCTGCCTCGTCCCCGCCCCTGTCCCGGCCCACCGCGGCCGCTTAGCTTAGCTCACTTTGCCTTGACCCCCCTGCCCCGCCCCCGTCCCACCGCGGCCGCACGTAGTTCGCCCCGGCCTCTATCCACGCCTCCCCCGCCCCATCCGCAACACCTCGCCCCACCGCAGCTCCAGCACTTTCCCCTCCCTTTCCCGCCCCGCCCCCGCACCGCGGTCGCGGGTAGCTCGCCTCGCCCTCCTCCGCCCCCGCCCCCGCTCCACCGCGTCCGCGGGTAGCTCGACCGACGCCACTCACCGCGGGCGCAGACATTGAAAATAGGCCCCCGCCCGCCCGCGCTGACTCGAGCGCTCTAATGGAGGCGCAAAGCACTCGAGTGGATGCGCTGGCGGCGGCGGCGGGGAATCGCAGAGGCCCGGCGCCCCTCAAGCCCTTCAGCGACAGCGCAAATGCCTCAAATTCCGCCTTTCGCAAACATCTGAATAATGCCTAGAACGAGAGAGGCTTCGCACACTATTTCTGGTGTATTCTGGAAAGATTCATCGCGGGAGAGACAGGTGAGGCGAGGGATCCCCCAAGTACACAAATGCACATCTTCTGTCATTAGATTGGGAAAATGAAAAAATGGCACAAAGGTATGGAAATGATAGCAAACATCACAAGATGCTGAGGAGATATGTTTAATTAATTAAATTACTCAGAAAATTATTCAGACCTGGAATGTCTTGAAATAATAGATTCACCTACTGGTTTGTAGAATGTTCCTGGATTATTATGAAAGAAAATAAAAACCTCGCAGAAGTTTTTCTTCTTTGAATCTTTTTTTTCTCCTTTACGCTTTCGCTTTCTTCTCCCTCCGCCTCTGATTTCATTCTCTTTGTCTTGCCAGTCTTCTCAATCTACGAGAATACGCCACATGCTCCTTTAGATCCGAACGTACAACTCGCTCTGGAGTTCTCATTACTTCTGCTTCTTCTGCTTCATGTATTTAGGCCTCAAGGCCTGTTTCCACATCAAGAGAGTGAGTCTCTCCATCTTGTTAAGGGGCGACCAACATTTCTTCTTCCTTTAGGACTATACGTGTACATTATTATGGGAATTCTGTTTCGAGGCATGCGTTGGATATGATCATGCCAGTTGCTCCTAAATTATTGAATTCTGTCCATCAGATTGAATATATTCAGTTCGGTTCTAATGTCATTATTATATTGTCTATCTAAGGTATTGTAACCTGCTACTGAACGTAAGAATTTCATTTCGGCGCTTTCTATTTTTCTTCTGTCAGTTCTATTTTCCAGTTTTCGCATGCATACGTTAGCATGCGAACTGCCATTGCTTTGTAGAATTTGAGTTTCTTGGTTTTTTTGGAGATTCTCATTACAACTTCCTAATTTCATGAATGGAGAGACGACTGGATAATGAGTGCTAGGTTATGTTAGGTTAGTAGAGCGTGGATATGATTTTAGTACATGACCTTTGAAAAACAGGATTGTATTCTATTTTTAGTGTAGGATTTTCAAAGTGGAAATTATTTGCATCTGGAGAAAATGATACGATGTTGTTGAATTGATTTGAGCGACTAGAGATGAATTGCGATGTGAAGGAAGATCAAATTCTTTGTTTTATTCGTTATTGGAAACTAACCTGGGTGCTTTTGCTGCAGTACGAAGGATCTTGTTCTGATATGTTTGTAGCAGTTTTATTACGGTAGTATAATACATCATATTACATGTAAGTGTAAACCCTTTGGACATTGGTCGGCGAGAAGGTGAATAAATAAAGAAAGATAAGAGGGCTTTGAAAAAGGAGGGGATACTAAAAACCAAGTTTGAGGGAGGCCGTTTTTGTCTATATTTTTTAGAAATAAAACCAATGCTTTAATAGTTAGAGGAGTAGTGTAATAAAATATTTTCGGCAAAAAGAAGTTAAAGGAACATTGGCAAATTAAATTGAGGGCAGAAGTTATGGTAATGTGAGAACTGTTTGTGTGTTACATGAACTGAGATCAACAGAAAAGAGAAAAAGATAAGTCCCTAGACAGTTATATAATGAACTGAAAACAAAAACGTTGTTATTAGTGAAAAGAAAGAATCAAAGGCCTTAAACGGGGTGGGAATATTTGCTGTGAATATAAGTATACTTTCTTGTTTTGTCGTTAATTTTATTGTTCATGAAAATGAGTGATTAATACAAGTTTATTTGTTCAACACAGAAGATTATATTTATTTTTAATATAGTAATTTTATTGATTATATTAAACATTTATTTACAATTTTTCCGACGTTTTCCGTATGGAAACATTCTAAAGTACGGATCCATGTCCCGAGAATTGGTGAATAAATAAACAATTTATTGTGCTGATGTATAGTGAAAAAGTCGGGAATATTTAGAAGATAATATCTCGGTATGTCACAGTACGGGCAGCACCTCTTCATAGAGAGTATGCATACGTTAAAAGTGTCAAAAATAGCAGTTTTATATAAATAAAAAATATATCCGGCTACAATGGAAGTCCGATATCATAAAACCAACCAATATATATATATATATATATATATATATATATATATATATATATATCAGGCCTGTGCTTTATTCGTTTTATTTAGGAAATGAGTTACAATGAAAAAGTAATAACTTTTAGAGTCCGTTGCTCAGAACTTAATTACCTCATCGTTAGCCTTGTTTGGCTAACTATATTGATTTCTTTTGCGATTTTGATTATCTGAAGTTTGGAGATAGCAAATATAGAATCGAAGTTTATTAGATTTTAGAATAAACTAAATATTTTTGACTGTAAGGAGGTTTGAATATATCTCTAGAGAAATGAGATTTCATTATATGACTGGCCTAAATTAAAAAAGATAGAAAAGGAGCTTCGGGGAAAATATTAGTTTAATTTTATTTTGTAAATATTTTTTAATAATTTAAATTCTCCATATAACTCACCGTTACTAATAAACCATGGGGCTTTGGTAGTTTTTATTAAAAATATTTTGTACTAATTGTAATTTTGTTAAATGAGGGCGGCTTCATTACATCAGCAAATGAAGGATTAGCTAATGAAATTGCAGGTTTTATAATAGATGAATAAATTAGTCATTCACATTCAATACTGAAAGTGGAATTAGAATTTATAATAGGATACAATTTGAAAATCTTATTGTCTGTTTTGTCTATTGTATTTTTGATATGCTCTTTCCAATTTAGTTTTGTATCGCAGGTAACGACTAAATATTGAACAGAATTTTAAAATTCTATATAGGAATATTACTATTTCTACAAGGAATATTATATTTCTTTTGGTGAGTGGAGGTGATATTGTGAGTTTTTGCAAAGTAAATATTTTCGCTGGTGATTTTTTCAAGTTTATTTTAATTCTTCCGTTTATCAGATTATTGGATGTATAATAATGCATCATTTGGAAGATTGTTTACGTTAGAGACTATTATATATTCTTAAGCAAACTGTATCAAACACATCTTGCAGTGTCTGATAATTCTTCGGTGTCTCGGAAGTGCGAACTCTTTGAAGCGACAGGAGGACGGTTGGGTGGAGGGGGTGTTGCGGCCGGGGGCTTTTGAGGGGCAGGAGGGAGGGTTGAGACGGACGAAGATGGACGGGTCTCGGGGTAGAGTTGGCGAGAGTGGAATTTAGGGGTGCATACATTGGGCTAATTTTAGCAGAGGGGTGAGAGTTCAAGGTTTTGTTGGTTAACCCTAAGTACCCGCGCGAAGAAAGATACGTAACTACTCGCGTCGGGTCACTGTGATCTGACACATAATAGAACCTACCAGAATGGTCGTAAAATATATTAAACGAAGAATAAGCCCAAAGTGATAAATAATCATGTTTTGTCAGTATATCGAAATAATGTTTATTCTTCTTTCTCAAAAAATAAATGCATTAAATTCATCATTATAGAAGTTTAGAATACAATAGGAGACCTGCACAATTAATATAAATTAAATGTTATTTTTTACTATTATAATATATAATTAATAGAGATTTTTGAAAAGTGTTTTGTTGCATATTGCACAACATTGAGAATACTTATTTCGCTCGTGTTTGGACATTAATCAAATTTATTTATCTTCGTTTGAGATTACTCAATTAATACTCTCGTTGTTGTGTTGTTTCGTTTGAATTACAGCGATTTGTGTCACCTCTATTTCAATATAATGCTAATATATACAATACAAATGCTAAAACAATACTCAATTTTACTTACTATTTCACGTGTTCAAAAATTCAATACACAGAATTAATGTACACAGTCTGGTCGAGCCGGGCGCAACCTCGAAATTCTACGAACACTGCCGGTTGCGTTTGGGTCAAAACCGACAGACTATTGATACCTGTAGATGTATTGTTGGGCACATTAATGGAAATGTATTGACGTCATGGGAGATTACCTGAAAGGAATTTTCCCTGTAGCAGCTATCTCAAGAGATGCGAGGGAAAGAAAAAGGACTCGGGTCATGTCCCGACACGAATAGTTAAGGGTTCAGGCAAATGACAATCTGGTTATGCAGATTGTTATAAGTAAATGGTTTCTAATTTTATTCTCTGCCTATTTCTATTTTTATTTTTTAGAAATCGGAAATTAATTTTTTGTTGAACGTGTGTGTTACATGTTAGAGAATCAACCAGTGATGTTATTTTTTCAGGATTGTTCATGTTTTTGATTCTCTTCGAGAATGTCCAGACAATTTTGATACACATTCCTCTACATTAGTCGTAGTATCTTTAAGATTAAATTAAGTTTAGTTTGTAACTATGTACTTTATGATTACGCACTGCATGATGTTTTTTGCCCCTAACTATATTGTAGAATAGATATATTGGTATATTTAAAAGCCTGCCATCTTAAGGCGTGAATACCATTTTTATAAAAAAATACATAATTTTCATCAATGAAATATGGAATATTGATGCTCTGATGAAATAGTGATAATCATGAAATTAAGAATAAGTACCTGCAATATCGTAACACTCCCAGTTTGTGTAAGCAATTTCATTTGCACTTGTACAATGACAATGTCAATCCAATTTTTTAAAGAACATTGCTCAAAAGCTTCATTACCAAATATACCAACTTAGGTGACTCAGGGCATCAATTGATGCTAAATCAGTGCCTCTGGCAGGGAGGTCCTGGCGTTCGAGTCTCGACGATAGCAGAATTTTCGACACTAATTACATAGCTAGGCCGAATTCAGAGGCTGTCTGGAGGAGAAATCGATGCCGGCTTCTGTGATTGGTAATTTTCCGTGGTTTCTCCGATCAGCCCCAAGCGAATGTCGGAGAAGTACCCTAACAAACGGGCCACCGACCGAGCGTGAACTTTCGTCTTCATTGTTCTATTGTTTACCTCCTTACACACACACACACACACACACACACATGCACTACACTTGCATTCACTCACATTGCACATTCGCATACACTACTATACACGCCGGAGCAAGAGCTTCTCCACGCGGGGGCGGTGTCCTGCTGATGGGTGACTCTTGGCTGGGGGGGGAGGGGGCTGCTAACCGATGGGTGAGAATTTGTATCGTGGTCACTGTATTCTAAATCTTTTGTTTCAACTTCATATCGATTAGTAGTTTTGTTAATTATAAGTTGATCGATTGCCTTCACTGAATTTAATGTGATCTGTGAGGTACATTTACTATAATATCTAAATTGAAGGAATTAATTAAATTGAGAAACCGTTCTTATTCGCAAGATTCGACCGTATAATTAACATTAAAATATCCGCATACAGCAATGAATGTAACAGAGCGATTGCTGACTTAAGTGTTTCTCCGGTTTTTCTAAGAACAGAAGATAATCTGCAGCTCTCTTTATTGGAGACCTGTAGGGCAAAGTAATTTGTAGCGAACGAACATGTACAACAGAAATTTCGAAAACATTTTCAACAAAATACACCTTTAATTCTATCAAGGAGATAGAATCGATATTATTCCTAAAGTAGAAACAGGAACTCCCATATGTAGGACCGTTATGTTATTCTCTCTCTGAACAATAAAAGGCTGCGAAGTAAAAGTTTGGAATTTGGAAAATGCTAAGTTCATTAGGAGATTGGTTGGCGCCGGATCTCGCCATCCAGCGGGGAAAGATCACCGCCACCTCGCGGGATAAAAACATGCATCACACTTACGGGATTAATGACCTTAAGCGTTGACGCGCCCGGAATCTCTAATCAATCATTTCATTACAAAATTCATTTCTGAGAAATTTTGTTAAAATAATGATCATAAGCAACTATTGTTTTCGTATATCAATCTCTGACCGGGAGGTCCTATGTTCGAGTCCTGACGGCAGCAGGATTTTCGACACTAGCTTTTCAGCTAGGTCGAATTCAGTCGCTGTCGGGAGAAGAATTCTAGCGGCCTCTAGAATTCTCCGGTTGCTCTGAACGGTAGTTTTCCGTGGTTTCTCCGATCAACACCAGGCGAATGCCCGAGCAGTACCCTACCAAACAGGCCACGCGCGCGATCTGTCCTTCCTTTCCTCTTATATACACACACTTTCACTAACATGCACTACACTACCACATATTCCGGGAGACCGGTCGGGAGCTTAGAGCTAGTCCCGGCTGGGGCGGTGCCCCGCTCGTGGGAGAGTCCTGGTTAGGGGAAACCCCACTAGCCGACGGTAGGTCGGCGCCGGATCTCGCCATCCAGCAGAGGAAGATCACTGCCGTCTCCGGAGAAAAAACATGCACAACACTAAGGGGAGTAATGGCCAATGCAGTGGACGTGCCCGGAAACACGAAAAAAATCAATCAATCAATCAATCGCGTATCAATCGAAAATTACATTCATATTTTTCCCAAGGTGGAGCTCACAATCCCTGTTTGTCTCGTGTGCAACGCGCGCTGTCAGTCGGTTTGGCCCCTGGTTGAACGGGTGCGCCCCGTCGCAGCACGAGCCCCAAGCAGATCATCATTGCGATTTACTCTCTCCACTCCAACGGTCAGTATCGAACGCTAAACTCTGATTGCGGGCAACAGGGTTACGAAATCAACTGGTTGATTAAACTTAATTGGACATTGCAAAACTCGCTGTGGCGATATTACTGGAATTAAAACGCAGCGCGAGCGCATTCTAGCGAGTCCGAGGCGGACTACCTGTCTCGTCACAGACGAGATGACCACCTGACACTTCACAACAATGGGTCTGAGCTCGAACTATCAAGGCGCCTTATTAGTATGATTTTCGAAGCGTAATGATCTTCGATGTGACTGTGCGAAACTTTCGTGAACGCTCATTTAATGCGTGCAGTCATTTCATGCGCAGTTATTCGGTCCGTGTGAAGGTTAAATGAAGAGCTTGAAATGGAATTTTTTTGTTGCGGTTTCAATTAACATTGTTAGACTCCATCGCTATTGTTTATGAAACAGGAAATATTTCGAATGAAATACAATTAACGATGAATAAAGATTCAAATAATTTTGACATCTACATTTGTTGCTGAATTATTTACGGCCAAACAATTTCAATACTTTAACGAGCATGTTATCTTACTCATTGACAATAGAACATTAAGTAATATCGTTCGCAAACACATCAATTATATTTCTCGTTTCACACACGAATGCAGGGGTAAATTGTTGGGTAAACCAACTGCGTGTGGAAATTTGTTGCGGCATTCCCAGCTTTGATTCGACAATGGTCCATTGCTTTGGTTTGCCAAATATCACATTCTGCAACAGAAATCATAAAAGAATTGGAATATATAAATACATTATTTGATGCACAGTTTTTCTTCCAAATTTGCTAATGAGTTTCATCAACATGTGATATGTGATTCTTTCTCATTTTGTAAATTAGCAAGCACCGCTCTCTCTCTGTGAATCGGGTAATGAGTGACCCGGGGCTAGAAGGGTCAGCAACTCGATTCTGTTTTTTGGGCAGGAGAAGGAAGAAAGCATTGATTGGTTGTTTGTTTGTTAGTGATTCCGGGCACGTTAACTACCGAGATCATTAGTCCCTTAAGTGAAGTGTAAATATTTTCATCGGGAGATGGTGGTGATCTTCCTCCGCTGGATGGTGAGATCCGGCGCCGACCTACCGTCTGCAAGCGGGGTTTCCCCTTAACCAAGTATCTCCCACCAGCGGGACACCACCCCGGCTGGGACACGTTCAAGCTCCCGAACGGTCTCCCGGCATGGGATTAGAGCATGTTAGTGTAAGTGTGTAAGAGGACAGGATAGGACAAGGAAGAGGAAGGACAGATCGCACGCGGTCCGTAGCCCGTTTGTTAGGGTACTGCCCCGGCATTCGCCTAGTGTTGATCGGGCAACTCAAGGAAAACAACCGATCAGAGCAGCCGGCCTCTAGAATTCTCCTCGAGCGAGTGAATTTGACCTAGCTGACAAACTTGTGTCAAAAATCTTGCTACTGTCGGGACCCGAACCTAGGACCTCCCGGTCAAAGACACTGCAGTGACATCAGTTGATGCACTGAGCCACCGCTCGCGGTAGAAAGTATTGAGCGTGGTCGCATCCGGCAGGGATCACTCATTAGGTCTGCTCTTCCGCCTCACCACGCAAATTACCCTAATTTCCTTTCGCCATCTCGGAGCGAAAGAAGGAATCACTCGGGTGATAAAGCAGGCAACTAGAATTTAGCTCAGAGGCTTCTTTTGGGCTTGAGTATCTTACTTGCAGTAAATCCACGCCCAGTATCTTTCTGTGCGACAGCAGGCTTTGCCTCCCTTCCGAAGAAAGGCGTACGGAGGGTTCTTACTCCTTTAAAAAGCAGGATTTCTTTGCCATAGTACGCTACAGGTTAAAAGCACTGATTTTTGATAAATAGAAAAGATTTCAATAGCATTTTCAGTAACTCTTCTAACTTGTGTTTGCAGTCAAGAAATATTTTATTCTTCTAGAATTGATAAACCTGTCTCATTTGAGAAGCCTTCAAGACTTAATGCTGAAAGACTTGAAAAAATGCTTTCGGGGTTTCATATTTTACTTGTGAATATGTAAATCTTTTCTACATCGATACATCACACGTCTAAATTTCGGCTTGCGTCCTTCCTGATGGAAATTTTTAAATGTATTCCAACTTTTCAGCCATTTTTCTTCCACATTGATTCTTGTGGCTTCGATGTTTCCTGCAACTTACTTCAAATATTTGTAGATCTTTTTAAATGATGTCGCGTATTTTTTTAAAATCTGTGAAATTGTTAAGTACCAACACTAAGAGGAGGAATAATGACGGAATGGCGCCATTTCCCGTACTTTTCACTTGAATACTGCTTTCGCGATAGAATGTATTCTTATGCTGTGGAGAGCAAATGACAGGGAAAACTATTTTGACACAAAAACTCTTAATGCTGGAAGACGCTGGTAATGAAACTGCGGAGAAATCATGTTTCTATACGTAGTAAATTATTTCTTTCAAAATTTTATGTAGTCAGAATCCATGTTTTGAGGGTCTTTATTACTGAAAAATCGATTGACTGCAAAACGTATCTTCGTCTATCTTTGGTCAACGCTAGCGCTTAAATCGTTCAGCGAATTTCTCCAAAAAATAATATGGCCCGGTGAATGTAAACGATATTGAAGACCTCCAACTTTGAAAGGATGTTTTCACTTTCATTGGTATTTTACATAAAGCCTTGTGGCTCAGGACCAACATTTTCAAATCTTCTCAAAAATGGCTGCACACTTTTTGGATTGAATTTTATTCTTGGATTGCATAAAGGTCGCACAAGAGCAGTTCATTTTCGTTGAAATCGTTGATTTTCCGAAAATTGAAAGGTCTAAATTTTTTGTGCCATCCTATAGCTACAATATTGAATATAGAAATATATTCCTTAATACAATTCTTTGTTCAAAGACAGACCTTTAAATAAGGTTATTTATTTTATTTATTTATTTAGGAGTTCTCATCCATTATCAAAGTTTTATATAAATGAATTATCTTAACATGTGAGTAGGATAGGTAACGAAGTAACAATGGCATAACTAATCTCATAGAATCAAATTCCATAATCCAATAATAATATACAATTTTATATCAATAATTCAATAAATTTTAATTTAAAATTATATCAATTAAAAAGTAACAGCTAATTTTTTGCATCTCTTGTAAAGTTCGGATGGGAAGGTTTCCAGAGAACAATGTAAAGGTTATTTGCTAATTCACACATCTGTAAAATCGAATTATTTGATTAGTAATTATTTTAAAAAAAAGTATAGATCATTATAGTTTCTCAACGAGGAAAGAGAGAGAATACCTTACAGACGCTAAATAGTTAAATATCCGTGATTTATAAATGGATCACGGAAATGTAGAACTGCAGTTCTAAATAAATGATGTTGGATAGTTTCTAATTTTTAAACATGGATTTATGTACAATTTTTCGAAAATTACAGTAGTTGTAAGTCTGTTGTAATTCTTCCTGAAATATAAGTAATATTAACCCTGCAAATTCACACTTATATTTTGTTACATAAACTGAACAATGGCGTTTCTCGAATACCCCAAATTTTTTTATCGTTACTAAAGACTCACAAAATTGTATGATACAAAAGTGTATTAAAGCATTTTATTTTCATTTAAGAAAAAATGAATAGAAGAAAAAACAAAAATGAAATTTGAAAAGTAAATTTTCTTGTATTTTCATGTCTTTCTTTAAATTTTAACACAATGTTTACAAATGTACGTTGAAATCATCACACAACAATGCATATGGAACAAAATGTTTTGAATGTACCCCACATATCGGATAAACATTATAGAACGACAAGTATTTCTATTGTATTATTTGTGTGGGGAACAATCAGAAACTACACACTGGGTTCCAGTTGACTCTAGTTGCACCACCGACGAATTAGCTCATATCTTTGGCGAAGTATTGTCATTAACTGAGACAATAAGTTGCATGAGGACAAGCTAACAGTGTAATTCAAATTTACATAAAGTGGCACGCGCCTATCATCAGAAATTTCCTTCTCTGTGAATTTGAAATATTGTTCAGGTCCAGTAGATTTTAAGTGTGCAGTTCTAGCGCAAGAATGTTTTAAACAAGTATTCTCTCAAAAATGAATCCAATATTTTTTTAAAAATTTTTTCCTCATGTTTCAAAGGTCGGCTTAAAAGCTGATGCTAGTCCCATTTTTTATCGACTATCTATATTTTTAACAATTACAAAAATTGCGTTTTGCAATCCAAATGAAAAAGTGATGCATATTCAGTAAGGAGATTCATTTGTTGCATGACAATGTCCATTTATACGTGGCTCGTCTAACCCTGTATCTTATTGCGTCATTTAGATGAATCAATTTGTTCACCAACCGCATATCCTTGACAAGGCGCCCAGTTACTTGTTCTTTCACTTGAAAAATCATCTGGGTCAACGACACGATGGCGATAATGAAATCAAAACGACCTTACTCCCTTGATTGGCACATCAGGCAGCACATTTCTCTGAGGATGGAATTCAGAAGTAGGTTGTGCGATATGATATCTTAATATTGGTGACAATTGTGTTGAAAAGTTGGTTAATGCTAATTTTTATAAAAATAAAATAGTTTAAAAAGTGAACTTATTAATTTTTAATATCCACATGGTTCTTACTTGCTTCAAACACAGTCCCATTGTGGCCAATTGAGCTCATTGAGAAATTTCGGGTTCCACACAACTTGTCTCATGCTGGAAGAGGTGGTTCAGGACCTCAACTGATGTCACTGCAGTGCCTCTGACCGGGAGGGTCAAGGTTCGAGTCCCGACGGCGGCAGGATTTTCCACACTATCTTGTCAGCTAGTTCGCATTCAGTCGCGTTGAAGGAGAATTTTAGAGGTCCACTGCTCTGATCGGTAGTTCTCCGTGGTTTCTCCGATCAACATCAGGCGAACGGCTGAGCAGTACCCTAAAAAACGGGCGACGGACCGTGCGCGATCTTTACCACCTCCTCCTTGTCCTATTCTCAACCCTTACACTAACATGCACCACACTACCACACAAGCCAGGAGACTGGTCGGGAGCGTAGAACTTGTCCCCGCTGGTGGGATTATACCTGGTTTAGGAAACCCCGGTAGTCGACGGTAGATCGGCGCCGGATTTCTCCATCCAGCGGGAGATGATCACCGCCACCTCCAGATGAAAAAAATTGCACTACACTTACAGGACGAACGACCTCAGGGGTTGACGTGCCCGGAAACACTACCAACCAATCAACCAACCAACCAATACGTCCCGCATTAAGTTGCCGGCTTCCGACCTTTCGCAGCTGCCCTCCCTGCCGTTCCTAACGCGCCTGCGCAGTCCGCCAACTCCCGCGATGTCCCCTGGCCAATCAGTTGCGCTCCACTGGAGCCCTCCATTTGAAGCAACTGTGAGCGAACACCGCCCGAGGGCAATCTTCCGCGTGGGAACGGTAAACAAAAAGAGTCGAGGCGCTCCGCAACCTTGTTTTGTTTACTACAACCCCACACACACCAAGTCCATCAGCCGCACTGTAAATCAATAACACACACACTGCTTTCTGTGACGGGTTTTTAAAGCTCGTTGATCCCTACGGGCCATATTAGGACCTCCGGCGCCCGCCGGCTCGATTGGGACTCAATTTGAATACAATTATCTCGGGTTCCGAGTGGGTTGTTTGCTCATGTTTATTATGCATTAAGCGTAGCTTAGTTGGTTTCAATTGAGTGGCAAACCCGGGAGCCGTTTGAGCCTAAAACTGATCCCGTGTTTGCGTTTTTCGCGGTTGTTGGTGCGTTTGGGGTCCGGGTGGCTGTGTTGTTGTGGACGAGGATTCGAACCCATCCCTCCGGGGAAATCTGCTGCTGAAAGAAACTGGGGTTTTCCGCAGGGGGCGCTTGGCTGTATCGTTGGCGCACCCTCTTGCCCTTTCGGTCCCTTTCGCCTAGAGACAGGATTCGTTATATCTAATCACAATTTCGTCAATAAATTAAAAACAATACATTACGAACCTATGTACACGCCACACAAATTACTTTTATTGTCGGGCCCTTGTAAAGAAAAAGTGGCTAAATCTTGTCTCTTGGCTGTCCGGGACAAGCCGCGTCGATTTGCTTGTAGCTGACGTTTCGGCCAATATTGTGGCCTTCCTCAGAGCGTACTGCTGAGGAAGGCCACAGTATGTTGGCCGAAATGTCAGCTACAAGCAAATCGACGCGGCTTGTCCCGGACAGCCAAGAGACATACTCCGGCCGCGGAAGCCTATGTAATCATGGCTAAATCTTGTTCTATATATATAGTAAACTGCTTCCTCTACCACGTTGAGTTACACCATTACTTCCTCTAATACCATGATTCGTGGGTCTTTGTGATAACGAAACATCAATTGACGGCAGAGCGTCACTTTGTCCATCCGTCCGTTGGTTCATGGTCAAAGTGTGTTGTCCGTGGTCAAAGCTAGCACCAAAACCGTTCGGCAGATTTTCTCCAAAATTGACATTCCCTGATCGATTTTAATGAATCCCTAAAGAGGCCCTCGGAGTTTGAAACGGTTATTGTGATTTTTGCAGGTACTTTACATGAAGCTTCCACGCATTTTCAAAATGTTCTCAAAAATGGTTTTATTTTTTAAATAAAATTTTCTCCTCGAATAGAGTAAAGAACGCTTCAATCAATGGTGCATGTATCATTTTCATTGAAATCCCGTTTTTTTGGAAAATTGCAAAGACTGAACATTTGTTTCTTCATACAACCACAATATTAGTAGGTATTTTTTTTCTAAATGAAATATGTTATTCAATGTCAGAATTTGAAATAAATTCCTGTACAATTTTTAAATTTTTTAATTTTTGAAATATATGCATTTTTATACCATTTTTTATAAAACATGGGTCCAATATTTGTTTATAAATTTTTTTCCACGTATCTACGAAACAACGCTAAAAGAATAGGGGATATTCTCAGTTCCGTCCACCTCTTTGTATTTTCGCAAAAATTTAACATTTCAAATCTACAAAGTTGAAGATAGAGGGGTTTGCCTTAAACACATCTCTTTAAAAATTACTTCTTTATAGAAGATCATGCAATCTTTTTTAAAAGAAGAGTAGTTTTTGCGTAAATTGTGCCTAAAATAAATGCAATTTACAGAAAACCTTTCCTCAAGAACTGCTCCAAATTTTTTCTCTGATTTTGTTTCTGTGGAAAGTACAAGAAACAATTAAAAGAACGGCGCATATCTGCTTTTCGTTGAACTATCAGAATTATCGAAACTTGCAAATTAACCCTTCGCTTCTGTTTCTGGAATACTTACGTGAAATCTGTTTGGGTATTTTTTACCCAAATCCTTTTACACAATAGTTTGCAAATTTCGAAAATTCAAAGAGTTCAAAGAAAATGGGACCCGCGTTATCTTTTAATCGTCCCTTGTTTCAAGTACGAAAAATTTGAAAGAAAAAAAATAGTGGTTGTCTTTGTCGCAATGTTTCCTTTTATAAATTGCATTAATTTCAAGCCTAAATTACGCGAAAACTACTCACTTTTACAAAACATTGTACGAGTACATGACCTTTTTTTAAAGATTTCAATTTTTACAATGGATTTTGTTTAAGACAAAAATGTGCATCTTCACTTTTGAAGTTTTGACATGTTAACAGCTAATCTGTGCGAGGCCAATTTGAATTGGGGGGCAGGCGGTGGGGCGGTGGGCGTTTTCAGAGCTCATCGTCTTGGCGGAAGCGGCCATCGGTATTTTTTCGTTTTTGTTTTAATTATTTTTATTGTTAGAATGACGATTATATGGTTCAGTAGTCATTACTGTTTCACATGTATTTGGATGACTTATATTAACCTTAATTTAAAACTAATTTATTCTAACTTCAACATTAGTTAAGATATTATTGAGCACCTTTAGTTTACATCGGAAAAATAAGAAGGAAGGCATGTAACGATGTCTATTTGAATTCGGTTAGGAAATTGTTGAGTGTGGCTATTTGATTTGTTGAGTGAATAAATTTGAATAGAGGTTGTTGGAGGATAGGATGTGATTGATGGATGGATTATTTTTATTGTTCGAATGATGAGATATGGTTCAGTAGCTATTACTTTTTCACATGTATCTGGATATCTTGTACGTAGTTAACCTGAATCTCAAACTAATTTTAATTCTATTCCGGAGTGTCGTACCGGGAGGGCGGCTCAGTGAGCAACTGTTGTCACTACAGTGCCTCTGATCGGGCTGTTCTAGGTTCGATTCCCGACGGCGGCAGGATTTTCGACACTAGCTTTTCAGCTAGGTCGAATTCAGTCGCAGTCTGGAGGAGCATTCTAGCGGCCGGCTGCTCTGACCGGTAGTTTTCCGTGGTTTCTCCGATCAACACCAGGCGAACGCCGGAGCAGTACCCTAACAAACGGGCCACGGACCTTTCCTTCCTCTTCCTTGTCCTATCTTCTCCCCTCACACACACACTTATACTAACATGCACTACACTACCACACATGCCGGGAGTCCGGTCGGGAGCTTAGAGCTTGTCCCGGCTGGGGCGGTGCCTGGCTGGTGGGAGAGTCCTGGTTAGGGAGAAACCCCACTAGCCGACGATAGGTCGGCGCCGGATCTCGCCATCCAGTGGGGGACGATCACAGCCACCTCACGATTAAATAACATGCACTTCACTTACGGGAATAGTGACCTCAGAAGTTGATGCGCACGGAATCACTAACCATCAATCAATCAATCAATCAACCAACCGGAGTGCCGTGTGACGTCGCCTGGAGTTGAAAAGGAGGCTGCAAGCACCGGGAGTAGAAGAGTCGGGGAGGCGCAGTGAAAGAGGCAGTCGCAGTCGGAGTTGGGCGGAAAGCGCCGTGTGGAGACAGCACAGTGACGGGCCGACGGCGCCCGCGACCGGAGGAGTCTGGAGACTTCCAGTTGACTGGCTAACGCGGCCCGAAATCGGACAGTGCTTGGCGAGCGCGGGAAGCGGCTGAGAGAGGCGACTGGGGACTTCACAGTGACGGACCAACGGAGCTCGCGAACGGACTGTGCCAGGATGAGCACGGGAAGTGGAGGAGAGAAGCAACTCGTTGGAGTGGGCGACCTGGCCTGGCCTCTCGCACCATAGGCCACCTAAGGCCTCATTCGCAATGCAAACTTAAACGTAACGTAATGTTTAATGTAACGTAGCAGTAATATTTACACGCAAAAACAAGCATTCACAATGATTAACGTAAAGCCTCATTCCCAAAGCAAACTTAATCGTAACATAATAACTAGGTAATATTTACACGAAAAACAAGCATTCAAATGATAAGTAAGCTCATTCCAAAGCAAACTTAAACGTAACGTAATACCGTAAACTTAGCAGTAATTTACTCGCAAAAATAAGCATTCACAATGGTTAACGTAAGACCTCGTACACAAAGTAAACTTAAAATAACGGAAGGCGCATTGTGCAGTAGAAACTTTCTGAACATACGAGGGACGATCAATAAGTTATCTACCTAGGCATCTTAGGCATTGTTGGAGAGCTGAACGTGCACAGGCTAATTGAGACATGTATTGCTATGGTTCGATCTCAGTTGAAAATCAGTCTGTCGTAAGCTCTCGATGTGAGAAGATGGCAAGCGCAGTGCCGTGCGGGTCAACTGACAAAATGAGAGATTTTGAATACTGAGGCTTCGTATGACTTAGTCATTCTCCATATAGTCTAGATCTAACACTCAGTGACTACTTTCTGTTTTGAAACATGAGAAAAATTATGCGTGGACGACGATTTCCTGACGATAAAGCAGTTAAGGAAGCTGTAATGGGGTATCTGGATAATTAAAATGTTTCCTTCTTTACGGAGGGTATTCGATCACAGGAGGCAAAATAGATCAAGTGTACTGACGTCAGTTAGGACTGCATTGAATAGTAATGAGGTAAGTTTCAATATAAAATTTCATATTCATGCTTAGGTCGATAAATTATTGAACTCCCTCCGTTTGAGAATAGTGCTGACTCAGAGTGTCTTTTCTTTGTTGTACAAAGTTTTTGAATAAACCTTTGTTAATTTGTCTCTCTAGTTATTTACTTGTATATAAGATTAACTTTTTACATGTTTCAAAAATACAGACAGTTCGTAGGAAGTGAATACTTTTTTACCGTCCTTTGATACAAACGCAGAGAAAATTCAAAGATAACACTTGGAGATTTTTCTGAGAAAAAATAGTTTAAAAATTATTTAAAATTCTCGCAAAATTTCGTGCTGACTGCCTATATTTTTGTACCTTGTTCGCCTTGTAATTGTATGCGGCCTTTCAAGATCTTTCAAGGCCTTTCAAGATCTGTCAACAGCAGATTTCATTTAGGAAAAATATATCTTCAATATTGGAGTTGTAAAAAGACTGAAAATAATTCAACATTCGCAATTATAGAAAAATCAGGGATTTCAACGAAAAGGAGTGTTGCACCATTGTTTCAAGTCTCCTTTAGACTATCCGAACACAAAAATTTAAAGCAATTTTGAGAAAATTTTGAAAATGTTTTTGAGACTTATATAAAAAATCAAAATCCAAATATCAGTTTTAAACTCAGCGGGCCTTGAGTTCGTTTAAATCGACTACAAATATCAATTTTCGAGAAAATCTGCGAACCCTTGAAGAGCTAGAATCACAGATGGACTCACTGTTTTCCTACAATCGATTTTTTGGTCCACCAAACATGGATTCTGACTACACAATGTATTAGAGGACGTAATTTGTTATTTATAGGAACAAGATTTATCTACCGTTCCTTTACCAGGTTCCGGTAATACGAGTTTTTCTGTATTACCGGAATGAGGTACGAGTTTTTCTGTATTACCGGCGCGTGATTAAAAAACGTTGTCTTCTTACGAAGTAAGATCATTCAATAAAAAGTTATTTCGAGTATTTCGATTGGCAATATCGCATCGTCCTATTATTTAATCGCGCAGCGTAAAATATTATATTAAATAACTTCTGATAAATAAGTAACTATATTAGGAATTAAGTAATTTAAGTACCATACAAATAATTAAATTACTAGTTAATTAAAGCACTCTTAAGTAATTAACTCCGAACTGATTATGATTAAATAACTTCTGAAAGATTCTAACAAAAGGAAATGCACAATTGCAATTTCGAAATTTGCAAAATTAAGTGAAGTCCTCATTTTTTAAAAATTCATGAGCTTTCAAAAATGATTTTTTGAATGATTTTATTTAATATGAAAATATCATAATATTCCACTTTGACAATTATAATCTTTTGTTTACAATTTCCGAAAATATAGAGAGAGTGCCAAAAAAGGGACGAGCACCACATTTTTACCGTTCTTCATTTACATATGAGGAACAAACTTAAAGACAAAATTCGGAGCCGTTTTTGAGAAAATAATTATTTAAATTGTATCAAGAATGTCAACAATTGACGCGAAAAATACTCACATTTCGAAAAATTGAACATCTATTTGAAGATTTGTTTTCGGTAACAGATTTTATCAAGGAAAAACCTTTTAAAATTTTTGAAATTCCAGGAAGTTCAACGAAAATCTGACTTGCGCCATTTCTTTAGGAGTCTTTTGCTCCATCAAAGGGAATTCGAACCATTTTTGAGATAATTTTGAAACTGTTGAGGCTTAATGGGAAAGTAACGACAAAAATCAAAATACCCATTTCAAATTGAAGGATTCGTGACGTCAGTCACATCTATTGCTGTATACAAATTTTGGTGAAAATCGTTTTATGGTTTAGCCACTAGTTGTTCATAGGCCTGGGCAAATGGACGGGCAAACGTTTTGCCGTCAATCAATTTTCGTATTAAGGATACACCAAACGTATATTCTGACTACAAAACGTATTAGAGGAAGTAATTTACTGCATATAGGAACAAAGTGTATTCACTATTCTTCACCAGGGCCGGCAATAACAATTTTTCTGTCGAAAATACGCCGTTTTTTTCCCGCGCCATTACAGTTCTTTATTTTATACTGAGTAAGTAGTAGGTGAGAACGAAAAAAAATCTATATTTCACCCAGAATTGCGTGAAGACTACTCATATATTGGAAAAAGTGAACGCAACCCTATTTGATGGGGCTGCGAAAGGCTTCGCTGGGCGGCTGCGAAGAGCGCGGCGCTGGCGCTTAATTTGTAGCGGCGGCGCCCGCGGCTTCGGATCATTAGCGCGGGCGGCGGCGGAGGGCGTGGCGTCCCTTGGGACCCATCCGTATGGGCTTTGGCGGCGAGGAAGGAAAGGAGCGGACGAACGGGATGAGAGTGGGGGCGTACCTCTGCCCCCCACTCCACCCCACCCACCGCGCACTTAACGACCTCTTCGCCTCTCTGCAGGACGCTTGTTACATATGGGGAACGGTAGACGTTGGGAATGGCTGCTCGGGGAGAGGTGGCATGATGAACGAGTATTTTTTTCTTTCGTATTCCCGTATTTGCCGATGTATAAGAAGCACCCCCGTTTTCAAGCAGGACTTCATTCTTTAAAGTTGAGTTTTATACTTGATTTTTATTTTATGACAGGAAAATTAGAATTTTATTTTCATAAAGATTGGGTGTTTAAAACACAATAACCGGGAGCGGTAGCTCAGTGCATCAACTGATGTCACGGCAGCGCCTCTGACCGGGAAATCCTAGGTTCGAGTCCTGATCGCGGCAGGATTTTCGACACTAGCTATTCAGCTAGGTCCCTACCAAACGGGCCACGGACCGCGCGCGAACTGTCCTTCCTCTTCCTTGTCCTATCATCTCCCCTTACACATACACACACACACACACACACACACACTCACACTTACACTAACATTCACTACACTACCACATATTCCGGGAGGCCGATCGGAAGCTTAGAGCTTGTCTCGGCTGGGGCGGTGCCCCGCTGGTGGGAGAGTCCTGGTTAGGGGGAAACCCCACTAGCCGACGGTAGGTCGGCGCCGGATCTCGCCATCCAGCGGGGGAAAAATCACCGCGCACCTTCCGAAAAAAGCATGCACTGAACTAACGCGACTAATGACCGTGAGCAGTTGACGTGCCCGGAAACACACAAAAAATCAAATCAAATCTAAATCTGTGATTTAAAAAGATGAATATTTAAAGATTGCTACTTGAAAAATATCAATATTATCGGTATATGACAATAGCTATTACTATTTAACCCACCCCAATATTACACATAGGCTTAACTGAAATAGTAAATTCTTGCTTAAACAGTATTATGATAGTTATCAGTCCTGGTCGGAGACACTGTCACTTTAAGAATTTGAGCTGTTAAATCAACAATTAATAATTTTCAGTTTATCCAAAGAATTCCTCATGCTGCAATTCTTGAAAGAATTCATAATAATTTTCATTCAAGTCAAAATGGTTCAGGAAGTAGTTTTGATCCATTCACAAACCTACGTTAGGACGGACATTTCAAATTCCCCCTGGTGTCGTTACCTGTCCTGTGACATCCATTGATCCACTCCTCGTGCTTTGAAAGGTCTGTTTATTGTTACGTCGAGTTGCTGCAATTGACACGCGAGTCCTGTCGGAACAACGATTTTCATTTCTGTTTATTTTTGTTTGGTGAAATAAGTCAAATACACATGAAATTGATTCCAAACTAACATAGCTGTTTTTTAAGAAGTCCTTCTCGTTTCTCTCAAAGTTTATTAAAAATAATTTTTAAAATTACTTCATCCGTCCAGAGTCTTTGTGCACATGAATATGAATACCTGTTGGCTGTTTTTCCTTGGACAATGCTTAGGCTTGGAAATCAAAAATGGAAGCAGTTTTGTACTATCTGCACAGCATCCAGATCAACAGTGTAGAGTATTTTTTAAGGCTAGGGTTTCAATATTAACAGTTTTTAAGCCCAATATACACAGTACAGTTTTCTAGTAGATTCTCATACAATTTCTGTACAGAAACTTTAAGGTTCCAAACTGGAAGAATAAAAGCCAAAAGCCGGTCTGTGCGTTTTCTGTCACGATCAAAATACAGGGTCTGCCGTTTTCTGCACGAATTCTGTATGAATCGCAAAAGACGCCGCTAGAGGATGCTAGCAGTTCTACTAGGTAATAACTAAATTGCGCAGTCTGAGTATTTTCAGTGGCGGAATTTCTCTGAGTGCGATAAGCGGTGTGTTTTCTTTTAATATTCCACTCATGAAATTTCAGCCAATAGCGTGCAAGAACTGGGACCCTACCAGCCAATTAGAGACGACGTTACCATGCATTCTTATCAGTTATTGATTATCACCTCCTGGGAGGTGATACATTTTGCGCCTTGTTTCGTCTATGTAATCGTCTCTCAAGACATATCTCCAAATGAATGAGGAACACCATTCTTCAATTATTAATACATTAAGACATAGTAGCACTTCAAATTCAACATCTTCCTTAAAAATAAGCGAACAAAACACGTTTCCTTCGAATTTAAACTTTAAAGATTGTGTATTCAATAACTGTGTGTTCTAGTAGTTTCGCTCTTAGTTTGTCTTATGTTTATTTTGTTATTTATAATTGCCCTTATGTATATATATTACTGTTCGATGTAGAC
The DNA here is from genome assembly GCA_964035755.1 of Teleogryllus oceanicus. Classification (NCBI taxonomy): domain Eukaryota; kingdom Metazoa; phylum Arthropoda; class Insecta; order Orthoptera; family Gryllidae; genus Teleogryllus; species Teleogryllus oceanicus. The sequence goes on along the minus strand of CAXIVR010000003.1, from coordinate 63,169,298 downwards.
ATATTTGAATAAAACAATGTTAATTATTGATAGTGCATTATATTTATGAAATTTTATTCGTGAAATAGTCTTAGTAAATTTCACTCGTGGTTTAAAAATTGTCGATAAATCTCCTCCTCGCTTCGCGAGTCGGGGATTTATCGACCATTTCCAAACCACTCGTGGAATTACCTTTGAATCTTAATTAACCATGAGGAGCATAGACAAGAAAAATAGGATGGCAGGAATAGGGAAGGAGGTACTTTATCACAAAATCAAATACACAAACGCACCTCGACACACCTAAGCACAAAATCGAAATGGCCGATTAACGTCGCGTTGGGTAAACAAATCTGTTAGTGAATGATTCTACCGCTAGAAACGTAAGCTTTCTGCAATGAAAAATTACAAACATACTCAAAGGTTTTCATGCAGAAATCGTGCAATCTGGACTGCACGTTTTCTGTGCGTTCAATCTGCATGAAAACTGTACCGTGTTACCGGCCTTTACAACGTTTGGGTCGACAATTATAGTTTCTGAAACATCAATCGCAAGTGGAACTTATCCACATTTGCAATCTGCTGTAATTAAAAAAAAGTATTTTTTCTTGCTTCAATAACGTAGATGAAAGTACTCAAATCCGGGCTCCCAGTTTGTTTTCGAATATTTTTAAATCCAATTTTCGGCACATTTAATCTAAATATTTACTATGCATACCTTAGTTAATTATACAAATAATATATTCTACTTAAAATATTTGGCCAAGTGGTTTAAGAATAAAATATTTTTTTCGTGAACATTACTCTGGGATTTTTAAAAAAGATTACCTAATCGGAGATCCTCGCAAACGTTTTAAGAAAGGGGTAAAATATATGAAAAACTCCAAATAAAACTAAGTACAATTTTCAAAAATATAAGTTCAACGTCATCAGATGTGAATAGTTTTTTCAAAATCCGTTTACACCAAGACGTTGATCAAACGGAATTTTTAGCATTCTCTCTTCTTACATTACCGCTTCGCCTCGCTTCGCCTCGCTTCGCCTCGCTTCGCCTCGCTTCGCCTCGCTTCGCCTCGCTTCGCCTCGCTTCCGCCTCGCTTCGCCTCGCTTGCCTGCTTCGCCTCGCTTCGCCTCTTCGCCTCGCTTCGCCTCGCTTCGCCTCGCTTCGCCTCGCTTCGCCTCGCTTCGCCTCGCCTTTCCCCCCTTTCGCCTCGCCTCGCCTCGCTTCGCCTCGCTTCGCCTCGCTTCGCCTCGCCTCGCCCTCGCCTCGCCTCGCCTCGCTTCGCCTCGCTTCGCCTCGCTTCGCCTCGCTTCGCCTCGCTTCGCCTCGCTTCGCCTCGCTTCGCCTCGCTTCGCCTCGGCTTTCGCCTCGCAGCACGGCTCGCGTCACCTTGCCTGTCTTCGCTTCGCCTCCCTTTCATTTCGCTTCTCGCTTCTCCTCGCCTCTTGGCCCCCAGGGCGCCCCAGCCGGCTCCCCGTCTTGTTTGGTGGAGCGATTTCCCATCGTCGCGACCGAGTTTTTTTTCAACAGACTGGGTCAAACTTCTCGCATCTCCGGATCTGACGGTCAGTATCTTAGAACAAAGATCTTTGATTTATCTCCCTTCACTTTTATAAATCTTGATTGAAAGCGGTAATTTGCCGCCTCGAAAGGAAGCTGTACGCTTGACGTTCTCTGATAAAAAAATGTCTGTTCGGAAGTCTTACACTTTCTTGAATTTTCGTCCGCGTCAGCTGGAAAAGATAACGTTGTCCCAGTTGTGATGGTAATACTTATGACCTGGATATTTCACAAGAAGTTTTCATTTGTATTCTTTCTAATCGTATAATTCATTTCAGAGGATACAGTAACGACATTGGACATAACAGTAACGACATTGGTGTATAATTGGTAATAATTGCAGTAACGACATTGGTGCATTGAAAGCAGAAAATAAGAGAGTTCGAGGACTCAGACGACTAAAGTAGTATGTTTGCTGTGAGATGTCCGAACATCGTCACGTGAGAGCGTAATAACCACCATTTGGTCACCCAATTCTCTCTTTCGTAGAGATAGCAAATTAAAACGTCGAGACTTTTCCAAAACGTGCAGAGAGGGTAAATAGGAAAATAATCGAATACCCGTGTAAGAACTAAGACGTTTCGTTTAGGAGTTATTTAATGACATAGAATGTAAAAAAAAAAAAAAAAAAATGTGGCAGAGTGTTGCGGGTTGCCTTTTACATGAATATTTAGGTGCGTTTTTTAAACAAATCAATCATATTTGTAAAGTTGAAGTGCAAGTCACGTCTCCGTGAAATTCTCTTTATTAGAGACCTCATTTATAAATATTGGTTGCGTGTGAGGTATCTACACTACCGCAACAGGTATCTATACTACTGAAATAAAATAGGAGGCGATGGAACGTCTCCTTCGGCCGTTAAATATGAAACAAATTGTAGTATAAGTTCTCAAAATTTACTAAAATGTTTTGGCTATCATTAGACAATAAACTGAATAAGTAAAATTAATGGGATTTATCGTGTCTCAATTATCGACAGTCGAACTATTCACATTAGATTACAATATTATTTATTCCAAGGAGCACTTCCCTTTGAGCGAAAATAATTGTGAATAATTGTACTGTAATTAAAATACAAAACATTACTAAATTTATACAGACTGTGAGAAGAAAACTTTGTTGAATAAAACAATATTGTTGAGCGAATACCGTAATCAGTCTTTCACTCTTGGAGAATTTTATGAATGCTGGTAATTTAAGATGAACATTTTTTAATCATGTATCATGTTTCATCATATGTATCATGCATCCTACAAAGAAAAGCAGTAGACAAGATTAACATACAAGTAGTTAACTATTTATCTTTGATTTTAGGGCCTTCCAAGTCCATTCAACAAATACAGAACTACTTTTGTTTTTTTTACGAATTACGAAAATTTTCTAAAGTCTCACTGGTCTTCATTTCCCACTCCAAAACAATACCGTTTTAAAAATTCATTTTTCTTGAGCGACAATTATTGTCTTAAAAAGTTTTCTTAAAAACATTGAAATAACATATGAGCGCTGGAGAAACGAATTTCTGATTGATATTTCGGAACTTTTTAAGATTTCTTGGAATTTTAATGTACATATCTAAGCTAGAAATTTTGTATAAAAATACTAATAAATTGTGCAAGACTCTAGGCTTTACTGTGTCGAAATTTATCTACGGGAAAGGAATTTGAAATTTTACCAAGATTAAATATTTTAGCAGAAGGAAAACAAGACAATAGGAAAATTATAATATAACCATAATGATAATTTTAAAATTCATGTTCTAAGAACCTAGTAGAAAGTAATTTTTGAATTTGATCATATCTAAAAAACAGAGCATTTAATGTTTTCAATGGAAAACTTCCTTTGAAATTACTTCACGTTTATGAAACGTTTTTCCAGCACCTCCTCAAATCTGGTACGCATATGTTAATGATAATACTATGAAATGAAATATACTACTGCTATTAATATACCAATATACTGAAAATACTGCATTGGGAAATAAACTACGTATGAAAATAACAAAGAATAATTTGGAACTAAAAAATTCAAAACATTTATATTCTATCTCCGAGCAAACAAGACGTTCTTAAAAAATGAACAGTTTGAAGACTTCGACATGCAAGAATTCATGAATAAGACCTGTGGAGAAGTTGGAAAACAAATTTTCTACTCCCATTGTATAATTCTGTCATTTGATGGCTGTAATCTGTTTCATAATGATACTCATTAGGATACAGATTTCGTTATGATATAGGTTCTTGACCAATCACAGAGAAGTTTACAAACCTTAATTAATCATTGAGGATCATTATAATAAATGTTTCGTTCGATTGTGTACATTAAAATTGCATTTAATATTATATTAAGCTTCTCGTTTTCATTTATTTTATTATTAATCATTTTTACTGTAATATTATTTAACATAAATTGGATCTTAATTTACTTTGATCCTATTGACTAGCGCAATGGTAGTTATTGGAGCGAACATTTTACTGGCGTTAAGATATGAACGCAAGTTATTTTGGGTTATATGTTGCTGCCGTGTGCTTGTTCATAAAAAGCAGTAAATAGTTTAGTTTAAAATGTCTAGTGAATCAAAGCTGGAGTTGACACCTCCAAAAATAAGAGAAAAAGCGAAAATGGTAACGTCAAAATTATTGCCGTGATTTTTGAACTCCCTCGCGGGCAGTCTGGTAAAACAAAGCCACCTACGATGGGTAGGATAGGGACCTGTCCACTAGGTGGCCTTGGCTAAATCCTACATGTCAACTGCTACGAAACGATTCAATGTTAAAGTTTAACTTATAAAAGTTACCATAAGACGTAGAAAAAAATGCTGTATTAAACTCGATATAATGGGTACTAATACACTCCTGTGAAGTTTACGATACGAGCGAGAACTCGCTCGTATCGTAATATCACACTCGTGTATTAATACCCATCATTACATCATCGTGTCTAATGTACTATTCTGACTGAATTGGTACATTGCAACAATCGGCAACATCTCCGACTCGGAATCCTAGGGTTCGAGTCCCGACCGTGGCAAGATTATGACTCTGTCTACGAAGATAGATCGAGGTCAGCCGCTGTCTGTTGGAGAATTCGAACCGAATAGAATATCACCTTATTGTTTGTTCTCTGTATTATCTCTGTGACCAGAAAACTTGTTCTATCAAACTTTTTCACAAAATGTTGAAACAACCTCACGTTCACGCTTCATTCAATTTCTGAGAGTGTCATTAAGTATTTAATTTTAAATGATTTAAATTCGCTACGCTATGAAACAGAAGAAAAGGAAAATAGAAAAAATCAAATTCTTAAATTTTATTTTCAACTTTATTTTATTTGTATGCGAATGCCTTTGTACAGGGCTCCCCAAGCGCGAGCACTCGGCCAGAATCTCCACGCTAGCTCCCGTGTAGCTCGCATTGCACTAGACAGAGCCGAACACGCCCGATCGCGTGAGTCAACGAGCAGAGGCGCTGAGCCAAAGCACGCTGCGTGAGCTGCTTTAGGAGGTAACGTGGACGAATGGACTTCACGTCAGCCTATCACAGACCCCCCTTTTGGCAATCGAATCCTCCAGAACCGAATTCCCAGAAGAAAAAAACTGGAGGTCTACATTTTGCGCGATTGCCAGCCCCAAACTTTGTTACGTATCTGCAGCGGAGCAACGGCGAGCGAGATGAGCCAGGGAAACGCGGCGCGGCGAGAGGCGATGCGCTGCGCTGCGATGCGGAGGTGCAGCGCAGCGATCGATGCCTCGAAGGCGCCGCCGTGGCTGCGCCCCTCCACGCCACTCCACGCCCCGCCCCGCCCCGCCCCTCCACGCCCCGCCCCGCCCCGCCCCGCTCCTCCCGCCCCGCCTCCCCCGGTTCTCTGCCATCCCATGCCGTGCTCGACAGCTGGCAACAAATGCACTGTACAGTTCTTTTGCGTACATAGTTTTTCTGTTTGATGCGCTCGTTTTCGATTTGACTTTCTATAACATACCTAGTGATGTCGAAGTTTAGCAAAACATCGATACATTCGAAACATCGACTGGGAGCGGTAGTTCAGTGCATCAACTGATGTCACTGCGGCGCCTCTGACCGGGAGGTCCTAGGTTCGAGTCCTGACGCTGGCAGGATTTTCGACACTAGCTTTTCAGCTACGTCGAATTCAGTCGCTGTCTGGAGGAGAATTCTAGCGGCCGGCTGCTCTGATCGGTAGTTTTCCGTGGTTTCTCCGACCAGCACCACGCGAATGCCGGAGCAGTACCCTACCAAACGGGCCACGGACCGCGCGCGATCTTACCTTCCTTTTCCTTGTCCTATCCTGTCCCCTTACACACACACACTAACACATATTCCGGGAGACCGGCGGGAGCTTAGAGCTTGTCCCGGCTAGGGCGGTGCCCTACTGGTGGGAGAGTCCTGGTTAGGGTGAAACCCCACTAGCCGACGGTAGGTCGGTGCCGGATCTCGCCATCCAGTGGGGGAAGATCACCGCCCTCTCCCAAGAAAAACATGCACTACACTAACGGGAATAATGACCGAAACAGTTGACGCGCCCGGAAACATGAAAAAATCAAGCAATCGAAACATCGCTAAAAGATTTTCGATGTCGATGAAAACATCGATGTTTAAACTATCGAATTTTAAATGTAATGAAATAGACGATATTTTCCCACCCTGTTTCCGTTCTTAAATATAATACATAATTAAATGAGTTATAGTTAGTGTTTGCTCACTTATAAGAAATATGTTAATATAATGTTTACCGAATGTAAAGAAGCTAATTGAACGATATTAATGATATTACCACGGGCAAAATAATCAAAGAAGGTAACAACAGTGGAGGTTGCGAATAGTTAATGGTTTCGTGTCGCCTGGGAATCCACAATACTGACAGCTGTCAGTGGCCGTTGATCGCGAGCAATCCACAAAAAAGTAGATACTGGAAATTGTATGCATATCAAGACATTTTTCTTTATTTTTTTGTGGTTGAAAACATCGAGGTTTCTGGATCGATCTTAAGAAAATATCAATGTACAATTTATTGATATTTCTGCTTGAAAATATCGATGTTTGAAAAAGTTCCATGTTTTTTGACATCCCTAAACATACCACTGCGTTAATAATATCGCTGGAGAGGTAGATACCTTCTAAGAATTGAAGAAAACGTGTTGTCAGGTATCAATATATTTTTAATGTAAGATCTTTTCGATCGATAATCACAGGCTATCTAAAATAATACATGATTATTGATTAGAATTGAAATATAAATTGAAAAATTGTACAAATAATTTACAAAACGTTAGGTAACGTAGTATGCCAGATGCGCATCAAAAGGATCTTTACATTAAAACATATTGATACCTGACAATACCTTTCCTTTAATAATAAATACTATTGCGATTTCAAATTAGGATAGAAACACTCGAACATGATGCAATGAATTTTGACAAAACCTTTTCTTAGAAGTTATCACATCGTCGAAGGAACCTATATTAAATCACGTTTCTATTCGAGTTTGAGTCTGCATCGATTCATCAATAGTGAGTTTATTCTCTTCCGAGAGATTCCGTTTTCATGCAAAGTGATTAAGGTCAGTCGTTTTTCCCTCCTGCATGTTTAATAGGGCGCTCATGCAAAAATGGCGCACCCTAAAACTTGGCCCTTAAAACTTGGTCATTGACGTACTTCGATGGAAGTACAACTTACATTCCTTCAGACCTCTTTGAACCTATTACATTTTTTAGAACTAAGCTCTTCCAATTTCTAGTGCAAGTGTTATGATACAACCAGAATCACCGACTCAACGTAGGATTAAATTGACTGATATTTTGTGTGATTTAATCAACACGCATTTAATAATTAAGTGGTAATAAAAACTTTCAACCTACTAAAATGTGTAAAAATCTACTAATGCAGAGTGATATTGTGGAACCAGAAACTTCTACATTGGGGACGTGTGATACATCAAAACATGCCTCAAAGCATGTGAATACAATCGCACCAGTTTTTACACAATATAACTCTGTTTTTTGTTCAGAATCACTTGCCGCCTATCAGTCTGGCAAATTCGTTCCATTTCTTTTTAATATGCACGCGCATTTGGAGGTTATTATTTTATGGCGTTCTTTCTTCATTCACTTAAATTAACACGCGGTTACCGTTTGATCATTCATTATGCACGGATTTTGCTTCCTCATTTATTTATTGGATTGAAATAATGGTGATTAATGTTCAATTGTCGTCGAGTTCTAAAATTTGAATGTGTAAATCTCTGGTTGAATTACATTTAAATTCGCCTCGCATCGCCATTCTGTGACAAATTAACAATTTTGATTTGTAAAATTGCCTTATGATGAACGCATTTTTTTTTCTGACAATGCCTTCGATATAGATTCATCAAGAAATGTTTTTTGGCGACTACTCAGCAGATTTTGTAATTTATTCTGGAGGTAGTTTAGTTAGTTAATGCCTTATTTTACGTGGCGGGACTCGAGCCATCCGGCCCGCTCTTCCGTCTAACCACGCAAATTTCGATACGCTCCTTTACGAGGTAGTCTCTTGGGCGACGAAACTGGCGTATCTCAATTTTGCTCAGAGGCTTCTTTTAGGCTTGAGGATCTTTTATATGCAGTAAATCTACTACATCGGACATCCGGCTTTACTTCCCCTCCGAAGGAAAAGTACGAGGGATTTTTTTCCGAAGGAAAATAACGAGGGATTTTTTGCCGAAGGAAAACGTACGGCGGATCTCAATTTTGCTTAACAATCCACGGCTTCGATCGGATTTGAACCCGCGGGTACAACAGTCCGGTACGCTGACCGTTATACCACCGAATCCGCGGGGTAGTTCCGCAAGCTCAGCATTGTGCGACCGCCTTAAGTGGCTCATGGCATCTATTGATGTCACTGCAGTGCCTCCGAACGGGAGGTCCTAGGGTTCGACGTGTTTGCGGGGCATTTCGACACTATCTAAATAGCTACGTCGAATTCAGTCTCTGTCTGGAAGAGAATTCTAGCAGCCGGCTACTCTGAACGGTAGTTTCTGGGACTTCTCCCATCAACAGCTGGCGAATGCCGGAGCAGTACCCTAACAAATGGTTCACGGACTATGCGCGATCCCCGAGGGGGGGGGATCGCGTTCGTAGGCCACGAACTCTGGTGGAGAATTGTAGATGATCACCCGAATTCTAAGTTTCACGGTGGAACTCACATCGTTGGCTTCAATGAGGGGGCATTCAGTGAGGGGGCATATGAGTGGGCACATGCAGTGTGTGGCCGGAGGTGAACGGTAACCCACTATTTGCGCCCCTGACGCTGACCTTTAGGCTGAATTAGGCGAAGGACGTTCATATCCGGATCCCACATACAGAAATTCAGACGGGGACACCAAACCCCCCGCCAGGTTGCTTAGGTTCTGGCGATACTCACGTCAATAGCCTCAAGGTGGAGGTACTGAAGAGACGGGAAGGGGCCCCGAGCCGTCCGAACCTTAGTTCCGGTTGGACTCTTGGATTTGTCGTGGCAGTGGCCCGATACTCTGGGTAAAGAAGGAGGACTTGTTCTCGGCGCATGTGAGTAGCGCATTGTTTGCAATCCGGTACTAGCCTGGATAGCTAGGAGATCTGAGCCGGCAGGGCAGCCACAACCAGGCATTGTATGGGGAGGTGGCCCTGAGGGCGAACTAGGCTGGTTCCATCAGGATCCGGATATCACCCCATCGGCGTACTTGTGCTTCGGCGGAGGTGAGGATGAAAGCGAAAAGCTTAGATGCCCATCCCGGGGTTAACGCCCCCTGGTAAAACAAGGAATTGTGTGGGGTAGTAGCCCACGCAGAGTCAAGATTGCGCGCTATCATTTATTTCTCTTCCTTGACCTATTGTCACCCCTTACACACATTTGCACGCAACATACTACCACGCATGTAGGGAGCTCAGGGCACGTCCCTGATGGGGCGGTGCCTTAGTGATGGGAGATACCTAGTTGGGGAAAAGCCGATGAGGTCGGCGCCGGATATCGCCAGCCAGCAGGGGAAGATCATCACCACCTACTCCGATAAAAAACACACACAACACTTTCGGTAGTAATGACCTTAGCACTTGATGCGCCCAGAATCACCAATCTATCAATCCATCAATTGTGCGCTCGTTGCCAAATCGGGTGGTTCTCTCTGGTGGCGTATGTCAGCTAGGCTGAATTCAGGTCGCTGTCTGGAGGAGGCTTCTAGAAACCGGCTGCTCTGACTGGTAGTTTTCCGTGCTTTCTCCGATCAACACCACGCAGATACCAGAGCAGAACCCTAACAAACGGGCCACGGGCCGCACGCGATCTTTCCTTCCTCTTCCTTGTCCTATCCTCAACCAGTCGGGAGACCGGTCGAAAGCTTACAGCTTGTCCCGGGGGCGGTGCTCCGCTGGTGGGAGATTCCGGGTTTGGGAAAACCCTCTAACGGATGGTTGGTTGGCGCCGAATCACACCATTCAGAGGGGGAAGATCACCCCCCGATGAAAAACATGCACTACACTAACGGGACTAATGACCTCCAACCATCTCTCGTAGCTGCTCTGCATCGTCGACGACTGGCGAGGGGGGGGGTCGCTTCCTGCCGTTGCCGCAGGGCAAGGCGGCGCCCGATGAGCTCTCCAACAGAGAACTTTACAACACTCTCTTGCATTATTGATGGCGGTTAAGTGCTGTATGACACTCCTACCCCACTAACACTTCAGCCATACTTGCAAAACTTCCAACCGAAGGAACCCAAGGATTTCTTACCCTTTGCAAAACAAATGTGCAGCTCACAAACAAACAGTCATTTCCAATGTTGAAGTTTTGAATATGTGAAATGTTTTCGAACAATTAAGACGTTTTTATTTACATCAGACGAGTCTTTTGAAATAAAATGTAATTTTTAGGTGGTTCTTTAACAACTTGGTCATGTAGCGACCACTGTGATTGTTTTAATTATATAGAGAATGCGAATGGACATTACAAACACACACAAACATCCATGCTGGCGGCCGGGTTGAAATCGGCAACTTGTCGAGCCGAGGCAGCTCGGCCATTCAGCCATAGCGACCCAGATGGGCATACCAGCAGAGCAAGTCATTTTTGTCAACACAAATACTATAAATAATAATCTGATGTGCTCTTTCTAGGTTTCTGCTGTTTCCAGGAATATCAACTTCTATAGACACTATACAGTAGGCGCTAGTACATACAGACATTAATACAGTAAGTAGAGCGCATTTTATATCCTGCAAGGTGGCGGTGACCCTGTCACTAAATCGTGAGAACAGGCGCAGCCCTACACGTCGGTTTTGATTGATTGATTTTTTTCGTGTTTACGGACGCGTCAACTGCTCTGGTCATTAGTCCCGTTAGTGTAGTGCATGCTTTTTCTCGGGGGATGGCAGTAATCTTCCCCCGCTGGATGGCGAGATCCGGCGCCGACCTACCGTCGGCTAGTAGGGTTTCCCCCTAACCAGGACTCTCCCACCAGCGGGGCACCGCCCCAGCCGGGACAAGCTCTAAGCTCCCGACCGATCTCCCGGAATATGTGGTAGTGTAATGCATGTTAGTGTAAGTGTGTGTGTGTGTGTGTGTAAGGGGAGAGGATATGACAAGGAAGAGGAAGGATAGATCGCGCGCGGTCCATGGTCCGTTTGTTAGGGGGTGGGAAAACTAAGCTCCTATCTGCTCTCGCGATATAGGTACGTAGAATTAGTTTGCTGTGAGTGCAAAGGAATAGGAGAGGACACGAATGAGAAAGGAAACATCTCGCGCGTTCTGTGGATCGTTGTTAAGGTGCTACTTTGGAGTTTACTTGTTTTAGACGAGAGAAACCACGGAATGCCGATCAGAGCAGCCATCCGCTAGAATTCTCCTCCAGTCAGAATTGCAATTCATCGTAGCTGTGTAGCTAGTGTCGAAAATACGCCACCATGGGGGCTGAGACTCAAGTAGCTCCCTGATAGGAGCGCTGCAGAGTCAATGGCAATGCGCCCGACGAGCCATCGCAGCCGTCTAGGTTGCTGGTGACGCGTGGTGCCCGCGGTGACATCGGCACCGCGCTGCCTTTGTGGAGCGATCCATTCGTAACGCTATTCCCAGGATTCTGAGCTGCACGTGAATACAAATGGTAATGTAAATTTCACAGTGAATATCGCTCCCGGTGGGAAAACTAGCTCCTATCTGCTCTCGCGATATACGGTACGTAGTAGTTAGTAATATAGCTGTGTGTGTAAATCTGTGAGTGCAAAGGAATAGGAGAGGACACAAACAATACACGAATTCATCTGTAACACTGTTGACTTATCTGCGTTTCTTTCTATACAGTTGATTTTTAATGAGTCAATTCTCATATTGGTTGCTCAGTATACAGTATTCAAGTAGAATAAGTAATATATCACAAAATAATTGTTAGGTGAGACAATTATTATTAAAGTTTTTCTATTCTAGTTGCAAAACTGAAGTACAATATTGCAGTCCGTCAGAAAAATAACGAAAAAAAATTAAATGGAGTATTTGAGAGACGGCGTTACTCTCCTTTGGCGATTCAGCGTAGCGCTCGTGGGTCTGAAAGACTTCATGATGCGAATATCTAATATTTGCAGTCCTTTGCCGATCGTCGCTAATATAAAACGAAGTTGCGCTTGAAGAACCAATGTGAAAACGAACATTAAACATGATTCATTGTCTCATGCAACGCAGCGTTACAAGCTGAAAAAGAACACCACAATAAATGTTCATCACCACCGACAGTTCATACTACATATACGTTTGCTTCAGAAGAAATAGTTTATAAGCATTTTATTTCTCAACCCCTCGGCAATAAACAATCAATAGCTCAAAAAATTAAATTCATGATTATTATTATTATTATTATTATTATTATTATTAAAAACTTATGGTTATAAGTTTATTTCTTTTCTAGTAAAACTGAACAATATTGCAATATTTGAAAAAATGAAAAAATCAAATTCAGTATTTGAAAGACGGGATACTTCCCTTTGCGATTAAGCGTAGTGGATTTGAAAGATTCAGCAAGCTAATATCTAGTATTCGCAGAAGTGTGCCAACCCTGCTCCCGAGACACGCTTGCTCCAGAGGAAATAATCTCTGAGCATTTTATGTCTCAACCCCCGGCAAGAATGTTCTCCAATAAATTCATGACAATTATTATTAAAAATGATTAAGTTTTTTGTATTCTAGTAGCAAAGCTGAAGTGCAATATTCTTATGCAGAAAAAAAAAAAAATCAAATCCAGTGTTTGAGGGACGACGTTCCCTTCCTTTGGCGATTGAGTAGCGCTCAAGGGTTTGAGAGACTTTACTAAGCAAATATCTAATATTTGCAGACCTTTGCCAACCGCCGCTAAAAAAAAGTACAGTTGCTCCTGAAGAACCAGTGTGAAAACGAACATTCTATCGTGTGACAGGAAAGTCTCTTCGCACTGAGCAGAGTGAGAGTCGTATTAAAAATTGCGTTTATGTTGGCAGCATCCAGATCACTTGGAAACAGGTAAAGGGGGCAACATGTCCAGCATCTGTTATGATTCAGTGAGTACGCAATATACATTTTCTTTAGTTCAAGCTGCACAGCACTTGCTACCAACGTAATTTCTACTGCTAGCACTCTCGCCAACAAAAAGCCACTGCGGGAGATTTTCCTGACGCACTGTATCTCGTTTATTGTAACATGCCACGCAGCATTACAAGCTGTAAACGAACACCACAATAAGTTTTCATCGCCACCGACAGTTCATACTCATACACGTTTGCTTGAGAGGAAATAATCTGCGAGCATTTTATTTCTCAACCCTGGGCAAGAATGGTCTCCAATAGCTCAACTACATAAACGCTCGATTCAAACAAATTCCCGCAGCGCGCGGGGACAAAATGGGGCTGTGGGCGGCTTTGCGCTAATCGCCACGTGGCGGACATCGCGCGGGGGGTGGGGGTGGGGGCGCGGAGGCTTTTTACGACCCTGCCGTCCGCGCTGGCCGCCAGATAGCGCCAGGGAGCGGCCACGCCCTGCCCGGTGCTAAGCCCGCGTATCTGCCCCGGCTCAGCCACGCACGGCGCGCGACAGCCGCCCCCCGGCCAACGCACCCTCTCAGCGCGAGCCCCAGCGGTTTCGGATTGCAGTAGAACCCGCGAATTCGACCCCGAATCCGAACCCGCGAATCCGAACCGCGAATCCGAACCCGCGAATCCGAACCACGAATCCGAATCCCGCGAATCCGAACCCCGCGAATCCGAACCCCGCGAATCCGAATCCCGCGAATCCGAATCCCGCAAATCCGAACCTCGCGAATTCGAACCCCGCCCCGGGAGCGGTGGCTTCGTGCATCAACTGATGTCACTGCAGCGCCTCGGACCGGGAGGTCCTGGGTTTGAGTCCCGACGGCGACAGAATTTTCGACACTAGCTTTTCAGCTAGGTCGGATTCAGTCGCTGTCTGGGTCAGAGTTCTAGCGGCTGCTCTGAGCGGTAGTTTTCCGCGGTTTCTCCGATCAACACCAGGCGAATGCCGGAGCAGTACCCTAACAAACGGGCCACGGACCGCGCGCGATCTTTCCTTCCGCTTCCACGTCCTATTCTCACCCTCTGGCACACGCACTAAACTACCACACATGCTGGGAGACCGATCGGGGTCTTAGAACTTCTCCCGGCTGGGGGTGGTGTCCTGATGGTGGGAGATACCTGACAATGACCCGACAATGGCGTTGATAGGCGTTATTGGAACCTTATATTACATACAACGGCTGACATTACAATTTTTTAGTGAAAAATTCTAATAGGCCGTATACTAAGTAGGTAGAATCATTTCTCTATGACAGGCTACTCAGGAATTCTGTGGAGGACATTTGTAAACATTCTGACTGGACATTCTGTACTGACTTTGTAAACATTCTGTGGTAGATATCTTGTAATTATTATTTGATCAAGAACCATTAAAATGATATAAAAATTGATGAAATCGGCGAAAATGCTTTAAAAATGACGGAAAAGGTAAACAATTACTTAGTCGAAATCGACGAAAAATATCATATAAAAATGAAACATTTTCTTTTGGCATAACATAAAATTAATGTCTGTACTGAAAGGATTTGTTTTAAAGTAAAAAAAACATTTAATTAAAATCCACCCCCTAGTGCTCGTATTTTTTACTTAATCGCAAAATGAATTTCTCACTTCGTGTGTATTATTTGCTCTAGTAATGATTATCGTTCATATTCCTTATAAAGAGTGTTCAGACATACCTGACCAAATTGCAGTCGCGAGTTGCCATGATTGCAAACAATCTCACCAGATATTTTATTTTTATTTTAATTTTATTTATTTTGAAACTGTATAACAGGTTTTACCTATTACAGTTGCCGACAGTAAGTGCGACCATTTACATAGTAACACTTACAATTTTTGGTTACAATGGTTGGTAGACAATATCAGTCACCAGATATTTTAAAACATCACAATTTGTGCTGTGTGCTGTGTGCTGTGTGCTGGTGTGCGAGGCTTCTCGCGCAAATTTGCGCGAGTGCAAGTGCGAGTGTAAGTGCGAGTGCAAGTGCAATTGCAAGTGCGATTGCAAGTGCGCGATTCGCGAGTGCAGGTAGGAAGAGCCGGACACCCGCCGCCCACTGCACCTCACTGCACTCGCCAACCTCAAAGCGCTTACAAATACGCTTTTTAGGCAGCCACTATGTACTGCGGTTTTTACAGAGCTGTCTCTCAATTCCACTCAACGCCCGTCACCACTGTGGCATTATGGCACGGTTTTTCGCGTCTTTCTCGGCGTGCCGCTAGAGTCGCTACATCTGCAGCACTGCTTGATACGGTCGCGAGCATGCGACATCTAGCGGCACGACTGAGAAAGACGTGAAAAACCGTACCATAATGCCACCGTGGTGACGGGCCTTGAGTGGAATTGAGAGGCAGCTCTGTAAACACAGCAATATTTACTTTTTAAAATGTGGCATCTGTGGTTAGTATCTCAAAGATAGAATTCAGCAAGACTTTTTGGGTCTTTCTTGGTCCTGCCGCAATATGTCGCATGATCACGACCGTATCAAGCAGTGCTGCAGATCACGCGATTCTAGCGGCAGGACTGAGAATGACGCAAAAAGTCGTGCCGAATTCCATCTTGGAGATACTACCCACAGCTGCCACGTTAAAAAAAAATAAGTAAAAGTTTTCTTTCAGGGATGCGGAGCTTGCGAAAAGTTCAATTTGGGCACTAGTGTTAAAAGTAGACGATTCTTTGTGTTCAGATAATCTGTGAGCGTATAAAGAAAACAAAATAATTGACCACACCAGCTACTACTGGTCTTAATTTATCTTTAAGTGATTTGTGTGCTTGAATTGAAATAAAATGAAAGTCGGTAAGGCTGTTTAAAAAATAGTGTGACACAGGTGGTAAAGGTGATTTTATGTTGCTCGTAGGATTGAGAGGACCTTCCTTATTCGCAAAATAAAAAGTCACCTGTACCATTTGTATCACAACTCTTTTGCCACCTACAGAACTGCGAAAAAATAAATGTCTCTCATTTCTTTCGTTGCCGTCTGCACTACAGACCACGGATCCTGACAATCGTTGCTGCAGCGATGTGGCAGCAGTAGCGTTGCAAGACCGCGAAATCGGACCGACCGGGGACGACGTCCACAGAAAGGACATGAAATGGCAGAGCAGCCATTAGCGTAAATCACTCCGCCGAGTACACTAATATAATAGTTGCCCCAGAAAACGGCACAGATCTGGGTAATAATGTAAATACTATTTCTTGGAAGAAAATACACCAAGACTGATGCCCTGTCAGGGTGGTGACAATCGAATAACGCATAATGGGCAAAATATTAAGTCTAAGAAATTATTCCAAGCGTTGGCACGATTCTTGGTCGCGGTCACAATGGTTTCGAACCGATTAAATTCAATTGTTACACATTAACAAAATCACAAAACAGACTAGTTTCTCTGTGCAGAACATATTTTCCGAAGTAATTGCCCATTCAACTTAACTATGGCTTGACTCCGATAAATTCTCAGATCGAAAATATAAATGAAATATTTATACCTAGTAATCGAGTTACAATGAATGGAAATAGTAAGGAATTCATGGAAGGTACCCTAAGTTATTATTACAAGATGGGATAAATAGACCAATCGCGTGGTCTGGTTTTTAGATAAACAACTATTTCCTGCAATAGAGGTTTTATCGTGGTAATTCAAGTGACAGTTAGCAAGGCAAAATCTGTCAGAAGTACTTTTTGAACGAGGATATTGCAGATAGATTTAGTGTATATGGATCTGCCAAACAAATCAAACCAAAAACCTTTGAGTGCTCTGCTCTTTCTGTGACGTTTACATATGAAGAATTATCAAGTCGCGGAAACATTTCACAAGGCGATGGCAAGAAATTGCTATTTACTGAGTGAATCATCACTACCACATCATTACGCTCGTGTTCCAGACTTGGAATCAAGCTTCAGCCTTCAAAATAAACCAATCCAAACTCGCTTCAATTCAAACTTCGGATAGCCGAGATCGCTAAAGAGTAGTGCTTGGGGATCTCGGACGAAAGGATCGTGGGTTCGAGTTCTGCCTCGGGCAGGGTTGTGTGTGTTTCAATTTGTGATTGTCTTTTCACCCTTCACCATTATCATCTCATACTTCATCCCTTCAGGGATAACAACCCTTGGATGTAAAAACCGATTCGGCGTGTGTATACACACACACACACACACACACACACACACACACACATATATATATATATATATATATATATATATATACACACACACGATCTGAGAAATGGTCACATGCACTTGCCCCCGGGAGAATATGACTGGGCTTTGATGGTGCGTTTTCGTGGTCCTTGGTTCATGGCCAATTCGCGACAAAAAAAGAACCAGGGTGATGTACACGAAAATAGTCACAAGATAGTGACCGTAGCCTTTACATCTCCACCATCCGTTCACCTTTACGCGGTGGACCTGTTAAGTCGAGCAACCTGAGTGGGGGTTGGGTTTCTGCGGAAACCCGGTCGCTGAGCAGACGAACGAGGTGGGGTCGAGAAAGGCTACACCCTAGTGTCACACTTGGGAAGGGCTTTTTCGGCAGGCGTTTCTCCTCAGGCGGCGGCGGAAGAGCCAATGGCGGAGCCTACGACCCAAGTTAGGGGGGATACTGCCATTACACCCGGCCGTAAGCATAAAAGGCGAACCCATCGTTGAGTGAGATGGAGACGCAAAGAATGCGTTATAAAGTCTCTAAAAAAATGCCGTTGCCAGGGAGCACCAGAGCACACTTAGACCTGAAGCTGGGTGTGACAGCAAGCGAACCACCTGCGTAGGAGCTTCAGGGAGACCAGCGACTCTTACGGGAAATCCCGAATTTGCTTCTCAAATACTCCGCTTCAAACACCAAAGCACATAAGTCACTTCAATACCAGTTAGTTTGCCTCCGACATTGGAGACCGGGAGCTCTAACAAGACTTCTGTAGAGACCCGTTACAACACGATACAATACTAAGATAACTGTGACATATTACGGATGTATAAAATAGCGACAAAACGTAGAACAAACCGGGCAGACTATCGCAGGAAAACCCATGATTTTTTAAAGTTAAGACCAGATTGGGTTAGATTTAAGGAACAAAATGTATGCGACATACTACGACATATCAGCAAGCCAGTTATTAGAATTTTAGAACAAAATTTGATCTTCAGTGCAGGAGCTCAGAAATAGGGCTCTACATGGAGTGTTCAGGGTTCATTCAAGCAATTCAGGACCAAGTTATTTGAACAAATAACTACCAAAAATGTATTGAAAATGGATGTTAATGACGAATGTAGAGTACGTCATCGAGCATCAGAGAAAATAGAGCACCCGATCACTGGGCGCACAAATCTCCGCCAAAATAGTATCTACACTAGCGCAATCTGACTGCAAACATTATACATGGCATACATCATGCACTGGCAACCAAACATGGGCTTCTGGAAGAAAAAGGAATTATCCCTTAATATGGAGACAACGCCAAACATCTCATAGAAAGGAATCAGTTCAAAACGTATTACGACCTTCGAATACATTCTCATAAAACAATTCCGACAAATAAAACATTATAGAATAAAAAGTACAGGAAAAGAAAGTGTTTATCATTGATGTTACAAATTTGTGCTAATCCCCCCTCCCCCGCAGGAAATACAGACCTCGCAGGAATCCCCCTCGCAGGAAATATAATTAACCCGTTAGACCCCACTGTTCCAAAAATGGAACAGTCAAATTCAAGAGTTTGTGTTCATTTACAACCGTCATTTGCTGCTATATCCCTGTGATTAAGTAGGAAGATGAGGCTGGTGTAAGTGAGTTATAGTGTAACATACGTAATACTTTGTTCCTACCTGGGATTGAGCATCTTTATAACAACTTAGTACAACTATGTAATTACGTAGAGAGGATCACGTGCACAAACTTCACTTGACAGAACAGATGTTGGAAAATTGTCCTTTACACTACGCTGTTGGAAAATTTACTAACAAAACTACAAATAGTAGGGATAGTATAGTTGTGTGCGAATTCATTGACCCTTGCCTCTGGGCATTGAAAAATGAAAAATATATTATTTAACAACAGACGTTTTACATTTCATTAACACATATTTAATCAGTTATTGTTACTATTATGTACTTTGGCATTATTCAATTAACAATCTAATTATATATCTTCCTTATAATGAAGTGTCAAGGCATTATATATTATAGTGTGGTGGAATGATACATTCAATGTAAAAGAACTGTAGTGTCCTGTAATGTGAAGTGGAATGTAGGACAGTTAGAAAGTCACGTGTTTATTAATTTAAAATATTTATATACGGTAGATTTAACATTTCGAGTTCATGCTAAAAATATTTCATTTTTGTTTTTGTTCTTATTGAGTAGATAGAAAAAACATCTTTTAAGATTAAAAATATACATTAATAATAATTTTTATTATTGACAACGTTATTTGACAACAACTTGAAGTTACATTAAATTAATGTACATTATATTATGTTTTTTTATATATTTATTATTTTAGTTTTTATATGATATGTATATTAATTGATCTTTAATTAGTTGTAAATTATCTGTTCTGCCACCACGATTCGCAAACCTCTTCTGGAAGAAATAACAAGTATTTTCTATAATAATACAGCGAATTTCTCAGCTGGTAGTAAATTCAACCAAAAAAACTGTTTGGACTTCGTACTCTATAATATACTTCAAAGGAAACCATTATAATATAACCATAACATATAAGATCACAGAGGAATCGTGGGAAAGAAAATTAGGTGGGTAAAAACGCGCCTTGTTCGGGCATTTTCTCTTGTGCCGACAGAGGCCTGTGCGGAGCCCAAAGCGACACGCCTGGAAACGAGTGGAGTCAGGCGCCCGTTGAATTCACCTTTTAAGCCCGGGGCTTGCGTTCACTCCCTGCTCACCTTCCGCTCACGGGTCACTCACCGCCCGCTCACCGCTCACTTACCACCCGCTCACAGCCATCTCATCCCTCGCTCACCACCCGTTCATCCCCTGCTCACCGCCCGCTCACCGCCCGCTCACCGCCCGCTCACCACCCTCTCACCGCCCGCTCACCGCCCTCTCACCGCCCTCTCACCGCCCGTTCACCGCCCGCTCACCGCCCGCTCACCGCCCGCTCACCGCCCGCTCACCGCCCGGTCACCACCCGCTCACCGATCACTTCACCGCCTGCTCATCACCCGCCCACCACCCATTCACCGTCCGATCACCGCCCGCTCACCCCGTCACCACCAGCTCAACGCCCGCTCATCGCCTCGCTCACCGCTCACCCCTGTCACCGCCCTTACCGTCCGCTCCTCCGTCGCTCACCGGCCGCTCACCACCCGCTCACCGCCCCGCTCAGTCCCGCTCACGGGCCACTCACCACGCTCCACCCAGCTCACTGCACGTTCACGACCTTCTCACGGCCCGCGCACGCCGCGCCGCCGCCACACGCTCTCCCTTGCGACGCTGCTTGCAGGCCCATGAATAATAGCGCACCGCATCTCCGGCGCTGCTCCATGCGCATCTTCGAACACAGCACTTAATAAAGCCCTCCTCCTCCTCCGCCTTCTTGCGCGGCCGGGGGAGGGCCCTCCGATTGATTTATGGAAGAGCAAATGAAGCAGACTGGAAGAGAGAAAAGGAGAAAGGGGGAGAGATCATCTCGCAGGCGGGGTGGGCCGCCGGGAGGGGAGCAGCCCTAGCGCCGTCGGCGGTGGCGACAGCCCTCGGGTGATGGATGGGGCTCACCCCGCGCGCTCACCTCCGCATTTGCTTAAGACGAGATTTCCTTAAGGCAAGAGGAAGCATTCCGTGGATCGGGATGCTTCGGTTGTGGCAACGGAGCGGAGATTAAGAAATGAAATTGTTTTTCCATAAAAATGCATATGGAGCCAGGGCCCCTAGATGATGAAAGGGATAAAGTTGTTGGGGGATTACCGGAGGGAAACGGACGCAACAAAACTCTGCGAATCCTCTCAGTGGAAGGAAAGTCCATCGACTTTCCTTATAACTGAAGTTCACCGTTCGACTAGAGCCTTTAATACCGATATCTCTTGTGTGTTGAAATTGAAATGTCCACAATTTAAAAAGCAATCATGTGCATAGGATCGGACATCTTCATATGCATACCTCAACGAATTAATACATTGAATATAGTGGGAAAACGCTATTTTAATTTATCTTTTACTTTGTGTTCTTACTACGTACGTAGTAAAGAGAAAGAATTGTAATGGTGCGGCAAAAAGTCGGCGATTTTTCGACGATGAAATCGTATTGTACGGCCCTGTATTAAAAAAATGGATAAGTATTGTTCCTCTGTGTAGTAAATTACTTTCTCTAGCACATTGTGTATTCAGAATTCAGGTTTTGTGGGTCCTTGATTCTGAAAAATTTATCGACTGCAAACCGTCTCTCCGTCTGTGATCAACGTTAACACCTGACAATTCAGACGCTTTTTTTCAATATTTATATTACTAGATCGATCTGAATCGACTCGATACTCTGCAAGTTTGTATGGGATATTTTGATATGTGCGGTGTTTTACAAAGGACCTCAAATATATTTTAAAAATTTTTCTCAAAAATGAATATAATTTTTTTTGCTCGGATACTGGAAAGAGCTTTTGTGACTCTGTAAGCTTACTCACGTAAGATTGCTCATTTTTAGTAAAATTACTTACGGAATTTTGCTTAAAATATAGGCAATTTTTAAACTATTACTTAATCAAAATGACTGAAAATATTTTCTTCATTTCTTCTCTCATGAAGCACAAAACGGTTAAAAATTGGTGTTAGTCTCATTATCAGCTAACTCTTTGTATTTTCCAATATTTCAATAAAAGCGTTGAAAAAGTACAATATTAATAATAGAGATTTGCTTCATTTGCAAAAGTTAGAAAGAATGTGAGAAAGTATGTGCTGTTGTAGCACATCTAGCTTAAATATAAAACGTAATGATATACTACGTCTTTTTCGCGTCACGTTCGTTTCGGAATTTTCAAATGACAGCTGAAGTATAAAAAAGACGAAATCGTCACATTGTAATATTGCATTACCGTTAGCAATATTACGGAAAGCATGCACTATTGTAGAATCACTAGTTCCCTTTTTTTCTGCACACAACGAGGGAGCGTTCATAGACTGCAGTTGCATTAAAATCCCTACGTGGAATGGATGAATTCGAAAATCGTCGTCTGAGGCGAGAAATCAGAGGAAGGGCCGCCCGAGGATTCCCTCCCTCCGCCCTGTGCTCGTCGCAGGGAGCGGCCGCGTCATTAGGGCGTAGATTCCGGCCCGGAGGAGGGGGGGGGGGCAACCGGCGGCGACGTCGGGGAAGAAAGGGATTCTAGTGAGGGGCGCGGGACAGACCGAGAGAGATCGAAGAACGACGGCGTGAGCTGAAGGACGCGAGTGGGAAGGTACAACATTATGACTCTAGGGTTTGCGTCGTAAAACGACTCTGGTTACCTGCGATAGACTAATCGTCGCGCGGCACAGGCAAATGACGGCGCCAATAAGCAGCGGAGCAAACAGGCAGAGAGGCAGCTCTGCTAGCCAATCTTTCCCCCACAAAACAGCTTTACCACCCTCAATCCTCCTCCAACGCCCTCAAACTTCCACGTCGCACGCAAATTTTCTCCTTCGCTCTCAACACTCCTTCATAACCATAAACCATTCTTATTCATCACTTTCGTTCTTCTTACAGTTGACAAATGCAAACTGAAAATAGTTTTCTCTACTTCGTGAAACACGTACACGAGAGGAAACAATTAGAACTGTTTTAGTGAGAAATATTCTATGTCTATACACAGACACTAAGTAATCCGACGTTGCCTGGATATTGATTTGTGGTCCGCTCGCCCCGCCCAGCCCCGCTCCTCCCCGCCCCGCTCCGCCCCGCCACTCAAAGAGGCGTCTAGATGCAGTGCGAATTGCATCCTACTGTTTGTGCTGTATCCAAAAATGGTCTTTGTGATAGAGAACTCGTTATGTTCGTGCTTTGCGTCCCCAAGAGTCGTGAAAAACTCGATAGGAATTGTTCTTGGGTCGATGGGTACTGTGCAACAAACACAGATACACACATTTTTTTTTATATATTAAGATTCAGTATAACTTTAAATGAATATTTTGTAGTACGTGTAATCACCATTATTAATCATTATCATCAGTTTTCATTAATTTTAATTTGAAGTGCCTGAATTTCAAACTTTTAAAGAATTCTGAAATTAAAAAACATATCTGACGTAATTGTTATAATCTTGGCGTCTCAGGATTATACTAAATCATCGAATTGTTAAAAGTTATTTTCAGTTACTTGTATCTATAGAGTTCACTCTGCAAAACTACATTTTTTGCTGCATACGCCTCCAAAATTTCGAAAAAATGTTTAATCTACATTGTTAGAATTTTCGGTGTACATTTCTATTATAATAAGACAACTAGACATAATAAGACAACAATAAATATAATTAATATATTTCAGTTCATAATTTTTTTAAATAAATAATACAAGAAAAAGAATAAAACAATTACAATAGAAATATAAAAAACAATGATAAATTCATGTCACTGTAGTTCAGTAAACGTATAATATAATATAGCATCTATTAAAAATTGATATTCCTATTCTTAAGATTTGCTGAGAAATGGGACATTAACTCCACTAAATTAATATGGAAGCCTTGTTGCCACTCTTAAGGCACTTTCTTGCCTTGTTTTTGTAAAACATATGTAAAAACACTTGTTTTAGAGTGAATTTCATAGCGTCAATCCAGCAATTTCGAATGCTGGAGGCAAACAGAGTTTATCGTAGACCCTCGTTAAGTACGTTTCCGCAAGCGAGGGGCTGATCTGCAGCGCTCAGAGAAATTCGCTCGAAGCACCGGAGAGGTATCGAGCCAGGAAAGGGCTGGCGTGGTGCGCGGACGTAGCCAGCCCGCGCCGTGGACGTCACCGCTGGGACCAGCACCCACCACCTTTTTACAACAGATTTTGCTCTTTCTTCAACTGGAAAGAAAGGCAGTTTCGATTGGGATACACGTGGTCATATTATCTAGCCTCGATTGGTTTGGTTTGTTTTTTTCGTGTTTTCGGGCGCGTCAACTGCTTTGGTCATTAGTCCCGTTAGTGTAGTGCATGTTTTTTCTCGGGAGATGGCGGTGATCTCCCCCCACTGGATGGCGAGATCCGGCGCCGACCTACCGTCGGCTAGTGGGATTTCCCCCTAACCAGGACTCTCCCACCAGCGAGGCACCGCCCCAGCCAAGCTCTAAGTTCCCGACCGGTTTCCGGTAGTGTAGTGCAAGCTCCGACCGGTAGTGTAGTGCATGTTAGCGTGTGTGTAAGGGGAGAGAATAGGACAAGGAAGACGAAGGACAAATCGCGCGCGGTCCGTGGCCCGTTTGGTGCTGCTCCGGCATTCGCCTGATGTTGATCGGCGAAACCACGGAAACTACCGATCAGAGCAGCCGGCCGCTAGAATTCTCCTCCCGACAGCGACTGAATTCGACCTAGCTGAAGAGTTAGTGTCGAAAATCCTGCCGCCGTCAGGACTCCAACCTAGGACCTCTCGGTCAGAGTATAGCCTCGAGCCACAATACTTATATGCTAGAATTAGTTAATACCTTATTTTACGTGGCGAGTCTCGATCATCAGGCCCGGTCTTCCGTCTGACCACGCAAATTTCGCTACGTCCTTTCACCATCTACCGGGGAAAGGAGGTATTACCTTGAGCGAGGAAACAGGCGGTTTTGATTTAGCTCAGATGCTTCTTTTAGACTTAAGGATATTTTATATACAGTAAATCTACAACACGGGACAGCCTGCTTTACATCCCCTCGGAAGGAAGGCGTGCGAAGGAATTGTTTCGTTGTTAAATTCAGTAGATTGTCAGGACATTACTCCCAAAATAGTGAAATACGATTTAAGATTAATAAAAATGTTCAAAACTGCAATTCGGTGGTACAACGCGGATTTGGTGGTTCAACGCTAGCGCACTGGACTGGTGTACGCGCGGTTAAAAAAAGTTTGCGGGTTCAAAACCGATCGAATGGATGGATTTTTAGGAGCGAAAAATGCTTCATACGTCTTTCTTCGGAGGTGAAGTAAAGCCAGCTGTCCCATGTAGTAGATTAACTGCATGTAAAATACCCTGAAGCCAACATGAAGTACATAAGCTAAATTCAAATGGCCTGTTTCGTCGCCCAACACAATACCTTCTTTCCCCCGCTGTTTGGTGAAAGGAGCATAGCAAAATTTGCGTGGTCAGACGGAAGAGCGGGGCGTGATGGCCAGCGTTTCGCCAAGTAAAATAACGCACTAACAATAATTCTAAATAATGTCTGAATTGTGGAATGTGATAGTTGGGAGCGACTATGGATGTTCCGTGAGAACCGCATGAAGTGCGTTCTCCGCAGCGGCGGTCACGGGCGAAGTCTGCCGGCGGCGGAGTGTTTTAAAAGATAACATTCGCGAGTGCGGTCACGTGCGCGCGCTCCCCTGCGTTCGTTAGAGCGCGTCCCGGGAGAGGGCAGCACCGCAGGCGGTGCCCTCCTGGCCTCCCCTCCCACCCACCCCGCCTCCCCGCCCCCGCCGTTGCCAGCGGAGCGGCAGCCTCGCCAATTCCACTTGCCACATGTCACAAACTACTTCCCTCCCAACGATTCTTTCCTTTCTACTTTTCCTCTGCTTCAATGAAGTGAAGTCGCCAATCGCTTTGGATTGATCCCGGTCCGTAAAAACGCCAAATTTGGCCTTCTCCAGACTTGGATGGCTCTCCAACGCCAATGGCAAGTTTAATACTTTTGCGTTGCGCTTTGGAAGCAGGGAGGGAAGAAACAATACAGAAGAAGTTTAACTCGTTTCTCCCTAGCGAAAAAGGTCCGTTCTTTCAATCGTTTGGTTAAAACAGTTTTGGGTTTTCTTTCGAAACTTTCGATCGTTAGGAAATTTATCGGTTAAGATGCTTCAAAGAAAATACAAATTCCAAAGGAAAAGGGACTAGAAGTAATACTTAACGTTCTGCAGGGAAAGGAATACATCAAATTAATGATATTTCACGGAAACAGAATATTGACACCATTCATTGACGTCCTTATGAACTGTACTTTAATCAAGTGAAAAAGGTTCATAATCTAGTATGTGATGATTATGTTATTAATGCACCGACATTTAGACCAAATTCAGTCATTAATGTCAACTTGTGTGGCTACATCATCTTAACCTATTCTTTAAAAAGATTTTTCGTGAAACGTAAGCAACAATAATAAGAGATCCTATAAGTCTAGTTTACTTGTACTATAGTGGATTCAGAATGTATGTTATAATACAACTAATATACGAGGTTAACAATGCGCAACAACTGTGGTACGATAGGCAACTTTCTTGAAAGTCTGCGCCTGGCTATGCGCGAAGCCGTTGAGATTAATTAATAGATTCCGGATTGATTGTTAGAGATCCGAGCGCGTTAACTGCTAAGGTCATTAGTTACGTAAGTGTAGTGAATGTTTTTCCTTGGAAAGTGGCAGTGACCTTCCACGCTGAATGGCGCGATCCGGGGCCGACCTACTGTCGGCTAGCGGGTTATCGTTAACCAGGTATCTCACCAGCGGGACCGCCCCAGCCGGGCAAGCTTTAAGCTCCCGACCGCTCTCCCGGCATGTGTAGTCGTATAGGGCATGTTAGTGTGTGTATGTGTGAGGGGCGAGGATAGGACAAGGAAGAGGAAGGAAAGATCGCGCGCGGTCTGGCCTGTTTGTTAGGGCCTGGTGCTACCTTTGTATGGTGCTGATCGGACAAACCACGGCAAAATACGATCAGAGAAGCCGGCCGCTAGAATTGTAAGACAGATCGACAGACAGAACTCGACTTCCCTACGGAGCTATCGTCCAAAATCCTGCCACCGTCGGGAGTGGAATCATAGGACCTCCCGGTCGGAGAGAGGGACTGCAGTGGCACCAGCTGAGCTGCGTATTCCGATGCGCCGGCGTGGAGGAAGTTGCGGTGTGTTTGGCGTGGGCGTAGCCGCCGCCAGGGCGCTGCAGGGCGGTGATTAGTGAGCGCGGGGGAGGGAGGTGGCGGCGGCGCAGGGTGGCGGCGATGGGGGGCGTCGGCGGGGACGGAGGAGGCGACGGGGCCGTTTGCTGCGGGGCTGGGGGCGGAGGGGCGGGGACAAGGGCGAGGGCGGGGCGGCTGCAGCGGGGCGGCGGGAGCGTGGGGTGGCGGGGCGGCGGGGCGGCGGGGCGGCGGGGCGGCGGGGCGGCGGGCGGCGGGGCGGCGGGGCGGCGGGGCGGCGGGGCGGCGGGGCGGCGGGCGGCGGGGCGGCGGGGCGGCGGGGCGGCGGGGCGGCGGGGCGGCGGGGCGGCGTGGGCGGGGCGGCGGGGTGGCGGGGGCTGGGGCGGCGGCGGCGGCAGTGGGGGCGTGTCGCAGGGGCGGCGGGTGCGGGCGAGATTCTCCGAGAGCTCTTGGGAGCGCGTCGAGCGCTGCACCGGGCGAAACACGCTCTTCCCTTCAAGAGCTGTTTACACCGCATGTTGATGTTTGTCATTTTTCACAAACTATTATACTAGGGATAATAAATTAAGGCGCCTCAATGTTGTTTTGAAGACTACTTCTAAAGAGTCACTCGCTCTTTCTGTTTTGCTGCTAGTGGCCATCGCCGCTAAGGCGCCTGGGCATTGGGATGAGAACACGTGTCTGCTGCCATGAAGCAGAAACTCCAGGATTCGGCCTGAAGACGCGCCTGAATAAATAGTTTCATGGTGCTACAACCCAGCTTATTAAAAAATGGCCTTATTATTTTTGTTCATATCGCCAATTTTTCGAAAACTGCGAAAGTTCAAAAATGTTTTTTCTAACTACAATATTCGAAAAAGAGATTTTTTTCATTATAAAATCTGCTGCGTAAAGGCAAGTCTTGAAATAAGTTCAAAAATATGAGTAATTTTTCCGTAATTTTGCGTGAAATGTAGGTGGTTTCTTGGGAAGTGAAGTGTGGTTTTATACTTTGCGGTAAATTCTAAATAAAGATATTAATGATTTGGAATGGGTAATTCAGTGTGTAAATGGCTTTTAGCTGGTTTAATAGGTCTGGAATGTCAACTCCATCGGAAGCACAAATAAAGTTTGTTTTAAAAGTGTTTATCCGCCGCGGGTGATAGCGCAATGCAGGATGTACGAGCGAGTGCGTGAATTGCAAAGCGAGGCGATTAAGATGTGCACGTGGCAATCCACTGAAGCGATCAGATGGGAGCAGTGTAAAAGATGTGGCGGCCGTTGCATTTCGATAAGATAAAGGAGTGATGTGGTTGAGGGAGTTACCGGGACACGTGTCACAGGGCATAAACTGATGTCATTCCAATGTCTCTTACTGGGAGGTTCTAGACCCGACGCACGGTGGAAGAATTTTTCATTATAGCTTATCACCTAGATTGAATTCAGTCTTTGTCTGCATTCTAATCGGGACGGTAGCTCAGTGCATCAACTGATGCCACTGCAGTGCCTCTGACCGGGAGGTCCTAGGTTCGAGTCCTGACGGCGGCAGGATTTTCGACACTAGCTTTTCAGCTATGTCGAATTCAGTCGCTATCTGGAGGACAATCTTAGCGGCCGGCTGCTCTGATCGGTAGTTTTTCGGGGTTTCTCCGATCAACACAAGGGGAATGCCGGACAGTACCCTACTAAACGGGTCACGGACCGCGCGCGATCTTTCCTTCCTCTTCTTTGTCCTATCCTCTCCCTTTACACACACAAACATGCACGACACTACCACATATTCCGGGAGACCGGTCGGGAGCTTAGAGCTTGTCCCGGCTGGGGCGGTGCCCCGCTGGTGGAGAGTCCTGGTTAGGGGGAAACCCCACTAGCCGACGGTAGGTCGGCGCCGGATCTCGCCATCCAGCGGGGGAGGATCACCGCCATCTCCCGAGAAAAAATATGCACTACACTAACGGGACTAATGACCAAAGCAGTTGACGCGCCCGGAAACACGAAAAAAACAAACCAAACCAATCTGCATTCTAGCAACTGCGTACTCTGATGGGCAGTTTTCCATGGTTTCTCCGATCAATACCAAGCGAAAGATTCAGCAGTACCCGAAAAACGGGCCATGGACCGCGAACGATCTTTTCTTCCTTGTGATATTCTCACTCTTAACCTACAGTTATACAGTTACACAGTTATACTTGCACTTGCATGTACTACACAACCACACATGCTGGGAGACCGGTCGCGAGTTTAGAGCTTCTCTCAGCAGAGGCGGTGCCCCACTAGTGGAAGATGGTCAGGGAAAATCGCTAGCTGACGGGAAGGTCGGTGCGAGATCTCACCAGTTGATTGCCCGGAATCAATAATCAATCAATCGTGGGAATTCTGATGCTTACAATAGAAGCAATTTGATTGCTTACAATATAAGAAATATACGTGATACAGGTTTCATTTCTTGGAACGTTTACTATAACAGAATTATAAGAAAATGATTAATGTGAGCTGTTGTCGAGTGTCAATTAATTTTGATCACGAAAGAGAAAGAATAGCAAATCATGTAAAATATTTTTTCTGAAACGAATAGTAAAAAGATCAAATCTCTCATAATTAAAAAATGAATTTAAGAAGTGGATGCATTCGCAATTTTTTCTCAATCACGGATGAATAAGTGATGTACTTTTATGTGTAGGTATTTTTGCAAGTCAATACAGATCTCCATTCAATTTCCTACAGAACATTCTTCCTGCTTGAAGGAAGTCTTCAAAACATTTAAAATACAACTGATATTCAAGTATAAACTATATGCTTAGATCATGGAATGATAGAGATGGAACATTAATTTTAACAATGACACATAATGCATTATTTACCATTTGGACTGTATAAATGTGTATAAACAACCAGTAACAAGTATTGTACAGCAGCCTCCGGGTCAATGATCTCCATCTCGATCAGGTTTTTCGTCCAGTTTCCCTGATCCATTGAGCAAATGCTGAGATGGCCCCTTGTTTTGTTTCTGGACATAAATGTAACTTCATTATCTGTGCACGTCTTCTACAGTTCATTGGGAAATACTATTATTCAAATTATCGTTTCCATGTTGTCGCGGCAGGAAGTATTATTCCTTGACGAAGGACATCATGGATAAATGCCCAAAATTTATTGCTTTTATGTCCTTGAAAATATATTTTATTACATGAGAGTTTTTTTTAATTTAAATTTCAAAATTCATGTAGTATATGACTTAGTGTAGGGATCACAGAATTTTGAAAATGTGCACAGAATTAACTTCTCCCCATAGCACGTCATACGCAGTTTCAATTGTTTTTTGACGTAAAATAAATAAATAAACTATAGAGAAACATCAATATTGATATATAATCGTATCCTCTAGTGTTTGTTCACATCAACATGCGCCCGCATTCACGAACACGATCACAACAGAACGATGCAGCGAACAGCGCTGGGCGCGTGCTCTTTCGGTGTCGGCTCCGTGCCGTCGAGCGAGCTTGGCACGCACGTACACACGCTCCCGCTCGCTGCACGCGGGGAAAAGCCAGGGAAGGCACGGGGGAACAAGCGGGCACTTACGGAGGGAGAGAAAGGAGCGGTGGAAAGCGGGGTGCAGAGGGCGTCAGCAACGAAGCGAATCGTCTTGGAATCGATGATCTTCCACATTGCTAGTTACAGGCTCCGAAGCGCAGTAGAGGGCGCTAGAGAGTGAAAGTAGGTTTGACGTTACTCACTGAAAGCAACTGAAATGCAAGGGATCGACGCAAAGCTTTAAAGAAGACGAAGAAGAAGATGTGAGACAAAAGATAGAAAGAAAGAGAAGAAAGAAGAGAGGTAGAAAGAGAGAGAAATAGAGATAGAAGAGAGAATAGAGATAGAAAGAGAGAAATAGAGATAGAAAGAGAGAAATAGGGATAGAAAGAGAAATAGAGATAGATAGAGAGAGAAATAGCGATAGAAAGAGAAATAGAGAGATAGAGATAGAGAAGAGAGAAGAGATAGAGAGAGAGAGGAGAGAGAGAGGAATAGAGATCTGCAGATAGACATCTATAGATAGAGATAGAGAGAGGGGAAGGAGGGGCGTGCGCTAGCCGAAATAATGAACGAGCGCCGCAGGGGTGCCCAGCAGCTCCTACCTCCCTACGAACCACTGGACAGCCCTTGCACAAAACGACTAGGCAAAGACTGCGCATTCTCCCTCGGCTCCACGTTTAATCTCGAAGAGGCGGCGAGAGTCATCGCGCTGCGTCGGCGGCCTGTCAGCCAGAGAGACGGCAGCAGTGCAGCGCACGCGCCCTATTTATCGAGATGATATTTGTAGTTTCGTGTGTAGGCGAGCATGCTTCCGGTTTACGGCTTTGCAGATTATGCTACTCCATATTACCGCAATCATCAAGAAAATTTAACTAAATGGCTTATACTCGTATTAAGACAATAGAAAGGCGTATTAATTTAAAACATGTATAAATAGAGCTCTTGATACACTTTCGTACGAAAAAAGTCTTCATTTTCAACTCAGTGAAATAGTGTGGTGGTTCACATAGTGCGTTGCTCTGAAAGTTTTATTCATCAGTGCAATTCGCCAACAGTCTTCCAGGGGTGATAGTCGACGCAGTTGCGCCGACGTGCCCGTGTACTCTTCAAACAGTGGAAATTGTATTCAACAGAAGTCAGTGAATTGCACATCTGTATAACAGTCAGTTCGACACCCGAACATGCAAACGACAAACAAACGCTGAGTACTCATTCCCAGAAGCAATGTCATTAGCCTTGGAATCACTTAGCAACTGTTATGCATAAGCCACATTCTCTACAATTTCCTTGAACTTACCAAAAACAGTTATACACACTTGGTCAGCCGGAGTACCATGATTCGTCCAGCAGATTTTCCCCCGCAAATGTTAAGTTCTCTGCTAATAATGCCCATACGTAACATGAATGAGAAGTCATTCAAATGTGCTTACAAATGAAGGGCTCAGTAGAACAAGGAGCTATTCCACATTGGCACTATTCTGAGATAATGAGGGTTTTATCTGAACTTCTCTCACATAACAGTACATTTTTAACTTTTAAACACAGTACACTTGCGTATAAGTCAATACTATATTTAAATAAAATATTACAGTAAAAAATAAAATAATTTTTTTATAATGCTATAACTCTGTGGGGAAGCACCTTGTTCTACTGAGCCCTTCAAATGTCTTAAAATCAGAACCAGAAAGTTACTAGAACTATACTTCTTACTTCATAACAGTGATGAGTGCCGCAATTTAAAGAAATCAACCGCTGATGCTCTTCAAAGAGCTTAAAATGTTTGCGTTAAGTTTCAATGCAATATCAGTGAGTATGATCACCTATTGAGATTCTATAAAGGAAATCACATACTGAATTTGAAAATTCGACGCATGTAGCTTACTTTGTCTTTTCAAAATATTAAATACAAGTGTACTTACTTATCTCAGAACATTTATCTTAAAACAAGCAGATAACGGAAATCTTTGCTATGCAATATTTCTATTAGCAACACAAATTTCACAATAAATTTAACTTAATAAGAATAAACAGAGTGTGAAACAATCTTCCAATTAATTGTCCAATAATCTTCCTAAAGTTAGGATAGGTTAAACACTGTGATCATTAAAAAAACATTTAAATATTATATTAATGAGTTGATATGGTATGATATAAAATGTACCCTAAATATTTCCAAATAGTAAGATAAAATGAAATGTTTTATTTCGGATTTTTCAAAAACAATTTCTCATTCTTAAAGCTTCTCAGTTAGTTCTTAGTTTAAACTAAGTAAGAGGGTCGGTCAGAAAGTAACGCCCCTCATTTTTATCTTCTCCGTAAAATATTTATTAGAAGAACCCGAAATTTTCACACAATATTAATACATGTTATTCTACTGGATCTATTTTTCCACATAATTTCCATCGACTTGTTCAGCCTGGCGCTGGCGTGAAACAAGGGCGTGCATGTCTTGCCGGTTCTTTACGGTCTTTTTCTGACGGCGGTGTTGCTTTTCATTCACTTCGGGTCATCAAAAAAAAATATAGGAAATTAGTCAATAGGGTGAAAACGTATACTGAAGTGAAGTGAAGTGAAAGGTGCGATTATGCGTAGTCTACAGTAAAAAATATTGAACAATAAATATTTAGATAAAGTTATATGCAATGCAGTGAAGTGAAGTGAAGTGATTTCAATTGAAGTGATGTGAGGGTTCCTTCGTCTATGTATACATGCGTATATGTTTGTATGTATGTATATATGTGTGATATGTAAGTTTTTATTTATTTTAGTGTATATGCATTTTAATGTTTAGTATAGGAATGTAAATGTCATATGCATATAAAGGAAATGACAAAGTCAATTTTTTTGTTTATATTTATTTTTTATATATTATTATTATATTTGTAATTGTAATTTTGCATTCAGCCACCGGGCATCATCTGCTCTATTGTAGAATAAATTTCTATCTATCTTCAATTTTTCCTCCGCGAATAGGGTGTATCAGTGGCTCAAAGGTCAGGTATATTCAGTGGCTCAAAGGGATGGAAATCGGATGGGGCTAAATACGGACTGTATGGTGGCACCTCTGCCGTCGCCAGGAATACCGTTGGACGTTTTGGTAAACGAGTTAGAGCATCGGAAAGTGAATCTAAACGTGAGAGGCGGACGGACGGAGGTTAACACGAATAGGGTATATCGTAGACAACTTTAATTTCAAGTTTATATCCGTAAATTTTGTATTATGTGGTTAGACGGAAGGCGTGATGGCCCACGTCTCGTCTCATTAAGTTTTTATTTTTTTTTTTTTTTTTTTTGGTCAAAATCTTACCAACTTTTCTTATCCAAACCGTTCTACTATCCTCCACTTACATTTTCGTATTATTCTTGGCCTCATTGAGCTCCAACACAATTGATCTTCGTCGCATAAATTTTCGTTCAACACATTAAAACGTTTCCACTGACTCAGTGGCTTCTTCTAAGCACTTCTGCGATTCTCTCCTCATACCGACAGCTCTCATCGCTTCCCCAATCATCTTCCCGCACAGATGTCTCTTTACCATTAGCGAAGTGTGACTCAAGGGAATCCGCCCCCGGCCCCCTCGCCCTCGTGCGAAGGGGCAAAACGCCGCCGCCCACCGCCTCGCGTCTCACCGCGTCGCGTCGCGTCAAAGTGCTCGCGCAGCGGGGGCGCCCAGGGGGAGGGGGCGCGGAATTGAGTTTCGTCCTCGTTAGCAGCGCCGCCCCCGGCCCCGCCCCCGCCCCGCCCCCGGCTGCTCGCTGGCGCGGCGACCGCGCGTTGGGCGCGGTACGGGGCGTGGCCGCCGACTTCTGCAGCCGTGACGCAGCCAAAGGGCAATCATTTCGACTTTATAACCTTCAATTATATTCCGTATGTGTTGATTTCAATCGTGGTTTAATTTTATGCTGTGAGTACAACGTCATATTGCAGCTGTTAACGCTTCAATATAGTTATTAGCATTTTTTGGGGGAGAGCTGTAAGTTGAAATTTGCGTCGTTCGTTGTAGAATCACACCGCGACAAACGATCTTGTTTCCTGGAATATAACAAATTATGTTGTCGGCACATGCATGCGTTAGAATCTGTTTACAAACACTAAATATGTCAGGAATAATATTGTGTGTCACCTGCTCGGCGTTATATTCACGTGTTTTCATTAAATCTCCGCGTAGTTCGTGTGAGCTGGTCTCGTCCACGTATGGCTGTCTGGCGCGCGATGAAAGCTCCGAGGCGTGTACAGCGTTGCAGCCTCGGATTTTAATAACGCACGGAATTGCGTCGCGAATGACGAACTCTTAAAGCTACGCTAGGTGAAAAATACTCTGCGTTCACTTCTAAGTTATTAGACTTAGCTCGCGTTTCAACAAAACTCGTAGGAGACCCTGTCGTTTCTTAGAACTCACCTACTATATAGTGTCTTCTGAGAAACTCCTTGTGTCATACTGGGAATTGAAGTTGCTTGAAATCGTAGCGTCCAGTACTTGCCCAGACAGTGCTGCGCTCTGCAGTGACGCTGAAATGTGCTGTAGTTTAAATGTAAAATTGTATTCGTACATTCTTCTCTCTACTTCTAGTGTCGAGGTTTGTGTAGAAAAATAAAGTTATCTCAGCGCGATAAACTCGAAAATATACGGTCTTAGCTGTATTTGCGTCACGGAGAGTTGTAATGTTTATTGAATGCTAGGCGCCAAACTTTAAACAAAATGCAAATGCATTTGTGGTAACAACAACTAAGCATAGTTCCCCCGGCAAATCCAATTCAATATCTCGTATTACTCGGAATATGTAACAGAATTCCTCTGCATACGAACTGCCGGAACCCTGCTAAACAGGAGCTTCATATAGGGGACGTAATGTACAGAATAGTTACGTGATTTTTGAAGAGAAAACGAATAGAGCAGTGCTGGAATAAGTCAAGGGCCCTTCCTTCTTCTACTTCTTCTGCTCCTTGCCTTTCTTCTCATCAACGCCTTTCTTTTTTAAATCTCCTCTATCTGTTTTTCACTTACCCCTCTTCGAATCTTTTCGTTTCTTTCTTCTCCCACTTTTCCTGTTTTCCAAGATCTCTTTGCCATTCCAGATAACCTTCCGTACATCTACTTGTTACACTTATCTCATCTTAAAACGAGAGCGACGGGCGATATGTACACATTCTAGAGCCAAAACAACCAATGATTATACTAATTTTAACGTAGTACCGTATTTACAGATATCGCTACAAAACGAAAACGGATAACGTACAAATCATTGAAACCGTGTTCCATGTAATATTGTACATCTCATTTGAAGTTATTTCCGCTTGTACATAATTCTCATTGTTTACTTTCTCGTCCTACAATAGGCTTACGAAGTAAAAAAGATGTTATAATAATGCGGTGGAAGTCTGCGATTTTTCGACACAAACGTTTGTATAGTGGATCCCTGTTATCAAACAATTGAATAATTCTTGCTTCCATATGTAGAAAATTATTTCCTCTATCACATACTTTAGTCAGAATTTACGTTTTTAAAGTCCTTGATACCGAAAAATCGATTGAAGACAAAACGTCTGTCTGGGGTTAACGGCATCTTCTAAACCGTTCAGACGATTTTTCCAAAATTGATATTCCTTGAAATCTCTGGATGAATTCGAGGCCCTGCGAGCTTGAAACAGATATTTTGATTTTTGAGTTTAGTTTCCATTAAGCCCTAACATTTTCAAAATTTTCTCAAAAGTGGCTTCAAGTTTTTGGGATTAAAATTATTCCTAGGATAGTGTAGAGAACGATTCAAAATGGCGATCTCATTATGTTTTTTCGAAAATCGCAAAGTTCAACATTTTTAACGTCTATCAATAACCACATTACTAGACACAGAATTTTTTCCTTAATAAAATCTGTTCTTCAAAGCCAGATATTGAAATAAAGTCGTGAAACGTTTTTCGAAAATGTAAGTAGTTTCTGCGTAATTTTGCGTTAAATGGAGGCAATTTTCAAACAATTATTTTCTCAAAAACTGTTCCAAATATTTTCTTTACGTATTTCCTCCTATGTAGCAAAGGGCGGTAAAACTGTGCTGCTGGATTTTCGGCGAAATCTTGGTATTTACATCACGCATCTCTGGCCTTTGTAACAATATGTAGTAACAGATTTCTAGTAGTGAGCCCTTCTAACAATCTTGCAACTAATATAATTACTTATATAATTTATGGTTCTCATGAATACCTCTAACACATCTTCTGTGAAAAGTAATATTATTATGAACTATGTGATATGTTTCGTTGTAAGAATTCAAGTCGAGTATAATGGCCGTCTAGTTCACATTTTGATCAGTAACTATCCAGGTTCTTTTTCGTAATTTGGGTTTTTTATTATTTGAAATTATTTGATTTTGTCAAAAGTTAAAATCTTAACTAATTATTAGATTATTTGTGTTGAAAAAGCTTCCCTTAAACAAAATATTAAGCATTATGCATAATTTACAAACACATCTTGGCATAAGGCTAGCGACAAGTCTCGTTCAATTACTTTAATTTAATTTGAAAATGTAATTTGTTCTATGTTCTGCATTTCACACTGTCTAGCCAGCGCAGCCCGGCAGCCGGATGCCCGTGCTAATCTGATACTCAAAAGCGCAGCTGCGGATTCAGTTCTTAGAACTCTGCCCGTTGCAATTCCCGGCGCCCACAGGCCAAACAGTCGTTGCCACGCAACGCTTCCTAGAATACCACTCAAATCATTTAATATCAGAAAACCGCTCAAACCACTTCCTAGATACCATTCAAATCCTTTAATATTAGGAAACCGCCTTAGAAAACATATCATAATTCTTATCTTTCAAATCCTTGCACAATTGTGTGCTTTGTTTCAATTATAATTCAAAATACTCCTAAATCAATCTGCTGCAATGTAATGAAAGATCAAATCTGATTGACTCATATACTTGGCCGTGGGATGATTGCAGCGCCTTGCTCTCTCTCGTCAGCAGGAAAATCAGTTCCTCTAAAGCTCTCACTCACTTTTCTTTTCTTTTTTTATTTATTTGGTCAAAAGCAGTCAAAAACTGTATGTTACGTATAGGGGAAAAATTATCTGCGCACGCTTTTCTGAGTTTCAGAATCCCTTCCAACAATTTAACTATTAATAGTTGAAAGATGAATAATAATAATAATAATAATAATAATAATAATAATAATAATAATAATAAATTTAAAAAAGCGAGAGATTAACATTTCAAAAACTAGATATTTTCGTTGACGAATTATAGAAAACTTATTTTTAACGGTAAACAAAGGAACAGATTTGATTTTTCTGTATTGTTAACAAACTAGAAACTCACCCTAACCTGGACTACTACTACAAGCAAAAGGAAAGTTCAACAAAACGTGCGCATAGTGAAGCTACATTTACGTTCAGAAGCAAATCAACGAGCCATCGTAGCATTTGCTTGATGGATCAGGGAAAACCCGATCGAGATGGGGGTCATTAACCCCGAAGCTGAAGTACATTACTTGTTACAGGCAAATTGAGCCTTTTTTAATTATACAAAGCAAATGTAAACTAATTCATTATACTATGTCTTGGTTTTGTTAAAGTAACATTATTTTTCTTTTTGTCGATCAGTATAGTCTCTAACTGCATAGAAACAGTTTTGCAGCAGATAATATTTTACTTTTAACTTAATTAAATCGATTTAGACGAAAGATGTCACTAATCATTCTTGTCATTATTTCACACGTTCATTGTATTACGAACATTATATTACAATTGAATTCTGAACTCTTAAAGTCTTTCTGTCCGTCCGTGGTAAACGCTTATAAATAAACGATTTTCTCCAATTTTACGTAGCCTGGGCTCGGCAATGAGAGTTTTCTGCCGAAAATTCGTAGGTTTCTGACGTACGATTATATTACTTTCTCTTCTTACGAAGTACCTTCGTAAGGAGTACCTTTGTAAGGGCGAGAAGGTAATAGAAATAACGTTCACACGCACAGTAATTAACTTAGTTGCCCGCTTTAAGCTGCAAGTGACATTTTTTGCCGCGGCTGCACAGACCGATCAATCGATTTTTCCCCCCATTTTGCGATTTGTTAAACACATAGCAAATAGATTTCATTACAATAGCAGAGCACTCAATAGCAGTATTTTTGGACATTACTCAAGAATTCGACTAAGACATTATTTACAAAATTTATCAAGTTGGCACTCTTTGCTACTCCCAAAAATTATTCACAGTTACCTGTGCAAGCGAAACTTCCAAGTCAAAATTGACCAAATCCTTTCCACACACACGCACACACGCACACACGCGCACACACACGCGCACACACACGCGCGCACCCACGCGCGCGCCCACGCGCACCCACGCGCACACGCGCGCATATCCTTATATGCACACGACACAGGAATATTCAAATCTCATCAAAACATTCGATTAGCATATGCTCGTATTCAATCATACCTTCACATCCTCTCTAATTGGTTTACAAATGGCGTATGAAGGTTAATCCCGCGAAAACGCCAACAAAAATCTTCACCCTCTGAAAATCCAAAACCTTAACATCTTTAACAATAATTAACTACCAATTCTTCTGGTGAAACAATTTTACGCCTCACTAATAGACTAATCCTCAACATGAAAGCAACATGTTAAGTCAGTTCTAGAAAACGCAGCAGCAAAAGCTATTTCCAATCATCATTCTGCTGCTCATTTAAAAATTTAATCCAAATTACCCTTTACAAAAGCATCATCAGGTCTGAACGCAGCCATTGTAATTTAGGTTAACAAGCAAAACCCCAAACAGAATCAAATCGAAATTCCCCCAAAGATATCTACAAACCCCCTATAAACAAAATATAACTAAATATAACTAGAAACTCCAAAATCAAAAGAATACACCTACTCTCCTTTCCCAATTTGAAATCAACATCAATCAAATAAAACTAAAAATTAATATGCAAAACCTGCCGAGTAAGACACTCGAAATAATTGTAAGAAGGTTCCACTCCTTTCATGTATCTATGTTTCTCATTTCTGTAAGACTTTTTGGCCGATCGGAAAAAATAAATTTTAAAAATCTCAGCTTTGATTACTCACAAATATATTTAACAGAATAAAAAATACTTTATAGTTTTAAGGGTTAAGTTAAAATAAGTTAAAATTTTTATGTTTCAATGTAAGTGACATTTTTCTATAGTTTATGTTTTCTTGAAAGAGAAATTAGTTCTTGCGATTGTTAGTAATGCTCTTCTGCAAACATTTTTGAAATAATCTTGTAAAAGTAATTTTAAGTAAAAAAATTAATCACTCCATTGAA
Source organism: Teleogryllus oceanicus (assembly GCA_964035755.1). Taxonomy (NCBI): domain Eukaryota; kingdom Metazoa; phylum Arthropoda; class Insecta; order Orthoptera; family Gryllidae; genus Teleogryllus; species Teleogryllus oceanicus. The sequence goes on along the minus strand of CAXIVR010000003.1, from coordinate 63,129,387 downwards.
ATATTTTGAACATGTTTTCTTACCTGAAAAAAAGAAAATTCAATTAGTCATCTTGCTAACAATATTTAAAGTAACATTGAAACTAAAATATATAAAGTAACATTGATATTTGATTAACATGTGTTAACTTGTAGTTGTGGATATTATTTAAATAAATAGGGATAATTGCAATGACGTCACGAACCATTATTTTTATATATAATTTTAATTTCAAACAAATAACAATCAAATTAATGGAATCATCATCTTCAACAGAGATAATGAAATTGAAGTGTCTGTTTGTAATTTCCAAATTTTCAGCTTTAAACATGCTTATTCGACTTCCATTCGATACACTTTTATCTTGCTTATTTGATTACTAAAACGAATCTCACGTCAAATCAATTGTTATCCGTCTGTCGTCTGTACCAACCGATTGAACTCTGAATCTATCAACATGAAATGTAAACACTTTACGGGCTAGTTAATAGAGAATCCGTATTTCTTTTTATGAAGACATCCAATCGGTTCAGAAGATAGGATTAATTTTTGTCGGTGTCCTCCCCATGTTTTGCTTAGCCCCGTGCGGCGATGGCGCAGAGGTTGCGGCGGCGATGGTGTAGCGGTTAGCGTATCGGACTGCTATACCCAGTTGGCGGGTTCAAACCCGAGCAAAGCCGTGGATTTGTAAGGGCGAAAAAATCCTTCGCATGCCTTCCTTCGGAGGGGAAGTAAAGCCGGCTGTCCCATGTTAGTAGATTTACTGCATGTAAAAGATCCTCAAGCCTAAATGACGCGTCTGAGCTAAACTCAAATCGCCTGTTTCGTCGCCCAAGTAATTACCTTCTTTCTCCCATGATTGGTGAAAGGAGTGTAACGAAATTTACGTGGTCAGACGGAAGAGCAGGCCTCATGGCCTGAGTCTCACCACGTAAAATAAGGCAAATTCAATTCAATGCCCCGGGTAAATGGCGCGAAACTTTCAGCGCCCGGGCAGAATTCGAGCACATGAGTCATTCACCGCCCGGGTGCCGAGGATGATGAGGGCCATGCATGAACTGGACGGCTCTCCTGACAGAGTACACGTCAAGTTGACAACACTTCGACTTAAACACGAGGTCCACTGACAGTTTGTCAGTTGTGACGTTGTCTCCAATCGGAAGCTTGAAAGGCACCGCAGTGATAATGGTATACACTTCGCATTTCCCTGATTTCGTGTGAACCAATCTATTTTTAAATTAAATAATAACAATAATAATGATGGCAAAAACGCAGACGAATCGTCTCGAAATAACTCGCGTGTCCAAAAGATGGATAGAAAGGGCTTTCACGTGAATGACTGACGGACACACGCAGGGTATTCGATACTCTAGAAATTTAATTCTCAAATGAAAGTAGAACTGTTTTGCTTCCTGTACTTAGGATTATGATATTCTTCCACTTTCATTTCAGAATTAAATTTGTAGAGTATTTGTAATTAATTCTGCTTTTCAGATGACTTCTTTTGGCGTAAGGCAATACATGAAGGAGGGTTTATCGCGTTTTTTAAAATCCAGAGCGTAATGTTTCACCAAATAGGCTCATCGTCGAAAATGTCAAATAAATGTTTTGCAAAAAGGTTTTATTAGTGATATTCATTAGCGATTTCACAAAGGTATACAAGGCCATTATTTTTCCCCAACTTAAATAGTTAACAATTTACAATGTTAAATGAATAAAATCCCTGCAATAGACACTTTAAAATTGCTTGGACAACGATTCCTTATATATTAACGATTTATATATTAACTACACAATCGATAATAACGGAGGAAAAGGCCTCAATCCGAAGAGAAGAGAATGTAATAAAGAACGTGACACTAATGAAGTATAGGTTTTCCGAATGAATCAACAATGTGATAAATATATTGCTCTAAAAACAACAAGGTAATACGTTACTGCAAAATGCTCAAACTCATAGTTCATACAAAAGGGTCGTGGGAACATAGTGCTAACCTATATGCCCGTACGTTTTGTCCGTCAGAGGAAAAACAAAGTTTTACGAAAGTAAGGCATTTCTGTTCGTTTTTAGAAGACATTTCAAAATATTTGTTACAGATCTAAGAAATATGGGATAGCATTATCTTCCCTAGACCCTTTCATATGTCGAATTACATACACGCTAATGCGTAGAGGGAAAAATTGGAACAGGTTCTCAGTTCGATAAATCCTTTAACTGGTCCAGAAATTTCAACAAAAATGGTATATCACTTAAATGTTATTGTTATTGGATGATGTTGCGCAACTGATTATGTTAGTTGTGCCGAACTGTCAAACGGGGGAGAGCCGAAATTTTTCGAATTTGTCAAAACACTTCTATTTCATGGGTCGTGTGGAGCTTTTAACAACAAAGCGACGTGTGTGAAGGATTGCTATTGTGCCGAAAAGTTTCCCAAACAATTTACCGAAGAAACTCGGTGGGAGAGAAAAGCTAGCCTGTTTACCGGCAGCGATCTCTCGAAGATGGAGGAAATAAGGCTTTACTTGAGAAACGCAACAGTTCAGAAGAAATCGATAATAAATGACGAATAGTTCAGAAGAAATCGATAGCTTCATACTTGCCAATGTTGTCAAGAAAGTTTCAGGCTCATATTAATGTGAAATTGTATAGCAGCATGAAATAAAATCCACTTTGAAATATGTTATCAAAGGTTTCGATCTGGCAGGGCTGGTTTTCAAAAGCAGAATGATGGAATTTCAACTGATCAATGTGGCAGATACGCAAATACATCAGAAGCAGTTTGGAGAATTCTATCACACCCTATTCATGAGCGGTTTTCAATGGGAATACATTTGGGAAACCAAAAAATGGTCAAAGAATGTATTTCAACTTAGAGGATGCTATAAAAAATAAACCTGAAAATCCACGAAATATACATATTTTTCGTTGTGTCAAACTAAATTGTTCGCAAGAACCTCACTTTACAAGTATGTTTCTACCTATTACGCATTTAACGAATAAAACGAGACATATATACTTAACCTTCCACCGGTCGCGCCTATTTCTGTCACATGAGCGGTTGCGCGTTGCACAAAGTACAACACGTTGTTTTCATTCAATTATTGGTCTCATTTTAGATTAAATGTATTAAACAACTTATTTGAACCATTTTATGATCAAACCATAATGTATTTTGGGATATATAAATATTAAATTTGTTTATTATATAAAACAGACAAAAATAAATGTAAAGAACCATTTATTTTTCTTTGTATTACAACACAAGTAAATTATTACATTTTGTTGATTACTGACAATTACTGCAGACAATTTTTTTGTAGAGTGAGTTTTGCGAACAAAGCGACCGCACAGACTACAAGTCATTGTTGCGGAGTTGTTTTTAGACCTCTCGCAAAGGCTGCATGTTCCACGCTTCTTTTTTTTCTTGTGGACTCGATAAAGCTGAAGTTGAGGGTTGTGGATATTGGAGATGTATGAATGCTTTGAGGTCTATTGGAAGGCAAGTAATTTTGCTCTTGGAATACATATGTTCCTTCATTAGTTCAAGGAACAACATTTTCAAAAAAATTCTACGTAAAATGGGTCTTTCATTTGCTTTCAGCATTATGTACATCACCTGGCTATTCACTCCAGTTATATTTATAAGAGCGAAAAAAATTGATAGAGGCCACTTTCTTGTTGTTTTGGCTACACTCGATGTAGCACATATCTTATCCAGCGTGTCCACTCCACATTTGATCCTATTATAATCCAGAATAATATCTGGCTTTCCACTTTCCTGATCTATCTCTCCACTAGCATGCATCGTAGACATCAAAATAACAGCTTTATTAATTTTGGTTACATACGAAACGAGAGGTCGGTCTTTTTGTTAACCAAATATTAAAGGACCTACAACTCTTGTCTTGTTAGACAAAAAGTCTGGAGGAATGACGCCTTTGTTTTTTCTCATTGTTCTTAAAAGTGTAATACTTCTTGATATAAGGAATGTGACCAGAGGCATATAGGTATACCAGTTATCGGTAGTTAGATTTCTGTTTGTATTGACTAAGACCTCAACAAGACGCTTTACAACTTCTTCTGGCGAGTTTGAAACAGAGTATGGGCCTGGTGGTTGTTTACCGACATATACCTCCAAATTTTCACAATAAAATGCCTTTGCATCTGCCATTGCATACATTTTGATGCCATATTTAGCAGGTTTCGATGGCATGTACTGTATCCATGAACAGCATCCACAAAATGGCAACATTTCATCAACTGTAACAAGTTCACTCATGCTGTAAGATTTTCTTATATTTTAAACAATGCTGTCAAAAATATATCTTATGCCAGCAAGTTTATCCAGCTTCCTTCTTTCCTGCCGGGTTGTGCTATCCTCAAATCGAAGGCTCCTCAAAATTAGTAGAAACCTGCGATAACTCATAGTTGCTCTCAGAAGTGTCATTCCCGTTCCATCATTTGTCCATAACTCTTCCACATTTACCATTCGTCCTTTTTTCAAGCCGATTTGTATAAGGATACCGATAATAGCCAATAGATCTTCTCCGGTGAGATCAGTGCAATCTCGGGGCCGCCCATACATTGGGCATAATTTTACGATTTTTGCATTAGTATGCATTAGTATTTCATCAATCATATTTACATAAAAAAGTTTCGAAAAAACGTCAATTGAAGATTCAGAATCTCTTACTATTCTTCTAGGAGCAGGTAACATTTTTACAATTTTTTTTTCTTGATTTTTGAAGATTTCAATAAACTTGATTTGTACCATTTCGTAACTTTACCCTTCCCAACATAAAAATCTTCAGCCTTTGTTTCATCTGCATTCTCCTGATCACTACCCTCAATTTCAGTTTCAGACTCCTGGTCAACATTTGTTATTTCTTCCTCACTGAAATCAGAATCGCTTTTCTCAAAAATTCCTGTTGATTGATTTTGAGCTCTACTTTCATCTCTTCTTCGTCTTCTAATTCTTGCAAAATTCTAGGAAAATCTTCAAGTTTTACCGGTCCCCACCTAATGAAAACATTCCGAATGTGTACTATGCTAATCACTAACATTAGAAATAAGAAAAATAAAAAATAGTTGCACTTACATTTTGTAACAAACAGCTTAGGAAAGAATAAACGTGACGGATAACAATGAGAGCGAGAGCGGTCGCGCGATGTATTCCTTACAACTGCTACACACGCTCTGACTAAATTGTTCATGGGCAGAAAAGTAGTCGCAACCATTGGGTGGGGTGGGGCAGGCTGCAAGAAGAGTATTGTTTCGAGGAATAGCTGGCGCCAATATTCCAAGGAGCTGATGAGAAGCGAAAAACAGCTAAAATAAGGCAGGTGTACAAAATACAACGGCGCGACCGGTGGAAGGTTAAACGAGGCATTCATGATAATAGCAATTCAAGCGTTGTCTGAGATCACGTCCTCGGAAGGGTTGATTCCATTTATCCCAATAATCACGAGTACTGCTATCTATGTTTTTAAATGTAGGAGACTTTCGGTGATTGATAGCCTCAAAAAACGCCGTTAATACAGAATATTTATCTGTTGTTTCCTTGGAAAATGACAATTTTATAAGAAGCTAAGTGGTAATGCATCTAAAGGACTTTTTCGTTACCTTGTTGAATGATTGATTAATTGATTAGTGATTCCGAGTGCGTCAACTGCTTTGGTCATTAGTCCCGTTAGTGTAGCATATGCTTTTTCTCGGGAGATGGCGGTGATCTTCTCCCGCTGGAAGACGAGATCCGGCGCCAACCTACCGTTGGCTACTGGGGTTTCCCCCTAACCAGGACTCTCCCACCAGTGGGGCACCGCCCCAGCCGGGACAAGCTCTAAGCTCTCGACGGTCTCCCGGAATATGTGGTAGTGTGATGCATGTTAGTGTAAGTGTGTGTGGAAGGGGAGAGGATAGGACAAGGAAGAGGAAGGACAGATCGCGCGCGGTCCGTGGCCCGTTTGGTAGGGTACTGCTCCTGCATTCGTCTGGCGTTGATCGGAGAAACCACGGAAAACTACCGATCAGAGCAGCCGGCCGCTTGAATTTTCCTCCAGGCAGCGACTGAATTCGACCTAGCTGAAAAGCTAGTGTCGAAAATCCTGCCGTTGTGGGGAGTTTGAACCTAGGACCTCCCGGTCAGAGGCGCTGCAGTGATATCAGTTGATGCACTGAGCTACCGCTCCCGGTCAACTGCTAAGGTTATTCGTCCCGTTAGTGTAGTGCATGTTTTTATCGCAGGAGCTGGTGGTGATTTTCCCCTGCTGGATGGCGAGATCCGGCACCGACCTACGTCGGCTTGTAGAGATTTTTCCTCAACCAGATATCTTTCACCAGCGCGACACCACCCCAAAAACTCTAAGCTCCCGACTGGTCTCCTGACTTGTGGGGTAGTGTAGTTCATGTGTGTGTGTAAGGAGGAACAAGGGGAAGGACGACGAAAGAAAAATTACGTGCGGTCCGTCCACAGACAGACAGACGCAGACACACAGACAGACGGACATACTGACTGATGGACAGACAGACGGACAGACTGACTGATGGACAGACAGACGGACAGACTGACTGATGGACAGACAGACGGACAGGACAGACAGACGGACAGACTGACTGATGGACAGACAGACGGACAGACTGACTGATGGACAGACAGACGGACAGACTGACTGATGGACAGACAGACGGACAGACTGACTGATGGACAGACAGACGGACAGACTGGACTGATGGACAGACGGACGGACAGACTAACTGATGGACAGACGGACGGACAGACTGACTGATGGACAGACGGACGGACAGACTGACTGATGGACAGACGGACGGACAGACTGACTGATGGACAGACGGACGGACAGACTGACTGATGGACAGACGGACGGACAGACTGACTGATGGACAGACGGACGGACAGACTGACTGATGGACAGACGGACAGACAGGCGGATAGACTGACGGTTAGACAGACGGAGAGACGAACTGATAGGCGAACAGACGGGCAGACAGGTGTTTTGTCGCGAAAGATTCTTTTTCTTTTTCAAAGACTCACAAAACATGCATTGTGTCCACAGTACGTGTTACAGGAATAAATTTACAAATTGTCATTATCAGGCCGTGGCAATAAAAGTTTCGGCTCTTACTTGAAAACAAAGAAAAGGCACGAAAGTAAAAGAATGCATTTATTCATAATTCATATCTCACAATGTGTAAAAATGCATTCGTAAAAATATGCAATATTCGTATTGGATTTCTCACTATTGTTTCCATGTATTCATTGCGTGTATTCTATATATTCATCCATGTGTACTCATTAATTTTGTAAGCGGCACATTAAATGTCGCCGTTGTACAAAGACACACTATTGTCATGAGGAATTGGAGAGGAAATGCAGGAACAGTGAATGTCAATATTGATGAAGGATGGTGGTCCCGGATGAAACAATAGTAAATACGTGTTCAATTCATCATTCATTTTGTATGCGATACCCCTGTTACTGAAGCGTGGTGATTAGTGGATAGCGCCAGAAACGTCAGTTGGAGAAAAGTTGATTCTTATCTCATCGGTTTAATATTCCCTTGTTGCAGTTGCTCATTTCCAATGATACAGAGAAGCACATTTTAGCAGCAGACATCCATTGCCTTCTGACACCCTGTCTTTTTTCGTGTTGCGTTATATTCAGTCATACTATATATTAATTAAGAAATAAAGTGGAAATAGAATTACATGAATAAAAATGACCAGTTTTAAACATATCCAATGTGCATACGTAAATTATTATATTGTAAATATAGTGATGGTCCCAATTATGTCTTAACCCTGCCGTATTGTTTGGGTCTACATAACCCGAGTAAAAATTTGTTTACCTCTCACAGGCATGCTTGTCTGATACTTCGTGACTTCGTTATTTCTCTAAATATCTTTAAATCTTTATAACTTTAAATTGTATATTAGTCATAGTTTTCTTAAAAAAATTAATTGGTAAATATGTACTGTTCGGGTCTATGTGACTGTCAAAAATAAACCAATTTTTTTATGTAAGGCAAGAGAATGGGAACTAGGACGATATAACTTTGTTTTGATGTAAGTTTATACAGGTAACCTTTCTCTTGCATATAGAAGAACAAAATCGGGGTAAGAGGGTTCATTCTGGTCTAGTAAGTAGTTTGTATAATTGACAAATTACTATTATTTTTCAGGGCCCTGTGGGAAACGAACGCCAAAAGGCAGTAGTCCTAACCTGGTGTCTACGCAGGTGGATCCTGCAGTCCCATACACACACGCCACACACACACGCACACACGCACACACGCGCACACGCGCACACGCGCACACGCGCACACGCGCACACGCGCACACGCGCACACGCGCACACGCGCACACGCGCACACGCGCACACGCGCACACGCGCACACGCACACACGCACACACGCGCACACACGCACACACACATATATATATATATATATATATATATATATATATATATATATATATTGAGACGAGCTCTGATATGCGCCCCAGCGAGGAAGCAGAACCCCAGGCAAAAACGCCCAAGATAAATCGCGGGTGTTTACCACTTCGAATGTGGCGCGCTGGTATGTCATCATCTGACGTCAGCCGCGGCTGAAGTCGGACGTAACGAGTGGTCGCCAATGATTTCTCGGGGCGTTAAGCGCTGGAAAATTAAATCCTGCGATTGGCACGTTGATAGAAAAACGAGGGAACAGTCTCCGAGGGGGGGAAGGGGTTCCCGGGAAACCGGACAGTCGGAGAAAGGCCGCCGGAGAGTTTGATAGAAATCGCAGAACATTCTGAGACAAACCGCCGAACAGTCTGATAGAGATCGCCGAAGGGTCGAGTATACGATCATTACGTCGCAACTACGCCGCATCGCCAAAGCGGAAGGCTGAGGCGACATTCCTGGTGCAACACAGCCAAAGAAGCAAGTTTGTTGGGAACGGAAGACGGGCGTAGAGGCACGGCCGTTCTACGGGACGACCGGAGAAAATTGTACTACTTCACGGGCGAACGGAGGCGCATCAAGCGAGCCAAGGAGCAGCGCGGACCGGCGAGCGTATAGCGCAGCGAGCTGGGCGAGGCCGAGCGTCACTGCGGCGCGAGCAGCCGTTCGCAGCGATAAGCAGCTGAGGTCGGTCACTGCGTTGGCCGAGGTCCAGGTTACGTGTTCCCCAATCGCCGAAGCGTGAGTACCCGTGCGACATTCAGATCGCGAGGTCGTAATATTTCCAAAGGTGTGATTAAAAGGTATAACTAGGAAGTATTCTTGCCGAACGCTTAACACGGAATTCAGTTCGATCCAACATAGTGGAACGAACAGACTGAAAGAACATTTTAGTGCCAAGATCAGTAGGTTTGCATAAACAATTAAATTGCCCGAGTATTGTAATTAGCGGGCAAGATATGCTTTTTGAGTATTTAAGGTAGGGAGGTTATTGTTTATTTGCACAAGATGGAGCAAGAACGTTAATCCAGACTTAGGATTATAATTATAATAGAAATAGGATTGCAATTTGTTTATTATAATCTAGTGTGTATGTGTATGTGCCTCTGGAAAAAGTTTAAGAATACATGCCTAATTTTACCAGAGCCATCCAAGTGTTTCATTAGAATTCGATCCGCCCTGATTCTATCCATTGCAAGCTACCCCTTATTTGCCTCTCACAGGCAAGACGAACGAACAACCTGACAGGCCTGGCGTCGGAGCGACAGTAGGCTGCCGCACGGCGCTGGTAACGCCCGAGCGGTGCTTCACACCTCAGGGCTAACGACCCTGATCAAAGACCAGGTTGCATTGTGTGCGGCGCGCCGGAGGCCAGTCCACGCGTGTGTGTTCTGTCACATATATATATATATATATATATATATATATATATATATATATATATATATATATATATATATATATTGAGACGAACCGGTAAGCCCGACTTGTTCGCAGTAAATTTATTTGCGAGGGACAGGTGTTCTATTTTGTGAATGGGCTCGGGGTTATTAATCAGACACCACTGTTCCGTAAACAAAATAAACATGAATTACTTATTATTTTACACAAATCATTATTGATTACAAATATCTGTGGTGGTCTTTAACCTTTTCTTTACCTCACCCAGAATCACTGTTAGTTCTTTCGATCTTACATCGATCGAGGAAATATTAACCGTTTAATACTCCCCCCTCGAGCGTCGGCGGCTTCGGGGACTCTCGGGTTGTCTCGTACTCCTTCGCTGTGCTGCCTATGCCCGCTCCACTGGGGGCCAGCCGATGCGATGCGTTGCGTTTCCGAAGCACTTTCTCCAGCGTAATCTTCCCACGGTGCCTCTGCGCCTCCCCGCTGAACTCCTTTCCAGTTCCCCCAGATCTACTCGATGTCACCTTCCGCGAACTGACAAACGTCACTAATTATTCAAGGTACAGTTTGCTAGCACGTGTCTCACCATTTCACCAGGCTACTAGTCTCGTGGCGTACTCCTCTGCACACAAGTTCTCTCGATCAGTACTACCCCGGATAATAGCTGTTACTCTGGCACTACGTCCGAGCTACTAATGATGGTTATATCTAGCACAACTCGTCCGTCAATCACTTTTTGCAGCGCTCATTCGTTCGCGACACTATTCTACCTTGTTCGAACGCGGAGCAGCCCCAGGTACTTCGTTCCTTACCGGCGACCGGCCGTACACTGAAGCCTCGCGGCGTCTTTTCTCACGCCTTCGGCCAACCGACAACACTTCGCCGCCCGTAACTGTTTCTTGTGGCTAGCGGCGCCCTCTGGCAACCGTTTTGCCGCGTGCTTACTTGTTGTATCGCCGTTTATTTAGGCAGAAACGCGGTGCGTTTCAATATATATATATATATATATATATATATATATATATATATATATATATATATATATTTCTGTAATTTATTTAACGTCAAAGAAAGTTATAAAATGTGTGATACATTCTATGGGAAGAAGTGTATTCTGTGCAGGATTTCTTAAATTCTGAGATCTGTACCCTACTAGTAGGATTATGAATAGAAACGGAAACGAGCATTTCTGGCAAGAATTGTTAAGAAAATCTTCTCTTCCACGTAATAAAAGTTACTGAAAAAGACAAATCGGCCATGGATTATCGATATTTTTCTTCCTCCTGCTCTTGGTGATGGAATTAACATCCTGCCGCGAGAAGATGGAGAACGAAATTTGAATAACCATATTTCCCACTGAACTTTAGAAATCGTGCGTATAGTGTAAAGATACATTTCTATTCAGAAGTTGGTTGGTTGGTTGGTTAGTTGTTAGTGATTCCGGGCGCGTCAACTAACGAGGTCATTAGTCCCATAAGAGTAGTGAATGTTTTTCATCGAGAGATGATCTTGGTGAGATTCGACACCGACTTAGCCTCGGCTAGCGGCTAGCTATATATATATATATATATATATATATATATATATATATATATATATATATATGTGTGTGTGTGTGTGTGTGTGTGTGTGTGTGTGTGTGTGTGTTTTCTGTATTCTGCTATCAGGGGCGAATTTACAGTCAATGAATACTAACTTTCCTAAAAATCACAGTTATAAAATTATACACCAAGAAACAAATGAACAAACCAACTTCACACAGAATTGTAATGAAAATTCCTTAAGACTGCTTCTGACGAACTTCTCGTATTTATCCTACGCAAGAAAGTTCACCATTTATTAATTTTTGGTTAATTTTAATTTATTCAATTTCTGATTGATAATTTACATTGAATTTCAAAAGTGCTCTCCGCCTTTGACTCACCACTCTGCATTTGGGCTGGAGGTCATCGTTTGCAAATACCGCACCTATACGTGGATTTAAATATAGGTTCAGTGGTCGTAAATCAGCTATTACAGTGCCCTCCGATAGGGAAGTTGAACGTCCACCACAAGTGACGTGTAAGATCCCGATTGGATGATACTGTAACAGCTGATGAGCTGTCAAATGAAGCTCTAAATAAATCGAAGTATATACTCTGGCTTTCGTAACGTGGCGCGTGAGGGTATTATCTGCAGGATGGAAAATGGCACGGTCCTTCGCGTCTTTCTCGGTACCGCCGCTAGACGTCGCTTGATCTGCAGCACTCAATACGGTCGCGATCATGCGACATCCGTCGGCACTACCGAGAAAGACGCAAAACTACGTACCACATTCCGTGGTGATGAAAAGTCCCTCATGCACCACGTGAGGAAAACCCAAGTATAGCAAGCTGATGAGAGCGTGCGTGCCAAGGCTCGTTCAGGCGCTGATTGTCGCGGCATCGGATACCTCGACCAACGGTCACTGGCGGCGCGTCGCGACGGTCCACTGCACGCTCTCATCAGCTAGCTATACTTGGGTTTTCCTCACGTGGTGCACGAGAGACTTTTCTTCGCGATGGAATGTGGTACGTATTTTTGCGTCTTTCTCTGTCGTGCCGACAGATGTCGCATGATCGCGACGGTATCGTGTGCTGCAGATCAAGAGACACCTAGAGGCGGTACCGAGAAAGACGCGAAAGACCGTGCCATATTCCATCGTGAATACATGGGTGGGTTCCTCCGGTGCACAGATTTTAGCTGGTTCTGCGCAGCACCAATTTGCGTCACGAATCACGTGACCACAGCACGGACACGTCGTTTGAAGAACCAAACCCTGGCTGCCATGTTGCATGGAAAGCGTGAAGTGTTTAGAAACAGTTTGAAGGTAGTACAAAGTAACCATTTTCAACAGTAACCAATCAAAACTCACACAAAGGTATTCAAGATGTAATATTTAAAATAAATTCTTCATTAATCTGTTTCAATGTCTTGTAATGAGATGATAATTTTGGTATCTGGCTACATTTAAAATTCCCGCTACTATTGTGACGCAAACTCGTGTCTGAAGCTCATTGGCTGAAGTCGGATACGATGTGCAAGAGCCCTCCAGGTTTAATATTTGCAGGCAGGTTAACGGGGATTGGTCAAAAGAATTTACAACTAGTTGTTTGCCAACGTTTCGGAAACTTTTATTTCCATCATCAGGGCTAATATGAAAGAAAATAAAAACAACACTGTTCATGAATAATGTTACCAAAAAACACACGTATGAGACACAATTTTCAGCTAAGTTTAAAAACTTATTAGAATTTCCTTTATATATATTACATAAACATTACATACCTTGCAACATCGTGAACAACTCAACACCATTCACTGCACCATCCTCCAACCCGGCAACTTACACGAAATGAGGGACACAACATCACCCTCACCACACCAACACACAGCATGACTGATTCTAGCAAGATGTTGGGTGGCGAGACGAGAATATATATCATGCCTGAGTGAGGTACACGCTAGCTTCCGGCGCGAGTTTACTATTAATTAAAAATAGAAAATGTGCTATTTTGGTTACTTCAAAGCAATTCTTACATTGAAGTGATTTATAAATTACACATTTCTTTATTTCTACTTCCTTATACTTGTAAAATAAATTATCATATTATTATTATTATTATTATTATTATTATTATTATTTTATATTGTGACAACACCAAAACCAAGGAACCGGATATGAATATACATACATTTACAGCCTTACAAAATTTAAAACAATACAGACATATAGATATGAAAAGGCGAACACTCTAATTTTACAAAAAACAATAATTAATTAATTGTATATATAATTTTTTTAATGAACCAATTTACAAATAACAGATTAATCAGAATTCATTAATATGTGTAAAACTTAAAACACTTATCTAGTATTAAATGAGAATATGAACAATTTAAATAATATAAAATATAGAGATGTGAAAATTATAAACAAAACAAAATTACAATTTTTAATATATTATATGAAAGTAATATTACAGCCAACAAATTAATATGAAATGATTAATCTGGTGGAAACAAATGAGTTACAATTCACCTTAATTTAATAATATTATCAATTACACTGATATGTACACATACATAACATACATACATATACAATTACACTGATATAATGCAACTCCTGGTTTAATGCACCGATGGCGGTCTCTCTGCCAGGCGGGGCGTCGGGAGTTTCGACAATCGGCGCACGATCAGGCACGCTCGTAATCAGGAGGCTAGAGTCGACGTTCGGCTTGCTATGCACTATCGAAATACGTACGCTCCGCTTTCATACACCGTTCCCTTGGTGGCTTAGACAAAATTGTTCATAATTGCGCTGTAGTATTGTGATATGAGTGCGTGAGAAATAACTTATGTGATGCTTTCACAGTTCAAATCCACCGTTGCACGATTAACATGTGCCATACGAGAACGTCCAAAAATTGACATTTCTAACAGTTTTTTTCCTTTCCTGAATATCGGGCGTCGTAAAACCTGCCAAACGTTGCCCGCGCAGACCTTTCCGATCGTCTCAGCACCACAGTTCCCTCGCGACTCTCTGTATCTTTTGCAAGCGCGACTCTCTTCACAGCTCCATAGATTTTCCAACACTCCTCCCATCTTCCGGAGGGGACGGATCTCGCGTTGATCGTTGTCCTCGTTTTTCACGGTTGGCCAATAGCGATTTCGAAATTAAAGTTAATCTAATTTATGGATCAGCGCGGAGCATGCCAGATAAATCCGTCCCGCGTCGGGCGACCATGTCATCGTTCGCGCGCGGGGTTTAAGCATGAACACACGCAGACCTTTTTAACACTTGATTGTATAAGTAAATCTTCCATACTACGATGTTCCTTAACACTAATTTTGCTGTAATATGAACAAAACTTCGGTCTTGTCGAGGTATTACGATAATACGGACGTTTATTGTACTCGGAAAACACGAATTTTTATAACACGAACTCCGATAATTTTGGTCCCTTGGAATACGTGTTAATGAGCGTTTACAGAATGTATGTATGTATGTGTGAATGTTTCTATGTACATACACATACATTCAGTCGCTGCCTGGAGGAGAATTCTAGCGGCCGACTGCTCTGATCGGTAGTTTTCTGTGGTTTCTCCGATCAACACCAGGCGAATACCGGAGCAGTACCCTACCAAACGGGTCAGGACCGCGCGCGATCTTTCCTTCCTCTTCCTTGTCCTATCCTCTCCACACACACACACACACATATACACTAACACGCACTACACTACCACATATTCCGGGAGACCGGTCGGGAGCTTAGAGCTTGTCCTGGCTGGGGCGGTGCCCCGCTGATGGGAGAGTCCTGGTTAGGGGGAAACCCCACTAGCCGACGGTAGGTCGGCGCCGGATCTCGCCATCCAGCGGGGAAAGATCACCACGCATTCTCAAGAAACAAACCCAAAAAAAAACATACACATACATATATGTGTGGTTTAAGAAATCGAAAATAGTACGTCATGATTGCCTGCAGTGAAAAAGGGCGAACTGCATTCAAACGTAGAAGTTGAGAATAATTGGGATTAAAATATAGTATCCGTGTCGGTGGGACAGCCTCCCATTCCTTTGGGCGCAGAGATGAGTAAGCAGCTGTCCCCCGGGACAGCGCAGTTTCGCTCCTCCGGGTCCGTGGCGCGCATTTCGCCCGGAAAACGCGCGCCGACGGCACTGATTAATTGCCTCCCCCGCTCAGCTGCCCCCCTGCCACGCAGCCCAGCCGCTCCGACCCTTGTTCCCGGTCCCCAGCGGAGCCTCTCTTTTGCGTCCTTCACGCCCGCGACACACCATCGCTTTCGCGTCCCCGCCCCGCCGCTCCCCGCGCCGGCTGGACCCGCGCATCTGGCCACCGACCGCAGAGCGGCGCGGTGACGAGGACAGACACCGCTCCCCCGACCCTGCTGTCTTGCGCTCTCATTCATCCTCAGGGCACGCTCCCATCGCTCCTGCTTCAAGTTCTATTTCATCAGTCTTCCCGACCCTGCTGTCTTACGCTCGTTAATTCACGAGCAAGTAAATGCTGTCTCAGAGCGGTTTACTCACGGACAGTGAGTTTTCACCTGCTTCAAGTTTTCATTCATCCGTTTTCCTGGCCCTGCTATCTTGTGGTCGTCCAATCAAGAGCAAATAAACTATCTCGAGCGGGTTCGCGCGTGCAGTGAGTTTCACTTGCGTCAAGTTTTCATTCATCAGTCTTCCCGACCCTGCTGTCTTACGCTCGTTAATTCACGAGCTATCTCAGGAGCGGTTTACTCGCGGACAGTGAGTTTTCACCTGCTTCAAGTTCTATTTCATCAGTCTTCCCGACCCTGCTGTCTTACGCTCGTTAATTCACGAGCAAGTAAATGCTGTCTCAAGAGCGGGTTTACTCACGGACAGTGAGTTTTCACCTGCTTCAAGTTTTCATTCATCCGTTTTCCTGGCCCTGCTATCTTGTGGTCGTCCAATCAAGAGCAAATAAACTATCTCAGGAGCGGGTTTTACGCGCGTGCAGTGAGTTTTCACTTGGTCAAGTTTTCATTCATCAGTCTTCCCGACCCTGCTGTCTTACGCTCGTTAATTCACGAGCTATCTCAGGAGCGGGTTTTACGCGCGGACAGTGAGTTTTCACCTGCTTGAAGTTTTCATTCATCAGTCTTCCCGACCCTGCTGTCATACACTCGTTAATTCACGAGCAAATAAAGCCTTCTCCAGAGCGGGATTACTACTGGACAGTGAGTTTTCACATGCTTCAAGATTTCATTCATCAGTCTTTGTCATTGAACCGTCGTAAAACACATTTAAAATACGGACGAGTATTGAAAATACAGTATGTTGTACAAAGAATCATTGAACTATTCAAGGATATTAAATAACATTTGTGCTAAAGTGATCAATACTTTACCATACAAAATTTTAATAGAGATTTTTAAAAATCTTTTCTAAAAAATAATCCTTAAGACAAGGTCACGTACATTTTTATATTTTTCGATAATTTCTGCTATAAACCAAGTAGTTTATATGGACAAATTCTCATAAATTTTTCAAATTTTTTAAAATATTTTAGACGGGTTAAACAAGGGTCTCATTTTCATTGAACTCTGAAATTTTCGCAAATATTGGGAGAGACGGATTTTAAAGTGGATATGGCAAAGCGACTGAATTTTGGGGCGGTAAAGCGCACGGAGAGTGAACTCCATGAACCGGAGTTCGAGTCTCGGTGCGGAAAAAAATGCTTAATGGTTGAAAATACTTTTTCAGGTTCACGGAATAGTAAGATATTGAGGAACCTTGACAAACAATAAGACAAAGTATGTGATGTTGTTGCACCACTAGTTTATTAAGGTGCTGATTTTGCTTTGTTTTTATTTTTCATTTGTAAGTATGCCCCGACCAAGCGAAGTGTAAATCTGGCGATGAGGGCAGCACTGTGCTTTGTTTTGCTTTGGAGAGAAGGAGACAGAGCTACTCATTGCAACTGAAAATTAAAGCACTGACCTAGACCAAGGCCCGACGGTGTATGTAAGACCCTGTTGTAATGCCATCTTATGATCAACAATACCCGTAACAGTCGATTTAAAATCGCGGGGAAATATCGTCGCATTTGATACTTATATTCATGTTAATAAATATTGATAACGATATGAAGAATGGGGGTGTGCTAAGTCCCTAAAAATAACCAGATATTCCAGTAATGCTACACAACATATTCTACACCATGAATAAATGACATTATTCAATTTAATCTAAAAATCTTTAAATTCCAGATTTCCACAAAAAATAACATAAAATAAACTTTAACTTCCGAATTTCCATAGATACAACGCAAAGATGTCTTCAACGTTAATGAGTAATCAAATTATTAAGTCTTTCGGTTGATTAACGTAATGTTTCTATGGAAAATTATAGAAGAAAAACTAATTGGGCTGATTAATGCTAATTATTAGCATTACGTACTGTTATGCAAAAATGCATCATTACTTCGGAACAGAAACTGAAATGCACCTCAGATGCGCCGGTCTCTCTTCAGTCCTAGTCTTGGCATGGTCGAATTATACAAATTATTACATGTTAGTGCAATGTATTATATTATTTTGTTGTGATTAAATCAAAGACTATTTCCGTTGTTATTAATGGTTATCGTTATGGTTACTATCATCATCATCATCATTATTATTATTATTATTATTATTATTATTATTATTATTATTATTATTATTATTATTATTATTATTATTATTATAAATGTACACGTGAAATGTTTGTTGTAAAGTAGAGTGAATTGTTTATATAAGAGACATTGCAATTTAGCGTAGTGCAGATTGGGGAGATCGAGAGCGGTAAAGGCTGTGATGGGGAAATTATATTTCATTTCAGGACAATGTGTACTTAATTAAAGTGAAGTTTCGGTTCTGACAACAAGTTCACACACGTATTTGCTATATCTATATTACTTATTTCCAATGCTTGCAAAATTTGAAAGAAAAATGCACTCTCCGACCTCGTGAAAGAACGGTTTCCCATAGATAGCCAGGTACTCGAAAAACTCGAAAAGCAGAGAACTAATATTGATTTTGACTGGAAATGCAAAAATTTGATTGTGTCATGGCTTGTGTGTACCGACTGAATTATCATACTCGGTGAACACTTCTTACGATTTTTTTCGATATTTTTGCTATGTAAAGGACAAGAATTCGGTGAATACACGTATATTACAATTAGTTATTCCAGAATGCATAAAGACTGTTTTTGTTAAAATATTTCATTTATTGCAATGTTATACTATATGTATTTGTTCTTCTGGGACGTATATGTACGGGTCGATGCTATTTGCTCTTTTCGAATAGTGTGCGTGCTACTTTAGGAAAAACCGCTTTGTGTGTTTTGTTCAGCATTTCTGCTCCTGCAGGCCTCTAGTTCATTAATAATCTAGGCAGTAGATTGGATAACAGTCCTCTGCGGTCCCTACACTCCGAGAATTCCAAGAAAGGGACCCTACTTGGTGTGCCAGGGCTGTCACGGGACACGATTTCCTCTCCGCCGCACAACCACGGGGCGGAGGGCACCAACGCACATTCACCAGCACACCAGCGCACACTCTCCCTGGGATTCAGCGGCCTAGTCCGAGCAGATTGATCGGTAGAGAGGTAGTTACCGGCTATTCTCTTCATAGTGATCAGTAGAGAGCGAATTTTAATGAAATAGAATTTTTTTGTTTCCATTTCAGAAAAATGCCGTTTACTGCAGAAAGTTTCATTTTAAGTTACGACAAAAGCAAATAGACCATTTTTATACGTAATTTTTTTGCATTTATCGTCGATTTCGACTAATATTTTTTGGGGATTTTCCATAATTTTTAATGCATTTTTTGCTGATTTCATCGATTTTAATATTTTAATTTTTTTCTTCAAATAATGTTTACGAGATGCAACAAATGTTCTCCATATAATTCTTGAGTATCTTTACATAGTAGCCTATTCGATTTCTTCGCTTAGAAGTTGTCATGTCAGCCATTGCGAGTATGTAATCCAAGGTTCCTGTGACGCATATATCAGCGCCATTGTCGGTTCAACGGAATTCGGGATAACTAAAGACAGATTTTCTGGTAAAGATCAGTTCAAAGAAAAAATTTACAAAAGCTGAGTTCACTTGCAAGGATAAAAGAAGCATCGATTACATCAGTAACGTATTCAACAGCTTGAGTTTTCATCTGAACAGATTTTGAGAATATTTTTTACGTTATTGTTCTTTACTTTTAAGGTATTTTTAAAATTTTTTAGGAGCAATTTATTGATAATTTTTGGCGATGTTTTAGGTCATCAAAATCTGCCCCTTGTTGTCAGTAATGGGTTTGTCTCCCGGCCATATTACGAGCACTACACGGGACTAGCTTTGTGAAGGGACAGAGAACCAAGTTATTTTTAGCAGCTGCGAAGAAGAATTACAAAATGCAGCTCGCAAACTAAACGAACAGGCAATGAAATATAATATCCAAATCTCCACTAGGAAAACCAAATCAATGAACTTTGAAGGAACAAACTACATTCGATCTAAAATTGTTATTAATAACGAACCAATAGAACAGACAAACAATTTTACCTATTCAGGCTGCAATGGTCTCAGAAAAATGACATAATCCGGCAACTAAATACATTTTATAACATGTGTGGGACAATAATAAGAACATTAAAAACCAAGACTTTAAAAATCATGCAATTAAAATTTTACAAAGCAAGGCCAGTACTCTTGCTAACTTATGCATTCAAAAATGACAGTAAATAGAACAGCCGAAAGAAAATAAAGCGCCGAAATGAAATTCTTACGTTCAGTGGCGGGTTAAATTCCTTAGACAATATAATAATACATAAACCGGGAGCTCAGTGCATCAACTGATGTCACTGCAGCGCTTATCACTAGCTTTAGCACCAGCTTTTCAGCTAGGTCGAATTCAGTCACTGTCTGGAAGAGAATTCTAGCGGCCGGCTGCTCTGATCGGTAGTTTTCCGTGGTTTCTCCGATCAACACCAGGCGAATGCCGGAGCAGTACCCTACCAAACGGGCCACACACCGCGCGTGATCTGTCCTTCCTCTTCCTCGTCCAATCCTCTCCCCTTATACACACACACTTACACTAACATGCACTATACTACTACATATTCCGTGAGACCGGTCGGGAGCTTAGAACTTGTCCCGACTGGTGCGGTGCCCCGCTGGTGGGAGAGACCTGGTTAGTGGAAACCCCACTAGCCGACGGTAGGTCGGCGCCGGATCTCGACATACAGCGGGGGAAGATCACCGCCATCTCCCGAGAAAAAACATGCACTACACTAACGGTACTAATGACCAAAGAAGTTGACGCGCCCGGAAACACGAAAAAAATCAATCAATAATGACATAAGGAGCAACTTGCATGATCACATGCAACGCATGTCTCCGAACAGAATACCTATAATAATGTACCAGTATAATACCAAAGAAAGAAGAAACGTTGGCCACCCGTTAACAAAATGGAGAGACTCCTCTTGATGTGGAATCAGGCCTTAATGCCTAAATCCATGAAGCAGTTAGTTCCCGACCGCCCTACTACAAGAGGACGAGGCCAAAGGTAATGTATTAGAGCAAGCAGTACATACCTACACGCAGACAGGACTCGCTGGGGTTCGCACAACAAACGAAGTTATTTGGAATCAATCAAGATTCCAGCGTGAAGGCGGCTTATGATAGAGCACGCACAGACCCCTCAACCCAACACAGACCAATCACCCATTCCCTTCGATGACACGGGGT
Source organism: Teleogryllus oceanicus (assembly GCA_964035755.1). Lineage (NCBI taxonomy): Eukaryota > Metazoa > Arthropoda > Insecta > Orthoptera > Gryllidae > Teleogryllus > Teleogryllus oceanicus. The sequence continues at coordinate 63,108,240 of CAXIVR010000003.1, read as the reverse complement.
CTTTCCCCCAACACAGGACAGTGAGGAAGGGAGAGAATTGATAGTGTAGTGACATTACGTCATGGCACTACAAGAGCTAGGTTATTACGTTCTTCTGTTGTGATTACGCGGGTGTCTAGAAAAGGATTTTTTTTGGCGGGAATCGTTCACCGAATTCCTAAACTATACTCTGTGAAATCATGTAAGGCAAGAAATTCGGGACACCATGGATTCCTAAGCCGGTGACTGACTGGGAAATCCGGGTACTAACGTTGTCGAACACCTGGCCGAAGGAATAAAAGGACTGCTGCTAATAAACTGACTGCGACGTGACGAAAAAAAATAACGAATAACTCCTGCCAAGCGCTCAATGCCCGAGAAGGATTCACAGTGCGCTACGACCACGAAGACGCAACAAATTGTTAAAAAATCAGAAGACGATCCACAAAAAACAAGGATACAAGTACACGCACTTCTATTTCCAGAGAAGTCGTTTATTAACCTTTCAGTGGTCACGCTCAAAATTGGTACGCGAGTGGTCGCGTGGATTGCAATTGTTATGCATTTAAAAAAATATATTATTAACAATATTTTACAAACAAATTGTCTTGTAGTTCAAATACGGACTAGTGATGGTATCTAAAACATTGAACAGTTACAAAGTACTATTAAATGTATTTGAAGTTGACATATAAAAATTTGGAATTGCTAACAAAAATGCACGTATTATAACTTTAAATACAAATATCATAAGTTTATGAATTGCTATACTTTGCATTGCGATTATTAAATAAAACAGTTTGACAACATTGATTAAACATCTGGAGCATCTTTTCTGAACGTGCTTCGTGAACACCAGATGAACATCTCACACAGATTTTCTCAATGTGGCACACCCTGGACATTTACGAAGTACTGTCGAGTGCTCTTGTTTCGTTGACAGAATAACAACATCACACGTTGCTCTTTGGAGACTCCGCTGAATCCTCGGTCCCTTCTCGGGTTCCTAGAAGAAATCTCTCGCGTGCTCTTATTGCTGGCGGCACAGATTTTCTTTCGATATTCCTTTTCGTTTCTGATTTCATAAAGGACAAAGCAAAATCCTTTATGCAAAGATCAACAGAGGAGAAAGATTCACCAGAAAGGGATTTCTAAACATTCAGAACATAGATTACAGCAATATTCATGATGTCAGGTTAGCTGAGAAAGTGGACCATGAGTCGCGTGGATTACTATTGTAAACCAATATGTTTCCGACGCTTATCGCCAGTGCACCTGTTATCATTGAGTTATATTTCGCTATATATTTCAGTAGATGCGGCCTTATACGAAAGGTACTGAAAAGTCCATGCCAAAGGTTTGCCAACACTTGTTGTGTAACTGCGAATGAATAAGACTGGATTATAATAGTAATCCACGCGGCCACTGAAGGGTTAAAGAGAATTGTAATTATTCAAGATCAATACTGTTAGTAACTGTAATTGTGTAGAGTTCTTGTAGATGTTTAAATATATTTGACGTTTGAGTTTATTTTATATATTATGTTAAATATATTTTGTTTATTAAATCCTTATTTAGGGATTTGTACATTGTTGACGAAAAGATTGATCTTACCGTGACTATTTCACTCATGTGATTTCGACCAATCACATTGATGAATTCTTAGCTTAAGAGCCAATCGCTGCTGTAATCCTTTATCGCTTTTGTCTTATCGTTGCTGGACAGGCATAATGGACGAGGAGAACTGGAGACACACGCTCCATCGTCTTCCAACACAGTTAACGAAACTCCAAACGCCCGCGTTCCTCCAAGTTACAATTTTGAAAACTGTGTATTTAATTGTCGTTTTAAAGAATGTGTAATTCTTGTTGGTTTACTAATATCTTGTTTCATACTTCATTTGAAAATTTCATTTTGAACAAGTTGTGTAAATAAATAGTGATTTTGAAATAAATATTGTATTTGTGACATCTATTTATTCGGCAGTTGTCGTTTTGTTTCCCCACAGAACTCCTATAACTATATAGGTAAACAAAACAATAATACTATCCAGTTGCTGTGTCTGACTGGTGAGTTTTAAATTAAACAAAACATAATTAATTTATTCATATATCGCCTTTTATTAGTTAGACATCATTTTATTCACGAAATAGTCTTCCTAAATACCACTAGAGGTTTTGAGTTTCCTAGATAAATTCACTCGCCGCTGTGCGGCTCGTGAATTATCGGTAAACTCAGAGCCTCTCACGGTATTACTACTGATAAAATAATGAAGGTGACAAATGATTTCCTAAGATAATGCAAGATGCGAAAAAAAAAACATACGAGAGCCAGGATTGACCCACCTCGACAGGATCAAAATGCATAATTTACGTCCCTTGAAAATCCACTCATTAATACAATTGTTCCATGTAAGCAATATTTAACAATATTTAAATATTTTATTTACTTAAATTACGTAAGTCTAATTAAAACCTTCAATTCATTCAATCATTCTCGCTTTTGATAGATTGATATTTCCGAACTATCAATTGCTATGGTAATAAGTCCCGTCAGTGTAATAAAAGTTACAACACAGGATTGACTGATTGATTAGTGAATCCAGGCGCGTCAACTGCTAAGGTCGTTATCCCCGTAAGTTTTTCTGTAAGCATGTGTTTTCCTCGACAGGTGGCGGAGATCTTCCCCCGCTGGATAGTGAGATCCGGCGCCGACATACCGTCGGCTCAAAGGGTTTCCCCAACGAGTTACCTCCCACCGGTGGAACCCCGTTCCACACGGGACAAGCTCTAAGCTCTCGACCGGTCTCCCGGCATGTGTGTTAGTGAAGTACATATATGTGTAAATGTATGTAAGTAAGGAGTGAGGATAGAAGAAGGAAAAATCACGCATGGTCCGTAGCTCGTTTGTTAGGGTACTGCTCCGGCATTCACCTGGTACTGATCGGAGAAATAACAAAATATTACCGATCAGAACAGTCGGCCGCTAGAACTCTTCCCCAGGCATGACTGAATTCGACCTATCTATATCGAAAGCGCTGTTAGCTAGTGTCGAAAATCCTGCCTCCGTCGGGTCTCTAACCTATGACCTCCCGGTGAGAGACACTCCAGTGGTATCAGTTGATGTTCTACATCGCGGGAGGTGGTGCTGATAGAAAAGTGAATTCCCGTTCCGACCTACGCGTCTGTTTGCGAAGTTAGTTAGTTAATGCCTTATTTTACGTGGCGAGACTCGGGCCATCAGGCCCGCTCTTTCATCTAACCACGGAAATTTCGCTACGCTCCTTTCACCACCTAGCGGAGAAAGGAGGTATTATCTTGGGCGACGAAACAGGCGGATCTCAATTTTGCTGAGAGGCTTCGTTTAGGCTTGAGGATCTTTTACAAGCAGAAAATCTACTACATGGGACAGCCGGCTTTACTTCCCCTCCGAAGGAAGGATTTTTTCGCCCTTAAAAAATTCACGGCTTCGATCGGGATTGAACCCGCAAACTTGTACAACAGTCCGGTACGCTGACCGTTATACCACCAAATCCGCTTCCCTTTCGTAGTGTCTCCGCGTATCCGCTCCCGGTTCGGAGAAGCTCTAGCACTATGCGCCTTAGTTTCCCGACATGAATGATAGATTAGTGCATGCAATTGTAAGTGTGAGTTCATAAGCGGAAAGGAGAGGACAAGGATCACGAAGGAAGGATCACGTGCGGTCGGTGGCCCGTTTGTTAGGATCCTACTCCAGCATTTGTCAGGTGCTGAACGGAGAAACCACGGAAAACTATCGACCAGAGCAGCCGGCCGCTCGAATTCTCCACAGCGAATGAATTCGATCTAGCTATGTAAATGTAAAAAAAAAAAAACTCCATTCGGACTTGACCCCTGGAACCTCCCAGCCAAAGTCATTCGTGGACAATAGTTATTGACTTGAGCTAACTCAGCCTGTTACTGGGTTTCGATAACTAATTGATTCCAGGGACTTGTGTAAATTCAGTGAGGAAAAATGTATGAAGGGAAACCTGATTGATTAATTTATCCACTCTGGTTACATAATTTCAAACTTGACAAATTTGGAATCAGAGTCGTAATGAGCGCTATTACGATACAATTGGTGTAATACACCATGGCTTACTATAAACAAAATATTAATTTGTGTAATGCAACCAACGTGCTAGAATGTACTACATAGAGTGGCTGAAGCGCCTCCATCTTTGCAGCAAATTGAAGCCATGTTTTGTTGCATTCAAAGCAGCGCCCTGTAAGGAAACAAGAGTATTGAAGTACTCCGTTTGGCGCTGGTTAAGCCGGCTGGGCGCGGCCACACATAATATAAATCCTCTTACTCTGTGATTCACGACCGAAACCAATCATTTAAAAACGAAATCACAATACGGAAGGAGAACCAATTGAGAAACTTCATTGAAACCCCTTGATTCCTGAATCGCTTACTGTCTTAAGAATAGAAGCTGTAATGTTATTTTAGTTAGCATAACGCCTGAAAGTGAATGTTATTGCAATAAGAAGCAAACAAACAGATCACAAATAAGGCGGCAAACTTTAAAAATGATATATTTGGGGTTTGATCACTTGTATTTTTGCAGTTATATGACGAACATACTAAAGGTATTTTGAATATTATGATTCCAACCACTAATATAAAAAAAGAACAAAATAGAAATAAGATCTGATACCAACAACAAGCCGATTCAGTACAAGTTCTACACGCCACCATCAGGCTCCTCTTATATTTGGCTGCAAAAAACATGCCGGTCCTAGTACTTCGAGCGTCTACCAAGAGAGATTAAATCATAGGGTATCTATGTGTGTAGTATATTCTAGCTGTTGAATGCAACTAACATTAGAACAAATGCATGTCGTAACCACTATCAACATCAATATCTCGCTTGTTGCATAAGGAATAGTCTAATTTAAACGAAAATTATAATGGATGGGAATTTTTACCAAGTGAATAAAATGGTGTCCAATATTCGAATTCTGATGTCTTTGATAGATATTTCGTAATAATTAGTAAGGCACTAAGTCTAAATGAATCGTTTGAGTTTCAAAAAGAGTAAATTCCACCGCTAAAGCGCTTATTAGATTTTGGCGTGTGACGGGTTTTTGAAACAACCGATTCAAATAAATGTTAAACTAGGCACTTGAATTTTCAACCAAAAACAAATATTTATTCGTCAGTTACTGAGCCAATCAGAGGGCTTTAATTGTGCCGCACTTCATATTGTTATACCGATTTCGTATGGGAAGGACAATGTAGGGTCATGAGTATCAGAATATAAAACGTGGAAAAGTTAGCGCCAGCACGCGGAGTCGCATACATAATTTAAAAGTAATATCAAACATTTTACACAATTAAAAATATATAATGTAACTGCCCAAACGGAAAGAATCTGAAATTACAAGTTTTTGAATTCAATCAACTGACAAATAAAAACTGGGTCAAAATAAAAATTTAGTTATAATTCTAGAATTAAAAAGGGAAAAGGATAGATTCAGCCAACGGGCAATATTTTCGTAAAAACCGGTAGAGGTGGATCAGTGCATCAACTGGTGTCGCTGTCGAGCCTCTGACCGGAAGGTGCTAGTTTCGAGTCCCAACGGTGGCAATATTTTCGACACTAGCTAGATTGCTAGGTCCAGCTCAGTCGCTGTTTGGACGAGAATTCTATCGGCCTACTGCTCTGACCAGTAGTTTTCTGTGTTTTCTCCGATCAATACCAGCGAATGCCGAAGCAGTATTTTAACCCACGGACGATGAACCGCACGCGATCTTTCCTTCCTCTTCCTTGTCTTATCCTCGCCCCTTGTTTATTCGCATTTACACTTACAAGCACTACACTACCACAAATTCCCGGAAACCGGATGCAATGTTTTAGAAACGGAACAAATGTTATTTTATACCATAAATACCTAAAGTTCTTGTCCAGTGAATGGGGCAGAAGAATAGTACTTGACTTTGACTTACATGCGCCCTAGGCTGTCAAATATTTTAGTACTCTTATAATTAGTTTTTCTTAAACATTAAAGCTACTTTTATTTTGAATAAAAGACTGTTGTACGATATTTGTAACCCATAAATAGTGTGTACGAATGAATAATTGATTATACGTATACGTATAAATAATTCTTACTACGATATTGATTTAATAAATACCTTTCTGTCTTAATTTTATCTGAATATATCAATGGATATATATTTCATTAATTAAGACCATTTGCTACAAATATGAAAAGAAATATTTCTATAAAAACGTTCAAAAGTTTGCCTGATGAAAATTCGTTCGCCCCCAGAAATTGCGCGCCGAAGGCTGCAGTCTACTCAGCCTGTTCGGTAATCTGGCACTGGTGAAGAACATAGTTTCTTATGTCTTTTTAATTTTCGTTTCTCTAGAAAGTGTTGTGGTCCTCTCATGTTGGTGGTATATCTTCAGTCAACCGTATGCAATCACTTCTCACTGCGTACGTAAGTTTCATTCATGCTAGAAGTTCCATTTCCTTATATACCATTTCCAGAGTTTACAAGCACATAGCCATCGAAAGTACTTTTTATTTAAATCAGCAACATTTTCTCCACCTACTTAAACAGTTGCCATAAAACATTTTCAAAATACCTTTTGCATTTCTCCGTTGTTTCTTCTCACACTAGGAAACCTACCATATCCTTCAGAAAAGGCGTTAGCTCAGCTTCGATGCCTCCTTTCTTGCACACAATCGGAAACAGATTACGGTGGGAAACTGCTGGATGCGTGCCATGGGCTCAAGTGTAACAATTTTCTTATCAGGACGTAGTTGGGCGTGAAACTTATTACATTCTCAGGCAGTGGTCGCCAAACTTATGGAGTTTGTAACTAACCATACCGTTTTCAATCCTACTGTGAGCTACTAAGAAACATTTGTTTATTATATATAAACATACATTTCTACTAAATATGAAACAAATTTTAAAAAAACTGAACACAACAAAAATAAATTGAAATAGAATTGCACATTCCAAAAAAGCCAAACATAGTTAGTCACAGAGTAGATGTGTAAGAACAGATTTTTCATCAGACTTGTTAATGAGGATGGCATTCTTTTTGTCATCAAAAAGTTTTTTTATATTGTGAGAGTAGGTAATGGCTGCAAATTCAAAACAAATTTATCCATTTTATCTATAAAAAATAAGACTGCTTCATCACTTCCTCTTTATAAACAACTAAATATTTTACCATTACAACATCTTTTTGTATATAAAGTACTAAAAATATATTATGTCAAACGAGGAATTTTAATTCAGTACACGTAAAAGCCACTAATCAAATTAAAAGCCCAAAATTTATAAATCTCTAATATCAAGAACCTTGGTGTTCATTGGGCCTCAAATATATAATCAACCTTAAAAAGGAAATCCTTAAATATTTTCAAACAAAAAGATAAAGATTTGGATTTTCAAACATGATGATAATGATATAAACAAGTTAACTGAAATATAGCAATAAAAACTTTTTTGCTGTATAAATTAAATGTAAATTCGTTTATGTAAATATATATTTTGTTTAAGTAAATATACATATTGTATCTCTGTAAATCTTTACTAATTGTATAATTGAAAAATTGGTTTTTTATTTTGTATGTTCACAAAAATTAAATTAAAAAAAAAAAAAAAAAAATAAAAATTATAAATTCAGTATTGCTAACCATCACAACTGGTTATCGATGGTTAGTAATTCCAAGAAACAACAATGTGCATTATCTCTAAAAAAGTTGGGAATAAATATTAATATTATTATTATTGTTATTATTATTATTATTATTATTATGATTATTATTATTATTATTATTATTATTATTATTATAGTTGCCACAAATATTGGGAAATTACTACGCGGAAGGAAGCAGAATTTGTTTTCGCGAGTCATCTGTATGAGCTCTGTAGAACAAGTCCAGATTAGCCAACCTTGAGCATGATTGCGATCTACCAAAACTGCTCAGCTAGTGGGTCGACGAAATAGTAGCTCGCGATTGACGGTTTGGCGATCTTTCTCCTAAAGTATACAAACGCAGATACGTAATGATATACTTTTCACAGTAATACTAGTAAATCCACTTAACTGAAAATCTATTTGAAAGACAGATAATCGTAGAATTTACCCCTCCCACTCACAGCATGTTTTATGCCAAGAAAAGCGATGTATAAAAATTGTATTAGTGCTGGAGGCAAGTACAAAATTGACCAATGACTTTCCTTATTCACAACTCAACAATCGACTTCCAATTAAGAACTGAGAGCGTGTACATTTTCGAGCGGTTGCCGTGTGACTCTCTCGCGCAGCTCTTCCTTCGAAATAAGACAAGAAGACCTCTCTCCGTGGACGCAATGTCATCCTAAAAACTAAACCTACTCTCAAATCTCATTTTGACATCATTGATGATCAAATTTCCTCATAAAAGGTCGGTATTAAAATGCCGGAAGCGAGTTTTGTTCCTATGAGCGCGCCGAGGGCCCGTGGGGCAGCTTCAATTCAATTGAATTCAATTCAATGATGCCTTATTTGTCCGTCGCGAGCCTCAAGTCATCAGGCTTGGTGTTCCGCCTGACCACACAAATTCTGCTCAGCTCCCTTTCACCGTTTGGCAGAAAAAAGGTATCACTAGGGTGACGAAACAGGCGATTTGAATTTTGCTCAGAGGCTTCTTTTAAGCTTGCGGATCTTTTACATGGTGTAAACCTACAATATGGGACTGCCTGTTTTAGTTCCCATCTGATAAAAGATATACGAAGGATTTTTTTGCCCTTAAAAAGTCCACGGTTTCCATCGGGTTCGAACCCGCGAACACAAATGACCTACACGTACGATCCACCAATTAAAAACCGAGAGCGGTGGCTCAGTGCATCAACTGATGTCACTGCAGCGCCTCTAACCGGGAGGTCCTACATTCGAGTCCTGACGGTGGCAGGATTTTCGACACTAGCTTTTCAGCTAGGTAGAATTCAGTCGCTGTCTGGAGGAGAATTCTAGCGGCCGGCTGCTCTGATCGGTAGTTTTCCGTGGTTTCTCCGATCAACACCAGGCGAATGCCGGAGCAGTACCCTACCAAACGGTCCACGGACCGCGCGCGATTTATCCTTCCTCTTCCTTGTCCTATCCTCTCCCCTTACACACACACTGACACTAACATGCACTACACTACCACATATCCCAGGAGACCGGTCGAGAGCTTAGAGCTTGTCCCGACTGGAGCGGTGCCCCGTTGTTGGGAGAGTCCTGGTTAGGGGAAAACCCCACTAGTCGGCGGTAGGTCGGCGCCGGATCTCGCCATCCAGCGAGGGAAGATCACCGCTATCTCCCGAGAAAAATCATGCACTACACTAACGGGAGTAATGACCGAATAAGTTGACGCGCCCAGAAACACGAAAAAATCAATCAATAAATCAGAAGCTTCTTTTAGACTTGAGGATCTTTTACGTGTGGAGTGAGGATAGGACAAGGAAGGAAAGGAAAGATCGCGTGCGGTCCTTGGCCCGTTTGTTAGGGTACTGCTCCGGCATTCGCCTGGTATTGATCGGAGAAAGAACGGAAAACTACCGATCAAATCAAAGGCCACTAGAATTCTCCTCCAGACAGCGGCAGAATTCAACTTAGCTAATGGCTAGTTTCAAAACGAAACTCCTGCCGTTTCCAGGACTTCCCAGTATGAAGCTCTGCATTGATATCCGTTAAAGTCCAGAGTCATCTCTCGCGGTAGAAGGGGGTGGAAATTCTCCACCGCGCAACGAGGTGTGCACGGAAAAGGACTTCAAAAGCGAAGCCAAAGAATTCTTGCAACCTTTTCTTCATCATCCTGAAAAGGAGAATGCTGTTAGTTTTCCAACAAGGGAAGCTGGCAGTAACTGCCTGCATGGTTACCATATCCCGTGATTGGATCCTTAGAGGAACAATGAACAGCAGTGATGAAACGATTCACACTTTGCGGTAACATTATACTAGGGAGAAGAATTTTGGTCAAGATAAATTCAGCAAGGAAATGGTACCCAAGTCTGTTTTATGTTTTTATAAATCTGGGGAATACCCCAACTCAGAGAAGTAAGACTTGAGTCGGTTGATAAAATTAACTCCCAGAGTTTGTATTCCTGTAACATGGGCCCTTTAGAACACGCAGTACGTTACAAATACGTTTTCAAAGTGCAACTGGCAAAAATTCCTAATGAAGATAAATTGTATTGCATGATCCCAATCTGTATTTCTTAGTGAAATACTTGATATACAGAACTATAGTCTTAATAGGTCAATCTTTTATTTGGATGAAACATTTTACATCAAAACAACAGTAAGAAATTAATATTGCAACTTTATAGGGACCAAAAAATTAAATTACCTGCCAGAAAGTCAAGGATCGTTATTTTTAAACTGGATCGACCAAAACTGATTTTCGCAAACATGTAAATTAATATTTCGGACGAACAAAACACACTTATATATGACAACAAAAATAAATGCAGCAGTTTTCAAGGAATGGGTAATAAACTTTGTGTTGCTTGAAGGAGGTTCAGTCACCATAATGGCAACCGCAAGTCACCATTCCGATCACGCACAGAGTCTCTCGCTCAGGACAGAAGAGACCTGCATTCGAGAAGCCTCACGAACCAAAATTTTATTTCAGAGGGAGAAATAGGGGAGTAAAGAATGTGAAATAAAGAACATGCTTCAAAGAAATCTTTATTTCCTCTATTATAATGATAATAGAGGAAACGAAACGGGTCGTGCGTAGTGACGGCGTCCTCCTCTGAAAAAGAAATCAATCGCGAAAAATGTTGCACAGTGCATCAAACGCGGCTTCGTTCAGCAGAGTCCGCACTTGTTCATGAAGCTGAGAACATCGACCTGCTGTCTGGTTTTATAAATTACTGTCCTCTTTGTTGCAAATATATTTAAAATATCTTGTTCTGGGACTACAATTGCATTTTCGCTTATGTAAAAGTTGTCTTAGTCAAAAATTAAAACCGGTTGTTTGCAAATCAATCGTAGAGTTGACCCTCGTTCTTGAAATATTTTGAAGAGGCAAACGTTTTCGAACACACACGTCGTCCTACAGACCTTCCACTGGTCACAAAGTCATTCGCTTATTCATTCAATCTCATAAAACGCACATTACAACTGCATAGAATTAATTTGGGTAGAAGTAAAACGTCGCAGAGTAGTTATAAAAAAAATCAAAACACCTTTTAGCGTGACTTGAAAAACAAAGAACCAATATCAATTCTTTCTGCAACTATCATTTTAGGTTCATTGTGTTAAATAATGCTGCTAGTTCGAATAGACAAGTAACACCTTAGCACGCTACACTGATTTTTATGAAGCATTGTAGTTCATTACACGGCCAGAAGAGCGCTGTTGACGGCGTTTCTATCCCGGAGAGTGAGCGAGAGGGAGAAAGAGCGAGAGCGTGAGAGCGAGAGCTAGAGAAAGAGGGAGAGAGAGAGAAAGAGGGAGAGAGAGAGAAAGAGGGGGAGAGAAAGAGGGAGAGAGGGAGAGAGAGAGAAAGAGGGAAAGAGAAGAAAGAGGGAAAGAGAGAGAAAGAGGGGAGAGAGAGAAAGAGGGAGAGAGAGAAAGAGGGAGAGAGAGAAAGAGGAGAGAGAGAAAGAGGAGAGAGAGAAAGAGGAGAGAGAGAGGGAAAAGGAGGGAAGAGGAGAAGAGAGAGAAAGGGAAGAGAGGGAAGAGGAGAAAGGAAGGGGAGAGAGAGGGAGAGAATTTCGGATTGAAAGGGCTAATGGCGCGTTTCACTACGTTTCGCCGGGAAGAGTCGAGATTCTACAAAGACATACTGTATCTGTATAACTGTAATGCTATCGCCGTCCAAATGAACGACATGAATTTGCCACTGGGAGCCATCACAGTGGCAACGGCATCACTGTAAGAGATGGTGATTTCTCAGTTCGATGCGCTGATACCGGCGAATCCTCCACGTGCTTCTCGTTGTTTCATGGCTATTTCCCACCTGGTTTTTAATATTTACCATTGAAACATATGTAGAGTTTTTCATAATATTTAATCTTTCACTAAATTATTTAAAATGTATAATTTTGTTTTGTCATTGTCCAATGTACATAAGACCGGAAGCCTCACCACTGACTGTATGTAGTGTTGTGGCGCAGACAGACTCAACCAAGGGTTCCGAAACCTGATCGAAGTTCGACTGGGTCTCGCAAACTATCGATTGCCACAGAGTACACATCCGCGCAGAGGATATTGCTTCCCGCGGCGCGCTACGCAAATACTCTGCGATCAGACGACGCACGCGGGAATGACACGAGAGAGAGAGAGAGGGAGAGAGAGAGTTAGAGAGAGTGAGAGAGAGGGGTTAAGCTCTTTTCTAATTTCTTCGCGGACACGGCTCCGCAAAAACCACGGGTAAAGGCAGGAAGAAAATGAAACACTGAAAAATGTAAACCCAAGCGGGAAATTTCTTCAATAAGAGATCAGCGAGCGGGCGGGCGGGGAGAGAAAGAGAAGCAAAACCGCGATCTGCCCGTGCGGGCGGGCGGGAGGCAGCCGGACATAAAAATTTCGTTTCAGGAGAGGATATAAGGGGCCGGTTTTTACTTTGCCCGCGCGGCGCCCACAACAAGGGGCGGCGCAGGCTTTGGCCCGATATTTTAATTCGTTTTTGAATGCTCGCATCTTCTCGCGTGGGCGCACGCCGGCGCCCGGCCGGGGAGGGGGAGGGGGAGGGGGGCTTTGCCGAAATTGACGTAAGCGGCTTATGCAGGAGGCCGAGCTGCGACGTGCGAGGAGGCGCTGCTTGATGAATAGCGATGGCGACGGCGGAAATGGAGAGAGAAGCGAAAAAAGCGAGAAGGTAGGAGCGGAGGGAGAATTTTTTTTTTTTTTACAAAGCCGAGTGCTCTTGGGCGTGAGTGGAGTTGAGTATTGAGAACCTGCGGAAGAAGTGAAATCGTGAAGGGGGCCAGTGGAGAGTGTGGGAAAACTTGTCGCGTCGGAAAAGACCTGGGAAGGCAGTTGCGAGCGGTTTTTTAGAGCTTTTGTGAGAAAAATGCTGAGAACATCATCTTTAGTTGAAATATGACTACACATTTTCAAACAAAGCAATATTCTTTTAAAAATGGAATGTGTTAGATTCATTACATGAATATTGCACATTTAATCTCGGAAATTAATGGTCACCCGTAAAATTATATGAAGGATATGGTAAAGGTAAGTAATATTTTAATAAAGTGGTCTCAATAATCGAGAAAGAAGCAATAAACAAGTACAGGGAACACGTAAGCACTATGCTACTGTTCAAGACCTCTAATGTAGTGTCTAAAAGAACGACGAAATGATAACAATTCACTTATACACCAATGGATAAGTTTGAAATCGAGATTGTAAAGGAAATCCAGTGCACAATATTGTATGGAGTAAATGTAGCAGTTTCTGTCCCGATTGCAAGTTTGTGTATTGTGCACTTTTATTCCTAACATTGATGCGCAAATATTTATGAATGAATTGACCTTATATTGAATGATAAGGCCTTATTTTACCTGGCGAGACTCAGGCCAAGAGGCCTGCTCTTCCGTCTTACTATGCAAATTTCGTTACGCTCCTTTCATCTACCAGGGATGAAAGAAGGTATTACTTGGGCGACGAAACAGGCAATTTGAATTTAGCTCAGAGGCTTCATTTTGGCTTGAGAATTTTTTACATGCAGTAAATCTACTATCATAGGACAGACGGCTGTACTTCCCCTCCGAAGGAAGGCTTACGAAGGATATTTTCGCCCTTAAAAATCCACGGCTTCCATCGGGTTTGAACCCGCGAACTTGGGTATAACAGCCCGATACGCTAACCGTTACACCATCGCCGCCGCATTTACGGCATATTTACGGTTTATTTTAAATGAATACATCATTTAATTAGTCTTTCTTGAATACCCTTTTCGTCGGAAGGTTCCCGCTCGTTTGTTCCCGCCAGTGAGGTTCGTAGCTGCGTTCAAAGCGCCATTGATGCTCATGCGCGCGCGCACCTCAAGGCTTCGTGGGCGTCCGGAGGCGCCGTCGAATGTGGCCGAGGGCGGCACTGCGCCCGCAAACCTAGTCGCGCTCGGGGCCGATAAAAAAGCGCGCGTATTGAACACTGTTATTACCCCGAGAGGTGGCTCAGGGCATCAACTGATGTCACTGAAGTGCCTCTTACTGAGAAGTCCTAGGGTTCGCGTCCCGTTTGTGGCAGGATTTTCGAGACTAGCTACTTGGCTTGATTATGTAGGCTTCCGCGGCCGGAGTATGTCTCTTGGCTGTCCGGGACAAGCCGCGTCGATTTGCTTGTAGCTGACGTTTCAGCCAACATATTGTGGCCTTCCCCAGAACGTACTGCGTTACCACCAGAAATGTTTTCAAAATATGATTCTTGTTTTCCCAGAATGAAACGGAATGAGATTGGCAACGTACCCCTTGATTGCCTCACAAATGCGAGGAACTTAATTGTCAATAATTTACCATACGAAATAATTTCGTTACGTGCTGGAGCAGCAGATTTTTTGTAAAAAAATGTGTGAAAACTCCTTTGAAGTACTTTCAGTAAAACTGTGACGCTGTTAAATCTGCTATAACCAACAATTTTATAGGCTGAGCGTTGTTTCTCTACATAGAATGAAATAAGGGCGAATAAAAACATTTATTAGGTTGATGCCCATCTATGTTTCCGAACACGTCAACTGCAACGGTTATTAGTCCCGTTCTTGTTGTGAATGTTTTATTATGTGTCTGTGACCTACAGATATGTCCCCCCAGCGTGGAACTACTCCTAACAGGGGTAATATATAAGTTCCTGCCAAATGTGATTGATTGATTAATTGATTTTTTGTGTTTCCGCGCGCGTCAACTGCTTGGGTCATTAGTCTCGTTAGTGTAGTACATGTAATTTTTCTCGCGAGATGGAGGTGATCTTCCCCCGCTGGATGGCGAGATCCGGCGCCGACCTACCGTCAGCCGGTGGGGTTTCACCCTAACCAGGACTCTCCCACCAGCGGGGCACCGTCCCAGTCGGGACAAGCTCTAAGCTCCCGACCGGTCTCCTGGGATATGTGGTAGTGTAGTGTATGTTAGTGTAAGTGTGTGTGTAAGGGGAGAGGATAGGACAGGAAGGGGAAGGACAGATCGCGCGCGGTCCGTGGCCCGTTTTGTAGGGTACTGCTCCGGCATTCGCCTGGTGTTGATCGGAAAAAACACGGAAAACTACCGATCAGAGCAGCCGACCGTTAGAATTCTCCTCCAGCCCAGACAGCGACTGAATTCGACCTAGCTAAAAAGCTAGTGTCGAGAATCCTGCCGCCGTCAGGACTAGAATCCTGGCATGTGTAATAGTGTAGTGTAAGTAAGTGTGTTTCTGAAAGGAAAAACGGTAGGACGAGGAAAAGGATAGAAAGTTCACCGCGCGGTCCATCACCCATTTGTTAGGGAACTTCCCCTGCATTTCCGTGGCATTGATTGGATAAACCACGAAAACTATCGATCAGATTAGCAAGTAGTCTGAATGTGTCGTTTCAGCAGGATACCATTACAAAGTAATATAGAACGCATTTCAACAATTTTTTTCAGGTTCAAAATGAGTTTATGGTGTTTAGACTTATAGCATCCTGCGCTTTCAAAATTATTTTGGTTTTCTATGTTCAGACGTCGAGTGCAAATATTCAGCAAAGACGAATTTTCTGAACTCTTGAAAGAACGCTAGCTGTCAGGACAGTAGTGAAGGGTTTTGCTCGCCACGACACACCGAGCGAAATTCACTCGACCTTGAAACACGAGCATCTGATGCCCGGTACGAGCAACTACGCCTGTTGATCGGCAGGGATGCAATATCAATGTCGATGTTTTTCTAGAAACATCGATGTTTTAAACAAAACTAAAACAAATATTTTTAATATCGATTTTTCAAGATGTATTTTTTTTATTGTGAATGAAGAACTTCCTTAATCACAATTTTGTTACAGTTAATAGAAGTCAACGAAATAATAATTGATGATACACCACTGTAAGTTCAAAGATGCCAACGTTCTTGATATACTGCAAGTACTTTCATGGAGAAGACTTATTTTTATATGACCCCAGTGTCCTGGTACGTCCTACGCCTTTCGTCGAATTTTACAAGCGGAGAAGCTGTCAACGCATGTGAAGTAGGTGTCGGATCTCTCCCTTCTTCTTGCATCCTTTTACGGCAAACTGAGGAATTCTGACTTCTTGATATGATCCAGAGACCTTAGGTTTTCTGATTCAGTTTTGTAAATTATTCTTAGAATTTTTAAGATGAGTTCCAACGGTTATAACCCCTATTAAGTGAAATTCTCCTCTACGGGAACGTAAATGTTGGAGGTTTCTAAATCACTTTTAAGAACAGAAAGTGCTAATAAATCAATGTAACATGTTAATAAATACTTCGATTTTTTTAACATCCATGCTTTGAAACCCTTTGTTCTCGACGACGCATTCCAAATGCAAATTTCATAATGGCCTCCGCGAGCGAGCAAGAGATGCTCGAGCGTATACTCAGGCTGAAGTGCTCGAGTAACTACGAGCGAGCAAATGGCTCGCCTTGCAGCACTCGAGTGTGGACCGCGGGAGTTGGGGGAGTCAAGAAGCTGTGTCCGGCGCCAACACCCCCTGGACCGTCATTTGCACCACTGGAAGGTCCAACCGAGGCCAGAACGGCCATTTTCCTTGGTGCAGCGATCCTGTCATTCTGGCTTACTTTAATTACCATCTCTGCTTCACAATAATTAACAGTTTTATAATTGAAATTCACTGACGCAGTCCTTCACGCCCAAAATCAGATTCAAAATTTTGCAGTTTCTTACCATCACTGCCTTGGAAACGGTATTATCCAGTAGAGAACCAACGAAATTGTAAAAAGAACGCCAGAAAAGAGTCTATGCTCTCGTGACGTAGAAATCGAAGGGAAAGACTAGTTGTCTGAAATCCATATCACGTGCTTTCAAGAGATCACAGCACCGACTTAGGACTAATCAAGAGTTTATTTTCCGGTCTTTCCCACTTCTTTCAAGAAGCTTACAGTGATGAAACCAGCCATACATTTACACATACACATACCAGCCATTTACATGTTTTCAAACTTGTCATCATTCCTCCGTGGTGTAATCTAGTCATTACGAAGGGCTCAGGATACACCCCGTCCGAAGCAAGCTGAGGGGGAGGGTTGATTATTATTCAGTGGATTCTCTTCAACACTGGCAAGAGCTCTCCCTCAGTTACGACGGGCGATAATGAACGCTGCCACCCGCGTCCGCTTGTCATGCATTCGGCCTACACTGCCTCCTCGGCCAACTTACATTGGTTGATTCGTTCCCGCTCTCCCAGGTGGCTGCTGCGTCCAATAATGTGAAGGAAGTTGTATATTGAGAGGGGGCGATGTTCCTCGCATGCTGGATGAGGATATCCGGCACCGACCTTCCCATCGGCTGATTGGTTGCTTTTTTGTGTTTCCGGGCGCGTCAACTGCTTCGGTCATTAGTTCGTAAGTGTAGTGTATGTTTTTCCTCGGGAGATTGCGGTAATCTTCCCCCGCTGGATGGCGAGATCCGGCGCCGACCTACCGTCGGCTAGTGGGGTTTCCCCCACATCAGGACTCTCACCAGCGGGGCACCGCCCCAGTCAGGACAAGCTCTAAGCTCCCGACCGGTCTCCCGGAATATGTGGTAGTGTAGTGCATGTTAGTGTAAGTGTGTAGGAGGAGAGGATAGGACAAGGAAGAGGAAGGACAGAGCGCGCGGTCCGTGGCTCGTTTGGTAGGGTACTGCTCCGGCATACGCCTTGTGTTGATCGGAGAAACCACGAAAAACTACCAATCAGAGCAGCCGGCCGCTAGAATTCTCCTCCAGGCAGCGACTGAATTCGATCTACCTGAAAAGCAAGTGGCGAAAATCCTGCCGCCGTGAGGACTCGAAACTAGGACCTCCCAGTCAGAGGCGCTGCAGTCATATCAGTTGATACACTGAGCTACCACTCACGGTCTTTATCGGCTTGCTGGTTTCCCTCAAAGAAGGTATCTCCCACCAGCGGGGCACAGCTCCAGCCTGGACAAACTCTAAGCTCCAGTCTGCCCTCCCGACATGTGTCGTAACATAGTGCACGCACGGATGTGTATGTAAGTAAGAGATGAGGATAGGTCAAGGAAGACGACGCGCGCTGTCCGTGGCACTTTTTCTAGGTACTGCTCCAGCATTCGCCAGGTGTTGATCGAAGAAACAGCGGAAAACCACCGATCGCAGCAGCGGGACGCTAGAACTCTCCTCCAGACTGTAGCTGAATTTATTGATTTGAAATGATTGAAGGCGTTGTCTGTCAAAACGACTAGTCGTTTTTGTGAATCCCAGACAGCAGAAAACTGATGATGATGGCTATGCCATCGAAAGCTGGTATTATTGAAATAAATACTATTGTTGACAATGACAACGCCTTCAATCATTTCAATTATGTAAATGTCAACTACAACTCACCACTGAATCAAATGATTTGATTTGATTTTTTTGTTTCCGGGCTCGTCAAATGCTTCGATCATTAGTCCCGTTAGTGTAGTGCATGTTCTTTTTTCTCGGGAAATGCGCGGTGATCTTCCCCCGCTGGATGGCGAGATCCGGCGCCGACCGACCGTCGGCAAGTGGGGTTTCCCCCTAACCAGGACTCTCCCCCCAGCGGGGCACCGCCCCAGCCGGGACAAGCTCTAAGCTCCCGACCGGCCTCCCGGAATATCTGGTAGTGTAGTGCATGTTAGTGTAAGTGTGTGTGTAAGGGGAGACGATAGGACAAGGAAGAGGAAGACAGATCGCGCGCGGTCCGTGGCCCGTTTGGTAGGGTACTGCTCCAGCATTCGCCTGGTGTTGATCGGAGAAGCCACGGAAAACTACCGATCTGAGCAGCTGGCCGCTAGAATTCTCCTTCGGACAGCGACTGAATTCGACCTAGCTGAATAGCAAGTGTCGAAAATCCTGCCGCCGTGAGGAGTGGGAACCTAGGACCTCCGGGTCAGAGGCGCTGCAGTGACATCAGTTGATGCACTGAGCTACCGCTCCCGTTATGGCTGAATTCAATCTACGTAGGTAGCTAGTGTCAACACTCCTGCCCCGTTTGTTAAGATACTGCTCCGACCTGGTGTTGATCGGAGAGACCACAAAAAACTCCCAGATGAGAGCAGCCGGCTGCTAGAATTCTCCTCCAGACAGCAGCTGAATTCAACTTAGCTGAGTGTCGAAACTTCTACCACCGTAGGGTCGCAGACCCTAGAACTCCCGGTCAGAGGCACTTCACGGACATCAATTAATGCCCTGAGCCACCTAAGCCGACGAAAAGACATCAAAATTAAAGTGAAAGGATAGAACAAAGCGTATTAAAAAAACAACTGGGTTTGTATTTCTTTTATTACAGTAATGAGTCATATCCGTGTTGAAAACATTGGGGAATCGTATATCCCAGACGTAATTATCACTCTCGTGCAACATCCCTTAGAGGGCGCAAGCGTTTCTTCTGCTTAAATTAAATAGCGCCCTTGCGCCCCGCGTGGATTTTATTCATTTTGTCTTCGTCTTTTTCCCCTTCGTCATTTATCTTACGCGTTCCCAGTGCGCTTTCTCTCCCTCTTGTATTTTCTTTTCATTTCTTCATTTAATTTTATGTTTCACCTTTACGTCACTTCATATAAATTTATGCCTCTTTTCCTTGTGTTTCTAATACGATATCGCGGGCCTTTTTTTTCCGGTTTCTCATACATCCAAGTCTCTGTGGATGCGCGCTCCCCTTTGTATTTTCTTCCCCTCACAGGAGACACACGCGACGGCGCCCCTCCCCACGCCACTCCCCGCTTCCTTCGCGCTCTTGCACTCTCACAATTTCCTCTTAAATGAAGTTCAGAATTTTACCCTACCCATCCATCTATGGATGATAAAATGGAAATGGGGTGGTCACGTGACGAGATTAAAAGATGACAGATGGACATATCTGTTAACAACCCGTGGTCCAAGACAGGGAAAAAGAAGATGTTCTAAACAAAGATGAGCCGATGTCTATAAGAATGTGTATGACAACACATGATCAATAACAGCAAGGAACAGGGAAACATGGACGGTTCTAGAGAAAACAAATGGCACAAAGCATTATTGAAAGGAAGAGCTAAATGTGTAGAAGTGCTAGTGTAAATACTAAAGTAAATGTAATTCTAAAAGATAAAATAAGAGTAAATGTATAAACGAAGTGAAATGCACTATGACCAAAAAAGTGACACTAGAATGTATCTGAAAACCGAGTGCAGGAAGTATTAAAATAACAAATAGTGCAACGTAGGGCCAGGATGGTAGATAGTAATACTGTAGTGATAACATTAAATCTCTTAAGGGCTGGTTCACCGAATAAGATAAGCAGAACCACCCCTGTGTTGACACGAGGCCCCTGCCCTTTTAGGGATTCAGAGGGCTTATATCATCATCATCATCATCATCTCATCATCATCATTTTCCTTTTGTAACAGAACAATTAAAGATTGGAACAGTTCACCCGCAGCAATTTTCAAAGCTTTTCCTCTAAGTCTCCGAAGCTTTAGAAATAAGTTAGAACAATATCAGAGTAATAGACATTAAATGCGTAGAAGCGGTGAAGTTCTGCAAAGTGCTGGTCAGTGTAATTCGAAGCAAAAACAGTGTAGTTTAGTGTAGTGTAGGGCAGTGCAGTGCAGTTAAGTGTAGTGAACGCGATCAATGAATTAAAAAAAACAACTTAGCCAAACTTATGTAACTGGTATTAAATTTTAGCATCACCGACATATCATTATTGGATATCATGACAGTTGAAATATTTGTTATAATACTTAATATTAGTGATAGTACGATTGTTGCATGTTCGGTTTGTACCAGGGACCGAAAAGGTATTGAATACCGGTAAAAAATAATACCGGTATTTTTCCATACCTTTTTCTTTCCGTAAAATACCTCTATAGGACGTCTATACCGGTATGGACGTCCATAAAGGTTATACGGTATTATACCGGTATTTTCAATGAAGAAATATAGCTTACCATCCATACATGTTGACAAAATAGGTTGCTTTAGTTAATAATATCTCACAAAATGTTTATTAATCAAATATCATTTCATAATTGATATTTATTGTTTAAATTAGTATTTAATATATTTTTTATACAGTTGTTAAATTCAGTTGTTTTGTTGTATATACAGTTGTTATACAGTTTATTAAATTCTATTCTTATTAATGTAAATGATTTGTGTTCGGCGTTAACGTTTTGCATACGTTGTATGTACTGAAAACCTTCCATAATTTAAACTTCGGAAAAGTTGAAATATGAAATAAGAATTGATTCCATTGAAGATAACCTTATCTTAGTGTCCTTCATCGAGTTATCTCCCATCTGACCTGAGAGATGACCTAAGCCTGTCTTTGTATTTCGCACCTGGAGAGGCTGTCAACGTATGCGCCGTGCCGTAGGCGTAGGACCGTTTCTTCCCTCCCCGACCCCTCCTTTGGCGAACTGAGATACTTTGACACCTTGAGATAATCACGAACGCTCAGGCTTTCAGGCCCAGTTTTGTTATTGTTAAAAAATTATTTCCTTTTACTTCATTTCACAATTAAATCTTAATTATACATTAAAAATAGGCTAAAAATGTTATTTTCCTAGTTTATATTTAGGGTTTAATATATTTTGACATTAACTGCAAATATTGAGAAAATTTGTAATAAAAGTAAATTATTATGTTATTATTACTTATTAGCTATTAACATCGCATGTGGGCAAGGGTTCCCTTCTACGGGGGTAGCTTAATTGTAAAATGCATCTGGGGAGCCCACTTCGAGAAGAGTGTTTCTTCCTTAATAATAAGAAATATATACTAACATTATTAATTAACATAAAAGAGTTTATTAATATTAACATTTTTACTTTTTAATTAAAATTAACATTAAATTTAAATAAATTTATAAATTACAAAGAAAATAATAAATTACTTTACACAAATTTAATGCAAACATTTAAAATTTAATTAGTATTAATATTTTAAAATATATATTAAAATTAATTAATATTATATAGTACTATTAATATTTTTTCTTAATGAAATTTCTTAAATAATACATGGGTGTAAAATAAACATGTTTCAATCATTAATTTTGAATTAAACATAACGCTTCTGTTTCCTCGCGTAAGAATAGTTAATATGTCATTAGCGATCAATGTTAATTTTAATATTTTTTAGTTATATTATGGTGTAGAATAAGGAAACTGGGCCAACTGAAAAAATATTTTTGGAATGTTAGTGATACGATCAAATTTAAGCAAATAATCGTATTTAGTGATAAAAACAGTCGTGCAAGACGGAAGTTTGGTATGCGTGGGAAGACTCATTTATGGATAAGAAGACACGTTTCTCCATTTTTTATCGCTACTAGACAGGACAAGATTTATACGGAGAAATTCGATAAATTTTCAACACTGTATCACGTGTCACCAAGCTCTGCGCCCGGACGTGACGTCCAAGGTCAGCGAACGAGCTCGTGTTGATGTCTGCGAAAGACCGTTGGCTGGTCCCTCTGACGACAGAACTCGACTTCCCAGTCAACGGCAGAACTCGACCTAGCTAGAATATGCCTAGTGTCGAAAATCCGACACACTCGGGCCTCGAACCCTAGAACCTCCCGGTCAGAAACTCTGCCGTGTAAATAGTTGTTTCATCTGAGCCATCTCAGCGGAAAAAATCACAATGAATTTTACGCAAATACCTGTACTGAAATACCGGTATTTTCTTATGAAAATACCGGTATTTTGATGAGATCTATATATTTAGTCGGCCCCTGGTTTGTACTGTACTCCTTTATTATTACTGTTATTATTATAATTATTGTTATTATTATTATTAATATTGTTATTATTATTATTGTAATTATTGTTATTTAACTGACACCGGGTCATACCCAACTGCAGTTCAAATAAATGGATGGATGTATCGTCAATCATCATCATCGTCGTCCATCTATCCTTGGGTTGGTGCAGCGTAGTAGTTAGAACCCCCCTTGCTAACCTGAGGGATCCGGGGTTCAAATCCCACATAACTAAGGAGTTTTATCCGGTCATGATCTTTTCAGAGCGGTTTCAGTCATCCTTCTCTCCAAATGAATACCAATACTATTTATTGGCTTTATTAACAGTAACTATTTGGTAAAAAAACATGTGATTGAAGCATGACGCTTGCCATGCCACCTTCACCCCACTTCCAAAGACATATTTACGCCATCCAGAATACCCGTATCATGAACTGTAGTGACTACCATGGAAGTAGGTAGTAATGGAGAAGGTTATCAAAAGAATTCTTAACATTTCTTAAATCCTTTTTTTAATATATTTGTTTTCTGTTCAATTTTCTACAATTTTTTAGGAGTTGAATAAAATTATACAGAACTTTTAATTTAATCATATTATGGTAATTGTGATTTTTTTAATAATATATTCAAGTAAAATTGGATTTTATTAAGTATTTAGTAATTTTCTTATATCCTAAGATGGTAAACCAGCAGTACTCTAATAAAAGGTAAAAAAATAATCTACCCTTTTTACTATCTCGCTTCCTACGCACTTTCGTAATAAATAGAAAGTATTGTAATACGCTGCGGCAGTAGTAAATTACAATCATTTTCTCTAACATGTTGAGTACTGAGAATCTAATTTACTCGTATGTGAAACCTTGATATTGAAAAATTAGCTTACGGGAAAATGCCTTTCGTTTTGTCGTCAATCAAGCGGCTAAACCGCAACCAGAATTTGGATACCAAAATTTGTTTTTCCCCGACCGATTTGCCAAACGTGAGGCTGAAGAATTTGAAACGCTCATTTTGATTTTGGGCACTTTACAAGAAGGCTTAACATATTAAAAAAATTCTAACAAATGGGTCCAAATTATTGGATTCACTTTTCCCCCCAACGGATAGAGGAAATACGGAAAATTATTGGATTCACTTTTCCCCCCAACGGATAGAGGTATTAATTTTCGTTGAACTGAGATAGATCCTTGAATCAAGTCACGTTTTCGAAAATATGAGCAGTTTTCACGTAATTTTACGAAAAATATGGGCAAGAGTTAAAATATGATTTTCTGATTTGTTTTTTCTTTTTTGAATAACGTACGTTAGAATACGCTTAGAGAAATGGTGCAGGTATTATTGTTGGGATTGTATTATTAAAGGGATATAATAAAAATTAAATAGAATGAAAAAAAGTTAATAAATAATAAAAATACTGGACACTTATTTGTCCAAATTTTACTGATCCCACACAGAAGTAATGCAGGCTCCGTCAAACTGAAATTACACGTCCGACGACCACCTGCTTCATAACTACCTGCAGATGAGCCCGGCGCTCTCCAAAAAGACGTCTTCACCGCAGGACAGACATGGCCAGACTGAGCTTGTCACGCACTCCCGCCCGCCTACCCGCGCTCCCAGCTTTGTCTCGCGGAATTTACTTTGAGTCTTAAAGATTTCCCTCGGCGAGTCCCGCTTGCAGCTTCCGGTCACGTGACGCCGCTCTTGAGCTCCTCCGTCTATCTGGGCGCGCGGGACGCGGTCCGAGGAGCCCCCTGGGGGCCCCGCTGGGAGGCCAGACGCCGCCCCGCCCCGCCCGTCGCGTCGCGTCGCGTCGGCGGCCAAGGGCGGCGCCGCCGCGCGCGCCGGGCAGGCAGCAGGCGCGTCTCTCCACAGCACCCCCCCACCCGCTCGACGGGCAGATACTCCTCCCACACACTCGCGCAAACACTGATTTCATGGGACGAGATCATTTTTTACGGGTTCATTATAATTAAATATATTGATAATATAACCGCGATAGTGTTTGAATAAAATACTACTTGGACCTGTGCAAATCTCCTTTCTCTAGTTTTGAATTATTGTTTTAAAAGAGCAAATAGCTTCCTACTGGAACGCAACTTCCTTTCTGACAACCCACGAGAGAGAGACAGAGAGAGAGAGAGGAGTGAGGAGAGAAGAGAGAGGAGAGAAGAGAAAGAAGAGAGAGGTGAGAAGAGAAAGAAGAGAGAGAGAGGGGGAGCACAGCCTATTACGGGCCGATATTCCAACCACACACTCTCGCAAACACTGATTTCATGTGAAGACATTTTCGAGAAGTTCATTATAATTAAACATAGTGGTATATAACGAATAGTGTTTGAATAAATACTATTGACCTGGAAATCTCCTTTCTGTTTTAATATTTTTTAAAAGAGCAAATAGCTTCATACTGGAATACAACTTCCTTCCTTACAACCCAAGAGAGAGAGCGGAGAAAGAGAGAGGAGGGAAAGGGGAAGAGGGGAAGAGGGAAGAAGGGAGAGGGGAGAGGGGGAGGGAGAGCGGGAGAACGTCCCAAAACCCTGACTTTGTATGCATAAACAACCGAGGATGACCAGCGCGATGAGCACGTGTTTGCTGAGTTTTGGGAGAACTCTCTGCGCGTCTGCTACTTCCTTAATATCATTAATTTGCTAATTTCTTGTTTTTACTCTTAAATAGGTTTGACGGAATTTTGGAGTCCTTCCATATACAATAGAAGTACTATTACGGGGTTTTCTCTCGATTCGTTCTTATAAATGGTCATAAATGGTCATACGTAGCGGATATTCATACATTTGTAGTGGTAAGTGCGCATCAAATTATAAGACATAGTCACACAAGTATAACGTGCTAAGTGTAGTATAACGTATAACGTGAAATGTGAAAAATATAGAATTTCTTAATGTTATAAAATGTATGGTTCTGAAGCAGAAAGGACACGACGTCTATTCGCGATATTTTGGTTATATTTATATAAGGGCTCTCCCAACACTGGTCAGTTCTATAGAGGAGGCTGATTATAGGAACAGGGCTACTCCCGAAAATTACGAAAGTGACAGTACGTGTGCAAACAGCTAGGATATTAAGGTATGTTTATTACCTACAAGTCCTGGATATTAGATTGAGTTAGGCATCAACCTCATAGATTTCCCTCCATAGTGCGTCCTAGAGTTGATAAGTGGCAGACGGCACAGCTTTGCGGTAATTACTTCACGCTGCCGTGCAGCAATTTATTCGTTAAATTTATTTTCATACTTCTTCGGACTTGGTCTCTCTCCTTGGACCTCGCTCACTACACTCCTTGCGACTCAGCTCCTCTGCGAATCAAACATTTTGCATCCTGTACGGGAGCAGCTGTAACTGTTGCCCGCAGGTGCTATTAAGCACTGCCGCCAACACAATACATCAGCAGCAGAAGGCATTACATGGTGGCAGCATTAGGATTAAGGAGCACAACGATGTCAGTTGCGTTGTGCAGGGGGGGCTTCACGCGTATCCCGAGATGTGCCGAAGTCTTCTTCGGGGAAAGGCCAGAGGAAATAGCGAAACGTTGCAATTACTCAAATTGTAACAATTCTTGAGGTAAATTACGTCATATTTTGAACAAAAAGAACATTATGGATAAAATGAATGATCTCCGGCTTTCTAAAAATATTGAAACCTATAAAAAACAATTATCGGTGATTCTTTAGGCCCCCCCTTTGATAATGGGGGTTGTGGATGGTTCGTGGCGGCCCGCCCCACCGTGCGCCTTCAGACAAAGACCGCCTGCGAAATATGTTTTCATGTCGCTCGCCTATCCAGGCAACACGAACGCTCCCCGACCCTGCAGCTTTCAAACCTTCCCACGCTCTTCCCCGAGCATTGTTCGCTGAATCGTCCGGTAGATCCCCGCCCCCTTCTCCAACCGCCGCCTCGCTCTCTCCTGTCTCCTTAACTTCTCGTATCGTTTACGGACTCCATGCTCGGTTTGATTGATTGGTTGTGTTTCCGGGAACTTCAACGGCTCAAGTCATTAGTCCCTTAAGTGTAGTGCAGATGTTTATTGCGTGAGGTGGTGGTGAGCTTTCCCTGTTATCCAACCCACACATCCGCGTGCTTGATTTTCCCCACCCAGTTATTTCACGTCAGCGGTTACGCCTCCGCAGGAATAGCTCTAAGATGCCGACTCGTCTCCTATTTAAGAATATGTGTAAGAGTGTAGTGCAAGAAAGTATGTGTGTAAGTAAGGGGTGACGATAGGACAAAGAAGGGGAGCAAAGATGGCGCGCGGTTTGTAGCCCATTTGTTAGGGTACTGCTCCGGCATTCACCTGGTGTTGATTGGAGAAAAGACGAAAAACAACCGATCAGAGCAGTCTAGAATTCTCCTCCAGACAGCCGCTGAATTCGATCCTGCTATCTAGTGCAAAAAATGCTGCCAGTGTCGGGAGTCGAACCATAGGACCTCCCGGTCAGAGGCACTGCAGTGACATCAATTGATGCTCTGAGTCGCCAATGCCTGTCCCATGCTTTGCGTTTTACTGTGTCCTACTTACTAATATTATTACCTACTTCAAAGCACGCATTTTTAGTGTGCATAGTTCCTTACACCGCGTCGGCTCTCCCGTCTATTGTCAATGCTGTCTTCGATTCTGTTCAGCAATATGCAGTTATGCAATTCTTTAAATTAGTCACTAAATAACCAACTTCTGTTTAGTATTTGTGTTCATATCCCACCTAGCAACAAATTTGTTAATTAACTTATTTTTAATGTGAGCTTGCGGCATCACGCTGCACCCGCTCCGTGAAACGCCTTTCACTTCCCCACGGAATATCTTCGTTGGCAGCTCACCCGCGTGTACCTGTCCGCTGCTAGTCTACTGGCGACCAGCTGCCCGGAGCGGTGGGCGGGGCGGGGCGGAGGGTGGGGCGTGAGAAACGGAGCCTTCGCCGCAGCTACACGAAGCGGAGCGGAAAGAAGAGAGTTCGGATTCCCCTCCGCGCGCTAAATGAAATACGCCGCGCGGTGCCGCGCCTTCCCAAGGAGAGAATGCGCCGGGTGCGAAAGAGACCGGAAGCTGCAGCTCGCCGCTTCATAAACTTCCGGGTCTGGGCCGGGAGACAAGCTTCTTTTTCCAGAGCGAGGCATCGGGCGAAAGGCAGGGGGAGGGGGGTGGAGGGAGGGCCTTGCGCCGCTCGTTTATAAAGTTGGGCGCGAGAGCGAGCGGACGTCGCGCCGGCCGCCCGGGGCGCTGCCT
Organism: Teleogryllus oceanicus; assembly: GCA_964035755.1. Lineage (NCBI taxonomy): Eukaryota > Metazoa > Arthropoda > Insecta > Orthoptera > Gryllidae > Teleogryllus > Teleogryllus oceanicus. Next base: position 63,080,144 of record CAXIVR010000003.1, on the reverse strand, counting down.
TCGCTTGCGGGGAGATACGACGCGAGAGGCCAATGGGGAGGGGGCGGGCAGAGGCCAGGGGCGGGAAGGCAGGCATGTAGTAGAAGGGGCGGGGTAGAGGGGAAAGAAAATAGAGGTGCAGGGTGGAAAGGGTCGGAGAGGAGGGTGGTGAAGGGAAGGCTGGAGATGCGGGGAAGGGAGCCAACGGGGAGGGGGGGGGGAGGGGGGGAAGGGCCGGAGGGGAGGGGAAGAGTCGGAGGAGGAAGGTATGGAGGAGTGGAGAAGGGCCGGAGGGGAGTGTGAGGCGAGGTGGAGAGCACCGGGATTAGTGCGTTTGCCGACGGCGGTAAAGAAAAGAAGGCAGAGGAGAATGGTGACATTGGCTTGTAATAAAACAAAAGGCAAAAAGAGAAAAAATGGATAACGTAAGGCCGAATACAAGGAGGAAGAATCGGTATCGACAAATCCTTTCATGAATTGCAGGAGATATTATATTTCAAGACGTAGATGAATACAAAGAAGAAATACGAGGGTGTGCATATATTACACAGCAGTTCTCTTTTTCACCGATAATGTAGTCATGCAAGAAATTTTGTAATATCCAGTTAAATGGTCGCACTAAATGGTAACGTTCGTTGCGTTTATACAAATCATGATCTGATTCAGAAGAGAATTTATAAACATACATAGTACCTACAAATGTACTTATGTTTCTTATTGCACATATTCACATTTAAGTGTAGAACGCTTTGAGAGCGTTGAGCGTAAATGTTTACTTTCTCGCCGTTACTTCGTAAGAAGAGAAAGTATATTAATCGTGCGCCGGGGTATGGCGGATTTTCGACAGAAAATCTCTTGTTGGCGGGTCCAGATAACCAATAAGTGGATAAATCATGTTCATATTTATAGTAAATTACATCTTCTAACACATTTTGGTCATAGTATATTTTTTGTGAGCCCTTGATACTGAAAAATCGATTTCCGTCCGTCCGTCCGTCCGTCCGTCCGTTCCTCTGTTGTCAACCTAGCGCCTCAATCGTTGAGCCGCATTTCTTTGAAACTAATATTCCTTGAGCGATTTTAATGAACTCAATACCCTCTTGAGTTTGAAACAGTTTGATTTTGGTTTTTTTATATGAGACCTCCCCAATATTTTCAAAATTTTCACAAAAATTTCTACCACTTCTGTAATTAAAATTTGTCCTCGAATTGCGTAAAAAACGCTTAATGGAATCGTGGAGGTCTCATTTTCCTTGAAATCCCTAATCTTACGAAAATAGTAAAAGTTCAATTTTTTTCGGCGCGTTCTCCACTACAATATTTAAGATAAGAATTTTTCGTTAATGAAATCTGTTTTCATAACGATCTTGATAATTAGGTTATGTACAATGTTTTCGAAAGTATGAATGCTTTTTGCATAATGAAATGAAATGCGTGCAATATAAGCATTTTTTTAAAAACATTTTATTCTCAAGAACCACTCGAACGTATTTGCTTTAAATTTTCTCCTCGTTTTCATCAAAAGAGTGTAAAATGTGAAATTCTCATTTTCGGCGATTTCAGTATTTTGAAAATTCAAAAAGTTAACATTTCAAAACTCAATTTTGAAGATGGTGTTTTGTCTTTAATAAAATATGCTTTAAAAATTAGTTCTGTAAAAAGAGCAAGCACAATTGTTTTGAAAAATAGTGGTATCGCGTAATTTCTGCTTGATTGCAATGCAATTTTAAAAAATTCTCAAAAACGTCCAATTTAAAAAAAATTTTTTTTAAATTTCCACTGTAGAACGAGGACGCTTGAAGGAATTGCACTCTGAATTCACAGGAAAACATTCTGATTTTACGAAAGTGCAAAATTAGAACAATACTAGAAAACACATGCTGCTTTAGCACAACTAGTTTCTTTAGTATAACTGTTCTTCAAAGATATCTTTAAAAATGACCATGTAAAATTTTATATGCGTTAAATATAATTACACATTTACATTCACACCTTACATTGTAAGGATTACAGCATACTTGCCGTCGTAAAGAGAAGGTATTGTAATGCTGCAGTAGAAATCGGCGATTTTTTGTAGAAAACCTCGTATTGTGCGATACTAGTTTCCTAAAAGTAGATAAATGTTGTTCCTATTTGTAGAAAATTACTTTCTTTTACACATGTGTCAGAATTCACAGTTGTGAATCCTTGATTCCGAAAACTTCATTGACGACGAAGTGTCTGACCGTTGGTCTACCCTTCTGTGGCAAAATTCTCTGGACGAACTCGAGTTTCTCAGAGTTTGAAACGGATATTTCAATTTGTAGGGGGACTTTGCAATAAGGCTCAACAGCATTTCCAACACTTTTCTCAAAATGGCTTCACACTTTTTCATTAAACTTGTGCTTCTGAAGCATAAAGGACGCTTAAAAAAGGAGAGGTCTCATTTCCCTTAACATTTGAGCATTTTTGTAAAATAGATAAGATCAAAATATTTTTCCGAAATAAAATCTGTGCCACAATGACAAACCATTACAAAATATCGTCTACAAATTTTCAGTGTCTTATTTTCAACAATAATTTGTTAGTTTTTGGATGTTTAAAATTCATATTTTTATAATTTACAATTCAATAGCATTTGTAACAGTGTGAGAGGAAATCGAAAGTTAAGATGTCAGAGCAGGGAAACGCGTTCTCGCATTATGGGGAGGGTGCTAAAGACGTCAGATTCCGAGAGGGGGAAGATCGTGTTGTTCATGGCCTCAAAAGATTAACTGTGAGTGATAGTGAAAGGTCCTCCCCCACCGTAGAGCGGCGACGTGATCCGGAAGAAGATGGAGCTACGAGCGTCGCTTCACACGAACGACCACTACCATCAAAGAAGAAACGGACGTTTCTAAGAAGGCGCTATGGGTGCATTCTAGCACAATTCACCTTGCAAAACTCAACACGAATTGGCTCAAAATTCTTCTCAAGCCACGTCTCAGTTCGAACAATTAATAAGAAGTTTGCTGAACAATCTAGACAATTTAACGATAATTTTTATCAATCCGCGACTTAGTTTGGACAATTAAAGGAAACTTTTGTTGAACAAATCAGAAAAATTAATCCATTTTTCGTTTAGTTAATTAAATATACTCATTAATTTCATGAAATATCGTTGATTATCTCTATGTTAATATCATGCGTGCAATTACAATTTAAACGGGCAATTAAAACGACACACCTACCAATCAGAATTCAGAAAAAGAGCGAAATCGTTTAATTTAGAAACTGTAACACAAACGTAGCCACGTATTTGCAGTCGACCATGAAACATGAACAAAAATCTTCAGCCTATATTACATACTGAAATAAACTGAATATACTTTAATGATTTAGTTGATGTTATTAACGTAATCCGTTCCGAATTTGTATAGATGGGCGCCAGGAAAAATTACGCTAAGTCAACCTTCAACTCTGATTATAAATAAATTAGTGTCACGCTACCTGGGTCGATGGGTTTCATAGAAATAATCACTATTGTCTGCTAATAGATGATTATCCGATCTGCCATTTATACAGAGTGGTCGAGGAATCTGAAAAGCAAATATATTTCTATGTTGCTATTTCGTTACTAGAACTGGCTCAATGAGAATCATGTATTCATTTAACAAAACATGGAAATTTATTAAACAAGTTTTGGTATTTGATCATTTTACACAAAATTGAAAAACCTTGGTCATGACCTGTTCCAACCTTGTAATGTCGAATTCGTCTTCGCGCGCTCTTGGACCATCTTCATTCTTCTCCGACGTCGCTGTCCTCAGGTCCAGATACCATCTTCTCTCTTCTTTTCTTGCAGAAGCACACTCCAATCACCGTTCATCACTGTTTCCGAAGTTAATAAAGTCTCGTTAATAAAATTCGTTCGCCAATTTACGAATTCCAAGTTCATCCCATGCGTATGCTGAATACTCAACGACCAATAAACTATCTGCTGTTAGCATTCCTGTCCAGTTAGTGATAACTTCGCCTAAGCCCTCAATGTCCTTCTAACTCGTTCACTTGAAATATTTTAAGTTTTACTGTCCACACATAGTATTCAAGTTCAAAGTTCTACTAATATCTACTCCCTAGTGGATGCTTACAAGTCCCCCAAAAAATCTCCTAACATTAATTGGAGCACGATCCGTTCAACGCCACGGCATCAGTCAGAATGAATGCCTATCATATTCTTTCAACCCTTAAAAACTCGCTTCATCTTTTCGATTGTTTTTTTTTAAACACGCTCGATGTACTTCCGTGCCTAGCCAATCCCTAAATTTCTTACAAAATGAACTAGCCGTCTCCGCGATCGTCACTGCATGAAGAATGTTGATCTTGACGACGGCTCGCTTACCGTTGATATGCTGGCATATTCACCTATATTTATCCCTATAATTTATGCTGTTTGTAATAAATATTGTACCATATTGTCTCTCATATTGGTATGTCACAATACCTACAAAAACTACATATACACAACGAATGAATAGAACTAAATTGAAGAAGTAATTTATTTTAATCTAGCTGAATATGAAACAACATAAAATATTTAACGTGAATAAATTAAATGTTTATATATAAAACATCCGGTCTTAGGTTCACGAATGTAAGAAATGTAAACGTCAATTGTGTTTACCACTTTCGAAAAGAACATTACAGCCAATCTGTGTCTGAGGTGACTAGTGTTTCCCCCAATATTTATACATGTTGTATTCTCTCTCATACCTGCCTTTACTTTTCGTGGGAAGTAAGTTTTCTTGCCTTGGTCAGCTTCTATCCGCATTATGTTTAATACCTTCCATTTGCGAATATTTCGTGATAACAAAAACAATGCAAGCCCACTATAATAGCCCATTAGCCCATATAGAATGCAATACCACGTAATAAAATGCATACCTGGATGTGGAAAAGAGCCCTTGATTTTTTAAATTTGAATTATTCGTAATTCGAAACGAAAAATATGGAACGTAACATGTGTATAAAGGGGTATAATTGCACTCATGGTGTATAAGGAAACTTACAATCGTCGCTCGTTTTCTGAACATACCATTCATGCAATTATACACCTCTTTATAATTGTTTCTTTAATTACTATACGTCAAGAAACTATGTTCATTAATGAATTAGATGCGAAATTCAATTAGCACATCGCCGATATAAGCCCCAAGCAAGATATGAGAATTGCTGGATGCCAGAGCACATGCGTACAATTCGAAACAGAATTGGCGAAATTTTGCTCAGTTGATGAACAAAACTTAAAGATAAGAATGGAAAGATGACTTAAGTCGCTGAAACTGCTGCGGGTGGTGAAGAAGAACGCGGGCGCCAATGCTAAGGGTCAGTTAGCTCCGTACGAAATAAACTCTGGGACATACCGAAGCATGTGGAACGCGAAGATAATCTACATTTAGGAGCAGAACCCGGCAGACGTTGCCCTGCTCTTTTTTTCACTCTCCTTTTCCTCTTTCTCTCTCCCCCTTTTTTTCACCTCTCGCTGTTTCTATTCCTCTCTTTTATCCCGCCCTATCTTTTTCTTTTCTCCTTTTCCTCTTTCCCCCTCTCCTTTTTCCCTCCTCCCTTTTTCCGCTTTCTCGTTTCCTCGCTTTTCCCTTCCCCCCCATTTCCCTTTCTCCTCTCTCTCATTTCCCTTTTCTCCTTCTCTCCCATTTTCTTTCCCCTTCTTTTTCCGCTTTTCTTTCCCTCTCTTTCTTTTTCGTTTCTTTCTCTTATTTCTCACTTTCTTTCTACGCTCTCTCCTTTCCTCTCATTTATCTCTCTCTTTTACCCTACTCACTCTTTCCCTCTTCTCTTTTTCCCTCTCCTTTCTCCTCTCTTCACCATTCTCTCTCATTTCCCTTTCCCTCTCTTTCTCTCCCCCTCTCTCTCCCTTTTCGTCCCTCCTCTCTCCATCCTGCGCTGCTGACTCCTCCTGGTCTCCTCGGCCTCGTTCTGCGTCTCACGGCAACGCTCAGAAGTAACGAAGCTGTGTTACCATGATTGGGAATTGCTTTACTAAAGCGCCATCTTGTGCTGCAGCCCTTCTAGTAGAGTTACAAAAAACGAACAGCACAAAAATCTCAGTGAAAAGAGAGTAACGTAGAGTGCCAACTGTCATGGAGATCGGTTACACGGCCACCTTCCTATGCTTACTCGGTGATGGCCTCTAGTGGAATATATTAGGAACCTGTATCTTAGCGACAGGTGAAAAATAATGATCGTGGTGCATCTACCAGCATATTATTTAAATTATTTATTCCGTTATTTCCGTATTATTCCGAATTTGTGTTGTCTTAATCTTTACCAAACTTCGCAAGGACACTGTGTCATATCTTGAAGAGGAGCCTGTAATTATTTCGTATCTATTCATACACTCCTTTTTGTGCAATCGATGTCGATTACTTGTCGTTTAATTCACTTTCATTAGTATAGATGCCACCAACAGTTGAATGCCGAACATTCGATACCGCATAACACATCATTATTGGACAAAATCAATGAAAGCTCGTAAAAATTCTCAAATTCGGTTGACAACTTTTTCAATGATCAATGTATCAGAAGAGAAGAAACCGCGTGAAATTTAACAACTCAACAAAGAAATCGAAAATTTTGTTTAAAAAACGTTGGCTCCGTTTCCCAGAAATTGATCTGAACGTAAAGAACATTCTAAAGCGTTATTGGAGGCGCGACACAAAAAATTAACTAAAATTCTTTCGAAAAACGCTAGGTGTTAGCCAATTTATAATTCATCGAAATATGCATAAGTTAAGGTACGGATTCCAGAGGTCAAGAAAACGTAAACAGAGTGCAGTTATTCCGTCACTCACAATTTTTAACTGGGTTTTGAAATTCAATAAATAAATTATTTCTGCTTTGGCTGAATGTTTTGGTAAAAACTTTTACAGTTTTGTGTCACGCTGGATATAAAGTTAAAATATTGTTTTTAAATTTACCGTCAGTTTATCAGCTATAATCGAAATCATCACAAAAATAGTGGAAAAATACAATATCCAGTGGGAAAGCAAGGAAGCGAATGAACATCCATTACTTCTTGTTAATGCGTCGCCCGTGGATTTCTTATCGCCCATTTCTGCCTTCGAGACAACTTAACCATTAAGCATCCACTCAGAGCTCTTCTTCACAGGAAACTTCCGAGTGGCGGAAGCGTTGGAACTTGGGCAATCGTTAATTGTTCTTTGGAGAATCGTTGACAAGAAGCAAATGAGTTTAAAAAACATTCCATTTTACTGCTGGTGCTACAAAAGCACGTAGTTTTCGTTTTACTTGTAATGACTACGTCATATTATAGTATTGCGAACAGCATCCTTCTAACTCTTCAGCCTTCTCGTGAAAAACTCTTCTCTTGAACGATTCTTTTTTTTCTTTTCTTCCAATGTTTTGCCGTAAAACGATTTTTCGGTATTAAGGTCTCGCAAAACGTGTATTCTGACTACACAGAATAAAGTAAGTAGTTTACTTCATATAGGCACAATATTTATCCACTTTTTCGTTACCGGGGCCCGGCAATAAGAGTTTTTCTGTCGAACATTCGGCTTTTTTGGCGCATGATGACAATACTTTCTCTGCTTCTGATGTAAGGGTGAGAAAGTAAAAGTAAGTATAAAAAAAAGACATTCGTTCTGTCTAAAATAGAGGAGTTAAAGGCTTGCAAACAATGAAAGATCACTATTTAATATAAGTTATTGAATATAATCAATAATAATTAAAATTATTCAAATTTTTACTATAACTAAAAAATGTGCACTTATTTGTAAGCAAAGAATGTTTTGATTGAAATCTTGATTGCACTTGACTACAGGCTTTGTGGTTGCGCACTCCACTTATCAGAAATATTCTTGTTTCAATTTCGCTACTGAAAATTATTCTTAAGCACACTGAATGTCGCGAAGATGAGTAATTTGTTTTACTCGGAACATTGCTCTTGTAAATGCGCGGACTCTCTTTTGACTCTTGGAGTGGCATCAAAGAAATCTTATTATTGTTTTCGCTCTTTGACCGTGTGTAATTGCCAGCACTGAAAAGGGTCGCTTCGTTCACTATGTAGAGAGAGCTCTGTCGTGTTAAAATCAAAGGGATCGAAACCTTAGTCAACGGTAGGACAGGATTCCTCATGAACAAAATCTGTGGGAAATAACAGAAATCCAAAAATGTTGACTGGTATCTCACCTCTTTATTTAGACTTTTAAGATTTCCTACCCTGCAAGGGCTTGCAGAAAAACGTAAAACGCGACCATACCTTTGTGCAGCTTGGACTTGCAGATACGTTTCCAGTTTGACCTGAGAACGGTTTCCAGAGAAAAAAAAAGTGTGTGTCAAACGAAAAACAAAAAAAAAGCCAAAATCATGCAAAATACTAAAAATAGGCATCAAAAGCTAAAATGAGTAAAAAGACAAAGTAAAAATATCCTAAAACAAGTCCAGAAGTACAGTTACGTTATTCCTATTCTAAGTTTTAATATCATAAAAATATTAAAAAGGCATATTACTAAATTTCCGGGTTCTAAAACGGCACTGTAGCATATTAAAAAAATGTTGGTGTCTTTTAGGAAAATGTTATTAAAGGCGAATGTTATCAATTACTATGATCTTGTTGGCATCTATCCTACAAATAACCTCCAGAAAACTATTAAACCATAAAAAAAATAAAATTAATGATTCAAATATCAGAGAGAGACAAAATCTCATAATTTAATTATCGATATACAAGTTTATCAGGTCAAAACTTAGTTTATTTGGTTTGTGTTTGTCACCTTGGTCACTGACAACACGAAAACAACAGCGACGCAGCTGCGTAGCGCCCGCGCATTCGCCTGCCCATTCTTTCAGCGGCACTTCAACCCCGTGCGGGAAAATTCGATCGATTGATTAATTGATTGATTGATTGTTAGTGATTCCGGGCACGTCAACTACTATGGTCAGTAATCCTGTAAGTGAAGTGCGTGTTTTTGCTCGGGAGGTGGCGGTGGTCTTCCCCGGTGGATGGCCAGATCCGGTGCTGACCTACCATCGGCTATGGGGGTTTCCCCAACCACGTATCTCCCACCAGTGACGCACCGTCCCAGCCGGGACAAGTTCTTAGTCCCCGACCGGTCTCTCAGCATGTGTGTAGAGCAGTGCATGTTAGTATAAGTGTGCGTGTAAAGGGTGAGGATAGGACAAGGGAAGAGGAAGGACAGATCGCGCGCGGTCCGTGGCCCGTTTGTTGAGGTACTACTGCGGCATTCGCCTGGTAGTGTTCGGAGAAACCACGGAAAACTACCGATCAGAGCATCCGGCCGTTAGAATTCTCCTCCAGACAGCGACTGAATTCGACCTAGTGGAAGTTTAGAAATTATTTTAGTTACTCAAAGTTTCATTCAAAACCCCGAAAAATTGTAAAAATTGAACAGATAGAAAAAAATTAAAAAGAAAGTAACTTATTCCGTTGCCAGTAGACATTGTTGTTAGGCAATGAATATAGAACGTGTTAGGAGTGTATCAACTCGTAAGGGAACGAACAATCGAGGAATGTAATGGGTCGCTGTAGAGTCAAGTTTATTTTGGGAGACGCTAGCTGGAGTTCGAAAGATGTGGACACGTGACGTGTAAGTCGTGATATTTAAAGTGAAATTCTTGTCTAAATACCCAATTAGTCGCTTCTTCAAGAGTTTAGAAGATTGGTGAAACCTTGAGGAAGGTTTAAGATAGGTTCAAGACGAAGGTTCAAATCGAAGGTTCAAGAATGCAGGATAAGTTATCTGTGAAAACGGAGCAGATAACAGTTTGCCCATTGATTAGCCATCCAGAACTTCCGAACAGTATATTTTCTTGTTTGGAATTTTAAGTATTTTATTTGACAATCCTCGAGTATGAGAAGAACGGACAGCGACGTTGGGCACGTGGAAAGCAGTGGCAGCTGAAATTATTTGGGAAATATTCACGATACCTACGGGACCATAAACTGCTGCGACATATAAGTCACTAAATACATACCAATTGTATCTTTGAGATAATTTTCTTTATCTTCGCATTGTAAATCACATACGTGGTATTATTACACGATTGTCAAATGGAACGTACCACGTACAACCAGACAAATACAGATCAATTTTGGTAATTCACATTTGTGGGGAGTCACAATTCAAAATGGCGTTTCCGAAAGCGCAAACTGCAATAGCTTCTGAGATGCTGAACTAGTGCCATTCGTACACGCCCGTGTACCCCCCCCCAGATACATACACACAACACAATACAAGGCGTGCTCCATTGCAGACTGTAGTTCCCAGGCGGTAGAAATATGTCGCTAAAACTCCATTTAACGAGACAATTTGAACGCGTTGAGATTCATTCTCGTCATCAATATTTGCTTCAGTGAGTAAAGAAATGGATGTGACTGAAGCTGGTAGTTTGATGACAAGAGCGGGCACTTAACGTTGTCAATGAGGTAATTCAGAAAAGCGAACATCACAGCGCGATGAGTCCCTCAAGGGAGGCTGCATGAGCTGAAAAACGAGTGCTGCCTCCCGCGGCGAGAGGAGGAAAAAACGCAATATTGAACCCCTTCCGAAAATTTACATTTCATAATTTCCATATTCCCCACAAGGGGCAGAAGTGAACTCGCTTACAGAGCTGAGGCAAGCTCAAAGAAGAGGCGTACCAAACACAATAGAGCAATGCCAAAGAATAAAAAGAACTTTGTTGGTTCGTATAGGAAGTTAAGGGTATTCTATAGCAAAAAAGGAAAACCAACATGTAGCAAGAACGGGGGCAAAAAGAAAATCACATTAAAAGAAGAGCGCTTTCAACTCGATACCCATGACACCACACGATAAAATAATAAAAAGACAGGAATGCGTGAAATTAGCACGTATCAAGTAGACAAGGGACTCATGGACATGTGACCCTGAAACAGTCATCGGCTGTGCATTTGCCCTGCATTCCGACGTAGGATCGTGCGTTGTTTTATTCAAAATATAGAAGACTTTGCCCTCACCAACCGTTGCAGACGAGAGATCCCCGATCACTTAGAGGGCGAAACTATTCACTTAGATCTTGAAGGTTAGAGAGGAAAAGGGAAAATTGAGCGAAACCAGCAGGAACCAAATTCATAAATTTTTAAAAATTTTTTTTTTAAAATTTAACAAACCTTAAATTTCCAATTTTCCTGTCACTCCAGATCTACATAGCTACTTTACTCTTCATCTTTGTTGGAGTAATATTCTGCGTGTAAATTGCTGTACAAGCTGCCTCACTCAAACACGTTTCGTAATCCTGACTCAATGAAATGAGTTCCAGTTGTTGGAGTGACAGACCTATTTGCTTTTTCCGCAATTCCATTGCTTTGGGGTGAATACGAAATATTTCTCTTACATTTTATTTCTTTAAAATTATAATATTCTAATAATTATTTGTTGACGAATTTAGTATCGTTACCGGAGCGTAAGCAACTGACGCGTTGACTAATTTCATTCTCACGCCTTTCTATAAAACTTTTAATTTTATTAATACTGCTACTTTCATACTACAAAAGTGGAATAAATATCTTCTACTCATCAATATTCTCTATTCATCAAGTATTACCATCATGTAACGACTCTCCCACCAATAGATTTTCCAGGCATTGATCATCATAAATTAACATGAAAACGTTCATTATTCTGCTAATCATTTGAATGATTTCAGGAAATGATACATTTAATTTACATGCAAGCTGCATCTTAATTTTAATATTGTCGAAGCCTCTCATATTTTCAATCATCTTCGTAATATATTTGTAATTGATGTGCCCTAATCTACGATGTCACATATCCTGGTCGACCATTTGGGCAAAAATATATTTCACACTTGATGTTTCCTTTTTGATTATTTCCTATTCTAAGAACAAAAATATCATTTTCGAATGATACTACCGCAATTAGATTTATAGATTCTCACTCCCACTATATCTAATACATTAATATTACCTCATTAGACTCGGTCAGATAGCAGGTTATATTCTATATTAGAAACAAGTAAGATATATTTAATCTTAACTTTTACAGTATTTTTGTCAAATAAGCAATAATACCTCTGAGGTTTCGTTTACAATCTGAATAGATCTTCCATCAGTTTACGAACATGAGAAGTGTTAACACTACAACATTCCAATGATGTGATACCTAGTATTTTCCAGAATTTACTTCATATTGCTCCAGGAAAAACAAGATAGTGATTGAAATTCAGATGCATGAATCTAAAAATGAGACATCCGATTTTAGTGAATTTGTAAAATTCACCTGTTTTACCATTCAAATTGGACTTGTAATATTTTCATGAGTGAACTGGAAAGGAACTTAAAATATTTTCGCGGTGAAGTTGTAAGAATTTTCCAGCGAATTGTGAATTGCCAGGTTAGTGATAGAAAAAATTAGAAGGATATTATTCCGACTTGAAAAAAGTAATAATTTAACCCACCTGCAAGAAAGAGTATAGGCAGTGTTTGTAAGGGGTTGGAGGAAGTTTCGACTTGGTCGCTGTTGACTTCAACAAGAAGGAAGATTGGTCTACTCTGCGCGGCGACATCGAGCGACGTGCGCACGAAGAGGCAAGAAAGGATAAAAGGTTCTATAACGCTGTTATTGCAATAACGAGAAAAATGGTCATGACCTAACAAAACTTGTAATAATCAATGATAATTGATAACTTTTGGCAGTCATAATAAATTATAATTCTAGTTTGAACGAAAGCTATTCTTATTTGCCATTACATGCAATCCTTGAGTAGATATTTTAGAATTATTTTCAGATTCCTCACCACTCCGTATGAATGGCAGATTGAGTAATTGGTTGCGGAGTAAATAGCAGAAATTATTTCATAAGAACCCGCCGACCGAGCAAGCGGGATTTACATTTATTTGTAATATATCCGAAGACCGTAAAGAAATCAGGAATTAATGAACCTTTTTCTGGCGCCCAAATTATTTATAAATTAGGAAATTGGTTAGATTACATTTATTATTTATAATTAAAATAGCATACGTTTCAATATATATATATATATATATATATATATATATATATATATATATATAGGGGGATCTGCACCGCTTGACCCCTGCGCTGCACAATCGAAAAGGTCCAGGAGGTCGTGAACGCAGCATCCGCGAGGGATGAAAACATTAGCACTCCGGAAATACGAAACCTCAGTAGTTCTGGAGGCGGTTGGAGGGGGTCTCCCACGCCGCCTTCACTTCCACCAACTCAATCACCATTGTCACAACTGCTCGCTTAGAGCTTTTGTTCCCCTTGCAGATGGAACGATTTTCAGCTAGTCACGCGAACCCCCTACTCCATTTGCAATTGTTGTCTGGGAGAAAGCGCAATTCCAATTTGTATTGACAGAATTATGCTTGTGCCGATTATCATTGTGAAGAGCATCTAATTGCTTGCACCGACGAAGTCCCCATGTGGGATCAAGAGGTAAGAACAATCTAACAATCTGTCGCATTTATGTCAGCTGTCATTGTGCTAAATCCCGAAGCGCAATTCAAATATATATATATATATATATTTTAAATAGGACATAAATTAATAATCATATGCGAATTGCATAACAGAATATATTTGAATGAAGAAATGTACAGATGACAAAAATAATATTATTATCAAGTTCATCACTTTGATGAAATATTGAATATAACTACTATTATCACTATTGACATCTTCTATTTCAATATTCTGCCCTTTATCCGCAAGAATTCTGTGAGGCTGAGAAATCTCTCCCACATTCTGCTAGGTATTGCTTACTACTGCATTTATGTATTGTCCTTTCTGTTCTGACGAGTTTCATTAATGTTTCTTTCTTCTCTTTTGATTTATTCTGTCGAGGCTACCGAGTATGTGCGTCTGTATTACCTGTGCCTTCCATATTAGAGTACTGCTATTCAATTGCTTCACTGCACATATAAATAGTCGAAAACTCTAATTTCACTAACATGCGCTTGAAAACACAATCCATTTGTAAGTCCTAAATTTTTTTTTGCATTTATTTATAATCGCATCAACTAAACTTTATTTGGTTCTTGGTGGAAATTTCATCGACTAGTTTGACTCTTGTACCAACTGCCCCGCCTTATATCTTTCAATGTTTGGCACATGTCGAAAATAAATATCTCAGCAGTTAACGCCAGTTGTAGGGATTAGCTTGGTAAAATATCTAAAAATATACCATGGATTTGTTTGGTTCTTGTAAGAAATCACAAATTAAAAATGTTTTAAAAAGTATAATGTATGGTATTCATTTTACATTTTATTTTGTTTCTTTAATAAACATAGAAACAAAATTCATCTTTATTTATTTTACTGTGACCAACATTTTATATGAATTGTGCACATAATAACAAGCAATTTCAAGGGAAGTAAAAAATAACAAAAACAAAGTGAAAAACCACAGAGAATGTAGACGTCATGTCGAAGAGGTAATGAGTGCAAAATAGTGAACTACTCAAAGTAAAATAACTGAAGTCTCGTACGCTGCAAATGGGTGATAATAACAATGGAGTGCAAATAATATACTAAAAGTAATTTTCATTTACACCATGATTGCAGAGGGCAATAAAAATAAACAAAATGAATACAATATTGCGATTGCAAAATAATCTAATCGCTCCACAGTAACAAAGAAATTCTTATAAGTTCACAGAACACCATCTTCAATAGAAAAGTGAAATAAGTTCACTTTATTACTTATATTTTTGTTTTCAAGTATGTTTTACAAAAAAAATTAGCTCCTTTCACAGGAGTCATTTCTCTCAAAGAGTATTCCTATATAAGATGGTAAAATAAATAGCTAAACTGTAACAAAAAAGAGAGTTTAGAAAGGTTTATTAACCTCCATCTCACCACCTCCAATCGTCTACAGCCAAAAAGGGTTTTTTATTTTATTTTTTCAACATAACTTTATATTTTCTAATTTAAAAATATTAAAAATTAAATAATAATTTTTAGTAGCAAAATAGTTATTTACGATGTGTCTTAGGCCGAGTTTGGTAACCAATTGAGTATTGTAATCAGATGTTACTACACACTAGATGAATATCGTACGTTTCATCCACTTTGTAAAAAATTGTTTGATGTAATGAGAAATTTCGTTCACGCCTTCAATTTGTATTCACATATTTTTCTCACATAAGTGGCGACACTGTTCTCAACAAGAGATTCATATAATTGTGCTGGAGCATCAATAAAAACTCACCAAACATACATTTCAGTAGTTAAATGAGCCCATATGATTAAAAGAGATAAATAAACTGAGATTTAATTAATTTTTTGAACAATTTGTTTTACAGATAGTTTAGTCTTTTTAAATTTTCTTACTACAACGTTTCAAATCCCATGTTTTGGACACTTCTTCAGGTTATTTATTCACCGCTCCCCATTTTACATCAACTTCGTTAAAAATGAGTTTGTTGCATGGGATTTATCCAGCATTTACCACTGAGCCCACGAAACCGAACAACCGATGTATCCACCTAACTAAAAATTACGACTCTCAGTGTTACAACGAAATTCAGTGTTAAATATTAAAAAGTTGTATTAACAGAATTGAAGAAGAATAAACTGTCTGAAAATAATCGGTTCAAAGAGTTAATTATTAAACACAAACATCCGAAATTTGCTTAAAATGTTTCATATGTAAAGTAAAACTATTAAGGTTAAGGAGAATCGTTTTGCTCGTCCCCCGCCGCAATTTCCTTTTGCTGGGCATTTCCCGTGAACTCTGCCGATGTAGGAACGCTGCGGGATCCGACTAGCCGGAACGCGTGCTTGTGCCGCAGGCTTCCAATCGCGGAACGCGCGGGCGGGCGAGGGCCGGCCACGCCCTGCAGGAACAATCAAGCCCGAATTAGCTGCGCGCAACTCGCAGGGAGGAGCTTATTACATTTTCCGCGAGCGTGGCGCCCCCGCCGCCGCCGGCGGAAAGAGCTCGCGATGGGCTCGGACGCGGACGCCTTTGTGATTCACCGGCGCCCCCGAAATTACCGTTTCACTCCTGACTGATGGCGAGCAACGGGGATTTACCTCTATTTTATTTTTTTATTTTATTTTTTATTTTATTTTATGTTTTATTTCATGTTTTATTTCATGTTTTATTTATTTTTATTTATTTTTATTATTTATGTTTTATTTCATTTTTATTTTATTTTTATTTTATGTTTTATTTCATGTTTTATTTTATGTTTTATTTCATATTTTATTTTATGTTTTATTTTATGTTTTATTTTATATTTTATTTTATATTTTATTTTATATTTTATTTTATATTTTATTTTATATTTTATTTTATATTTTATTTTATATTTTATTTTATATTTTATTTTATATTTTATTTTATATTTTATTTTATATTTTATTTTATATTTTATTTTATATTTTATTTTATATTTTATTTTATATTTTATTTTATATTTTATTTTATATTTTATTCTACAATGCCAGGTGGATGTACCCAAGATAGGCTTATATTTAACAATTATCAAAACATTTAACCTAGTGATCATTTAATGACGCTCGTAAATCCTATGACATTCTCAGATGCTACGTTTCGGATTTTCTCAGTTGTTTCGGAACAATCGGGTGTCTTCCAATGTATTATTTTTTTATCATCAGTAAATACAATTGTACACTCAGAATGTCAACTTTACATCGGAACTATAATTATTTTAAACTTTAGCTTAAAAGATTTTGAAAGCTGAAAATGCGAATGACCTATATCTCGTCGATATTTCAGTATCTGAATTCTACCAGGTTTAGAGTCGAAGCATTCACAAACGTACGAGCATCTCCCGAGTCCACAAAGGAAACGCGTGACGCGAAAGACTGCGCAAGAAACCTTCGTCGCTCCGCTGGCTCCGGCCCTGTTTGGTTTGCCGCTCTGCCCTTTTCACATGTCATTGCAAATTCTATCAGACATCTTCCCATGGTGCGTTTGTGGCTTTCTAAATCAATTGTTTACTTGCGATGGTACACACCGAGTCCCTTCCAATGCCTTTGGTTACTTCTCCTGCTCTATTTCTTCTCCCAATTTCTCTTTTAGTCTTCTCAAAAGACCTTCTTACTTGTACCTTTCAATATCGCAGTGCACGGAGTACGTGCTCTTGTTTGGTCATGAATTTAACTTCACTGTACGTGCACGTCTTCTACAGTTCAGTGGGAAATATAATTTTCCACGTTGCCGCGGCAGGAAGCATATTCCTTCACGACAAACACAATGAGGGGTAAGTGCCCAAATCTATAGTTGATTTAAACTTGAAAATATATTTGACTGTACCGGAGCGAATATTTTTATTATCTATTCCTGCCAAAAACGCTCATTTCTTTCTGTATTCAAAATTCAACTTGTACGTAGGGATCCCAGAACCGGCTTAGAGTAGGGATCCCAGATTTAACGTGGACAGAATACATTAACATTAATAACGTGCACAGAATACACTTCTTCGCTTAGCGCGTCACACACAGTTTTTAATTGTTTTTGACGTAAAATAAGTAAATACATAAAAATAAATTACTTTTATGTTCGTAAAACGGAAGTTCGTATCAGTCGCATACAATGAGCGGTGTCAAAGACAAACGTTTCAAACCCAGAGTAGTTCTTTTTATATTTTTTTAGGGAAGGAAGTACTGTTTCATTGTTTTGGACGTTTATTTTTAAAATCTTTCTAAACTCTTGGTGATAGTTTCTTCTTTTAATGCTTATCACATGTTTTCAAAACAATTCGAAGTTGTTTCCTTACGCAGTTCCTTCGTGGAAACTTCAGCACTCTCTTGCAACGAGACCTCTTCATACGCACGACAAAATCTTTTTGGAAGACGATCTACACAGCAGCTAGGCAATTGAAGCAAAATAGTGACTAGTGAGTTAATAGTTCTCTCTTAAATGTATACAAGTTTCCTTCAATTCAAGGGCTGTTTTTTCTGGAGTCCTCCGTACACACGTCTCTGACATTGGTTTTTTGCAATTACCCAAATGGCAGAGCTTTGGGACTCTGTAAGAAAACACACACACACATCCATGCTGTCTGGATGACGTATGTTTCTTGTTTGCATAATTTATATTGGTAAACAATTATGCACATCTTTCTTTGCATGTTCTTGCTCGTTATCTCATTGCCGTTCTCTTCCTCCCTTTTCTCATTGCCTTACACTAAATTGTATTTACTTTCTCGCCCTTACATCGTAAGAAGAGAAAATATTGTAATCATGGGCCGTTTTCCGGCAAATTTTCGGCACCAGAACTCTTATTGTCAGGGCCTGGTAATGAAAAGAGGGATAAATATAGTTCCTTTATATATTCGGCGGGAGATGGAACGTTAAGATTGACACCTACTGAGCACATGATGCGCTGTTGACAAACACACAAGCGCACGATGTCTACCAACTTCACTACAGCAATATGAGGCAATTTGACAACGACATAACGTGTCACTGGTAACGTATTCACTGTAACAAGCGAGCACTTCTCTAATTTACGCATCGCAATGTGTCTATACATAATTCAATCATTCTTTAAACTATTTTTACAATCATTGTTTTTAGCAGAGATGTCATCACTGGATTGATTGATTGATTTTTTCGTGTCAACTGCTTCGGTCATTAGTCCCGTTAGTGTAGTGCATGATTTTTTTCTCGGGAGATGGCGGTGATCTTTCCCCTGGATGGCGAGATCCGGCGCCGACCTACCGTCGGCTAGTGGGGTTTCCCCCTAACCAGGCCTCTCCCACCCGCGGATAACCGCCCCAGTCGGGACAAGCTCTATGCTCCCACCGGTCTCTCGAAATATGTGGTGTAGTGCATGTTAGTGTAAGTGTGTGTGTGTAAAGGAAGAGGATAGGACGAGGAAGAGGAAGGACAGATCGCGCGCGGTCCGTGGCCCGTTTGGTAGGGTACTGCTCCGGCATTTGCCTGGTGTTGATCGGAGAAACCACGAAAAACTACCGATCAGAGCAGCCGGCCGCTAGAATTCTCCTCCAGACAGCGACTGAATTCGACCTAGCTGAAAAGATAGTGTCGAAAATCCTGCTGCCGTCAGGACTTGAACCTAGGACCTCCCGGTCAGAGGGGCTGCAGTGACATCAGTTGATGCACTGAGCTACCGCTACCGGTCCCATCACTGGAATTCTGTAGTGAAATTATGAAATACTCAATACTGTGTTTTATCACATACTCATTTATACGGTAGCAGCTTCTTTGATAATTCATTCTGTAGGTTCGAAACGTTTCTCCATGATAGTGAATAGCTTCTGAAACAAGTTTCTGAGCCTCGGAAATCATAAAAGTTGCTTCTTTCAGCAACGCACCTCTTCATGTGAGGCAAAATATTTTCAATTGCATTAAATTGGCGATGATTTGGAGTCAACCTTAAAACTTTAAACAAAAAAAAAAAAACACACAGTTGAGAGACTGCAAGAATTTACAGGAATAAAAATATTTTGGCTCTTTTACTACGCCGGAAACACCTTTGAAGAACAGTTTCCGTTACCGTCTTTTACGAGTGTCCCCATGCACATTACTGAAGGCTATGAACTGCGGTTTTGCCAAGCTGAACGGTGGAATGAGTTTCCTATTTGCAAAGCTAAGCTTCATCGAAAATCCTCCCCATCGTTTACAATCTAACAGGGCTTCTGTTTCATCGGGTCCGAAACTGAGAGCGGCCGCCCCATGCTCATAGCCCAAGCGTGCCTTCGGCCGTGCACGTGCTGATGTATACAATTCAGCGGCAACGCGGGTCGGCGGATGCTGACGTAACAGACAGCCGATTGGCGCAGCGCATGCCGTTGCCATGGAAATGTAGAAACGCCGTCTGCCCATTCTACACTCTCATCTACATGTATGATATAGATGAGAGTTTGAATGAGAGTATAGTAAATTATTTCGTCTAACTCGTTTTGTAGTCAGAATCCATGTTTTATGGGTCCTTGATACCGAAAAATCTATTGGCGGCAAAACGCATGTTTACCGGTCTGTCAGTCTGTGGTCAAACCTCACACTAAAACCGTTCACCCCATTTTCTACAAAATTGATACTTCCTTATGGATTTAAATGAACTTGCGGCCCTCTGAGTTTGAAACATTTTGATTTTTCCGGGTGCTTTACATAAAGCCTTAAAATATTTTCAAATTGTTTTAAAAAAATACTCCAATTTTTTTCATTAAACTTCGTTCTCGAATAGCGTAAAGGACGCTTAAAAGAATGGTGAACGTCTCAGTTTCATTGAATTTGATGGTTCAAAAATTGTAAAAGTTCTAAATCGTCTTTGGCAACTACAATATTGAAGATAGAGATTTTTTCCTAAATGAGAATGTACAATTTTTCGAATATGCGAGTATTTCTCAATAATTTTGCTTACAACAGACAATTTAAAAAGTCTCAAAATCTTCTAAACCGTTGAGATGATTTTCTTCAAAATTGATATTCTCCAATTGATCGGAACGAACTCAAGGCACTGCGAAAAGGATATTTCCACTTTTGTGGGTACTTTACATGAAGCATCGACATTTTCAAACTTCTCTCAAAAAACAACACAGGCCACAATACAAGGGCCCCATTTTCGTTTAAATATTTTAATTGCAAAATTCAAAACTTTCCGTGTCTTCTTACAACTATAATAATGAAGATATATTTTTTTATTAAATGAAATCTGTTTATTCAAAAATTAAAATTAATTTATATTAAATATTAAAAATGATATTTAATTTTTCAAAAATAGGAACATTTTTGGCGTCATTATGCATAAAACGTACGCATTTTTTAGCCGGTAAAAGCTCTAAGCTTCCAGCCGACCTTCTGGAAGCCTAGATCATATAAGTGCGCGTGTGTGTAAATAAAGGGTGTAGATATGACAAGGAGGAGGAAGGAAAGATCGCGCGCGGTCCGTGATCCGTTGTTAAGGTACTGCTCCGGCATTCGCCGGCGCTGACCGGAAAAGCTATGGAAAACTATCGATCAAAGCAGCCGACCTGTAGAAGGCTAGTCCAGACAGAGGCCGAGTTCGACCTAGCTGTGCAGCTAGTATCGAGGAACTGCCCACTTCGGGGGTCGAACCCTAGGCCCTGCCGGTCAGAGTCACTGCAGCGTCATGAGTTGGTGTCCTCGGCCGGTTTCTCTCGAGGGCTCCGTGGCCTTCGCTCGTGCCGCACTGCGCCTGTTTTCCCGTCGGCGCAATTCGCTGCTCGTTCGCCGTTCGGCGCGTGTGCGCATGCGCCATGCCGGGGGTGAGTGGGGGCATGGGTTGGGTTGCGAAGGGTGAGGCGAGGGCGCGCCCTGCGGCGGCGCCCCGCGCCTCAACGCGCTTCGCTGCTCAGCCACGCGGCGGAGGCGCCCGCCGCCTGGAAGACGTTCGCACTCGCAGACTTCGTATTCGTGCCTGTGAACAGGCGTAAACACCCTCTTCCTTCGTCTCCAAAGTACACTACATGACAGAAGGTTCACTTTAAATAACATCAGTTTTCTACTCACATTGTATAATTCTGTCATTTGACGGCTGCCCCGCATTATGATACTCGTTTCGATGTAGATTTCATTATAATCCATGTTCTTGGCCAATCACAGAGACGTTTACAAACCAAGTATTGACTCTGAATTAAACATTGAGAATCTTTTTAGTAAACGTTTCGTTCGATTGTGTACATTAAAATTGATTTAATAATATAGCTTGTAGTTTTATTTATTTTATTATAGTATGTTTTTATTGGAATAATATTTAAAATAAATTGATCGTATTACACATTGATCCTAATTGACTAGCGCAGTGATAAACCAATGCCACGTGCGGCAGGGTAGGGTAGGGAGCTGTACGCGAGGTGGCCTTAGGTGAAGTTTTGCTTGTCATCTGCCACGAAACGATTCAATGTAAAATTTTAAGTTATAAAAGTTACCATAAGTCGTATGAAACTCTATGTAATGTAGCTCTAGCGAAGTTTACGATACTCGCTCGTATAGTATTATCATACTCGTGTATTAATATCCATTATTATTATATTATCGTTTCATAATGTCCAATTTGCAACATAATGTAAAATGAAATGGGTCACTGAACTTCAACGCCGGTAGCTTCCGGTTTGGGGAACGTTGAGAGGGAGGCACTCGTGCAGCGAAAGCGCTCTTGCGTTCAAAACCAATTTCGGAAGTAATCATGAAAATGTAACAAAACCTTTTAAAAGCAATACTATGTTCTTTCATCACACACTATTATTAAAGAGCTGATTTCCGAATAATCAATGAAAAAATAAATCTGCATATCGCCCACGTTCCGAGCGCCATTTAGTATACACAGTGCGTAGAGTTCAATTTACGAGAAAAATAAAAGCAATTGATGGCGCGTCAGCCGCACGCGCTGACAGGAGTCGGCAGCTGCCTCTCCACGCTCGCCACATTTATAAACGCGCGGCAGCGGCGTAGGGGCTGCGCGGCGGCCGGAGGGGGCGGGGCCGCGGTGGCGATCAGCGACAACACCACGGCTCACGAGCGACGCCGGCCACCACGACACGAACACGCGCCTCACGCGGAGTTGTATGTGTGTATTTGGCGTTTGGGGTCGACTCTCCGACATTGCCGGCCAGCTAACGATTGATTGATTGTTAATGATTCTGGGCGCGTCAACTTCTGAGGGCATTAGTCCTGTACGTGCGTGTATTGCATGCTCCTTTTTTTAACTCGGGAGGTGGTGGTGATCTTTCGCCGTTGGATGGCGAGAACCGGTGGCGACCTACGGTCGACTAGCGGGGTTTTCCCCAACCAAGTATCACTAACCAGTGGAGCAACGCCCAAGCCGAGAAAAACTCAAAGCCCCCGACCGATCTCCCGGCACTGTGATAGTGTGTGTGTGTGTGTGTGTGTGTGTGTGTGTGTGTAAGGGGTGAGGATAGGACAAGGAAGAGGGAAGGAAAGATTGCGCACGGTTCGTGACCCGTTTGTTAGGGCACTACTCTGGCATTCGACTGGTGTTGATTTGAGAATCCACGGCAATCTACCGATCAGAGCAGCCGGTCTCTAGAATTCTCCTCCAGACAGGAACTGAATTCGACATAACTGACAAGCTAGTGCCGAAAATCCTGCCGCCGTCGGGACTCGAACCTAAGACCTCAGAGGCACTGAAGTGACATCCGTTAATGCACTGAGCCACATACCCCGGTGCCAATTAACGATGTCCCCCGTTCCTGGGCCTAGTGTAATCCCCACGCTGGGGAATAATAGAGACATGTGGTGAATATGACGTATTCCCTTCACCGTAACTAGCAAACTCTGACTGCTTGAGATTTTCTTCATCACAAATCTACAAAAACAGAGACGATTTTAAAGGAAAGCTACAACTTGATATTTTTGCTCCGATTGGAAACTCGAGGAGTCTTCGCAAAGGTTCTATGTAAAATAAAACAATACTATGGAGGAGAGAACAAGAAAAGGAGACAATAATATACAACGAATGGTAAAAGAAGAATTGAAAGGAAAATAGATGAACGACGTCACTGGCATAATATCATACGGAAGAACGAGTCGAGAAACGATCACATTACTTGCGCTGCGTGTGTCTATAAGGAATTTCGACATATTTAGGTTGGGAGTGGATTTGTGACAATGAAAAAAATTAAAGTTACAACTACTAGTAATTAACAGCATATATTTTCTCGCATTATTTGAATTACTTCGCAATAATATTCTACAACAAGAATCTGCAATAGTGTTTCAAAAGAGAAAAAAAAGTCTCCACGGTGATACTCGAACTCATGTCCTTCGATATTTAGGCTATTTTCCGCTACACCACCCAGTCGCTCTTCGTACTCACTTTCACCAACGGTTAAAAAACTAATGGTATCTACCCTAGTTTTCAACGAACTAAAAAAACTTTTCACTGTAAAGAATATACAATTTCAGACATAGTTGTCAGACATAGTCTCTTTTCAGACATAGTTGAAAATTTTGAGAAATTACGGAATACTTGTTTGTTATATAAATTACATGATATTGGTAATCCTCCTTACTTATTTGAAATTTATTAAAATGTTTTTCTTTGATCACCGTTTTCCTGTACACATTATTTTTTCTCTTTCTATTCTCTCTGTAATTCTCAAGGTCAACTCTTTCTCTCCACTATTTAACTTTTTATGTCAGTTATTGACAGTCAGATGATAACTTACTTTCTTCTTTTAAGGCAGATTTTCAGGACTGGATCCAGGACGGAGTTTTAACTAGATGTAGTTTTGATGGTTTTAATTTCCATTGTGAGCCCCAATTCCTTTTTTTACAATATAATTCATCTTTCTCTTCTTAGCAGGAATCAATTGTCTCACTTTCTTTTCTTGAGGGGGACTCTTATCTCCTCCTTTTCAGGCGTGACTGTTAGAATTCTACTTCTTCATGTCTTCATCTTGTAGACTTCTTTCGGACGCTTTCGGAAGCTTTAAGATATGACCGAAGCACTGCAGGTGTAATGCGATATCCTGTTTGGCTACAATCTGAAGGAGTCTGGATTTACTTTCGAACTTGAAGAATGATTCAAGAGAAATTGTGTGAACCTTCTGTACATTTCGTGATATTTCCTCAGACTGGATATTGGAATTTATAAAGAATCCGCTGGCAGTGGCGGTTTGTCACTTCAAACTTGAGTGGTTTACAAATAACGGCAGGAAGTTGTGCGGACGCTGATTGCAATAAATCACGAATCCACGTCAGATTTCTCTCCCGACGTGACGGGTTTTCGACTCCACCTACTTACGATTGAGTTCAGCTACGATCTGGAAGAGAAATTTAGAGCACGAGAGCTCTGATTGTTTTTTGTAGTTTCTTTGATCAAAACCAGGCGAATGCCGGAGTAGTTCCCTTACAAACGGACCACGGAACGCTCGCGATTTTTCCTTTCTCTTCCTTGCCCAATCTTC
Organism: Teleogryllus oceanicus; assembly: GCA_964035755.1. Classification (NCBI taxonomy): domain Eukaryota; kingdom Metazoa; phylum Arthropoda; class Insecta; order Orthoptera; family Gryllidae; genus Teleogryllus; species Teleogryllus oceanicus. The sequence continues at coordinate 63,055,252 of CAXIVR010000003.1, read as the reverse complement.
ACCCCTTATACACACACACACACACACACACACACACACTAACATGCACTACACTACCACACATGCCGGGAGACCAGTCGGAGGCTTAGAGCTTGTTCCGGCTGGGGCGGTGCTCCGCTGGTGGAAGATACCTGGTTGAGGGCAAAATCCGCAAGCCATAAGGTAGGTTTGCGCCGAATCGCGGTATCCAGTGGGGTAAGATCAGCTCCACCTCTCGCGATAAAACACGCATTACCCTTATGGGACTAATTACCATAGCAGTTGACGCGTTCGGAATCACTAATCAGTCGAGTACAAACCGCAAACCTTGGTGCTCTCAGTTCCTGCAAACCGTACTCAGCCCCTGAACACCTTGTCCGGTCAATATTTTTTGAAACGTATTCTTAAATTGAAGTTTGAAATAAGGAACATGGTCTAAAATTTATCCATTATATCGGCAAGCTGTTCTTTCCCTTGGAGGAAATAAATTGTAGCAAAAAATTAATGCAATTCTATTAAAATAAAGTGTCGCTCGAATTTCACAAATGAAATCACTGAAAACTGCCGTGTCTCACAGAGACCACGAAACTGCTGTGACCGGTGACAGCCAATGAGAATCAAGGGCGTATCCATTGATGGGCAGCAAGAGATTTTGGATCTAGCTGTCTGCACGTTCCTCGAAAGTGGGATCAGAGCTTATGCTATGGAGCTTTTCCGTATCTTATATTCCAATGGTATGTGTTTTCATATTCTTGATTTTGCATGTTTACAAATGTAATGTACAATTACTAGGCAATTATAAGAAAGAGAAAATAATAATTTCATCTAATATATCAACACTGAGTGTGTTATACTGGCAACTAAAATAGTAAAATTGCAAATGTTTTGATTGCAGCGCAAATGTGGTACTCCAGCCATCTCCGCATTTTGGTGAAAAGAAAGGCAAGTTCTTACACATGCCCATTTAGTACACAAAACCACTTCTATTATTATATGCTTGTCCGGTGACGTACAACGCTTGACCTACCCATACCTACCCATATACACAAACTCCAATTATTCCTAAATAAAATCGTAAGGTTAGCTACGAAAGCACCCTGGTTTGTAAGAAACAACTCTTTCCACTCCGGCTTCAAAATTCCCTCCATCCAAAAATTAATACAGACCATATCTCATGACTTCTTTTTTAACATGCAAAAGGCATCTTACATTTTCAAGTAGGTCTCACAGACACACCCTCTCCCAAGCACAAGAGATAAAAAGCAGAACTCTCTCTACACCTTTCTCACACATCACATTGAAGTACTCCAAGTCACTAAATAAAATAGAGTTGCTCGTTTCCTCCGTCGAAATAAAATGGGGCTTTTTGTCTTCTCTGTCTGTGTTGTTTACGTATATTGTTACTCAAGTAACATCAGAAAGAGCCGATCGGCTGAGCGATGTAAAATCAAGCTCTCAATAATGTTGCTCGTACTAGGAAAAAAAAAAAAGGCCAGCAAAGGGGAAGAGGCTACTCACTCAGTGCACTCGGCGGAGGCGAGCGGCGGCGACGGCGGCGGCAGCAGCAGCAGGCACGCAGCCACCACCAGCAGCCGCAACATGGCCCCGCCCCTGCAACACACGCGCACGCACGTCAGCACACGCCAGCGCACGCCACGAACAAACGCTCTCGCTCCCGCCTTTCCACTCGCTTTCAACATCAAGGCGGATGCAGTTGAAGCCATTCCGCGGAGATACACCATTTGCAGCGTACTTCCCTTTTTACAACGCAAAACATACAATTATATACAATGAATATAACTATAAATATTGATTGAAAATATTTTGAAGTTTGTTTGTTTTCAAGTTTTCAGATTAATTCTAAATACGTTTTAATAGATAAATCCTGTGTTGATTTGGACTCCTAATTGATTGTCTATAAAACTTAAATACCGCAAATGAGCGAAAGGTATATAATGAACTACACTTAATACACAGTATAGACACTTTCTAACACATTGAAAAACATTTTAACCAGCTGGAATGTTTTTGTAGCATTATTTAATTTTAGTTTTTTCCTCAATCCTTAATATAAGGAAATAGTTATTTGAAAGTGAATCCGATAATTAGAATAAAGTGCAAATGGGAATTTAATGTTTGCAAAAAACGATTTGCCTAAAAAAGGGAAATTCGAGCATTGCAAAAGGTAGGTGGAGCTGTGTAGGAGCAATCCAAGTGTAGGACCAATCCAGTGACCAACATTCGTTAGTCGAAGGCTCCGCGATTCGCAGTGGATCATCCGAGGGGCTGAGAGTAGATGTAGCAAAAAAAGTTTTAAAACATCGATATTTTCCACCAGAAACATGAATATATTGACTTCGATGTTTTTTAAATGGATTTTTTTAAGAAACATCGATGTTTTAAAAAAATGTTATTTTTTTATTATTTAGCACGTGGTGCTATCGCTAAACTGTATTTTGAACCTTGTTTGTATACAGTATTCATCAGAAAATTAAGGTGACAGAGTGTATTAAGACAGAATATACTTTAAACTAATATTTACATTTCATGTATATTAGATATAGGACAATTCACTTTTATTATTTATGAACGAAAGGAATAAATGGATAATAGAAAATTTTTTCTTTCCTTAAAGTGAGATTATTATGGAAATCATCTACGTACAATGTATAAATTTTATGAAGAAAGTTACACTTCAGCAACGTAGTATGTGTGTAACTGCTTGTGATGCACTCAAGTGCGGCGGGTTGCCTATTTTCAATTGAATTGTGGAACCTCAACTAATATTGTCACTAATTCTGCCTTTAACCTCCAGAGGAAACACATCAAACTAGTGAAGCAACAACAGCACGTACTTTCTCTCATTACTTGTAACGGGTATGCAATATTATAATTCTACATGAACAATAAAAAGTGTTTCTATGTACCCATTTTTCCCATGCAGCGATTTGAACGTGGGTCCTTACAGTTAACATACCAGTCACATTACCACTACATCACCAACCCAACGATTGAGCTCTTCCTTCCAGACGCTTAGAAATATTGAACATTTGCTTTTGAAATTTTCAAGTATTCAGTGTTTCATGTACGTTATTACAAGGGTAAGTGTTAAAGAACATTTTAATTTAAAGGGGAAAAATTTATCAATATTGAAGTTTTGCAAGTTTTAAAAATTCGGAGAGGTCATCGAAAATGGGAACTATACCGCATTAAGAAAATTTGATCTGTGCATCGAAAAACATTAAAGCGAAATTTTGAAGTCGTTTTGAGAAAGAAAGAATTATTTTTATAAATTGCCTCATAAAAGCGGAAAACTACGTCAATTATATTATTTTATAAATATATTAATATATTATTAAAATCATTGTATGAAGAGAGTTAAAGAAAATGTGACGTTTTTGGAAAATAATTGTTCAAAAAACGCCTGTATTTCACACACATTTTTGGGAAAAAACTCATATATTCGAGACATAGTATATGAGAGACATCTTGTTCGCAGTCTATGGATATGAGCACGCCACGTGAGCGATTTCTGAAATGTGAGCCCCAGGAACCTAGCAGATTTAGGGAAATGAATGCTTGTACCTTCGCAAGTACGGAACTGGATAGCTTTACAAGTAGTATAACCTGCAGAAATGCTCACCAATTGATTTAGCAGTGGAATTATTAAACTCTTTTGACGTGCTCCATTTGTGAAGCTTGTTGAGCATCAGTTGAAGTTTCCTCTGGATCATACTGATGCTGCTGGATTAACAAAAAAGGCAAAATAATGCACAAGAATGATGCCTTTACAGGTTCTCGGAGGGTAGACCCTATAACATATATGACATGGCAAACAGGCTGACACTAAGAACCTATCATTGATGGATACTATTTTCTAGAGGATGACTACTAGAAAGCCAGTCATCAACGCGACTACGGAAGGATCTGTTCGAAAGAAAATTTTGGAGGAACAGAGAGGCGCTTCCCCCTAAATCCCCAGGAGTGCAGGGTTCGTAGAATGTTGTACCTCCAATTGGTATCATAGGCATAAGAAGGTATCTACATAAGAAAATATGGCCCAATATATTGCCTCAAGCCGAACGACGTAGAGATGGCTGTCGAAAACGCACCGAGATCATTCAAGGTTGACGGAGGTCTCCTAAACACCCTTTGGATTGATTGATTGATTACTTTTTCGTGTTCCCAGGCACGTCAACTTCTTCGGACATTAGTCCCGTTAGTGTAGTGCATGTTTTTTCTCGGGAGATGGCGGTGATTTTCCCCCGCTAGATGGTGAGATCCGGCGCCGACCTACCGTCGGCTAGTGGGGTTTCCTCCTAACCAGGACTCTCCCATCAGCGGGGTACCGCCCCAGCCGGGACAAGCTCTAAGCTCCCGACCGGTCTCCCGGAATATGTGGTAGTGTAGTGCATGTTAGTGTAGGTGTGTGTGTGTGTGTGTGTGTGTGTGTGTGTAAGGGGAGATGATAGGACAAGGAAGAGGAAGGACAGATGGCGCGCGGTCCGTGGCCCGTTTGATAGGGTACTGATCCGGTATTCGCCTGGTGTTGATTGGAGAAACCACAGAAAATACCGATCAGAGCAGCCGGCTGTCTGGAGTAGAATTCTCCTCCAGACAACGACTGAATTCGACATAGCTGAACAGCTAGTGTCGAAAATCCTGGCACCGTCAGGACTCGAACCTAGGACATCCCGGTCAGAGGCGCTGCAGTGACATCAGTTGATGCACTGAGCTACCGCTTCCGGTCCCTTTGGATTGAAGTCAACGGACTTTTATACGCCAAGGTCCAGATCAAAAAATTGTTCACCATGTGTTATAGCACTTTCCTTATTAGAGAAATGTGTCGATAGCGTGCTGTCAACGATCTATCGTTTGCTTCTTTGGGAACTGGGACGATGATGGCTTCTCGTCAAACAGCAGGGATGATGTGATCTTCCCAGATACGGTTGTAGAGCCGGAGGAGAAATTGCAAGGCCGTTTCGGGAAGATGCTGCAGAATTAAAATGAGGATTTCGTTAGGACCTGCTGCGGTTCTTTTCGTAAGCACCACAGCAGAGCGCGTTTTATGGAGAATGGGGTATTGAAATCCTCCTCATGTGCCGTGCTCGAAAAATCCACAGCGTGGTTTTCCATTCTTTGTTTGAACAAAAGAAAGTCTGGGGCACATTTCGCAGAACTCGACAGATTTTCATAATGAGCGTAAGTTTCTCTACAATGGAGTCTCGAGATGTATCAGATCATCTGTCAGATTTAAAGAACACCTGGCCCTGAGTTTGACGAAGAATATCCCTTGCTTTGACATACTTTTCTCCATATAAGGCGTGGTGGCGCATGGGAATTGAGGGACGAGACGTATCTTCAACGTAATGAATATTTTATTTCTAAAATGGGTTTCCCCCCTTCTCTAACCAACTCTTGTATTCAATTAAGTTATTCGCGGTTTGAAAGTATTTCAGTACCTTCTAACGTGCACTGATTTCCTTTGAGCAGTTCCAGTTCTATCACGGTACAAAGGGGTGTCGCGGTTTACCGGCCAATTTGGAAATGAAATATCCGCAGCTTGTAGCCCAGCACGGTTTAAATGTGCTGCCACTTCGTCTACGTCGTCAAAGTCATCCATCGAGACATTGCCATTCGCTTAGAATTTTCGCCTTTCAGCCCGTTGTAGGTTGAGGGAGTCGAACGAGAACACGCCCATGTCCGTCATGATGAATGATAGTGGCGTAATGGTCGCTGCAGTACCGGTCGCCTAGAATGAACCATTGCAGAACAGTTCCAAGAACAGCGCTGGATAGAGCTATATCAATACACGCGAGCGATCAATACACGTTTCGTAGCTGCTGCAAAATTAGTTGGTTCCCTTGAATTCAGAATATTCAAGTTCGAGGTACCTATACGCTTAAGAGAATAGTACAGATCACATTTTCGTTGAAATCTCTGATTTTTCGAAAATTGCGAGTTCAATTTTAAGGCGTCTTCCAATAACTAATTAATTGTTTTTTCCTGAATTTCCTCTACATTTTTCTTCTAATTTTCTCCTCGTATGTATAAAATGACGTTAAGAAAGCTGGTGCAAGTCTAATTTCCAGTGCACTCTCTGCATTTCAAAACATTTGCAATAAGTTAACATTTCAAAACTACAAAATTGAAAATAGAGATTTTTGCCTAAAAATGTGTTTGAAAAATCCGCTCATTAATGTATCATGTACCATTTTTTGAAAACTTCAGGATTGTCGCAGTGTCCTTGCAAAGTTTGGTAAAGGTTAACACAACCCAAATGCGGAAAATAAATGATTTAAATAATATGCTTGTAGATGCACCGCAACCATTTTTTGCCTCTCGCTTAGAGCACGTGGTTCCTAATATATTCCGCCAGAGCCCAGTACTGCTGTGGAAAAACTGGTACCTAATTTATTCGCTAGAAGCCAGTAGCGGTGCATAAGAGATAACAAACATTTCAGCTAACAGCAATGTGTTGTAAAAGACAATTAAGCAAATTAGTATTTTATTAAAACTTTGAACCAATTACGTTAAAAATAATAATATTGAACACTGTGGTTTGTACAAAATTATCTTTTCCCTCATTCGCAAGGTTTAATTATGAAGAAAGCCCGGGCAACGGCGGGTATTTTACTAGTAAATAATATAGTACGGATAGAAAAATTCTGTTTGGCACAGAGGGTAGTGTGTACAGTAAAAACGTAATAATTATGCAAATATAGTCCTCTTTACATTTACAGGCAGACAAATTACTTTTATAAGAAATAGGGAAAATATCGTAAAATATTTCCTTTATTATTACTACTTTCCGGAAACCGGTCGTGTTCATATCATCAAATACCTAATATTTACTTCTGATTTCAGTACTCTGGCATTAACTCACACAGAATACCAGGCACGACTGAATTTTCGATTGTTCATTATCTAATTTCAATAAATTTTAACATATAACCTAATAATGAACAAAATAAGTCGTGCCTGGTACCTATGGTATTTATTTTAGTAGCAAAAAATCAAAAGGGGATAACAAAACAAAGTTCCGAACCCTGAACGACAAGTCACTGAAGGTATGTATCTTACATGTCTGTGCGCAGGCATCTCTGCAGTAACCTTTTCCTTCAGAGCCCTGATGTATTTGAGCCGCGGCTTCCGGGGAGTACAATTAGAGAGGCGAAGTCGGGCTGGGGCTTGGGCGGGGTGGGGGTGGGGGGGTGCCCCCTACCGCTTTGTACAGCCCCGGCGCGTGACGACCTCGTCCGGGATCTCGTCTTGGTCGTCTTTGATCCGCGACAGCGCAGCGGGATGGAAGGCGCGGGGCGGGGCGGGGGGGGGACGAAGTTGTGCGGCGCCGGGCCGGGCGGGGCCTTCGATCGAGGCGTCCGGCGGCGGCGGCGGCAGCGACAGGGCGGCGGCGGAGGCGGTGGTGGCGGCGGAGACGGCAGCGGCGGCGGCGGCGGCGGCGGCGGCGGCGGCGGCGGCGGGCGGCGGCGGCGGCGGCGGCGGCGGCGGCGGCGGCGGCGGCGGCGGCGGCGGCGGCGGCGGCGGCGGCGGCGGCGGCGGCGGCGGCGGCGGCGGCGGCGGCGGCGGCGGGCGGCGGCGGCGGCGGCGGCGGGGCGGCGGGCGGCGGCGGCGGCGGCGGCGGCGGCGCGGCGCGGCGGCGGCGGCGGCGGCGGCGGCGGGGCGGCGGCGGGGCGGCGGCGGGGCGGCGGCGGTGGCGGCGGCGGCGGCGGGGCGCGGCGGCGGCGGCGGCGGCGGCGGCAGCGACAGGGCGGCGGCGGAGGCGGTGGTGGCGGCGGCGGAGACGGCAGCGGTGGAGACAGAGGCGGAGGCGGTGGTGGCGGCGGAGACGGCAGCGGTGGAGACGGCGGCGGAGGCGGCGGCGGAGGCGGCGGCAGAGGCGGCGGCAGAGGCGGCGGCGGTAGCAGCGGTGGCGGTAGGAAGCGGAGGCGGGGGCGGAGGAGCGGAGGCGCGGCGGCGGCGGCGGTGGCGACAGCGGCAGCGGGGACGGTGGCGGCGGCGGCAGCAGCGGCGGGAGGCGTGGCGGCGGTGGCGGCGGTGGCGGCGGTGGCGGCGGTGGCGGCGGCGGTGGCGGCGGTGGCGGCGGTGGCGGCGGCGGTGACGGCTGCAGCGGCGGCGGCGGCGATGGCGGCAAGCGGCGGAGGCGAAGGAGGCGCCCGGAGCGTCGCGACGCCACCGCACAGCAGCCGCCGCTGCTCTTCCGTTTCAAGGCGATCGCATTCTGCTCTCGTATCGGCGGATTGGATCATAAAATAGTGTCAAACACTTTAAAATCTCGCAATGATTTTTATGGTCAAGTCGAAGCTGCATTACATGCGTTGAGTGTCCTCAGAATTTCAGTAATCTAACCTAAGATAATAATTACTGAGTGTATTATAAGGACCTTAAAATAAAAACTAGGATTCTACTTGCCCTTAAAATTTGAGATCATGCAAATGGGAAATCATAGAAATCAGATCGAGAATTCCGGAGCCGAATTATTGTGGATATCGTGTTCGAATAAAAAACAAGGTATGATTGTTCCAAAGAACTGAGAAGTTTCTACAATTTTTTCATCAACAACAAAAATAACATCATCACGAATTATTTCACCCTCTTCCTTACCAAACACATTGAATAGCTAACATATGACCATCATCGTTACCCTCCGAAAACATATCCATAAGCAAATACCCTTTACGTAACCCAAAAATCAACAAATAAGAAAAAAAAGAAAAAAAGGAAACGACATATTCACACTGAACTTAAAATCGCAAATCTCATTCATACTGAATGCGCATTCTGTATACTCTTTATGAATTTACTTATATGCTAATTAACACCACTTGATCTTCTACAGAATGCGTCACCGTTGTTAAAACAATCCATGCATTCACTCCTATTTTGCTGGATCGTCGCCGCGACAGACAACGTAATTCACGTTCGTGGTCGATCTCCAGAGAACCGCACACTCCATCGGTGCAATCGCCACTACGTCTCACTTGGCACCATCTTCAGCAGCCACACAATCCCGAAACTTGCGTCACAACATAACATCGGACATTTACACTTGGCACCTCGTTACTGTTCATTATTTAAAATTCTATTGCGCGGATACTTCGCGTCATTATTTAAACAAAAGAATAAAAAAGTAATTTAATCTGCAATTGTTCCAAAATTCCTTTCTATCGCGTTAAAAAAAGACTTTCATTGTTCTGCATATCACATGTTCCTTAATTTTCCTTTCAAATTACGTCTTCGCACTCCCACCGTTTAATAAAACGTGCGTCATTATATTTAGTTCATTACGCTTTAAATTTCCATCCACTATTAACACAACTCATTAAAAATGTCTTAAAATTTATTAAGTTCATGAAAATATTGAAATTGTCACGAGGGCTAGCGTGAACTTCGCGTCAGTCTAGCGCAATCCTCCTCCTTTTTGTTCATTGTTGCCCAGCGTTTTTATATTCTTGGCTCAAACAAAAGCGCATCATCTCGCTGCCGTGAATAATTCGACGAGAAACGTTTTTACTGTATTATGTCCCGTTGTTGGTTCCACATTGTATCTTAAATGATCTTTCCTGATCATTGTGACACTGTCTAAATATTTTCTAACGCCTTATTTCATTAAATATCGTAATTTATACTTCGTCACCTTGTGACGTCATCGCCCCGTGTCGCTTTACGTTTTTTTACTGTATTATGTGCCGTTGCTGGTTCCACATTGTATCTTAAATGATCTTTCCTGATCATTGTGACACTGTCTAAATATTTTCTAACGCCTTATTTCATTAAATATCGTAATTTATACTTCGTCACCTTGTGACGTCATCGCCCCGTGTCGCTTGTTTTTCCATAATCTTTATATTAAAATGTTTAATTTTAAATATTCAATTCGCCTTCCCGGCGTCCCCCAAAATCAGAATCAGTTCCAAAATTTTCCCCAATTTTCCCTTAGTACTTCTACCAAGTCTCAGCCTGATCCTTTCAGGCGTTCATTTTATATTTACAAAAAACGGTATTTGTCTTTGACTTTTGCTTGCCAATAATGACGTCCATGTTTACTTCATCGAGGGGAACTGTATGATTACGAATATTTCACAAATTAACTGAACCCCTGGCTCGATTTTGACGATTTTTGTTTCAAATGATTCCTAAAATTGCACATTAATTATTGTTTATGTCAGGTTTGCTTCTCTTTCGCGCAATTAATTAATTTAAAGGAATTGTTCGTGCGCGGTACTGCCGTCATCTGTTACTTGGGTATAAATTTTATTATCCTAATGTAAAAAACCTTAATTACCGAATACTGTTGATATGTTCACTAGTCGTAAATCATTACAATTCATACACACACACACCCACACACACAAACTTTAAATTACTACGGACTATTGACTGTACTATTTACAATTCTTACTCTTTCTCTGAAATGAATTATTTTCAATGGCTATGCTTATGGAGAGGTTAAATCACAAATATGTATATTTGTCGAGTCTGTTCAGTGAACGTTCCTATCTAACTGAAATACGATACTTCGCATATGCCGTTTATAATCGCCCAATACCTTAGCAATACAACCCTACTCGATAAATAACGTTGCATTTCAGATTCAAACTAATATTTTAATTATATTATGAATATGTTGTGATCCATACTATCTCCAACTCTAACTTATTCTCCAAGTCGATGTACTACTATCTTATTGCAAGATTCGAAGTGAACCTGGACTTCAAATGCACGCCAACCGAACCGAACTTACGGTCATTCATTAAATATTCTAGAACTTTCGTTTTTGAATATTTTCTCTTCTCTTTTATTTTTCGCAATGTTAAACAGCAGTGATATCAAGGTCGATGCCACAAGCCGTGGCGCGGGTAGTAAGACGAAATCATGCCTCCATGCAGTTGATCACCTCGCTACAAGTGGTGATCAACCATTTCTCCGACCATAATATCATTTCAGAACCACTTCCAAAAGGTGTCCTTCCTAAGTAGATTATCATACTATTTCTGGCGATAACTCTCTTTCCAATATATTCTGCAACTTAGTAGCAGAGAGACGATGAATAACACAGTTATACCAATCATTTCCCACCGCTGCTTACATTGGCTCAGAAGCAAAAGGATAGGTCGTCAAAGTTGGCCTGGACGCTGTTACGCTTTACACATGTAATACGATTAGGAGGGATTTAGATAAATAAATTGAAGAACGTTTGTTGTTGTTATTTTTTATTTATATTTTTATTTAAGTTATATTTTTACTTTTAGTATATTTTTACTTTTAGTATATTTTTTTTTTTTTTTTTTTTTATTTTATTATATTTTTACTTTTAGTTATATTTTTACTTTTAGTTATATTTTTACTTTAAGTAATATTTTTACTTTTAGCTATATTTTTACTTTTAGCTATATTTTTACTTTTAGCTATATTTTTACTTTTAGTTATATTTTTACTTTTAGTTATATTTTTACTTTTACGCCATCACTAGCGGAAAAAGTCGGGGTTTCTACTGATAGTTACCTTTACCGACGCTAGTTGCGTTGAAAAGCTCGTGGCATGCCACCAAGCGTTTCAGTAGGAGACATCACTATTACACAGGTAGTTTATTGAAATGATCTTGCAGAAGAGGGGCCGGTGTCTCTTCGCCCGCCCATTCGAAATCGCCTTTGCACTACCGGGAGCGGTAGCTCAGTGCATCAAGTGATGTCACTGCAGCGCTTCTGACCGGGAGGTCATAGGTTCGAGTCCTGACGGCGGCAGGATTTTCCACACTAGCTTTTCAGCTAGGTCGAATTCAGTCGCTGTCTGGAGGAGAATTCTAGCGGCCGCATCTCTGATCGGTAGTTTTCCGTAGTTTCTCCGATCAACACCAGGCGAATGTCGGAGCAGTACCCTACTAAACGGGCCACGGACCGCGCGCTATCTTTCCTTCCTCTTACTTGTCCTATCCTCTCCCCCTTAGACACACACTTACACTAACATGCACTACACTACCATATATTCCGGGAGACCGGTCGGGAGCATAGAGCTTGTCCCGGCTGGGGCGGTGCCCTGCTGGTGGGAGAGTCCTGGTTGGGGGAAACCCCACTAGCCGACGGTATGTCGGCGCCGGATCTCGCCATCCAGCGAGGGAAGATCACCACCATCTCCCGAGAAAAACATGCACTACATAACGGGACTAATGACCAAAGCAGTTGACGCGCCCGGAAACACGAAAAACACAAACCAAACCAAAACTTTGCTCTCACTTTCCTCACGCCCTCCCACTCCCCTTACGCCTTCCACGTGTCCCAATGTAACAGGATCCTTCCTTCCAATCTTTGGATATCACATGATTGATTGATTGTTATTGATTCCGATCGCGTCAAATGCTAATGTTATCAGTCCCGTAAGTGTAGTGGAGTTGAAACTGAATTGAGACTGAGTTGAAAATCTTCCCCTCGTCGGGATTTGAGCTTCGGACCTCTCGGTCAGAGGCTCTACAGACACATCAGATAATGACCTAACCCACCTCTCCCGGTTTGGATATCACGTTGCTGATAACTATGGGTAGTATTAGTGTATAACCAAAATAACATTTATTTGGTTCAGATGATTGAAGTTATACTAACTACCGAGTAGGTGACGCGAATACAAAACATCCATGAATATTCACCAAAAGCAGAGGAAATAGAAAAAAAGGGAAAAGAAAAAGCTGAAACGAAGAAACGAATCGTGTTATATTTGTGTCGAAAAAAGTCTCACCTCTTTCTCCGACCATAATTTCATTTTAAAACCTCTTCCAAAAGTTATACTTCCTAAGTAGATTATCAGTCTACGTCTGGCGTGTAGTTTTTCACGTAACTCTCTTTCCAATATATTCTGCAACTTAGTAGCAGAGAGACGACGGATAACACACTTCTGGCGATCGTTTCCCACTACTGTCCCCATTGGCTCGCAAGCAAAAGGCCGATTGTTCGAGCGGAATGACCTGCTTTCTAGGCGCTTCGCTTCCCTTCGTCTGGCATCAATCGCGCTCAGGCGGCTGCTGTTAGACTGATTGATTAATGATTCCGGGCGCTTCAGCTGCTAAAGTCATTTGTTCCATAAGTGTCCTGAATGTTTCCATTCCGGCAGGTGGCGGTGTTCTCCACCCGCTGGATGATTCCATTCCACCGACCTACCCGTCGTGCGGGTTCCAGGGATCTCCACCAGCGGGTCACCGCCCCAGCCAGGACAAGCTCCAAGCTCTCGATCCATCTCCCGACATGTGTATTAGTGTAGTGCATGTGAGTATAAGTATGTGTAAGTAAGGCGCGAGGATAGGACAAGGAAGAGGAAGGGAAGATCGTGCGCGGTCCGTGGCGCGATTGTTAGGTTATTGCTCCGGCATTCACTTGGTGTTGATCAAAGAAACGACGAAAAACTACCGATCAAAGCAGACGGCCGCTGGAATTCTCCTCCAGACAGTGACTGAACGTTACGTAGATACGTATCTAGCTAGTGCAGGAAATACTGTCACCGTCGAGACTTGAAAACCCAGGACATCCCGGCCAGAGGCACTGCAATCTCAACAATTGATGCCCTGAGTCACCTAATCCCATCAAATACTATTAGAAAAGTGGTTAAATGCCTCGATCTTCCTTAAAGTGTTTTCTGTTTTCTTTGGCTGTTTTCACAGGCGCATGCTAAATTGAGAGGGGAGGGGTAATATCAACATGAAGGGAATTGCGGTTTGTGACATTGACCCTATCTGATAAGCTATGTAACTCAGAGTGTACTAAAAGATCTGAAGCGTGACAAGGTTTCCAGAAAAAGTAGATTCTGACTGCACAACGTGTTAAAAGAACATACAGGAACAAGAAGTGTACAATTTTGCCTTATCATGGACCTACAATTTTTTGCCGAAAAATCACCAATTTCCTCTACATTACAATTTGTTCTCTTAACTACGTAAGTTGGAAGTATGCGGAAATGTAAAGAAATTCGATACCGTCTCCATACGTATTGATTTCGTAAAAATTTCAGCATTCTTTAAACACCCCGATCTTGAAAACTCCTTCACTTCATATTTTACTATATGTAGACGTAGATATACATTGTCGAAAATGCTTGTGTATTCAGAGGAACTTATACAAGATCATCCAAACAAGAAACCAAACAGATAACGCTACAATAGCTCGTTCTTGCATAATTTATAACGGTTATGAAAATGTTAATACTACTTCAATATACATTTGTAGAACTTACAAATACAAGAATTTTAAACAATGCACGCAATAAATCACTACTGAAAACTTTACACTGAAATATCATTTAATACACGGTTTTATTCTACAATTCGCTTGTAGTTTAAGAATTGGCAACTAATTAAATCTCCCCTTTGGCTAGTGACAACACTCATAAAATCTGATGATGTGAACCAAAAATGTTTGACAACGGACCCCGAAAAGTCGGGCGTCGGAATCCTCGTGTGAGGCAACTTCAGCCCTGGTACTTCCAGAGGGGGTTACCCCAGCCCAGCGCAAGGCCAACCACTTCTTCCCCAAACACTCGACAGCTCAGTGGACCCGACACTATAGTCCCCTTTAGATACAAAAAAACTTCGCGATTCAAACTAAATTTCGAAAAGAGGCTAAAAGATAATTCTGAACAAGAGTTAGAGCATGAGGACATGTCTGAAGATATAATAAATTATTTTACTATTGCAAATGCAAATCTTCCTTATAAAACGTCTGTTATTAATTGTTTGCTATAAACGGCATGGGCTATATCTTCCGTAATTCTCAGCAATTGGAGGGTAGTGGAATGGTACGGTCTGAATCCAAATTGACAGGGGGGAATTATGTTGTTTGTAGTGAGGAAGGCATTTAGTCTAATGAGGATAAGCTTCTCAAATATTTTACTGATGATTGGTAAAAGGATTATTGGTCTATAACTAGCGGGATTACTCGTACTTGGAGATTTATTGGGCTTCAATTCAGGGATGACCGGGGCTTGCTTCCAATTATGAGGAAAGTAACCTAACCTTCAACAGCTATTGCATCTCCCTATTAGGAATGCCACGCTGCAATTTGATGCATTTTTTAGTGCTGTAATAGGAATTTTATCAATTCCTGTCCGCTTCTTATTCTTACGTTTTTTAATTAATTCCGTTAATTTGTATGGGGAGATAACACTAATTGGTAATGGTGCTGAAGAAGGTTTTATTTTTAAGATTAGCTACTTTGCTATTAAAGGATAGGTCTGAGATTGGATTTGGTTTTATATTATTTTTAAAATAGTTCGCCAGTAAATTTGATTTTCCTTGGGTTATAGTGACCGTTAAATGGGGGTGTACAAAGAAGCCTATTAAAATTTCTATATGACTTCCATATATTAGGCGAAGTTTTGTCCAAATAAAACAAGGCGAATTGACATTTTTTAAATCTTAATTTTCCAGCCCTGCGTGAACTTTACCAAAGAGACGAAGCTACGTACGAAACGAAGTGTTTGGTTCAGCCGAGGTAATCTATATTCTTCCCAAAGGCGTCTTGCCACTCTTATATTCAATGAGAGATATCATTACTTCTGGAATAGTATTATTTTTGTATCCCTGATCCATTGAGAAAATGCTGAGATGGCCTCTAGTGTTGCTTCTGGACATAAGTGTAACTTCATTTTCTGTGCTTGTCTTCTAGAATTCAGTGGGAAATACAATTATTCAAGTTATTGTTTCCATGTTGTCGCGGCAGGAAGTATTATTCTGAAGGACAACATGGATAAGAACCCAAAATTCATTGGGAGCTTTTTTTCCCTTTCAAAACTCAAATAGTGTATGACTTAGTGAAGGGATCACAGAATTTTGAAAATGTGCACACAATTCACTTTTCCCCATAGCACGTCATACGCAGTTTTAACTGTTTTTTGACGTAAAATAAATAAATAAACATACTTTATGTTTATAATGATTAGGAGAATGCGCTTCAGCCAGAGATATTTTAATTATTTTGTAAAATAAGACGTGTTTGCATGCTCCTTTTTTTATGTTACAAAATGGAGGAGGTAAAGTTGAGAAGTACGTGATCGGTTCGAAAGTCTGTCAGTTAATGATTTGAGAAGTGCTTGAATGTGGCTGGTGGGAGAAGGACAATTAGTGGTAAATGTAATAAGCATTGGCTAATGAGAGAAATTGACTGTGATAAGGGAGTTTGGTGAATAGGAGCATTAAATTGTTTACTTACCACGATATCTAGAAATTCCGAGGGAGTGTACTGGTTATAAGGATAGTGAGTCGGAGGGGGACCGCTAAGTTGTAATTCAAATTTGTTGCAAAATGTAAAAGAATTTTTCCGCTGAACGTATTTACTCTACAGTCTCAATATTGATGTTTAGCGTTGAACTCCCCGATTGCTAGCGTTGAGGTTGGATTTGAGACGAGATGTTGAAGTTGCCGTGGCTTCAACGGTATATTCGGAGGATTATGTACTGCAGTAATGATAAAAGTTGAGAATACCTTTCACTTAAGACTAGAGCAACATTTTCAATGTCTGTGGTAATTGACTCACGTAACTGGTCACAGCGAATCTTCTTTTTAACAATTGTTGCTACATCACTCGCTGCCTTTACTAAAGAACGGTCAGATATGTACACCTTGTATCCTGGAATACGGAAGCATGTTTTTATTGTTGTGTTTCTATTAATACCGCCACGTCCATGTTATGTTCTGCGAATTTTCAGAAATCTTTTTTAAAAGAATGCCATTCACATTCCCGTTTAATAATGTTAGATTTCTTATCTCATTTATATCCAAGAGCAGGGTAGTAAGAACCAGGAGAAGTGAATTAGGGATGCAGATTTTGAATACACGATTGAATAAATGAACATTAATGAATTAATAATCTATTGAATTTGGTTAGATATGTTAGGATGAGAAGGAGGTGGAAGAATGGGCCAATGGGATGCTTGGTGGTAAGTGTTGTGGGTTGGATTAACTCGATGCAAATTACGTGCATGAGTATATGCAAAAGTTTGTGGCGAAGAGGGGTGAGGGAGAGTTGGAGACGTTATCGGTCTGTGGCTATTGTTCATAGTTGCATTGGCATAGTTAAAAATTGGAAGACCTTTTACATCGGAAAGCCTTTTGTCTTGCCGGAAAAAATGAACAGTTCTTACCTGGGCCCAGTGATCACCGTTACAGTTAAGATCCTTTGAAGCTTGCTTGATGATTGAAATTTTACAGTATTTTAATTTTGACCGCAGACGACACATCTAAGAGCTAATTTGCAATAGTTTTTTGTATGCCCCAGATCTTGACATTGCGTGTATCTAACTCCAGAATCAGTTTCTTACGTAATTCAGCAGAAATTATGACATTAAATAATCCGGTAACCTTAATCGGTTTTTCAAGTTTGTCTCTAACTTCTACAGCATTCAGTGGCATTGGAGACCTACCCTGTCGTTAGTGATAGGAAACCTTCAGAATGCTAACCTCGGGTACTAGTCCTTCCGCACTGATTTCTTGTTTGGTATAGCCCGTATATTACTCAATAAGGCACTTTAAAATTTTCAGTTTGGATGGCGAAAAGTATAATGCCGATAAGAGTTATTGTTAAGAAATATAACTCTGTATTCATTAGGCGAGAGAGTTTTGAGAATTATTTAGAAGAGTTGTAAAGTCATCACCAATTTCATTTTGTATTTCACAAATAAGTTTACTACAAGACAACCCTTGTAGAATTTAAGTACCTGCGTTAGGAGGCTAATTGTTCATTATGGGACATTTAATGAATAAAAAAAATTAAATAAATGAGCTTCATATGATTGTCACATTCATGATTAAAAATAGGTGGAGTCTTTCTCAGGATTTGGGCACGGGGAAGTCTTCTGCGTTCACTGACTAGCTGCAGCAAGGTCGCTAACGAGTTCAAGCGGTTCGAAGTACTTACAGGCTGATGCGAGGCATTGGTTTTGAAAGTATGTTGTTCAGCCATCCTTCTAGCGTCACACACGGCTTCTTGGTCGTTGAACTGATTTCGAAGATCACTCCGTGGCCCAGAGGCACAACCATGAGCGTTGTGTGAAGTAGATGAAAAGCCAGCGGAGTTGGGAAGACTTAAGTCTCCCATGTTTATACACTTGAACACTACGCCAGAGAGATAGGTGACCTGCACGGCAGCTCACGATGTTCACTTGCTGCACTGTTGTAGAAAACTGACTTGTTTCCCGCTTTCGTCACAGAGAAACTATACTCCGATTTAAACATAGTGGCACTTATATGTCACGTGGTGGAATGAAAGGTGAACATTGTCATCCAATCGAGAGCTCCAATACCAAAACTTTAAGTCGCAACGAAGCTCCTTCTTTGATGACAGTGTCCCCACTCCGTCAAGCTTGTGACTTTGAAGTCCCACTATGTTAAAATCGGAGTATAGAGAGCGTTGCTGAGCAACCCGTACTCAATGGCGTTTCGCAACCTACCTGTTTAAATTCAAGGGAGTTCAGTTAACCGACAAATGGTATTTTTCAGTGAAAATTAATAAAGCACAAGTGCATTATATGTTTAATTAGACGTTGATTTATGTAAAAGTTATTTTAGTAATACGTATATGTATCATGCTGTCGAGTGAATGATTGCCTAAAGTAATGGTCCTTGCTTCTGGACGTAAAAACCAAAAACGCAGTGTTTACAGCTTTTCTACATATTTCATTGTAATATTAATGTAAAAACTTGTAAAATAATTTTATATTTTCTACCTATTTCTACCTACTTTTTTAATTCACCAGTCTAAATTAATTTAAAGCTTCACGCAAATGAAGTTGAGCGTATAGCTGGTCTTCAATATTGTATTTGTAGGAAGAAATCAAAATTATTTTAAACTTTCGAAATTTTTGGAAAATCAGAGAGTTTAAGAAAATACGACTGCATGTTTTACACATTCTTCTATTCAAGTAAAACATTTAACCAAAAAAATTGAACAAGTTTTTGGGAAACTTAAGTTGTTGATTAAGCTTCAAATAAAGACCTCAAAAATTGATACATCCGTTTCAAATTCGCAGTGTCTCAAGTTTGGTCAGATCGATGATCGAATATGTGTTATCGAATTCATGTTAATGAATTATCACTACAGAAAAATTATCAGGAAGTAACGAATAACAACATGTAAAAACATTTACCTAGATGAAGCGTTACAATACACTTTCTTTACTACGTACGTACGTAGTACGCGAGACAGTAAAATGAGATTGCCATCTGTATTCAGGTGGAACGAACTTGAGGCACAGAAAATATTAAAAATACTACGTTATTACCATGTTTCAGAAACCGAAAATACCTTAACACAAAATTGAAAAAAAAGTAAAATATTGGCAAATACATTTAGAATTAGTAATTAAATTTTTAAAACCTTCTATCAATTATATATTTATTATGGGTCCGCTGTTAACCCGCCCTCCGAGAACCTGAATGGCATTTCGTGTGTGACTGACATTGTCTTGATGTTATTGGAGGTCTTGTGGAGTCACAATAACTATATAATTGAGACATCCAGTACACTTTTTTTTCAACCAATGCGTGGGTTACAGTTCTGCGACCTCTAAGTTTGTTAAAGAAAAATATATCTTAGTTTTGTTCATTAAATACGGCTTTTATATCCACATTTTAGTAGTATTTCAAGGCGTACAACCTAATACAAACATTTTATTTAATGATTTATTTGAAATAATTGAATGGTAATGTTTTGAATTGTGTTAAAACGCGAAATTTAGCGACAAACTCAAAGAGAGTAGTGGAAGTAGCAGATGTGGGAACAATAATAAAAAAACAATTAATATGTGCCGAAATTTTAGCAATGTAAAATACTTTGTTCCATAAAATTTGTTCTTCAAATTGCACAGTCAAGTTAATATAATTTACGAAAGTTTTTCCACTGACAGGTTTTGGGAGAAAAAGTTGCGATAGGAAACGCGTCCAAATGTCGCCATATTTTCGTGAGGGGTCATCTTTTGAAAAGAAAATCCGACGCGGGCGGTGACTGCTGCTGTGACGGGGCGGCGCCAGGAGGTGGGGGGGGTCCGGAAGGGACGGAGGAGACGGGCGTCGCGTTGTGGGACGACCCCGTCCAATCTCCCGACGTCCGCTCGCGGATTTGCGGATCCGAACTCGAAGCGAAGGCCGCCCGTTTCTCCTTAGCCCCTGCAGCTCGACGCGCCCCGATACGATTTTGCGAAACTCTACTGGGCAAGATTTACTACTACATTATTCATGAAAGGGTATAGGACAAATTGGGAAAGAAAACCAATTGCGTATTATTTTTCCTGAAGGTTGGTTAAAGATAAGTTTTAATTGTAACCTTGAAATGAAATCCAGGCGTTTCTTATTCTTAAGGAATCACAAGTATATAGTTGTTTAAGGATACTTATACAAGGGAATATTTCTATTTATACATATTGTAAATCAGTGATCATGAGAGATATTTGCCGAGACGTAAATATGAATTTGGCTGTAATTTGTGATCACATCGTAATTAACAAATGAGTTGGGTACGACTACCTTTTTAATTTCAAAAATTTATACATCATTATCCTGGTAGCTTGTAAATTTAAATGTGACTTCGACAAACGTGCAGACAGTGTGCTTTTGACGGTAGTAGTTAATAACTTTATTTTGATTATTATCAATCAAGGAGAGTTCTTAAAAACATTGACGGTCTATTGATAATATTTACATACACTATATTATTTTTTAAATTGTGCTACATCTCCTAAATAAGCTGAAATTTAATAGCCCTGAAATGTAGAAATAAAATTGAATTCAAGTTGCACTACGAAAGCCTTCAATTTGGCGTTCCCGTCGTTCTCATTACCTTCATTCGTCATCTGTTGTTTGTTTCAAATCTTCCAAATGTGTTTTACCGACTTTAATAGTATAATTCCGTGATTCTGATCCCATGTTCGCGGGTTCAAACCCGGGCAAACTCGAGGAATTTTTGAGGTGCAAAAAATCGACGGCGTGCATGCGGACGCTTGTCGGCTTATAAAACAACTTCCAGGAAAGACACTTTGCTCATGTAGCAAAATTAAATCCTCTAGCGATTTAGCACCAATCAGAGTTTCGATTTGAATTACTGGATAAGATTGAGATATTGTATCTTGACCTGCGCTATCTGGTTTTCAAATCAAACGTTAAAATTGGCGCACTAGCACCCTTAGGGAAAGCAAAGGGAAACTACCCTAGGTATACTCGTTCAGGATAAGTCGCACAAGAAAGCGCTAGGGGCTTCTGGAGACTAGCCTACACACTAATCAATATATGGAAGAAGCAGAAGAAGATGATGATTGATTTTTTCGTGTTTCCGGGCGCGTCAAATGCTTTCGCCATTAGTCCCGTTAGAGTAGTGCATGTTTTTCCACGGGAGATGGTGATCTTCCCCCGCTGGATGGCGAGATCCGGGGCCGACCTACCGTCGGCTAGTGGGATTTCCCCCAACCAGGACTCTCCCACCACCGGGGCACCGCCCCAGCCGGGACAAGCTCTAAGCTCCCGACCGGTCTCCCGGAATATGTGGTAGTGTAATGCATGTTAGTGTAAGTGTGTGTGTAAAGGGAGAGGATAGGACAAGGAAGTGGGAAGGACAGATCGCGCGCGGTCCGAAGCCCGTTTGGTAGGATACTGCTCCGGCATTCGCCTGGTGTTGATCGGAGAAACCACGTAAAACTACCGATCAGAGCAGCCGGCCGCTAGAATTCTCCTCCAGACAGCGACTGAATTTGACGTAGCTGAAAAGCTAGTGTCGAAGAAGATGATGATTTTCACAGCTACTACTTCACCGGGGCTGGAGCCAACAAACGGGCGCCATCCCCTTGAACAGGCCATCTCCATGCTCAAAAATATGTTCGATACCCGCAGTCTTACACGTGTACATACGGCCATTATTAGAAACAAATCGCCGAATTATCAATACGTCCTCTCCAAGATTAGAACTAGCAGAACAACGAAAGGCAAAATTCTCAAGGAATACTAATGGAACCATCAATGTTCGAAATTAAACATCCCAAAAAAACAGTATGGTTTAGTAATCTCTAATGTGCTCTCACAGGGAATGATTTGATTCGACAATGGCCGAGATTATTAATTAATGATTAGAATTTAACTGGCAAAAGAAAGTTACAGTAATAACAACCAAACTGAGTCTTAAAGCCTCAGCGCTCATGGGTACATCAAGGGATCAAAGCTTGCGCAGTTCACCGTAAAAGAGTACGGGTAGTCAAAAAGTAATTAATAATAATGATAATGTATTTATAGCATTTTTTTGGATATTATGCACATTTCACTTAATAGCAGAATATTATTCGATGTTTCATATTAAAAACTTTTACTGCCAATACTAGAGATAACATACCAAAAATGTACCATATAAAATTTTATATTGACACTAAAATCGGATCATTCGGAGAGTCGGTATATTGATCAGTTATTGGCATGAAAAATGTTTATTACATGTTCCTAAATGTCCATATTCAAAAATTTACACACCCCTCTTCTCCACACCCCTTCTTTTCACCCATTATTTAAATGTCTTCATTTGTAATATCTGGATTATTCTGAAAATCACGCACATAAGTTATTAACAAACTAAATGCTGATCGGTACTAAAATATCTTAAGCATCGAATGATAAAGTTGGAATACTTTAACGGCCATCCTCATTACCCGTTCCTCCATCAAATATTCCTCGTTAGCTCAGCTACGATGAGGATAATGCAGTGAAAAATCAAATGTAAATGAGTTAAGCAATTTCGTCGAACGGGCGATTTCCTCCCCTAGCGCTGCGTCGCTCTGCGCCTCCCCGCCCCGCCCCGCCCTCCCTGCCCCGACCCTCCCGCCCCGCCCCACCCCCTCCACCCCCCGCACCACCCCCGCTCGCCGCGTCGCACCCCGCGCTCTCCATTACAATCAATTCTGGGATGGCGAATCGAATGGCTCGTTAACTCGAGTCCCATTTCGAGAAAGACGGCGGGGGAGGGGGAGGTAGGCTGTCGCATCCCCTGGCAGGCAGCACAGGAACCTCGCCGGAATCAGGCTTCAATTAGGACTCTACGTCTAATTGTGAAAAGTATAAACGTTTCTTTCACAACAACATTTTAAAATAATAGCATATTCGATCTTTAATTAGTAGTGATCTGCTAAAATATGCTATGCTCGTTTAAAGGCGAACTAATGACTGTTGTCCCTTCGACCTCGACGTTGCAAGACGGGTGAACGAAAGTGCAGAACGCGAGGGGAACACAAGGACATCCTGTTTCGTAGTTCTAATGACAATGGACAGTTTTAATTGATTAAAAAGGGTTCTGGAGTATAATATGTTGAAAAGTCTTTGATGAACGGTTTTACCTCGCACGCGTAGACGCAGGCTGCTCGCGACCAGATCTAAAGATTTTTACTTACTTTCCTACAAAAGATAATTATATGTCACCGTTGCAAGTATTCCCCGCTTGATGTAACTTCATTACCTGTGCACGACTTCTAGAATTCAGTGGGAAATATAGTTATTAAAATTATCGTTTCCATGTTGTCGTGGCAGAAGTATTATTCCTTGACAAAGGGTATCATGGATAAGAGCCCAAAATGTATAGCTTGTTTGTCCTTGAAAATATATTTTATTACATGGGAGCGTTTTTTATTTACTTATTTATTTATTTTTATTTAAAATTCAAGTAGTATATGACGTAGTGTATGGATCACAGACTTTTGAAAACGTGCACAGAATTCACTTCTCCCCATAGCATGTCATATACAGTTTTAACTGTATTTGACGTAAAAAAATTTAAAATAAATTTTAAAAAATTTGATAATGCTCAAGGAAATTCGAGGAAATGCAAACGTTTGCCAATGTCATGAACCAGTACTGATGTGAAGTATTTCTATCGTTACGCTGAATTGCGTCACAGTAGTTTATTACTTGTCAATACGCAGGCTGACGTGCGGCTTGCGCCCCTCACACATATAGCATTCTATGAGAGTCAGTGAAATGAAAACGAGACAGACTGTATAACGAGCATGGCACGGTAGTTAGTAACGCTGATAGGTATGTGTGTATAGAAGTGCCCTCTATTGGGAATCAGGAGCGAACAACGCGAACGTTCACCGCTCCACCATTTGTTAGCCGGGCTCGAAGTGAGGTCAGCGAGTCTGTGCGCGTCCGATATCACCACAGAGGCTGGGAAAGAGGAGCAGGCACGAGGTGCAATTCATGCCGAAATGTCTGTCGTGTGTGGTGAGCACGGATTGATACGTGAGCGTATGTTTGAGAGGAATAAACGATTTTCAGAAGGTCGGGTGTCATTGGAACATTGGAACGTTGGCAGGACAAGCTCTTTGGGTCATTATTCCTTCGATTTTCAGAAGGTCGGGTGTCATTGGAAGGCAACAGTTGGCCAGGACAAGCTCTTTGCATCATTATTCCTTCTGTCATTGCTTCGGTTGATGTTGCTGTCAGAAGTGACCGATGGCGGAGTGGAAGATACTCCACTCATGTTGACATTAGTTATGGTACCACTCAGGCCATCTTGACAGAGCATCTGAAGTTCCGGCAATCTTGCGTAGTGAGCTCCCACACCCTGATGGAGGAAAAGAAGTTGAACAGGCGAACAATGTCGACATCACTGCAGCACCTGGAACGGTGTCACGTTTAATAATATCGTTTCCTGTTCCGTCGATTTGCTTCGGACGAAGAGGTGCGCGCCTATGTACAATACTGTGCCGTAGGCAACTGAAAACATTTTTCTCTGAAGGCAAGAGAGTGGGAATAAGAACAGAGAGAGGGAACAAGAGCGAGTGGAAAAAGAAACGAAAGGAAAAAGACAGGAGGGAAGAGGGGAAGAGGGGGAAGAGAGAGAGGAGGAAGAAATGAAAGGGGGAGAGAGGGAGAGGAGAAAAAAACGAAAGGTAGAGAGAGGGAGAAAGAGGAGGAAAGAGACAGAGAGAAACAGAGAGAGAGAGCAGGACAACTTTTGCCGAATTCTGTTATTACAATAAAAAATTAATCGTCTGTGCTATTGTTAAATTGTTGAAACTCTAAGGATGGCTTAATAAAACCCGAAATTCTGGCAAATTTTTAAATGATTGTAATTTATCGCTGACCTAAAGTAAACGAAACAATCACCATTAAATAACGAGGAAAAGAAAATCAACACCTATGTAAATACTATTACACAATAATGATCTTGATTTGTGCATATATCTGTCTAAACTTGGACATCACAGTTTGTCAAATGTCACTAAAAATTCTCGAATAGTGATCTACTTGCAATTTATTAGATTGCTTTACGAGCGCTTAAGTAAGGTACTATTGGTATATACTAGTATATTTTTAGAACGGTCTTCATAAATAAACTATTGCAGATCTGAGCTGTATAGATATATAGCCAGCGCCTGGTTCAGACACCCATGCTGACGGCTGTCATTGGCAACGAAGGCTGGAATTTGCACGTCAATACCGCAACTGGACGTGCGCCGAGTGGCGACACGTGGCCTTTTCAGATGAATCACGTTTTCTGCTCCATCGGGCAGATGGTCGTGGGCGTATTCGGCGTGAAACGTCTGAACGCAAGCCCCCTGCAACAATCGCCGGACGGGCCCAGGCTGGGGAGGGAGTGTGATGGCGCAGGGAATGTTTTTGTGGCATTCCCTACGTGATCTCGTCATTCTGGAAGGCACAATGAATAAACATAAGCGTGCAGCCATCCTTAAGGACCATGTCCACCCCATTATGCGAATTGTTTCTTCCTCAGCAAGACGGCATCTACCAGCAGAACAATGCAACGGGACATACAGCTCGCAGAGAATGTGCGTGGTTCGAAGACCCCCAGGATGAGTTTACAGTGCGCCTCTGACCACCGAACCTCCGATTTAAAGAAATCGAGAATCTGTGGGCCCGTCTCGATCGGACTGTTCGCGCCATGGATTCGCAACCGAGAAAACTAGCGGAGCTGGTCACGGCGCTGCAGTCGGCTTGGCTCTAAATCCCTGTCGGTGCCATACAGAACTGGCTCTCTTCCTGCAGGTCAGCGTTACAAAAGGGGATTTTTCAGCATTTTGAGGAGTGAACACATTCACGTGACGGGACTATGTAACAACGTCTACTATGTTCGTTTTGAGAGTATATTATTGAACTCATGAATAACCATGATATAATTTTACATTTTGAACCTACTGCATGTACTTTAAATCAGTTAAAAAAACAATGGCGGCTTAAACTAAAATACCGAGGTGAAACTTGCAGTGAAGTCATTTGCTTTGAACTCCTAAATTCCAGGGATGTGCTTGTAAAAAAGAAAAAAAATGATTGCCTTCAGGACATACTAAGTAACGAAATAAACTTTTTAAAGAGAATTGCAATAGGTTTTTCAATGCTCGATGTCAGTGCTGAAACTTGTAGGTGCTAAAATGTAACGCAAACCCACCAGCAACTATTGCGGTAAATTCGGAGTTTAATGCGCACAAAGAAGCATTAGACGCCAGGGGAAGGGAGGACAGCTGGGGGCTAGGAGGCGGCTGGCGGTGGATCGCAGAGAGCTCCGTTTTAAATGCAAACTACGTGAAGCGGAAAAGTTTTTCTGGCAGGTGCGGGGCGTTGCAAAGCAGCGAAATCGGACGGTACATTTCGAGGGTAAGGAGCTCTGCGCAGCAACGGTTTCAAGCAGGTCGCTTAACTCTCCATTGATAAGGTGAAACAAACTTACATCACTAGTAAGGTTGGAATTCTAGCGGCCGGCTGCTCTGATCGGTAGTTTTCCGTGGTTTCTCCGATCAACGCCAGGCGAATGCCGGAGCAGTACACTACCAAACGGGCTACGGACCGTGCGCGTTTTGTCCTTCCTCTTCCTTGTCCTGTCCTCTCCCCTTACACACATACTAACACTAGCATGCGCTACACTACCACATATTCTGGGAGACTGGTTGGGAGCTTAGAACTTGTCCCGGTTGGGGTGGTGCCCCGCTGGTGGGAGAGTCCTGGATTGACGACCACGATCCACTAGCCGACGGTAGAGCGGTGTCGGATCTCGCCATCCAGCGGGGGAAGATCACCGCCATCTCCCGACAAAAAAATACACTACACTTACGGGACTAATAACTAAAGCCATTGATGCGCCCGGAAACACGAAAAAAACAATCAAAAAAAAAGTAGGTGGCAAAGGTATCATCCCATCATAAATAAATGCAGCAAAAATATTACCTTG
Organism: Teleogryllus oceanicus; assembly: GCA_964035755.1. Taxonomy (NCBI): domain Eukaryota; kingdom Metazoa; phylum Arthropoda; class Insecta; order Orthoptera; family Gryllidae; genus Teleogryllus; species Teleogryllus oceanicus. The sequence continues at coordinate 63,028,070 of CAXIVR010000003.1, read as the reverse complement.
GGCCTGTGAGACCCAACCTTACCAAAGAAGAGTTAAATATCCATGCGCCTGAAAGCATTTGTTCCTCCCCTGCGGCGGAGGTGGCGCTCCTGGTGGTCGCGTGCAACCTGGAAGCGTCCTCCCCCACCCCTCCCCGCGGAATCGCATGGAGCTTCGTGTCTCGCAGGAGGCCTGGACGCGTTCGCGAGCTCAGAGCCGACTGGGAACAAAGCTGTGCGTGCGGCGGCGAGGGATCGGGAGGCTGCGATGAGCGGGAAACGGAAACGAGCGGCACAGGGGATAATTAATTTCTGATGCAGTTATGGAAGGGGAAGTGAGGTATTAGTTCGAGTTGGTTGCTAGAGGAGAGATGTAACGATAGCGATCATGAGTTACGGTCGCAACTCGGCCAACAACTATAAACTTGAATTTTCCGTCCGAAACACTCCTCAAGACCAGACTCGTCTTACAAGAAACAACGGGAAGTCCAATGCATTTTTCACTGCATTTTATTGAAATAACCTCTTAAACCGATCGTCAATTAAAAATATAATCGTATTACCTAAATAGAATGGTTAAATTGAGATGGTTTCCACCTTTTATTATTTATTAATTATAGAAAAGAAATTGATCACTGAACGTAACGGAAAAATACCGTCATTTGTTTCTTCCATTTCCCTTTCTTGTCGCTGTCCACGCCAATTGTTTCAGTTCCACTTAAGTATTCCATGCTCGTGAACGTCATTTAAGAGCCACCGAAGCTTGAAGGAGGCTGAATAATAAAGATGAAGTTCTTCGGGAAAAAGTGTGTTGAATTCAATCTCTAACAAAACAGTAAAATTATACATAAAGGTTAATCAAGTGTGTTTGAAGAGATGAAAACAGTTAAATTCAATTTCGTGGTTTCTTTTATGTACTTAAATGACCAGATGATAACATGAAAGTATTAATCTTTTCAATTTGCAGAATTTTTTGATAGTGTTAAAGCCATCTTGTGAATTGCTCTGAATTGCAATGGTTAGATTTCATTGAGTGTTGGGGCGTTTCCAGGTGGGATGATAGACAATCAGCGCAAAGCTTTTTAATGTGTAATTGCACAGAAATCTCACAATGGTCTGACCACATCACCAGGAAAAAGTGTCCTGAAGGCAAACATAACGTAGCAGGTGTTACGGTTAATTAATGAACTAAACATTTTAAATGTGAAACATGTTCATTGATAGGAATTAGAAAGATACATGAAAGACAAGAATTTCCATGAAACCCTCATTGCAATGACGGGCGATTGATTTGAAGAAACTGTTGAAAGTGAGGAAAATTATTCGAATACATTTAGCAGAAAGCGTTTTCAAAAGGTTACATTAATTTTAACAGATCGTAAACCGTGGCATCATTGCAATCCTAAGCAGACTGCTAATGTAAATTCTTGAACACTATCGCATTTCTTCCCTTCTTATTTTTGCTCACCTGCACAAACCCAAAAGGTTCGGATATGAAAATTATTTTTCAATCTCCTGCAATAAGCTATACGTAAGTAATATGACGAACTGAGGTTAAGATATTTACTTCTCTAGTACGTATTTCAACAAACTGGAACAACACAAATTCCAGAACTGGAGCACCAATTTCAGAACTCGCTAGCAATAAATAATCTAATTATTATCTAGAGAAGATATTACGACATGGAGATATCTAAAGCACAAGATAAAATTGCAACTCATTTCATCGACTCTTTTATAGACCATGTCAATAAACTGGCGTAACACAAATCCCAGAAATGGAACCCAATTTGAACTCGCTAGCAATAAATCAGCTAATTATCATCTAATAATGATATTACGGAGCCCAGGTATCTAAAGCACAAGATAAAAAAAACAGCAACACATTTCATTGGGCAACTGCTTACAACGCCGTGCCACATCTCAGTTCGGGCGGATCTCTCCACTCCAAGAGGATTGGACGTTTCTAATCCTCCCGCTCCGCTCACTGACTGAAGGAGAAGGACTGAAGTGCGCGTTGCCAAATTACGCGATTCGGGCCTCCTCGTGCAGCGGGGCGCGCCCGGGGCGAGGGCGTGGGCGGGGCGCTGCGTGCATGCTGGCCACGTGCGCGCCACCGCTGCGTGAGTTGCTTGGAGGCGGACGGGGGACGGGGGCGTTTGCTCGCGCCCCCGACAGTGGCGCGCCCAGGCGCCTGCGACGTGCGAAGGAAGCTAACCGCCGCCGCCCCGCCCCCGCCCCCCAGCGCCCAAAAACACGCACGGATTTGCAAGTGCAGTAGACGAGGAGTAGAGCGGAATTTGAACACACTTTTCGGTTGGACTCGCTCTATGAAGTAAATTAGGAAGCAAGGACGCTGTGTGTCTTACCTTGAGAACCGAGGATAAGATGAGGTTGTTTTTAAATTAAATTCTCAGAAAAGTTAATTCGCTTATGTGTGTATGTTGAAGCAATCAATTCTTTCTCACAACTTAATAACAGTTATACTGTAACCACAAACATTTTTAGAGCACAAAATTGTTTTGACAACAAAACTTACTTATATGTTTAATATTTCTATGATTTCGAAAAAAATTACTTTCGAAATTGTAAAAATTATCCACCATATGAAAATAAAGAAAATGCATTTGGGAAAATGCGCGTGATAACACTAATGCAGCACCAGCAGACAGTGCCAAGAGTGAAATATATGGTTTAATTTCTGAATAAATTAAAATATTGTTGCAATATGGTTGAAGTCATCGCTACGTCATTCCTTTCCGTAAAACGAGGAAATCGGACGGGGACGTCCTTACATTAGATTTAATTGTGTGTCTTATTGTTTACGCTACGTAAAGATATAAGAACGTGACCTATTTATTATAATGCAAAAATTGAGAAATATGAAGAAAATAATAACATTCTTATTCTCTTTTCCCTTCTTGTACTACAATACAAGGAATCACGAATTTTTGTCGTAAAGTCCTTCTTTAAGGTTCTTTGGGGCTCTAACTCTGCACGCAACTCAGTGCTCCGGTCTTTTAGTGCCGTGTCAAACGTGGATAAGATTGGCGCATGTACAAAGGGGAAACACGCAATATTGTTCCAGGGTTTAAGCCCCTGGTTTAAGCCCAATAAGATCAAAGGCCTCTTGCCTGCAGGATGGGTGGTTAGCTTATTGCTAATTCTTACAATTATTGTAGTTTGTGGAGAATATGACACTATGTTAATAATTGGGTATGCTTTTGATGAAGTCCCCATAAATGTTTACGTGATTTCCACATGTCTTCATTCAATTGTTGACCATTAAATGAGTACTGCAATGATTGATTAGTGATTCCCGACGCGTAACTGCTGAGGTCATATGTCCATAAGTGTATACTGGCTCCGACTGATGGGGACTGAATGGTTTTCCCTAGGAGGGACGGTGATCTTCCCTCGATGGATGGTGAGACCTGGCGCCAACCTGCCTGTCGGCAAACTGGGTTTCCCAAACCAGGTATTTCCCACCAGGAGGCACCGCCCGAGTCGGGACAACCTATAAGCTACCAACCGCTTTCCCGGCATATGTGGTAGTGTAGTGCATGTTAGTGTAAGTGTGTGTATAAGGGATGAGGATATGACAAGGAAAAGAAAGGAAAGATCGCGCGCGGTCTGTGGCCCGTTTGTTAGGTACTACTCCGGCATCAGCCTGGTGTTGATCGGACAAACCACAGAAAACTTCTTACAAGAGTAGCCGGCCTGTAGAATTCTCCTCCTGACAATTCGACACAGCTGTGAAGGAACTCGAACATGGGACCAGGTTCAAGCCAGTGACGAAGGCGTTCCCCTTTTTTAAACATCTTAGTCGTTGTTGAGTAATAATACTAAAAGGGGGTACTGCCGGTAGGCCACACGTTGGCACTGGCTTCCACACGCGAGGCAGCGCGCGCACTGGCGCACTGCCTGGAGGGCAGAGGGGCGTGGGCGGAGGGCGTGGGCGGAGGGGCGTGGGCGGAGGGGCGTGGGCGGAGGGGCGTGGGCGGAGGGGCGTGGGCGGAGGGGCGTGGGCGGAGGGGCGTGGGCGGAGGGGCGTGGGCGGAGGGGCGTGGGCGGAGGGGGGGGCCCTGGAAGAAGACCTGGTCGCGCGGATCGTAACGGCCGAAGCGAATAAGGCCAGGGCGGCCGCGCGCCCGCCTGGCTGTAAAAGTTCAATATCTGTTCGTTCCTTTACGAGCCCTTCGCCGCCTCTTACGGCGCTGCCTCCCCTCACCGCACCCCCGCGCCTCACCCCGACGCCCGCGCACTCAGGCCACCGACCTCCGTCGTTCGCCCCGGGCGGTTTTACGCCCGCCGCCCGCCCTCCCCGCACCCGCGTCCGACCTGCTGCCTCGACGCCTTCAGGTCGCCTTTCTTGACCCACTGTATAATGTCCGGTGGAATAAATACTGATACCGCTCTCGTACTAAAGCCGATTTTGGTGGCTCATGGCATCGACAGATGTCGTTGCTGTGCCTACGACCGAGGCTTTCTAGGGATCGAGTCCCGGGTGACTGGATTTCTGACACTAGCTAGATATCTAGGTCGAATTCAGCCGCTGTCTGAAGGAGAATACTATCGGCCGACTGATCTGATCGTCAGTTATCCAAGGTTTCTCCGATCAATATCAAGCGAAGGCCGCAGTAGTATCCTAAGAAACGGTCCGCGAACGCGCGCGATCTGTCCTTCCTCTTCCTATCCTGGCCCCTTACTTACTCTCACACTTACATGCACTACACTACCATTCATGCCGGGAGATCGGTCCGGATCTTGTAGTGCTGGGGCTGTGCCCCGCTGGTGGGAGATACCTGGTTACCGAAAATCCTCGCCAGCCAACGTTAGTCGGTGCCGGATCTCGTTGTCCAGAGAGGAAAAATCCCACCACCCCCGCGATAAATATTTGAACTACACTTACGGGGTAAATGACTTTGACAGTTGACTCGCCCGGATTCAGTAATCAATCAATCTCGTACTAAATACAATTTTCGTTTCGTAGTGTCAGTTCTTCAAAAAATATCGGTTCGAAGCCGAACCGTATGAGTGTAATTCTTCCCCACAGTTCTTGCAGGCTTTCACAGCGGCCGACCTACTTTCCGCGTTGGTCCTGTTGGAGCTGCCTGCGTCCTGCAGAAACAACGCTCAGGGGCGACCTGAAGGGGCAGGGGCAGCCGGAGCTACTTGCTCCAGGCCTGGACGTAATTGAGGATCCGAATTGTTATCATTCTAAAGAAATAAAAAAGGATTTATCTCCAACCCAAATTTAATGCTATAAGTTATTTACGATGCATGGAGAAATGAATTCTGTTTATGAACTGGGGGAGAGAAATTTTTCTGTTCGAAATAAGGGTCCCCTTGGATCAACCGCCCGAGCTCGTTGGTTTCCTCTGGGCGCCCCTGGTCCCTGCGCTCGGAAGGTCCTCCGCTGCCTGTGCGCTCTCCGCCAATGGGAGCGCCCCGCGTCAGCACTCAGGCGGCCACCAATTTGAAAGGCGCTGCGTCTGGAAAGCCTTCCCCAGATGGCGGCCGTGAAGTGTGGAGTAGGACCGCGTCGGGGAATGAAATACTTTTTTTCGGAGCGGCCAAGCGGATTTATGAATGTAAGGACATTCAAGACTCGGCCCAAGACGTGACTCTACTGTTCAAGTGACCTCGTGATCTCTGGCGACCGTAAGGGTGATGACATGGGATGTGTTAATGGGGAGGAGGGCGAAAATTGCTTGAGCGGTGGCAGCCATAGCGATGTCGATGCTGGGGCAAATGGAGGCAGCGGAGGCGATGAAGGGGGGGGGCGTCGACGTGCGTCGTGGGACTAGGCCGCCGTCACGTCGTGACCAAAGAGGATGGAATTTTTCCTCCTTAGAAAGCACCAAACGGGGTGCAAAGAACTTCATCTACGTGTCGCAATAGCTTCTCATCAGTGCGCTAAACTAAACGGAAAGCCCGAGAACACTAGTGGCCTTGCAGCACCCTGAACGTTTCCGATAATTTGTTACGGAAACGAAACATTCTGATGTTGCGCATTTTATCCTACTAATCATAAAAACTTTTGATTAAACTCTCTTCGGACAGACAAGTGCGGGAGATTCAATTGTACAATTTTGAAAGATTTGGAATTTTTGAAATTTATGGGATTAAATGATTCCGTAAATGGCAAATAATATTTAATGTTTGGTGGCATCCCAATTAGAGCCTTGAAGTTGCATGGCATCAGGTGAGTCATTAGTCGAAATGCACTGAGTAAGAGGATTCAATCACTTCGGCAGTATAATAATGAGCGGAATAATATCCACTTAACATTTTTCCAAACACAATCCAAACCATTGAATTGTTTTTGGATTTTCCGATTACCTGGGCTCTAATAAAACAGAGACACATCTCATAGGCCAGAGCTACATACATTTCTTTCAATTTTGCTGAAGTGAAAAATAGAACATAGACTATTCAGAAACATTTTACATGAACAGATTTAAATATGAATATAACGAAATTGATAGCATACATGAAATCTAGTGTCAATAGGCTCCCTTGTGTCTCAGAGCGAAGTCCCTCGCCTTTCACCAAGGATGTCCGGGTTCGATTGCCGTCGATTCCCGGACTACTCATGTGAAATTTGTTCCAACAAACAAGTTTGGGTTTCTTTACAAGGGTAGTCCAAGTCCTGTAAACATGCTCGCTAAAACCTTTAATCCAATTCTAGTTCAGAGAATTATGATAAAGAATTCTTGAAGGTTAAATAGGTTATCGAAGACTCCTATAACAACTGCTGTCAAATCCCACCTGAACAATTGCTGCCAAAGCCCACTTAATGTTCCAATCACAATGCAGGAAGTAAACGAAGTTATCAATATAACAAACAACTGGACACCTGGTTCAGATGGGACTCCAACATCCTCATATGGAATCTTCCTGTAGAAGGCAATGAAATCCTCTTCAACTTTTTTAATTTTATTATTAAAAAAATCTTCCCTAATACATGGAAAACAGCAACTTTCGTCCCCATTCCTAAACCAGGCAAAGCAAGATCCCACCCAATTAACTATCGCCCTATTTCCCTAATCTGTAGTCTATGTAAGATAATTGAAAAGATCGTAGACGTTTAAGTTGGTTTTTAAATCACTATAAAATCATTGAAGATAATCAATTTGATTTAGACTTGGGCAAAGGCATGAAGAATATGTGGTCAAACCAATAATAATCTCAAAACAAGCACAACTCATAAGAAAATTGAATGTTTGCCCTTAAAAGTATGAAAACTCTCCATCGTAAACAAATAACCCTTTTACGCATTAGATCAGGTCATACCAAATTTTCCCATGGCCATATATTAGAGGAAAACCTAACCTAGTGTGTACTTCTTGCAATTGCTGGCTGAACATTAATCACATCCTGCAGGAATGTCCCCAGATTCTGTCTGACCTCAATTTTTTATACGGAAGGTTTTGGTTCTACTTAAGTGATAATACTCACCAAAGTAATGTAATTTTTTTATAGGAATAGGTTTTTGGAAAATATTTAACTGTATATGAATAATGTAATTTTTATTCCTTTCTGTAGTAATTATCATTGATGTGCTTTTCATGTTTATGTTTCATGTTTTTGTCCCTATAATCATCATTGTAATGTAACCTCAATATTGTAAAAACTTAATATTGTGAATGTAAAAAATTTTTTTTAATAACCTAGCTGTTGAACTTACAATAATGTTTTTAAAAGCGATTTATTATTCCGAAGTTTCAAAGACACAGAACGTTGCTAAGTTAGTAGACATTCTTTCATAGTAAATTTCGACGTGAAAACGTACGGAGGAAACAGGCAATTTGAATACACCAAAGGAAATTCAGATTCACAGAAATGGGAACACACAAGATCACAAGCACTGAAATGGAGAGACAAACAAAGTGAAATAAAAATGCGTCATAACTTGTTACAATTAATTTTCACCCGAATCAAGGACTAACCGGAGGCGAGTCAAGGAAGAATCCTTTAATCTTCGGTGCGCTCTCCGTGTTCGTCGACGACAACGTAATTAGGATGGGCCGGCGGCGGGCTCTCGGGTAACATGTATTTGCAACTTTCAGAGCTAATCCGTTACATTTCTAAATTATACAACTAGAGCGCTCCAAAGGGCCAACAGCGGGTTATATGAGCATTTTTTAAAATAAAAAGTGGCAAAACCGTTAGAACTTAGTTGCATATGTCCCGTCAGCTTCGGTGCGGGCCAACCACCGTTTGATTTGCACTGCCCTCTCCCTCGGATTTAACCACAGACATATGGGCTAAGCACGGTTTTAGACAAAGATACAAATTGATGCAACATCAATACACCAAGGCTAGGAGTATACAATGCTTTTGAGATCTCGGCTAAATCGATATCTTTCTGTCAGGAATGAAAAATCTTGCTTACAAGTTTTATTTATGATGTCTATATCTATTGAAGAAACAAAATAAAAAAAAGGAAGTTGAATTGACCAGAAAGTGATTCCTCAAATAAGGACGCTGGGCTTTTATGGGTTAACTTCAACGTGAAAACTCAAATAGAAATAAAACAGCCAATTTTAAACGCACGAAAGACAGTTCTGATTCACAGGAATAAGAGTAAATAATAAGATCACAAACATTGAAACGAAGGAGACAAAGTGAAATAAAACGCGTCATAACTTGTTACAATTAATTTTCACCCGAATCAAGGACTAACCGGCGGCGAGTGGAAGAATCCTCTAATCTTCGGTGCGCGCTCGGGGCGCCCTCGCCGTGTTCGTCGACGACAACGTAATTAGGACGAGGCCGGCGGCGAGGCCTGCGGATGCTTTTGTTCGGCCTGTTTTTGTTCCTTATGGAAATTCACGGCGCTGCGTCCCCATCCCTCCGGCGGCAAAGGCGGAGAAGGGGGGGCGGGGTGCTCTATTACACACGATGCAGCCCCGGGCCACCGGAATCCTTCCAATTTGCTCGCGCGGATTGTGGCTCCGCTGCGAACAAGACGTCTGCAATCCGAGGCGAGAGCGCGCCGCGCGGCCACAGGAAGAAAGGGAACGCGAAGAAGACCAAACAAGGGTTGCGCCACCTCCCAGGGACAAAACTGCGTTTCGTTTCACCCTCTAAAAAGATCTATATATTTTGTACACGAGTAAGCACAATCTATATAATATATAGATTATTATCGTCTCCTACATTATTTCAGACACCTTTTGGACCGGGAGAGGTAGTTCAGTGCATCAACTAATATCACTGCAGTCTCTCTGATCGGGAGGTCCTAAGTTCGAGTCCTGTTGACGGCAGGATTTTCATACTAGCATGTCAGCTAGGTCAATTCAGTCGCTGCCTGGAGAAGAATTCTAGCGGCTGGCTGCTCTGATCAATAGTTTTCCGTGGTTTCTCCGATCAACCCATGCTAATACCGGGAAGTACCCTAACAAACGGGCGAGAGTCTAACGTGCAAGAGTACAGCTACGCTAGGTAACAGGTAACAGGTACGCTAGTAAAATATTATTTTAAACATTTCAAAAAATTTTGTTTAGAATTTTCTCCTTACAGTGCCAATTTGATTTTAAAAGTTGAGGTGTTATTCAAAACTCTTCAGATAGTATAGGTTTGCAATTATGTTTTAAAATAGTAATTTTGATTTATTGGTGTTACGTTTTGTCTATTGACATTACTTGTCTTCACAACATTAATAACTAGTCGTATATCGGCATACTTTATTGTACTATTTTAACGGTTAAATAATCTTAAAATAATGGGGTAACTTGTGTTTTCCGCTCTGTTTTGTACTCTCTCTTTTTAAGTCTTATTCAGTATGGTCCCTACATCTAGCACGTATTGCATTACCAGTCTAACAAGCAAAGTATATGCACTATCTTTTACATTCTTATTGCATTATTTAAGATTTTTAATGACGAAATTCAAATATCTCCAAGCTTTCCCTACTTCATAGTTCGGTTGTTTTTCCCACCCCAATTTGCTGTCCAGTAGGAAGCCTAGGTATTTTTACATTATGAAACGCGCGGATTTAAGTAATTATATAGTTTATATGGTTTTGTATGATGTGTACAGCGGTACAAAATGTGATCGCTTTACTTTTCTTTTCATTTATAGTCACTTATTAGCGTTTGCTTAATCATATTTTTACTGAAATTGTTGTGTAGCTATATGATATCTTGCTGTTCAATTTTCCTCTGAACAGGTGGGGTAGAATCGGGAACGTAGAACCAGCAAAATTATAGAATGTTCAAGAAGATCTTATCCTTTAGATTACGGTGATGACCGTTTCATTGAGGCCTTTGGCCTCAAGAGTTCAATTTTTCAGGCCTTAAAATGCTTCGTTTAGGAGTTATTTAACGATATATGTATATATATATATATATATATGTATATATATATATATATATATATATATATATATATATATAAATCGGAAACGGAAATACGCTCTCATCGCCTCCTATATTATTTCAATGGTATCTTTAGCGGCCCTCACACGCTACCAATCTTTATGTCTGTAAAGAAAGAGAATTTCACGGAGACGAGAATAATTGCACTTAATTCAGAAATGCTGCCGACTGCTGCGGGTTGCATTTGACATGCATATTTAGATGCATTTTTTTACAACAACATTTTTTCTTTCTTATTTTGAAAGCCCTAGTGCAATTATTCTCGTCTCCGTGAAATTTTCTTCTTTACAGACCTCATTTATAAAGATTAGTAGCGTGTAAGAGCCGGTAAAGATACCATTGAAATAATATAGGAGACGATGAGAGCGTATTTCCGTTTTATCAACTTTCAATATGTCATCTATATTCCTGTACCCTATAATAATTTGAATAGCTTTTTGTTTGTATATGTAACAGAAATAACGCAGGTCTGCGAAATTGAAGTTTTTGAAAAATATAAGAGAAATTTTCACTGATTTTTCTGTTCTTTGGTATGCTAAAATCGAAAACGACCTCTATTTTTTCCCATAATGTCAGAATGTTTTGTAAAATCGATATAAATATTTTTGCTAAAATCCTATTAATAGAGGAATTCTCTCGAACAATTTGCATGTATATCCGCCTTGTTTATCAAGAAGCATGTATATAACTTTCAAATCATCGCAAATGATCCAATGATCGTCGGCGTATTTTATTTTGTTGAGCAAGTGAACCAGGTTTTCATGGTCCAGCTGGTGCAGACAACTGGTAACATTAGGAGCGTAGTCTGTAATGCTTCTAATGCAATTTTTAATAAAATTATATTCGCCGCATAAGCAACAAAAGTCACCTGGCAAATTTTCATATTTCGAACTTGCAGCCATGTTTCACGAAATGCCAAAGAAAAGGAACTTTTTGAATTGTTTCTGTGATGTACTTTTCACTAGTCCCTGTATCAGCGCAGGCACGACACTACACATTAAAGAAAAAGCGAGACAAATTGACAGCCGAGTGCGCTCGCCGAAGGTGAGTGCCGTTTCTGAGAAAAGGTTTGATTGATTGATTTTTTCGTGTTTCCGGGGGCGTCAACTGCTTTGGTCATTAGTCCCGTAAGTGTAGTGCCATGTTATTTTCTCAGGCGATGGCGGGGATCTTTCCCCGCTGGGGCGCCGACCTACCGTCGGCTAGTGGGGTTCCCCCTAACCAGGACTCTCTCACCAACGGGGCACCGCCCCAGCCGGGACAAGCTCTAAGCTCCCGACCGGTCTCCCGGAATATGTGGTAGTGTTCTGCATGTTAGTGTAAGTGTGTGTGTAAGGGGAGAGGATAGGACAAGGAATGGGAAGGAAAGATCGTGCGCGGTCCGTGGCCCGTTTGGTAGGGTACTGCTTCGCCTGGTGTTGATAGGAGAAACCACGGAAAGTACCGATCAGAGCAGCCGGTCACGAGACTGAGAAAGGACTCGCGCAACGCTATTGGGAGATTGGACAGGGAAGGACAAAGGTGACGGGAATATGTCGGAGAGGGGTTTTCTGTAGATTTCATCACAATGGAATGATGGTCGGGCATGGAGGGAAGAAATGTAATGCCGAAAAAAATTGTTCATAAAAATCCAAGTTAAATTGAATTTTTCAAGAAAGTGTACGTGATAGAAATGTTTGTTGTGAAATCAAAACTGGTTGTTTGCGAAATCCATTTTTTGTGAATTTTTTTAAATAGCACAAAAACAAAGTTGAGGTACCAATTCCCTTGTATTTTTTATCGCAGGTCTGTGTAATTATTAAATACATTGGCTTTCTGGGCACCTTTCAGGATATCCGTTTTATGCCATTCATTAGAAAGTGTGTTCTCCTGTTCACCTCGTCAGTGGTCGTACATTATTTTAAAAACATGCCCAAGCATTTTCAATGTCTCCTAAAATGAGATGCGATATGATTCTTCGCCGTTTGCATCAGCAAAAGATAAAAATATCTATTAACTGTTGTAAATGCATCAATATATTTTCTGACGTTTGACAACATCGTTATTAATTGTAAATTGTCTATTCTCAATCGTTACAACAGAGTGAATTGTATTATCGTTTTGGTAAAATAATATTAATGGATTATTCACGTTTACTACGCACGTACAAGGAAAATGAAACAGAATGTCAATGACAAACTACACACACAATGTTTGACGAGGGAATCCAATGATTATGGAATAAGGGAAAAGTCCCAATATTCCTAAAATAGGTAACTACATAAAGTAAATTTTGCAATAGATTATTCTGATGCTTCTCTAGTGACTACCATGGTTATTCATGACTCGTATAATTGAAAGACTTCTCTGAAATCAAATCTTATCTTTCGAGGTATGATCAACAAGTATTAGGAAACTTGGTTGGAAACCAATAAAATAATCTTCTATAACAATATAATAAATTAAATAATTTAACATAAGCAGTCTTCACAAATACTGCAATAACATAGTTGTGTTGCATACCACAATGCAATCACCCCCGCGGGGAATTTTCGCCGTGCACAAATAAAACTTTACATATGCATTGGAAACCGCACACGCTAAACTCGCCAGGAATTGTGCAGCATGGTCGCCGGGGAGACGTTTAATGACACACCGGAACGCGAAGGCCACAAACCCCTCTCCGAAATGCGGCCTCACCCCACAAGCCAGATATCGGGGCCGTGTCACCGGGGACGCGAACCCCAATCGGACACTGAAATCGGACACCAAACTGGAATTTTGATAAAACGGGCTTTGATTGTGGAATTACAAACCCCACCCACGATTCTCGATCCATGAGGACGAACCTGACTCACGCCTCACGTTGCCACGGGAACCTTCGAGCTTCTTGCCCCGCAAACGTTCGTTCATAAGATTCTGACGAGGAACGCACAACGGTAGCGAGCTGCGTCCGCTGCGCAAGGTTGGTAGTTGCGCCGTGGGCGCAGGTTGTAGTTGCGCCGAACTCGATTTATCCGAACTTCGATTGCTGAGGGGAGCGCACGGTTGCTAGTTGCGCCGAACTCGATTCCATCCGAACTTCGATTGCTGAGCGGAGCGCACGGTTGTTTGGGCGAAATCGATTCTGATCGAACTTCGATTGCTGAGCGGGAGCGCACGGTTTCTAGTTACTCCCGTCTCGCGAGCGCCCCGCCGCGAAGTCCGTTAGACCAATACCTTCTATTACAGCCTAACAACTACATCTGTGACGTTGTGACATCTAGACCTATCGTTTCGCCAAGGTTAGGGCCGATACATATACGTGAAATGAATATCTAAGATGTGTTGCACAAAGAACATATTTGCTAAGTAAATATAAGTTATTTAAATCGCCAAAACAGTTTAATAATATGACAGTATTTAATAAAATCGGAAGTTGGAGTAGAGACCATATGTTATGAAATAACTTTTAAATGACAAAGCATTGCATACAATTCAATACATTAGATTCTCGTTATTTTGAATAAAAACAGTTCAATTCAAGCCATGCTCTTAAATGCAAGTTAAAATGGTTTTAAATTAAAACTGTATGTTATGTAGTAATCAGAAGCAACGTATTAATATTTTACTGAAACTATATTGTACCTGATACCATAAAATCATTTTAGAAAAAAAATAAAAATCACACGTTTGATTATATGTGCAGCTCCAAATTGATCAAATATATGTACTAAATTAAAGATTATTGTAAATTCATTCATTAATAATTTTAGTAACAATTCCAGTTAATTCTTCCCAAGTTAAATTGACTTATGAACTTTTTCCAAATTAAATTTACTTTATTGTATTCAAAAATAGGAAAGGAGGCACAAAAAATTAAATAATATGGAATAAAATAAAGCCCAAGCTTAGGAATGCAAAAGACTTTGTTTCCTCGGTTTGCAATACATTTTTTTCAAATAAATACAGATCAGTGTTTTAGTGTTGCAAGTTTTCTTTTCTTACAACTTTTGGTAACCTGGTAATTTTTTACTTTTACATAATTGTTTAAAATTATAATTGTTGACACTTTTATTATGTTAGGCGATATCTCATTTGCTTTGTGGACATTACAATTAAATTCTCTTAAAAGAAATGTTGATCAGTGACAACTCTTTTAGTGTAATGGATAACAATATCTCTCTGCTGTTTGGTTTGCAGAAATTCAATTTCATTATCTCTAGACACTAATTTTTGTATTGTTACATAATTCATAATTATTAGATTAACAACATCAAGTTGAAGATTTAACAGTTCTCTCCCATTTTAATCAAATTATAATTACATTCTTCTTCTATCTGAGACGATTGGTCTAACAAATTATTATGACAAATGTCACGCTTAATTTCTTTTAAAACTGTTCTGGCACAATATCCTCGTAAGTAAGTAAAAACTGGCAAGTAGCTGGATGTATTTTGAAAATCATCTTCAGTTTACAAAAGATTCACATGCAAAATATTAGCAGAACCACCCACGTCTACAAAATCACATTCAGTAGTATGAGTTTCATCAATGAGGGAAACTGTAATATCACCAATTGTGTAGGAATTTAAGGTTAGCGGCAACATATTTTTGAGTCTTAGTTTGAGCTCTACATCAAAACTTTTTCTCACAGATACTAAATATTGAGTTCCTGCTATAGTCCTATATTTTCAAAAACGCGCTTCGAAAGAGCCTGTCTGAATTTTTCCTGGCAAAACATAATTGAAATTGAACTCTGGTGTACAAAATTTTGTAAGTTCTATTAATGTATAAGCTGTATGAGAGACAGCCAAATAAGTTTCTTTTGTTAATCTACTGGAATTGATATTTAATTCGTTCCAGTAGTCTAACCAAGTTATCCAAGTCTATCCAAGTTGAAGATGCATACTTCGGGCAATTTGGAAACAGTTATGGAACTGCACCATCTTTTAGTTTCACTCTTCCTAGAGAAGCTCTGTGTTTTTTTCCATTTTCGCCATAGCACTCAACAGTCCGTTGAATGTCCTCGGCAAAAAAAGGGAGTTCACAAACCTACAAAATAAACGTTTGGAAATAATGACGATAGCAAATACATTTTTGTCAACAATTCAGATCACAGTTATTAATCCTTCTATCATTATTAATAACAATTAATACTCCTTGTGCGTTTCTGTTTTTCTTACATTAACATTAACTGCGTACGTTGAAACCATCACAGTAAAATAATCAAACATAACCTCATAACATTAGTTTAAACAAAGAATTAAAATAATTTAATGCAAAAATTGATATTGCACCAGACTTTTCAATATATTCAATACCTACTAATTTATTTTAAAATATGAGCGTATTGTTGCAATACAATCAATAACCAACATTTTTTTACCTTTGAATGCTTATTTGGTTGAAACTTATCTCGTTTTATGGCCATTGTCCATATCTTCCTTAGAATTTCGTTTTTCGGGAATGAAAACATCGATGTTCGTGATCCTTTATTATAATTTACCCGACATTTGGGAACACAACATTTAAAAACCATGTTTTGGATCTAAAGTAGCAGTAACGTGGCACAGAAGAAAGCTCTAAGCCTATCAAAGCTCTCACTAAGTCAAGATGGCCGTCGTTCATCGAAGGTCGGCCTACATATTCCTACGTCACAAGCAGCTTGCTACTTAGTCCTGTAGCAAGGCCAGCTTTACTCAGGCCAGAGAATATACTATCAGAGATGGCGCTCAATGTTAATCCCAACGCTCTTAGATATTCAAATCTCTAATTTTCATGGAGGGGGAAGCAGCCATATTGCGCCCAATTTTGAGCCAATAGGCGGCGCTCAATGACGACCGGGACATTTAAAATTACACTACGGACTACTTTCAAAATGGCGTCAAATTTAATAACATTTTTTAATGTAAAATAAATATGCTAGGCAATTTAGAAGCCAAAAATGATTAGGATTAGGAATTGTAAGTCAGTGAGTGGAATTGTAGTCCAGAGAGTACAAAATAAAATTTCATAAATGCAATATTTATTTCTAAATTATGTAAATGTAGTCATACACAATATAAACAGCTTAATACAGTTATGTAAGCAAAAAAATACATGCAGATTATTTTACTTTGCTTTTGACTAAATATTGAAACCATGAATTTAGAAAATTGTGTAAATTTAACTAGTGACCATTACTTCTTTAATATTGTATCATTATAAAAAAGGCATGCCAGCTATCAACACATGTGAAATTTCAGCTTATTATCAAAATTGCGTTTAAGGTATAATATAAATGAATTTTATTGATAAGTTTTATAAACCAGCAAGAAACTTGCATCTGCACAAACAGTTCACGCTGATTAATTGTGTACAATATCTGAAAACAAAAATGAAATATGTAGATGCTCAAGAATGTTATGTTAATATTTTGCTGGATGAAATTTATATTCAAACTCAGTTCAGCTTCAAAGGAAATTCAGTGTATGGTGGTGCCAGTGGAAATGAGTGTCAGGCAGCGGAGACAGCTCAAGTGTTTATGATTTCATCTGTTTTTTCTCGTTATAAGGATGTGGTGTGTTTTGTTCCTGCAAAGAACTTAAAGGCTGAACAGCTTAACGAAATGATAATGACCGTGTTATAATACGTAGAAACTATTTGTTTCCAAGTTATTTCATTAATTTCAGACAACAATACTCTAAACAGAATGTGTTTTGAACTGTTGTCATTATATATTTTAGAATCTTTTATTCCTCATTCACTACATAATACAAGATTGTTGATTTTAATTTTTGATTGTGTACATATTATGAAATGCGTTGGAAATAACTGAATTGCCTAGAAAGGTGGGCAAATTTCGTTTTCAGATTTTGAAAATCATAGTCAAGTTCGCAAAGGAAATTTTAAACATTTCGAAATTTCGTATGATTTAGAAAAACAGTCTCTTATGAAATTCGGACATGCACTAACAGAGACAGCAGTTTATTCATCACAAATTCAGAGGCAAATAATTAAAAATTTAATGAAAAAATTGGAAATTGGCAAAAGCAAATTTATTCATAATGTTGATGATACTTGCAAGTTTTGGGATGTTTTTTTTTTTTGCAAATGGTGGAAAATTGTTAATTATAAACGTCTGCACTGCATGAAGGTAGACGATTCAATGATCAATATCGAGAAGCATTTAAATCAGAGAATGCATTCAAAATTCAATTCCTAAAGAAAATGGCTGTTTAGTTGAAGAATTGGAGACCAACTGTTTCCAATAGTCAAAGTTTATCTGCTCTGATCTTTTACTCCATTATTATTACTACTTGAGATGCTTTTGTGAAAATACTGACCTATTTTCTTTTAAAATATAAACCCGATTTTAGCTTATTGGGAAAGTTCCAAACTGATGCACTTGAAGCTCGTTTTGGTGCCTATCGCCAGATGTCAGGAGGCAATTATTACACAGTTTTGTTCAGCTTTTAGAAAGTGAGAGAAAACTTGGATTTAGATATAATCTGTTATTATGTTGCAAATTAGGAAACGTTATTTGCAAAATTTTGCAACAAATAGAAGTGAGTGAATATGCAGGACATATTGACATATCTGATTTTCAGTATGTGATTGATGAAAACTTTAGTTTGAAAACCAGTGTTCCAGAGGCTATTATTCCATTTTTAACTTATATTGGAGGTACAACACCCAACTTACATTGGAGGGGAAACAACTACAAAAGCAGAAGTGTGTGATTTGTTTAGCTTGGTTGTAACTTGAGAAATAAGTTTATGTAGACGCGGATAGCTTTAGAAACTCAGCAGAATATAAGTACATGTGTGACTTAATGAATTGTACCGAGGACGATTAATTCTTTCAACTGAAGTTATTTTTTGCAAGGGAATTACATGGAAAATAATGAGCACAATAATAATTGAAAGAAATGAAGCATTTTTGTAAGTTTTGACCAACAGTTTTATTTATACACAAATATCAACAATTCAGTTAAATCAAATACGCTTGTCACTGTCTGAGAAATGTGACTGTAACGTTATATTTAATGTTGTTTTATGTAATACGTTATCAACATTGTTGCATTATGTTAAAAAAAAAAAAAAACAAAATTTAATTCAGCCTAAAAATGCAAACAATAAAATCAAAAAGTTTAACTAATGTAGTTTCTCTTATTGTATACCAAACTCTACCTCATTACCTTCATGCTGTACTCAGTATGCTTATGAGTTGTCAATAAATTTTACATAATGAATAACTTCATATGAATATCTATCGTGAATGCATAAACACCTATGTTTTTTTAATTAAGATTATTCTGAACTGGTAAACATTGTGGTATTATTGTTGGCAACGTTAATGTTGAAAGTATAAAAAATATCGGACAACATAATTTATTAATGATGCACTGAAAAATAGCATTTTTTAAGATATTGAAAAATACCCATTTTAATTTCCTCAATATCAATAATGATATATCATTTTGTAGATGTGTCTTAGTGAATTGTACATTGCCGACAGATTTGTAGACAAGAATTTGTAGACCTTAGACTACCGTGATCACGTGACTCCAAACAATGACGTATGCTTTGGGGCCTGAGTAAAGCTGACCTTGGGCCGGTAGTAATAAAAGGTATTGGTTGTACTGGGTGCTGACATTCATGGTCTTGATCATGGTGGCTTGTAATATGGCGGCGCGTGATCCGAATGCTTCGCCGCAAGCCTAGATTTAAATTAATTAGAAATGAGAAAGAGAACCACAAATGTGTGCACCTAGGAGTCCCCCCATGAATGAAGAAAATGTACCTGTACTTAACTTGAGTGGAGAGAATTAAATACTTGAGTCGAGAGAATGTACGAGTAGTCGGGAATCTAAGCGTGCGTCTGAATTTCGCGTGGACCACGTTTTGCCGCTATTTCCTCCTGCTCCAACGCTACCAGCGGTGACCGGGTGAGACAATGGGACCCTTGCGCTCGGTCGCTCTCAAGATGAAAATAGCCGCCGTCGCCGACCTGCCGCATACCTACCGCTGACCCGAACGCCCATGCCTACAGACAATGCTAAGCGCCGGAAATCATCCATCCCGCAGCCGAGAACGGGTGATCCAATGACCACTGCACCATCACGGAACTGAAAGGTAAGATTGTGAGTGCGTTAGCGGTTATTTCATCATGCATTTTGGGGTCTTCCTCATCAAAAATTGTGTATTTCAATTTGGTAAACCAATGTTTTTTAATCTTACTTCTTTCAATCATATCACACGGTATGCCTTCCAGACAGTATTACCTCCACAAAATTTCAGAACGTATGAGCAAACTGCATTACACACCGAGGGGCAATATGACGCAATTGGATCGACCACCTCTTCCACTCTCCAATGGGCCCGGGAATGTTATAATATGGATATTGTAGCGTCGTGTCGCTAAAACTAGCGTGGGCACGCGGCGCGGTGTGCACCGGATGCGTAGACAAAGGCAGAAGCGATGACGCGTGGGGTTTTTCTGACAGGGTGTGCGCATCGCTAGGGCGGAGCAATGGAGGCGGCGGGAGCTTGCGAGGGCTATTTAAGGGCCGTGAGAACAATAGCTCACCCTTCTTTGTGATCCTGGAGGCAGCAGCGTAAGTCGTTCGTGAGAGGTGCGAACGTGCAGGCGGCCCAAGGAGCCGGCAGTTATTGTCGTAACTAGTGAGACATGTAGTCGGTCTCAGGGCAGGCGGTACTACGCACGGCGAAACATTAGGTAGTATGTAGCGGTGTGTAGCCGTTGTAAATATATCTCCAAGCAGTGGGGTCTATTTAGTTAATTGTATACAGTGCATTGGTTATTGGTGACTACGGTCTAAATTGTGAATAAACCTGCTGTTATTACAACCCACTCTCGTGTGTGTCCTGATTACACCCGTATGACGCCACAATATACAGCTATACTGCAGTTCTTTACTTACCAAAAATATCAAAGAACGTTCCATAACACAACAGTTGAACGGCTGATATTTAATGACGGATGCTTTCTTTCACAATGGTTTGAGTATGGTGTTGTGTTGATGAACTGTGCCACGAAGTTCGTCATTCTCCGGTGCACTTTGGAACTGAGCAACTGACTGCACATCTTCTGGGTGAACAGTAATTTTACCAGCCTCTGAAACAACTTCCGGATTTACGGAAAATTGGGAAGGAATTTGGTACGATGATGTATTGTGGCTTAACAAATAAAACCTTTTTTAAAACACGCTGTGAGTGTAAACAATTACAACACATACAGTATCTAACTAAACAATAGGCACCTTTCACATGTTCGGAGGTTACAGTTTTCTATCTATTTCTGCGTGCATTGAAAAATTAGGCTATTGGTATCTTAAGTAGAGTGTCTTTGCATCTTTTTGGTAGATGTTTAATGAGAGCATTTGGAATGTAATCAAGATTTCAGATCAAGGCAGATTTTTCGGCACAAAAATTCATATTTCCGGACCAAGGAAATGAAAAAGTGGATAAATTATGTTCTTAGTAAATTACGTCCTCTAAAACATGGTGTAGTAAGAATCCATGCTTTGTCGGTCCTTGATACAGATATACTGATCTATAGATTCACGGCAAATGTGTGTGCGTGTGTGTGTCGTGTGCGTGTGCGTGTGGTGTGTGTGTGTGTGTGTGTGTGTGTGTGTGTGTGTGTGTGTGCGCGCGCGCGCGCACTCATCAATTGATTTAAAGGACAACTCTGAGTTTAAAACGGATATATTGATTTTGGGAGGTACTTACCATGAAGCCTCAACAACATTTTCTCAAAAATGGCACCAATTTGTTTGGAATACGCTTTCTCCGCGGATAGTGTGAAGAAGGCATAAAAGAATGGTGCAGGTCTCACTTTCATTGAAATCTCCGATTATTCGAAAATAAGTTTATAAATATTTATTATTATTATTTCGAATATAAAGTTTAAAATTTCATGAGGCATTTTCCCACAAGGACAATATTTAAGCACTTTCCAGAAACAAAGAAATCGAAATAAAATGAAATACATATAATACGTCAAACTAAAGCAGGTATGGTTTCATTCTGCATTTCTAAAATACGAATTATTATTTAACACACAATACGTATACAGTTACAAAGACTTACTATTCACGGGGATTTGCTCGTGAAATATGACCAAAAAATTGCTTGTGCACTCGCCTCATGTAATCG
Organism: Teleogryllus oceanicus; assembly: GCA_964035755.1. Taxonomy (NCBI): domain Eukaryota; kingdom Metazoa; phylum Arthropoda; class Insecta; order Orthoptera; family Gryllidae; genus Teleogryllus; species Teleogryllus oceanicus. The sequence continues at coordinate 63,006,581 of CAXIVR010000003.1, read as the reverse complement.
GATATTCAGCGTGTCTCTTGCGCTCTCGGGGTTGCATTGTGGATGTAAAATAGATTGTACCCATTCAATAGTGAATATAACCCAATAGTAGTGAATACATCATTCAGCAGAATTCAATATACCAGTTATATAGTGAATATAAACTAAATATACTCATGTACAAAGACGCACTACCTACATTTCTCGTAGATTATGATCGGAGAAGAAATTTTCGTAATCGTATTGTTGTAAACAATTCACTTTAGCATTAGGCGGATGATGTCTTTATTGAGAGTGGACCCCGTGGATTACGAGTCGTTTCTTACAGATATTATTAGTTATATGACATACGATGGATATCCGGAAAGTAAGGTTACAATTTTTTTACAAACACACAATTGATTTATTTAAATAAAACTTACATGGAAAATAGTATAGATATTACACCACTTTTTTAAAATGAACACTTTACTTCAATACATTTTCACAACTGTGAGACATCGTCTTTCCTTTTTCATAGAAAAGTGCTGCTAACTCCTTAAGCTGACATCACAAGAAAAGTAACATTAATTTTACAATTATACAGAATGCATTATTTAACATTTGAACTGTACAAATGTGTATAAACAACCTGTAACAAGTATTATATTGCAGCCTCCGGGTCAATGACCCCCATCTCGACCAGGATTTTCGTCCAGTTTCCCTGATCCATTGAGCAAATGCTGAGATGGCCCCTTCTTTTGCTTCTGGACATAAATGTAACTTCATTTTCTGTGCACATCTTCTAGAATTCAGTGGGAAATACAATTATTCAAATTATCGTTTCCATGTTGTCGCGTCAGGAAGTATTATTCCGAAGGACAACATGGATAAGAGCCAAACTTCAATACCTTTTTATCCTTGAAAATAGATTTTATTACACGGGAGCTTTTTTCTTTTCTTTTTTCCCCTCCAAAATTTAAGTAGTATATGACTTAGTGTAGGGATCTTTTAAAAAACAATTTTCCCCATAGACGTCTACGCAGTTTACTGCTTTTTTGACGTAAAATAAAATAAATAAAATAAATAAAGCTACTTCACCACTTCGCATTCGGGAGGCCAGGGTTCAATCCCCAGACCGGGGTTTTCGTGGTTTCCCTCGGTCATCTAGGCGAATTCTGGGATGGTTTTACTGAATGGCCACGACCGCGAGACCGGCGTCGCTAGACGAATTCATTAACTACCTGAAGTCACAAAAGTTAATTGAATTCGAGACATTGCGGGTTCCTGGATGGGTGACCTCTAGGAACCAAGGCCGGCGAAAAGTATAAATTTCGAGTGGGTAGTACCATTGATGGGGAATGTATTTACATTTCATTAAAGAAACACATGATAACAGTATAAAATATGTAGTTTATTCAACAATGTTTAATTAAAATTATCAACACGTCGATCAATTTAGTAAATCGGAAGTTTTTTCCATTTTTTTGGTCAAAATTTCAAATGTGTAATTACCCATCTGGAATATTTTCGCCTGGGTAGTACTTCCTGTTGTACCCTTCTCTTCGGCCGGCCCTAGTAGGAATCTAATGGCGCCGAGGCCAATAATAATTGCCCTTTACGGGATATACAGTGGCTAAATAGAAATACACATATAATTAAATTGAATTGCCGAACCCACTTTGTCACATTTTGCCGTGACATAAAGGCCTCTCCATAAACTAAAACGATTTCGCGATGGATCGCGGCGGCGCACATGCCATTGACTTTAAGGTGGCGGAAGGCCCGGCCCGCACCTTACGATATACCAATCAGGTAAACCGGAAATGAATACCTGTGCAGTCTGGAGAAGAATTCTAGCGGCCGGCTGCTCTGATCGGTAATTTTCCGTGGTTTCTCCGATCAACACCAGGCGAATGCCGGAGCAGTACCCTACCAAACGGGACACAGACCGCGCGCGATCTGTCCTTCCTCTTCCTTGTCCTATCCTCTCCCCTTGCACACACAATTACACTAACATGCACTACACTATCACATATTCCGGGAGGCCGGTCGGGAGCTTAGAGCTTGTCCCGGCTGGGGCGGTGCCCCGTTGGTGGAAGAGTCCTGGTTAGGGGGAAACCCCACTAGCCGACGGTAGGTCGGCGCCGGATCTCGCCATCCAGCGGGGAAAGATCACCGCCATCTCCCAAGAAAAAACATGCACTACACTAACGGGACCAATGACCAAAAGAAATACGAAAAAATCAATCAACAATTGTACACGTAAATACAACACCAACTGACGCTTTCTACTCAAGGAATTAATCAAAACTAACATCAAAACTGTACAGGCGTGCCGGAGTGACTCACACACACGCTCTGGTCTACTCGTCGGCGTAAGTAGCAAGAATTGAATTTACAATCTTCTCAGGTTGCCTGCGCAAGTGGCTATGCTTGGGCAGTTTGGCTGTGCGGCAGACACACACGCTCCGATTTACCTGTCCAGGTAAAACTCGCCGGTATACAGGAACATGTGTGCCGGGTCTAACGCAACGGCATGCAACGACGGGAGAGGAAATGAGAGTGTTCATCTTAATCCTTCACCACAACGACAGTCGGTACGCTATTGGCATACAATACCATTCCTTCGCCTCAGCTAGTTCTGTCTTATTTAACAGCCGTACTAATTGCCAAAAATTGTTTGCTTGTAAGAGCTACACGCCTTGTAACTTTACTTTATGGAATCTCACATAGTTTTATCCACTTTTCAGGAGTTTTTCTCTGAATAATTAACAAAACTACACTCGATTGGTTCCCCTGCTTGTAATTTAATTGAATAAAACAATGTGAACGTGAAAATGTGATCGATCGAAAGATGTCGAAACTGCCATTCGACTTTCACCTGGCAAAGGCAGCAAAAGACCGCCCTGCGATCGTTGCTGCTCCAATCAAATTTGTGCATTCCGGCGGAAAATGATACCGGAGACTTCGAAAGTGACGGTTACTGCACAAAAGTCCCTTTTCCTATCGCAGCGCTCGGAACAAAGCTACGCAGGCACAGGCAAAAGGCTACAAAGAAGAGAAGAAAAGTATGGGTCTTGAGAATGAAGAGTAGAAGGTAATGGCTGAACTAATATTAGAAGGTAACAAAAGTGAAAATGCAGACGTGGTGTTAAAAAACTCTTGCCTAGATGAAAGACGTGTGAGAGAGGGGTGAGAATGTCCTAGAAATGAATTTAAGAATTTGAGGAGGAATGGAAACTGGAGGGAGAGGGAGGGCGAGAGGGATTTATGTTGTACAAAATGTTCCTCAAATGGCAAGCAAATATAAGGCTGTAAAGTTTCCAAATTAACAGCCACATTTCGTGTTTGGTATTTTAATTTGCTTTTAATGATGAGTGTCAGACTGCAATGGATTTTGAAAATTTCGTGAAATACTTGACGGATATCCATCATTCTGATTACATAAGTTAAAGTATTTGTATACCTAAAATGACTCATTCTAATGCATCAATAACTTGACTAGATATTAAGATGGCTTTGCAGGAAATATACATAAGTACTCACAGTCTAGTCTGGTGATGAACAAAAAGCGTACGGAGATAAGTACAATAAGTACCTGTCCACTAAAAATTCGACATCTTACCTGAAACAAAAAAGAGATAAGACATGTTACTTACTTCAACTTTGAGTCACATATAGAATTTATTATCTTATAAGAACCATCAGAGCTTTCATTATAAATGTCTTCAATAACAACGGAATGAAACCAGCATTCATCTTGAATAAGATCGCAATTTGGCGGCTGGAATATTGCACAATGGCCCAATGTCTCGTGAACTAAAATGTAATTTTTTAAATGCAAAAATGTATCTAAAAAAACCTTAATAGTGCTTGAGTAGAGATCATATTTTATACAGGAATTTGCAAAGGAACTAAAACCTAACCGTCGCGCTCCAGTCTGCACGCCAAAATCTGAAACATTCAAACACTACTCTTATAGTTCTGTGAGGAATAACTGCTTGACCTCGCTACGAAGATTTCTTGAGTTGTTGATTTTGCTGATTTTGTTAGTAATTTATTTTTTGTATACCGGAGCTATAATCGTAATTATTCTGCCGATTTCAGCTTTTAATCCATTTAAATGATTAACATTTTTGAGCTGGATAAAGAAAAATCTTGAGAATGTAATACAACCTTACCAGTAAAATAATTACAAGGGTAGTTCACGTGGCAGCCGGAATATACAGTAAAACATTTTGTTTTGATCTGGAAATAAACTACTCTGATGAAGATAAAACACCTCTTTTCATTCACATCCCCGAGTATGCGTGTTCTGTGTGCGAGAATATGATTAGTTGTTTTAGTAGATAAAAGAGTTTCGAGATACATCCGCGATTCTATATTTTTCAAGGTCTTTAATTCTCTTTTGAGTTGTAGAGCTTTTCTACTTAAATTTCTTTTATTTTATTGAGTTTTATTTTGCTTCCATTTTTCTTTTAATTTTCATATTTTATGTATTTTTTTCTTTCTTTCTTTCTATCCATAATTAACATTGTGTAGTCATAATTATTTTCTCTGAGTGCAATTGAGAGTGTCGATAGCTATGTCGTGTTAGTGTAGTGCATGTTTTTTCCTCGGGAGATGGCGGTGATCTTCCCCCGCTGGATGGCGAGCGAGTAAGCGTGTGTGTAAGGGGAGAGGATAGGACAAGGAAAAGGAAGGAAAGATCGCGCGCGGTCCGTGGCCCGTTTGGTAGGTACTGCTCCGGCATTCACCTTTTGTTGATCAGAAACATCACGGAAAACTATCGATCAGAGCAGCCGGCCGCTAGAATTCTCCTCCAGGCAGCGACTGAAATCGACCTAGCTGAAAAGCTAGTGTCGAAAATCCTGCCGCCGTCAGGACTCGAACCGAGGACCTCTCGGTCAGAGGCGCTGCAGCGTTGAATGGTTCTGGATAAATATTTCATAGCGTCGCATACTTCATCTGGAGTTTGCAAGGGTAGTTGACCAAATATGTTTTCGATTAGACAGATACCAATTCGTAAGGTGTGACGAATTTCTCTATTGAAGTTTCACCCGGCCTGATTGAAATGTTCCCCGGGATACAATTAAGTTGCTAAAGCCAATAATTTGCGACCCTACAGTAACAAACGTATAGCTGAAGGAGGGGAATCACGTACAGAAGAATCGCTGTAGTCTGAACCTCGCTAATGCAAGATTCCATGCAATCCCAGATTGCCTGACGTGCGCCAAGTCACCAAACAAGCTCACAAGCGGCTATAATCAAGAGCTGGCTCTTGACGGGTTGGCAACACTGCGTCGAAGGTCACGTGATCGGCGGTCGGTGCCAGTGTCAGTCTGCTACATTGTTGTGACCGGTTCGCGCTCATATACGTGCGCATTAATGTGTCAGTAATTTTAATAACATCTGTATATTAAATCGTTATACATTGTAATTGAAAATTACGTTATTCATTTTCCTTTTTTCCATTTTGTAAACTGAGGTTTCATAAGCGCCAATTGTCTCGGATTATCGCAACTCTACTGAGTTGGAACGGTTACTCCGCCAGACGATCCTTCCCCTTAGTCCCTTTTGCGATCGAGACTCGGAAGGAAGAGGGGTTTGCGCTCGCGTTCAGCAGAAAACGTTTTAATCCGTCGACACCGTGAAACGTTTAATCTAGACGTGAATGTAGACCTCATGTACTCCATAAAAGATATTTGTATTCACCAGATTAATGTACAGTCTTAATGGAATAAGAAAAATGATAAGTAACTTCCACGTATGAAAGAATACCTAGTGTCTAATGTATATGTATGCTTTTATTACATATGTATGCTAATAATATGTATACTTTTATTACGCTTGTTTGTGGTGTTTTATTTCTATTCTTCCCTTATGTTTCATATCTTTGCTATTTAATCAGTTGTAATCTGAATTGACTTTGAAGAAAATATTCAGAAGTGAAATAGAAGGTAAAATAATCAGAGGTGTTGTTTTGCTGTAAGTGTTTATTGGTGTATTAACGTTTTTCGGTCGCATTGCGGCCATCTTCAGAGTACATCTTGTCTGTACCAGGACCAACAGCCGCTTCCGAAGTGCACTGAAGATGGCAGCACTGCGACCGAAAAAGCTTTCTGACTAAATAAACACGTACTTCTTAATAATTATTTATTTAGCGGGAGCGGGAGCTCAGTACATCAACTGATGTCACTACAGCGCCTCTGACCGGGAGGTTCTAGGTTCGAGCCCTGATGGCGGCAGGATTTTCGACACTAGCTTTACAGCTAGGTCGAATTCAGTCAATGTCTGGAGGACAATTCTAGCGGCTGGCTGCTCTGATCGGTAGTTTTCCGTGGTTTCTCCGATCAACACCAGGCACATGCCGGAACAGACCCTTCCAAACGGGCCACGGACCGCGCGCGATCTTTCCTTTCTCTTCCTTGTCCTATTCTCTCCCTCTTACACACACACTTACACTAACATGCACTACACTACCACATATTCCGGAAGACCGGTCGGGAGCTTAGAGTTTGTCCGGGCTGGGGCGGTGCCCCGCTGGTGGGAGAGTCCTGGTTAGGGGGAAACCCCACTAGCCGACGGTAGGTCGATGCCAGATCTCGCCATCCAGCGGGAGAAGATCATCGCCATCTCCCCGAGAAAAAACATGCACTAAACTAACGGGACTAATGACCAAAGTAGTTGACGCGCCCGGAAACACGAAAAATCAATCAGTCAATCAATTATTTATTTCTATAATGATGGTAATGTCGTAAACACCACTCCATTTCCTACCACTAAAATAATCAGAACTCTCAATTACACTGGGATCACTTGGTATAACTTACGAGGAAGTAAGACGACATTGCTCCGTTGCGTGGTAACAGGAAGAGCGAGGATACAAAGGAGGCAACGTTGATCCTGCTCTCTGGCTTCTCTTGGCGGCGGCGGCGGCTCCGAGCGAGAAAAAGCAATTCGGGGAGGGAGCGACGCAGCTTCACCAGGTGATGGATGAAGGCGCTTCATCACGCGACTTCGCACCAGCGAGTAATGCACAACGCTAACATTTCTTTTTTCTCAAGGGTTACGGTAATCTCTTTGATGTGGAAACGCTGAAATTCCGGTAAATATTTTGTCGAAACTAAAAAACGAGAGAGTGCTCAGGTCATCAACTGATGTGACTGCAGTCCCTCTGACCTGGAGGTCCTAGGTTCGAGTCGCGTTGGCAGGATTTTCGATACTAGCTTTCAGCTGGGTCGAATTTGTCGCTGTCTGGAGGAGAATTCTGCGACCGGTTCTTATTAAGTTTTCCGTGTTTTCTCCGATCAACACCAGGCGAATGCCGTAGCAGTACCCTAACAAACGGGCCACGGACCGCGCGCGATTTTCCTACCTCTTCCTGTCCTATCCTCTCTCCTGAAACACGCACTTATACTAACATGCACAACACTACCACACGTCCGGGAGACCGTTCGGGAGCTAAGAGCTTGCCCGGGCTGGGGTGGTGTCCCGTTGGTGGGAGATACCAGGTTGGGGAAACCCCCGCTAGCCAACGGTGAGTCGGCGTTGGATTTCGCCATCCAGTGGGGAAGACCACAGCCATCGTCCGAGAGAAAAATAACATGAACTACACTCATGGGACTAATGACCATAGTAGTTGATGCGCCCGGGATCACTATCAATCAATAAATCGAAATTAAAACGTGTGCCGTGGCATACAACGCGACAAAGTCCTACGATAACTACCGTAGTATATGAACATTGTTTGGTGAGGGAGAAAATGATTTCCATTGGTGTAAAAATATTCATTTTTGCCTAAATATAGTTGAAGGTGGAAGGAGTTGAGAGATCACAACTCTTATCAATTGTTTCTGAACCTACCTTATTTTTTTGTGCAAACTAGTGCCCTGCAGCACTACTAAAGTGCTTACTTTTAGTTTTCACGTAATTAGTCCTGAAAACTAATGCATTTTTTAACAAAAAATATTTTCTCAAAGACTGAGCAATTTTTTTCTTAAAATCTTTCCACAGAAAGAAGATACACCTAAAAGAATATCCAAGTATCATTTTCGTTGAACTCTGACTTGAAAAAATTTTAATTTTAAAAATTAATGCATGAAAGTTTGTCTCCCTCCGCCGTTGTATTATACTGTAACGAATATTGCGTCATCCGCCAGCGCCACCCCGAGCCTGTGATCGCGGGTTACGTCATTTGCCGGCGCTATCACGAGCTGCGCGTGAGCGCGGGTTGCATCACCTGCCGGCGTATTATTCCGGAATGTGCGCGGTGTCCGTAGGATTGTGGATCGTCCCGACGAGTATAAATACGCGGCGGCCGGCGACCGCGGGCCAGTCTTGAGTCCGCAGTGGAAGCTGAACTGTGAAGTGTGTGCGTCGCGGTGAATAGCTGTGCAGTGATTGTGCTCAGTGACGTGAACCGTGTCAGTGCACCTACTGTGGTCGGTGACGAGAACTGTGACCAAGTGCATCGAACTGTGATCAGGCAGTGAACTGTGGCCAGTGCTTAGGACTGTGCGAGGTGTAAGAGAAGAGTAGTGTAAATAAATAAATCAAGAGAAGAGTAGTGTAAATAAATTATCAAGAGAATGTAGTGTAAATAAATAATCAAGTGTTTCCAGTGATTGTGTTAAGAAAAAAATAAACGTTTTTGTTAAAATAATACGAGACTTTTAATTCACCACCTAGAAACGTAACAATACACAGAATTTACGATTTTTAAAACACACGTTCACCTTAACTCTTAAATTTGTATTGATTTGACATTTATTAACCTCTGGTTAATATCCCAACTTATCAACAAACATTTATGTCAGTTTTATTGGAAAAACATTTTATAGAAATTTCGTTTTTTTAGTTTTATTTCTTCTGAAGCGAGTAAATTAGTAGGTTATTAAAATAATTTTTAATTATTCACACCCAAGTCTTTTCATTTTGTTTTTCATTGAATGGGTGGTTGTGCACAAATGAAATTTGTAATAGTTTTATAAAAAAAAATTAATACTGGATGTAAGTAACTTCTTCTATGACATGTTACTGAAACTAGTACAGAGGGCCCGTGAGCAGGGAAACAAAAACTGGGAAAGGCTGCGATGTAGGAGTCGCCACCGCCTACGACCTACGAATATCATTTAGAAAATAATTCAGAGGTGGTTTACTTATTAAAGTATAATTCTGACTGTCTAAGAAATTGTGTTCAATCTTATGAATATTCATTTTGCGATCAATAGCTGCGACCACTTCGTCCTTATTGCAAGGGATTATTACAATCTGCTGACTTTCCTTAAGTAATTTCTTAGTTTGTTTTAAATTACGATTTATTCTCATTTGCTCTTTGATTAACTTAATGGAAGAATATTTAATAAAAGGTTAGCTACATTATGTCTTATGTTTTTATTTTCTCGCAACCTATTCCGCGATAGAGAGAAAGTTATGAAATGCTGCACGAAAATACGGCCAATTTTCGGCAAAGAACTTATTACAGAACCCTGGCAACGAAAAAGTGGATAAATGCAGTTGCAATTTTTTAAAAAAATCCTCTAACACGCGGTGTAGCCAGAATCCATGTTTTGTGGGTCCTTGATACCGAAAAAGCGATTGATGGCAAACGTCTGTCTGTCTAAACAATACTAGCGGTTAAACAATTCAGACGATTTTCTCCAAAATTGATATTTTCCAATCGATCTGACTTATATCGCCGTGCCTTGAATTCGACATCGATATTTTAATTTTGGAGGGAACTTTACAAGTCGTCCCTGATTTTCAAAATTTTCAAAAAAAGGCTTCATCGTTTGTTATTAAATTTTGGTGGTGAATATTCTCAAGAACGTTTAAGAGAATGGTGTAGGTCTCACATTGGTTGAAAATCCTGATTTTTTGAAAATTGAAAATATTGAAAAAGTTTTCGTCGTCTTCCCACAACTACAATTATGAAGTTACATTTTTTTCTTCGTGAAGTGTGTTCATCAAAATAAGATCTTCTGCGACGAGTCGCATCGCGCGACAGACACCTCTGTGACGCCAATTGGATCCCCAGCGCTGGCGCCCCCTCCCGAGCATTTCGTCACGCCCAAGTGCCCGCGCGGGCGCCTCCTCGCCACCATCCGCCACAAAAGGGCGTCGCGGAGTACAAAGACAGACTCCCACGGCCTCCTCCGCGAGCTGCGTCTTCAAGACGGGAGGGACCCTCCCTCCACCCCGCCTCATTCTTTGTCCCCGGCGACCGTCGGATTGAGTACCGGAACCGTCGAACAGTCACATTAGGGATGTCGGTGGCGGATTCGGTGGTGTAACGGTCAGCGTGCCGGACTGTTGTAACTGAGTTTGCGGGTTCAAACCCGATCGAAGCCGTGGATTTTAAGGGCGAAAAACTCCTTAGTACGCCCTGCCTTCGGAGGGAAAGTAAAGGCGACTATCCCATGTAGTAAGATTTACTACATGTAAAAGATCCTCAAATCTAAAAGAAGCCTCTGAGCAAAATGAGATCAGCCTGTTTCGTCGCCCAAAATAATACCTCCTTTCTTCGCGAGGTGGTGAAAGGAGCGTAGCAAATTTCCGTGGTTAGACGGAAGAGGGCCGATGCCCGGTCTCGCCACGTAAAATAAGGCATTAACTAGCTAACTTTGCCTGTTAATCCCTAAGGCGCTGCCTCGCTTTCTCCGAGATCACCACATGCCCATGGTCGCTCAAAGGCGATCAATTAAAAACATAGCAAAGTAGGTCGCCTAGGGCAGGAATTGCCCTAGAGTCGATCGACGGAAAAGATTAGCTGAAGGTTCCAGAAGCCTGATTGAACCAATCAGAGACAAAGTATCACGCAAGTGACAGAGGACAAATTTCCAAATGGGGTGGGAGAAGAAAGCGATGGAGCAACAAAGGATCTAGGAGAAAGACACTCGAGCTAGGAACGTGAGAGAGGAGACTTGAGCTAGAGTGTTGGGAGAAGAGACTTGAGCATAGAACTTGATAGAGAATGGAGGATAAACAGAGGGAGACCGGATAGGACTGTTGGAGAGAGAAGGACTTTATAGGACTAGATTTAGAAACTTGGCGGTGTCTATCTACAGGCGTGCGACTGACCAGTACCTGTCAGCCTAAGAAATACGACTATCCACCATTCCCTCATCAATTAATTCCGTGTGGTGGATCAGTCGGACCGACGCCCTGAAAGTAATTGAAAGGGCGTGCGGTGTGACGCCTTCGTCTCGCGTAACCGGATCGAGTTCATCCCTTGGAGCTTGGCCGCGGACGGCTGCTGTCTTCCCGGGCACGCGATGGGAGCAGGAGGTCCATTCCTGATGCGTACGAGTCCACTTCCACCGTGCTTCGTCAGATCACCACCCCCGGAGTCGACGGGTAAAGGCCCGTAGGCGTGCAATCCTACCGACCTGAGGTAATACGATCATCGCCACCATTATTTCTGCGTATTTGCCCATCTCCATTTAAGTTAAACAACAGTTCTGGACTAGAGATTGTTAAGGAAATAGTAATTTTTAACTGTACTTAGAAGTAAACTATCTGGGGTCAGTGAGGTATCTACCACCAATACTATTGTATTAAATGTAATTTTAATATGATTACATATAGCCAGACACGTGTTTCGGGAACACTCTTCCCATCCTCAGTGTTTCCAAGTAACACAGATTAAACGCATAATTTCATGGTCACTTGAAATCACTTGAAATAATCTTAACAGAAAACTTCGATTATTTGATAACTTCAAATGCAAATTTTCAACTGTTGTTTAAAGTATCGGGAAGCTTTAGTAGAGCTGTGACGCTGCCGGTGTAATGGTACCCTTATGACGTGCTAACACTAAGGATATGAGTTTAAATCCCAACGCGGAGAAAAAAGTTGTTCAAAGTACTTTTGCAGTTTAATGTAGTGTTGTAATATTTTGATGCAGTTACGGAGATAATTCCAAAAAGTTCGAGCTGTTTATGTACCACTAGTTTATTTTTTTCGAAAGAGTTCGTCTAATATTTTAGCATAAGTCCGATTTTCACATCTATATCTGAAATTTTGTATTATAGCGTCGTGCTTATTATACGGACACGTGGCCCAATTGATAAATAGGTTGCTCGCTGGGTTTGGGACTTAACTTGGAATCCAAGCCAAAGCTAATATTTTTGTGGGTTGGCACAGCCTAAAGCAAGAAGCGGAGTCAACTACGTTTTTGGGTCCCTCTGCCCCCTCTTCTATTAGTTTTTATATGCATACGACATAATTTTCTAGTAAACAAATAAAACATATCACAAGGAAAATGGCATTATAACTGTAATGAATCAAGTAATAAATACATTTGATTTTATGTTCACACGCAGGGTTGGCAGATGGGCCGGAGAGCTTTTCCAAATGTTATGTATCTATTCCACAAATTGCCACCTTAAAAAGGGGACCCACAAATTGTTCATATTTGCAGAAACAAAATATTATATTCCGTAAAGTTATAGGGCCCCTTCAAAATTTGTAGGGGGACACAGCCCCTCTCTACCCCTTAGCACACGCCTAAGCGGGTTGGAGATATCTTTACATTTTCAATTATTATTATTATTATTATTATTATTATTATTATTATTATTATTATTATTATGTAACCGTTACAATTAATTCAAGAAAGTAAATGGGTTTGTAACCACTATTTTGTGCATTGGAGTAGTTTTGAGTTGCATGCATTTGCACAATTTCTTTAAATTGAATATTGTTACGAATCTATGCAGTGAATTAAAGCACAGATACTATTTCAACAAAAACACGATTTGTTTCTTAACACGATCACTGAAAACACTTGATTTATGTACAGATAATCTTTACTTGATTATTTCTTTACACAGCACACTTCTCTTGATTATTTATTTGCACTACACTTCTATTGATTATTTATTTACACTACACTTCTCTGGATTATTTATTTTCACTGTTCACTGCTTTTGCACTGACGCACAGTCCTAAGCATTGACCAGCGTCCGACGCACTGGCCACTGTCTGATGCACTGACCGCAGTGCACTGCACTGACCACCTTCCGCCGCACTGACCACTGTTCGATGCCCTGACCATAGTCTACTGCACTGGCCACAGTTCACGGTGCTGATCACGGTTCACGTCACTGAGCACAATCCACTACACTACTATTCACCACGATGCACACACTTCACAGCTCAGTTTCCACTTCAGACTGACTCGGGTCGCCGGCCGCCGCGTATTTATTATACTCGGCTGGCAACCGCCTAGAATTTTTTTGAACTTGCGATAAACATCGCGAACACTCCGAGACCATCTAGTTCGCGGTGGCGCCGGCAGGTGACCCATTATTCGTTACAATATTACACACTACAAACAAACTCAAGGCCTTGCGATGGGTTCAGATGTATCCCCTTGATTCTCAGAAATATTTATGAACAATTTTGAAAATTACTTATTTAATTGTGTGAATCCCTTGCTAAAACACATAATAAAGTTATGAAATATGAAGATGACATTACATGTTTTTGCACTCACACGATAAACCAGTTTTATATTTTCATCATCATTGCAATAATAAATTAAAATGGAATATAAAGGAAACCATTCACTAAACGTTTTACACTTATCCATCACTATTTCAAGTATAAAACACTATTTTAAAGTTTCAGTAAACCACTCAAACTGATTTGATATCCATAATTTTACCACATCTACCATCAAAAATTAGTATCTTCACTCTTCCATCCATCATCTTTTCAAGATTTTCTGAAAAATTTAGACTTCTAAGAAGAAATTAATACTATAAAATCTATTGCTTAAAAAAAAAAATTAAAAAAAAAAAAAAATAAAATTTCCTTTCAAAGTACTCCTAAAAACAGTGAAAAAATATTTGTTAGTATCCCATATTTTGGTTCTGCATCTCTAAAGATATGAGGTTGCCTCAAAACGGCAAATATTCATGTTTCGTACAAGGAATTGAAAAACATATCCTCCAACAATAAGGAATCTATTTCTAAATTATATATGAGTGGGTATATATATATATATATATATATATATATATATATATGTGTGTGTGTGTGTGTGTGTGTGTGTGTGTGTGTGTGCGTGTGTGCGTGTGTGCGTGTGGTGTGTGTGTGTGTGTGTGTGTGTGTGTGTGTGTGTGTGTGTGTGTGTGTGTGTGTGCGCGCTTAATTGCAAGGACTGCAATTGAGAGAACGTAGAACAGACGAGGGGAAAATTCTCCCAGAGAATTAGCGAACATTTAAGAGCATAGAGATAACATCAGAATGTCTCCACTTTTGCTAACCATCTAATTAAAAATAATCATACTTTTGAATCAAAAAAATTTCAAAATTTGACACTATGAAAACAAAAATTGAATACACTGAAAAACTTTGAAATTAAAAAAATGGAAAAAAATATTCTTTCACCTGTCTTAACGACCAAATCAAAGTAAATACAGCTCCTTGTTAAATATTTTTAACCTCCTGTAAATTCCTTCCCCTCCTAGTCAATTTCCCCTCCCCTCCTTTTCTAGTCAGTGTCCAAAGCCGCCCAGAGCACAATATGGCGCCGGCTAAGGTGCGCATTTAACAGCCGTGCTTCGTGTACAGAGATTGCTACAAGAAGAGACCGCTTTGACAACCTCTGTTTGGCCATTGCTGGCAATATAACTGAAAGTTATGTCCACTCATTTTGTCAGAGCCTTCTTTTAACATTTAGCCGATTTGTAATCGCGATCTCTTGCAATTCCATCATCCTGCTTAACGTTTATTTGTTCCCGACTTGTCAAAGTGGTCCCTTCTTGCAGTAATTCTTACCACTTAGATAACTGCTTGGTTTTATTTTATTTTATTTAACTATATCATTTCAGTCCTTATCTGAATTTACGTTATTCCTTTTTTTATATATTTTTCTTTATATATCCCATATATATCACTGATGATGAGGTGTATATTGCAATATGTACGCGGGAATGTAAGATAGGTATTTAGTGTCAATACATTTTTATTGGGGATGCTTACTTCTTTTTACCTATCCAATCAAACAATTCTTGAATTTTCAAAAACGCGACTTCTGAGTTCCATTCATTACCAGTGCGATCATATTATTTAATTTATAAGATAATACTGTGTCCGTTGTTACAGTACTGATCTGGCATTCGCCTGATATTGATCGGTGAAATTACGGAATGTTTCAGATCAGAGCAGCCGGAAGAGAGAATTCTAACACAAACAAGGGCTAAATTCGACTTAACTGTTTAGCTAGTGTTAAAAATATAATACCGTCGGCTTGGAACCATCGAATCTCCCTGTCAGAAACACTGAATACGCAGAAATTCTTTTCTCTGAGCACAGTCTTCAGTATCACACAAAAAATGGCAAATATAACGTACGTATTATGTGCTTTTCAGTTCAAATGTTTTATTTTTAATGTGCAAATGACAATAAAATTACTTGATGGATGTGGATGATGGAGCTAGAGTTCCTTCTTTCACTCTGTAGTATAATTTGAATACTCCTCCTCCTCGAGATTTCGCATCAATTTTCGCGGTTTCCTAATATCCTCAGATCGCTTACGCAAACGGCAACAAAAACGGCCGTAACCATTTCTAAACTGAAATTCCGGAAACTTTATCGCCCGAGGCACTTGAGAGCAGACCGCGCGGCGCGGGGCCTCTACACGCCATTCGCGGAAGGGAGGGCTGGGCGGGCAGCGTGCGGAGGGGCGGGCGGGCAGCGTGCGGTGCGGGAGCGGGCGGGGCGGGCGGGGCGGGGCGGGGGGGGCGGGCGGGGCGGGCGGGGCTGGGCGGGGCGGGGCGGGCTGGGCGGGGCGGGCGGGCGGGCGAGGTGGGGCAGGGTAGAGCAGGGCAGGGCAGGGTTGGGCAGGACGTGAGAGGGGCTGGGGCGGTACGTGGCGGACGGGACGGGGCTGGCGGGCGAGGCCGCGGCCGGAGCGGGGCGGAAAGGGGGAAGGGCAGGGAGGGCGTGGCGAGCAGGGCGGAATGAAGGGAAGGGGCGGGAACCAGGCCGGGTGGAGCGGGGCGGAACGGACCGGGACGGGATAGGATGGGGCAAGGCCGGGCGGGTGGGATGGGCGGGACGGGCGGGAACGGGCGGAGCGGGGCGGAGCGGCGGAGCGGGGCGGCGGGGGAACGGGCGTGGCGCAGCGGGGGGGCGGCCGGGCGGAACGGGGCGAGGCGGGCGGTGCGAGTAGGGCGAGGCATGGCTGGGCGTGGGCGGCGCGGGGCGGGATAGGGCAGGCCGTGGCTCAGGAGGGCTGAACGACTGTGCGTGGGGGTGAGGAACCAGAAGCAGCCCCCAATCTGTTACAACCACTTTGGAGTTAAGCCAAGGCTGAGGCGAGGGGCGCCTTTGAGCCGCGCCCACGCACAGGGCTTCTGACCACCGCCGTCGCATCGACCCAAGACGTGCGACTCACGTCCGCTACATCTTGGCAGCGCCGCCGCGGGGAGATGAGTCGCGCCGCCTCCCACCCGATTGGATCTCAGGTTTAGGTGGCTCAGGCCAGCAACTGATGTCACTGCAGGGCTTCTGATCGGCATGCCCCAGGGTTCCACTCCCGAGGCTGATAGCCAGGCCGCTGCCTGGAGGAACTCTAACGGTCGGCTGCTCTGATTGACAGTTTTTTTGTGGCTTCTCCGACCAACACCAGGTGAATGCCGGAATAATATCGTTCACAAATGGGACACAAACCGTGCCCGATCTTTCCTTCCACTTTCTTGTCCTTTCCCCGCACATTACTTACACACTGTCATACTTGCATGCACTACACTACCACACATGTCGGGAGACCAGAACCGGCAGAGGTGGCACAGCGAATGAACTGATATCATTGCAGTGCTTCTGACTGGGAGGTCCTTGGTTCGTGTCCCGACTGTGGCAAGATTTTCGACACTACGTTGTCAGCTAGGTCAGCTCCAGTCGCTGTCTGGAGGAGAATTCTAGCGGCCGCCTGCTCTGATCGGTAGTTCTCCGTTCCTCTGATCAACCCCAGGCGAATATCGGACCAGCACTTAACAACGGGCCACGGACCGCGCGCGATCTTTCCTTCCTTGTTCTGTTCTCACACGCACTAACATGCTCTACACTAACGAACACGCCGAGGAAACGAGTCGAGAGCTTAGAGTTTGTCCCGGCTGGGGCGGTGCATCGCTGATGGGAGATACCTGGTTCGGGAACCCCTCTAGCCGGCGGTAGATCAGCGCTGGATCTCGCCATTCAGCAGGGCAAGATAACAGCCACCTTCTGAGGAGAAATGCACTACATTTATGGGACTAATGACCTTAGTAGTTGACGCGCCCGGAGTCTCTAACAACCAACCGGGAGACCAGTCGAACGCTCGAGTGAACGGGTAAGGGTGACGGATCTCGCCATCAAGATCACCGCTCTCTCCCGCGATAAACATTTCCCGCCAAATGTTAAAACTATTTTCCCCCGCTGACTGGATTGGAAACAAATTTGGCAGGAATTCCATTGACCTGGGAACACTGACTACAACACAGAAATATATAAGTTCTAAGAATTGCGATCAAGGTAACATGAAGACTTCTTTTCGGTTGTAGGTAAATCTTAATTGTATGACTTCTGAAAATGTAAATATTTTGACCTGTTAATATACTCATTCTAACCATAAATTCACTCATTTTGACATATCACAAGTCGTAGAGCAGAGGGTATTATCAACCTGTTAATAAATTATTTTGCGTGTAGTCATTAGTTCAAAAACCCATAAAATTCAAATTTCAAAAATAGAAATATCGCTCGCGACACAGAAAAGCCTCTTTAGATACAACTTTAGTCCAAATTTTTGCCGCCTACCATGCCTTCTGTGCCTACTCGTAAATTCGCCCCTCACTGCAGTGAGTTTTTGTTATTCTGGGAGTTGGCGGAGTTCCTTCCCCACAAGATGGTAAATTCCGGCGCCGTCTTACATATCAGGTAGCGGAGAAATTTCCCCTCCAGGTAGTAATTTCCCTTCCAGCTCGGTGCATGGCCCATAAGTTAGGGTACTGATTCTGCATTCGCCTTGTGTTGACAGGAGAAAGCACGGAAAACTACCGAACAGAACCGCCGATCGATAGAATTCTCCTCCTGACAGCGGCTGAATTTGACCTAGCTATGTAGCTAGTTCGAAAATCCTGCCACCCTCGGGTCTCGATCTCTAGGCTCTCTCGGTCATAGTCGCAGCGACGAAGAAAGTGAAGTTGGTTGGTTGTTAGTGATTCCGGGCACGTCAACTACCGAGGTCATTAGACCCGTAAGTATAGTGCATGTTTTTCTCTCTCGGGAGGTGGTGGTGGTGGTGATCTTTCTCTGCTGAATAACGAGATCCGGCGCCGACGTACCGACGGCTAACGGGGTTTCACCCAATCAGCGAAGGTGATGAGCTAAATCAGTAATTAATTGGTGCGAAATCAAACTTCTTTGGAAGAGTATGTATGGAATGTACAGTTAATGCATGTTATTTCAACAGTAATATTATCAATATTTCCTAGTGTTACAAAAACACTTGGCAATGCAGCATCAAATAGTTTAACTCCGGGTAAATCACGCAACGCCGCAGGCAGCGGTGGTGGCAACGGCTCCCAACAGTCGCTTCTTCCTTTCTATCATGGTCGGTAATTCGGGATGCCAAGCTACAATGATTCTCGCATAATACTATTTGAATTCTAATTAATCGATGCACTCCTGGCAGTGGCATGCGTCACACTGACGCACACGTTTAATCAAGTTCATTTTGTGTATAATTAATGAAGTGTTTTCATAGTGTACAAACGTATTTGGTGCGAGTGGATTTTCGTCAAGAAAAAACGTGAACATGTATCTACCAGTATCATCGCCATCGTTTCATCTTCAAATAAGAAAGTTATAGTGTTAGTTCAGAACAAACAATTTAAGAAAAAAATGTACTATAAATTTCTTATATGTGGCAAGCGTGAAGCAACGCTAGGAGCAAATCACAAATGCGCAATTTGGAAAGGAGCAACGGAAACCAATAACAAAGTTCATGTACAGTGATTTCGAAACTTTATTCACTCAAAATGTTCAAAATTAATGTGAACTATTTAAATTCATAACCTTTCTATAAGTTTTAAGTTATAATTTTGAAAAGCACGTGGTTCAAGTTAGGAAATATCATTAATTGTAAATTTAGTCTAGTAGATGTTTTTCCAAGTGCGTAATTTTATTCATTAACCACTCACTTTACTCTTCCCTTACAAAATATTCATATTTCAATTAGGTTTTGAGTTGGATTTCTTTCGTATTATAAGGAGGTACCAGAAACCCAAAAGTGAACAGAACAAACGCTTTTTAATACAGGCAATAACCAACCAGAACCAATTAGTAACTGACAAAATTTTCCTGGAAACATAGTACAATATGTTCTGAAAAAATGCTAACCGTTTAATTTTGCAATAAAAAAACTATGGTATTTCAAGTGTCTTTCTCAGTAAAACATCTTGTTCTTTTCTGCCACTCCATTCGATGGCGCCAGCGTCGCTTCACCCTAGCAACCGTCGCACGCCCACTTCCACACTTCCCCCTTTTTTTGCGCTCACCGAAGCGACGAGCCTTTCATCTGTTTTCAGAGAATCGAGTCCAGTCGCAGCTCGCGCTCAGTTGTCGTTCGGGTAGTTTGCTCAGGGTGTTTTTCCTCTGCGCTATCTATATAACGTGCGTCGTTACAAGTGTAATTCCAAGTTTTTTTTAGATTGATTGATTGATTGGTTTTTTCGTGTTTCCGGGCGCGTCAACTGCTTCGGTCATTGGTCCCGTTAGTGTAGTGCATGTTTTTTTCTCGGGAGATGGCGGTGATCGTTCCCCGCGCATGGCGAGTTCCGGCACCGACCTACCGTCAGCTAGTGGGGTTACCCCCCTAACCAGGACTCTCCCACCAGCGGGGCACCGCCCCAGCCGCGACAAGCTCTAAACTCCCGACCGGTCTCCCGGAATATATGGTAGTGCATGTTAGTGTAAGTGTGTGTAAAGGGAGAGGATATGACAAGGAAGAGGAAGGATTGATCGCGCGCGGTCCGTGGCCCGTTTGTTAGGGTACTGCTCCGGCATTCGCCTGGTGTTGATCGGAGAAACCACGGAAAACTACCGATCAGAGCAGCCGGCCGCTAGAATTCTCCTCCAGACAGCGACTGAATTCGATCTAGCTGAAAAGCCAGTGTCGAAAATCCTGCCGCCGTCTCGAACCTAGGACCTCCCGGTCAGAGGCGCTTCAGTGACATCAGTTGATGCACTGAGCTACCGCTCCCAGTGAAAAAGTTGTTCAGTGATCGATTCACGAGCTTAGTATAATGACTTCGGGCACACCAGTTTAAATAAATTCAGTCAGCCTCAGCTGTGATTTCCAACCACGTCACTCCTGGCAAGGCGACCCTGGAATGTTCGTTGGTCCCTAGCGGAAGGGACCATATTGTTAAATCTCAATGGATGTGTCATGTATACTGCGTAAGTGTCTCACATGTGGCGTCGCAATGTAACAATTATATACCTTCAAACTAGAGCTCCAAAGGTCTTCTTTTATTTCTAAGGTTTGTGCGTGCGAGAATTAATACAATTGTCTGGGAATTAACATAATGAATCTTAATTATGTAAAAATACCTATAAAAGGAGCTTCGAGACATGAAAATTAGTACAAGTACGTATACAATCCTAGTTATTAATTAAATTAATGTTTTAAAGTATTATGTTAAAATGTTGAATTCATGTAGCACTTTGCGACGTTGAGAAACTACATATGTCATACCATTCTAATATTTCTTTTCCTGATTGTCAACATTTACTTTTCTAAGTTTTGTTGAATATTATGCTTATAGTACATGTTACTGGTTGCCAATAAACAAGTGTTTTGCCAACAGTGTTTCTGGTTTGCTAACCAGCTTCCGCTCTTTTCTCCTTAAATTAATTTACCTCGCTGCTAAACTACCAGAAACTAGATTGTACCTTCAAATGTACCCTTGACTTAGCCCTCAACCTCAAACACTATTAATGAGTGAACAGTAAATAAATTTTATTAAATTTGAAGAATGTGGTTGCCTATTTTCGATAAATCTATTTATCCATTTAAATCCTTTATTTAGTTTTGTATTGAATATTATGTAATAATTTCTATTTCTTTGATATCATACTTTCTTGTATACTACAATTATAAACGATCTTTTCCGTAACAAGATATCGTTCATAAATTGGATTTTTATGTCAAATTCGACCTCCCTGGCCTTCTCGGACACTCGAGCCTTTTTGCGCATCTTCTGTGCCTCGAGAGGTGTCGGTGATTTTCCCCCACTAGATGGCGAGATTCGGCGCCGACCTACCGTCGACTATCGGGATTTTCCTCAACCAAGTATCTCCCACCAGCAGGGTACCGTCCAAGCTGGGACAGGCTCTAACCCCCCGACCGGTCTCCCGACATGTGCGGTAATATAGTGCATATTAATATTAGTGTGTATGTAAGGGGAGACGATAGGACAAGGAAGATGTAGGAAAGATCGCGCGCGGTCCGTGGCCCATTTGTTAGGGTACTGCTCCGGCATTCGCCTTGTGTTAATCGGTGAAAACGTGGAAAACTACCGATCGCTAAACAGCCGGTCGCTAGAATTCCCCTCCAGACAGCGACTGGATTCGACCTAGCTGACAAGCTAGTATCGAAAATCTTTCCACTGTCGGGACTTGCACCTAGGATCTTCCGGTCAGAGGCACTGCAGTGACATCAATGTATGCACTGATCCACCGCTCCCGGTGGCACGCATCGAGATGAGTTCCGCGAAGAAAGTGGGCATATGGAAATTGGTTGCATCGGGATTACTGCGGTGTTGGGGGTAGACATTAGGATGAATCCAGCGATGGAATTTGGGGTGACTGCGGCCTACTATAGTGGCATTGGAATGACTGCGGCGATTGCAGTGGGGCAACTAATGGAGGGACGGAGCGTCGAGTGAGCATCAGAAGACTGCGGCGATGGAGGGGGCGTTGGGGGTGATTTCAGCGATGACGCAACCGGGCGTCGAGGCAACTGCATCGACGAACAAAACATTCCAAGAGAGGATTGGTGTTTTAGATTGCTGCAGGTAAACTATCGAAGCATATTGAATAATGAAATTAAATTTTGGAACTTGATTTAGTCTTGTGGTCCCGGCAGTCATAGGAATTGAGAAATGGTTAAGTGAAGGCGTTTCCAATTCAGAATTATGACGCTTTAATTATAAAGTGTACCGAGGAGATAGAAAAACTAAGGGTGGAGTGGTTTTTTGTTGCATTAACACAATTATAATTGGCAGAAATATTCGGCTAGAAAACTATTTTGAAAGTCTATGTTTGGAGATTGATATATCGGGTAATTGAAATTGTTGCATGCTCCTGACCACCTAAGGAGAGTTATGAGATGTTTTAAACAAATGGCAAAAGGCCAGAGAGTAGGCATGGCCGTCCTGTTCTCATCGCTGGTGATCTCAATCTTTTCGCGACGTTTACTGGAAAGGAGAGGTGCGTTAAGAGAAGTACAGACCTTGGTCAGAGGCTGGTAAGGGATAACGGATTATCGCAGGTAGACGCCAACTGACCCGACAGGACGGGGTGCTAGATATTTCCTCGTCAACCCAGCAGAAATGTTTATTTATGCAATATACTTGAAGGCATTGGCGATCAGAAATCTGTTTTGTTAATGTTACGTTTATACTTAAAAATAAAAAGGCAAAGCAAAGAATATATCAATGTAGGAAAACAGACGTTAAAGTGTTTCACGAATACTTAAAGGAATAATACGCACGTTTTCTAAGAATTGAAGGTGGTACGAAAAAACTACAGGCAGAGTTTAAAACAATAATTGAAAGAGCCATAAAATTAGTTTAATTAAGGTTGCTAAAAAGTCATTCTGATCTGAAATATGCCATTACAAAAACTAGACGCTTAAAGATGAAAACGAGAAAAGCTTTTTTCACAAGCATTGAGACACCGCGCATATGATAATTTTACGAAATCTATCTCGAGAAATGGAAACAGAAAAGAAACTAGAAGTGCTACGACAGCATGTACTTTCTCGGCTCAGAGAAAGGTTACGTAATATTATAAAATCGCAATTCCTGTCTGTATTAACACATCATAGACATAACTTGTAAATTTCATTTCAAACCCTAGAACAGTAGTGCCAACACTAATTCTTTTAAAGCCAATATCATGATCACAAATTCCACATTAAAAAATGCTTCTAATCCATCCATAAACATCTAACAATGAGAAGGAATTCTCAGAACTTTAAACCGTCGGGTCTCGGCGCGGCATTGTCGAGTTGCCTTTGTATTGGAATCTGGTGGTAATACAGGGGACGCCATTATAGACGCAACGCGGCATATTCAAATTTGCAAATTTCGAAGATTTACAAAATTTGTGCTACACTTCTCGTTAAAAAATCGTACAATACTTTTTAAAAAGCATTTAACGAAAAAATCTCTTATCAATATTGTACTTTTAAATATTTTTTTGCAATTTTTTAAAATACAGAGAGTTTGCCGACGATGGGACCAGCACAATTTTCTTTTCCATCCTACCATACCAGTAAAAACCAGTCAAAGTCCTTCACCATTCCAGTGAAAACGATAGAGGATATCAAGCAAGAGGAATAATACGACGAAAAAATTGTTTTGTCCTATCAGAGAGAAAAATTTGAGAAAATATTTTGAGAAACTTTCCAGAATGTTGTTGATGCTTTATTAGACGCACAGACATTTGACCATCAATCGACGTTTTGGAATCAAGGACCTACGAAACGTGAATCCTGAGTGTACATGTTAGAGGAAGTAATTTACTATAAATGGAAACAAGATTTATCCTCTACTTCTTTACCAGAGCCCGGCAATAAGAGATGCCGAAAAATTGCCTTTTTTCCTGAGGTATTGCAGTACTTTCTCTACCTTGCTTCAGCGGCGCGGAAAGTAAAACCGAGAGAAAATATCAAGCAAGAAGATCAGAGGGAAAGAATAACACTTCGCACAGCAAGCTTATTTGCTCATGATGTGATTTTAAAGCGATTAATTGCTAAGCCAAGGAAGAAAAGGCGGATATACGCCGCGCGCCGCGTATCACTTGTTAGCAGGGTTAAAGCGGCGGCGCAGGGCGGCGCGGGGGGAGCGAGCGGAGGAGGCGCTAATTCCTCATGAAAAATGGCGCTCGAGAGCGCGAGGAAGGCGCCCGCCCCCGACGCTCTTAAATGCTCCTCTTTCGCAACATTATTATGAGAAAACAACATACTTCATCTTAGATTCTCCTCTCTCTCTCTCTCTCTCTCTCTCTCTCTCTCTCTCTCTCTCTCTCTCTCTCTCCCTCTCTCTCTCTCTCTCTCTCTCACCGGGGGAGGTGGCTCAGTGAATCAACTGATGACGCTGCAGTCACTCTGACCGGGAGGTCCTAGGTTCGAGTCCCGACAGTGGTGAGATTTTCGAGACTACCTTGTCAGCTGGGTCGAGTTCAGAAGAATTCTAGCGGCCGGCTGCTCGTCGGTAGTTTTCCGTGATGTCCCCGATCAACACCAGGCAATGCTGAGCAGTACCCCAAAAAAACCGCGCGATCTTTCCAATCTATTCCTTGTTTTATCTCCCCCTTACACACACACACACACACACTTAAACGAACATGCACTACACTGCCACACGTGCCTGGAGATTGGTCGGGGGCTTAGAACCTGCTCCGGCTGGGGTGGTGTTCCGCTGGTGGTAGATACCTAGTTGGGGAAAATCCTGCTAGTCAACGTTAGATCGGCGCTGGATCATGCCATTCAGTGGGTGAAAAATTCTGCCACCTCCCGAGAGAAAAAAAAAACATTACGGGACTAATGACTCTAGTAGTCGACGCGTCCGCACTAATAATCAATTTTAGATTCTCGTGCAAAGTGATATTTTTTACAATACGTTTGCGAAGTATTGTGATAGCAGTATGTTTCTCTACGCATATCCTTTGCCACCTTAGCTGAAGACGTGTAGCTGATACATTAAAATAATAAAATCGTAACTCCCCCTCCATCGCTCTTAAATACTCCTCTTTCGTAACATTATTATGAGAAAACCACATACTTAATCTTAGATTCTTGTTCAAGGCGGCCACTTCTACAATACGTTTACAAAATATTGCGATAGAAGTAAGTTTCTCTACGCATATCCTTTTTGCCGCCTTAGCTGAAGACAAGTAGCTCAGATATTTAAACAATAAATGACCATCTCACCAGGGCAGCTGATGTGGAAGGCAGTAAAGGCTCGCTTTCAAATGAAAAGGGGAGAAAGTGCCGCCATTATTCCTGAGAAGCTCTTGTCGCAACAAAATCTGTTGTAGATCCACAGTAATAGAAAGGCGAGGACCAGGCCCAAGATTAGGAGCAATCTTTTCGCGCAAAGAAATGAGGCGGGATGCATCCGGTTCTTTGTTGTTGTCACTCGAGAACGCCTTGTGTTTTCTCTTGAAATGCTCCAATTTGGGAAAAGATAATGTGATAATGCGGACACGAACGAAGACGGGAAGGCGGACCGGGAGCGGGTAGCGCAGTGCATCAACTGAAGTTACTAGAGCGCCTCTGACCGAGAGGTCCTAGGTTCGAGTCCTGACGGCCGCAGGATTTTCGACATTAGCTTTTCAGCTAGGTCGAATTCAGTCGCTGCCTGGAGGAGAATTCTAGCGGCCGGCTGCTCTGATCGGTATTTTTCCGTGGTTTCTCCGATCAACACCAGGCGAATGCCGGAGCAGTACCCTACCAAACGGGCCACGGACCACGGGCGAACTGTCCTTCCTCTTCCTTGTCCTATCCTCTCCCCTTACACACACTTACACTAACATGCACTACACTACCACATATTTCGGGAGACCGGTCGGAGGCTCAGAGTTTGTCCCGGCTGGGGCGGTGCCCCGCTGGTGGGACAGTCCTGGTTAGGGGTAAACCCCACTAGCCGACGGTAGGTCGGCGCCGGATCTCGCCATCCAGCGGGAGAAGATCACCTCCATCTCCCGAGAAAAAACATGCACTACACTAACGGAACTAATGACCGAAGCAGTTGACGCGCCCGGAAACACGAAAAAATCAATCAATCAATCCAATTTGGGAAAAGATAATGTGATCATGCGGACACGAACGAAGACGGGAAGGCGGGGCAGGAAGGGTTGCCCTCTGTAATGGCAACCTTTGACGAGGCCGTGTGGGTGACTCCCGCACCGCCCGCCAGGCGCCTTACGCCAAGGCAAAGGAGCATCCTGGGCCGGGACCCACGGCCACGTCGGTCTTGTCAGCGGCTTTCAGGGAAATTGGAGTTGGTTGTGAGCTAGCGCTGACTCGTTCGTTAAATGATAGGAAAGAGAAGAGTTTCTCTCGGAAACGCTAAAAGATTCTAAAATCTTTGTAAGGAAAGAGTGTGTAAAGTAGTCGGAAAAGGTTTGGCGGGCAGTGAAAGAGACGAAAATGCAGAGGTCACAATGCCGAAACGTGGATAAATAATAACAGGATGAAAGAAAAAGGAATTCTTAACTTTTTTCTTTTCCTCCGCCAGTGGCACTGGCCTGGCAGTCATTTATTTTCGTGAGGGATACATTCGCCGCAGCGCTCTAGCTTGTGCGGCAAAAAAGGAGGCAGTTCTTAATAATTAATTTGTGTTATTAATTTGTAACAACTAATTCTTAACTCTAGCGACTGATTGAAATAGTCGCCATGCATTTACTCGACGAATTAATCGAGAGTGGAAGAATCAGAAGTTAAGATAGCAAACGGTCAGATCCGAGAGAAGTTTCCAATTCAACGAGCGTGAAGAATTTAAGGAGGATATTCAACTCCGTGGTGAAAATTCGTGTGAAAAGCACCCTCAGCTTAATCGGAAACTTCTGATTTCAGAGAGATCGCACAGTGTATGAAGAAACAGCAGGATTTTTTCAGCAAATTCCTATGTCAAGTTCCTGACCGAACTTTGTCGGGATTGGCCAACAAGGGCCGAGGTAAGTTTCTCGAATCTGCCGCCCCATGTCGCTGAAAGCAGAGTTTCCGGATTTCGCAGCGGAGGATTTTCGAGCACAGCCGCAGCACGGCCCCGCCGCGCCGCCGGAGCTGTCTCGATGGCAACGGAGTTGGCGGCGGTGGTTGCGAAAGGCCAGTCGCCGCGTGCGCGCGGTCGCCCTTTGTCCCTCCCCAGGGGGCGGCGGCCGAGGGCTGGCCATGTAAATCACCTGCCACCGACAGCAGCGGGGCGGGTGAGGGCGTGAGGGGCGACGGCAGGCGACGGCGGGCGACGGCAGGCGAGGATGGACAAGGGGAGGGCGAAGGCGGGCGAGGCGAGGCGGCGAGGCGGGCGAGGCGCGAGGGGCAAGGGGAAGGGCGAAGGCGGGCGAAGGCGGGCGAAGGCGGGCGAAGGCGATGGCAAGAGCGGGCGAGGACGGGCGAAGACGAGGACGATGGCAGGCGTGGGCGGGCATGGGCGGGCGTGGGCGGGCGGGCGGGCGTGGGCGGGCGTGGCGGCGTGGGCGGGCGGGCGGGCGTGGCGGGCGGGCGGGCGGGGCGGGCGGGGCGGTCGGGCGGGCGAGGGCGGTCGGGCGGGCGGGCGGGCGTGGGCGGGCGTGGGCGGGCGTGGGCGGGCGTGGGCGGGCGTGGGTGGGCGAGGGCGGACGAGGACCGGCGGGCGTGAGTGGGCATGGGCAGGCGTGGGCGGGCGAGGGTGGTCGAGGGCGATGGCAAGAGCGGGGGAGGGTGGGCGAGGGCGGGGACGATGGCAGGCGTGGGCGGGCGAGGGGGGCGGGGCCGGCGGGCGTGGGTGGGCATGGGCAGGCGAGGGCGAGGGTGACGGTGAGGGCGCCCTAGGGGGCACAGCGTGCGCTCCCCCTCTTCACGTGCGAGACGCCGCCGTATTTTCCACGCCGCTTCACGTGCTACTGTTCCCCGCGCGACTCCATTGCTGCCGCCCCCTCCCCTGAGCTCCTCCTCTGCAGAGCCGCGTCCTCACGTCCTCGCCGCTCTGCACTCGAGGGAGGCTCGGAGGGGAAAGGAAGCGCCCACCATACCAAATCGCGGAGGCGCTGACGATGGTAGAAACTGTGCAATACGTGGATGAAGCAGTAAAGTAATAGTGAAGATCAAAAGAAGAGTAAAATAGATGGTAGAAACAATTGCAAAATACCGGCTTAGGTGGCTCAGATGGCACTGCCTCTAACCGCAAGATCCTATGGTTAGAATCCCGATGTTGACATGATTTTCGACACTAGCTTATCAGCTAGATCGAATTCAGACGCAGTCTGGAGGAGAATTCTAGCGGCCGGCTGCTCTGATCGGTAGTTTTCCGTGGTTCCTCAGATCAACAACAGGCGAATGCCGGAGTAGTACTCTAAGGAACGGGCCACGGACCGCGCGTTATCTTTCCTTCCTCTTCCTTGTCCTACCCTCCCCTTTATTTATCCACACTTACATTTACATTCACTGCACCACTACAAATGACGGGAGACCAGTCGGAAAGCTTGACCCAGGTGGGGAGGGGGGCACTATACCTAGTTGAGGGAATCCATGTAAGACGACGTATAGGCTGGCGCCGGATCTCGCCATTCAGCCGGGGAACACCGCCACCTTCCGTAATAAAAACACGCCCTACACTTACTGAACTAACGACCAGAGCAGATGACGCGCCCGGAATGGCTCGTCTATCAATTGCAGCAGTAGGATGGCGAAGGCCTGCGTTACCTTTCGGAGCCCCTGGAAATGGAAGCGCGGAAAGCGAGACTTATCGGTGTGGCCGTCGGGGCGTGTATACGTCGGCCCCTCCCGACCTCAGCGCCCGCGCCCATCGTCCCTCGCTCCCTTCCGCGGCGCTGAATCTGCAGCGCCGCCCGGACGCGCAGGGGGAGGGGCGGTGGACATGTGCGGGCGCTGTCTGCAGCTGCGAAATGGATGGGACAGCACCCAAGAAGAGAATGAATGGGAATGAGGGTGCGTGTGAAGCCTACGGAATGGAAGACGCTTCATAACAGATCGTGGAGGAAGCAAACGGTGAAGGAAGGAGAGAAAAGAGAATGTTGACATTCTTGTCATGTCGTGTATTGATTGGACGTGACAAGTGAAAACAAAGCAACAGGCACAGATCTGGAAAGTAAGTGAGCGCTATTCTGTGTAGTGGTCAGTTTGTGGGATGAAAGGTATAAGTAGACCTCGGTATTTTAGGCAACCGGAAGTGATGATTTAAGCACCTAAAATAGGTACAATTATGAAATACAACACAATTGGGTATGAAATGTGACTTTTTAGTCACTTAAAATAGGTTACTATGTTGTTTCGCTTCCCATTATGCAATGCAGCTGATACAGCATAGGAATCGAAAAATACACACACACACACGCGCCCGCGCGCACACGCACACGCACACGCACATGCACATGCACATGCACATGCACATGCACACGCACACACACGCATATATATATATATATATATATATATATATATATATATATATATATAGAAAACTCGAAATAAACCTTTTCTTTTTTCGGGGTTCAAGATTTGGGTCATATTTTGTAACTCTCGCCTTTCTCAATGTAGACGTTTGCCCGTCATTTGCATTTCCTCGCCTAGATGGCAAAGATGACGCGCCGCTGATCAACCTGTCAACACGCTGCAGCATTGGGAAAGGGTGCAATTGCTTAAGATGTGCGTGCAGAAAGACGAGCGTGAAACTTCTTTATAGTGACTTGCGAGTTCCTATGTTCGATGTGTTGGGTGAGATTTCAGTGTGTAATCAATTGTGTATTCGATCATAATTATTCGCGTTTCGACAAATTCAGGAGAGTATTTGCGTTTCAGTAAAACAAAATTTTAAAAAAAGGTTATCCTTCAAAATTACGTGTTTAGGCAGTTTAAGGTAAAAAAAATATATTAAAATAGGCTTCAACTTCCCTTCTAGGTCATTTTAGGCACTATTAGATGCTTTCAGTAGATCTATTTTTTCATTGATTGATTGATTGTTAGGATTCCGGGAGCGTCAACTACTGTGGTCATTAGTCCCGTATGTGAAGTGCATTTTTCATCGGAGATGGCATGATTTCCCCATTGGATGACGAGACCGGCGCCGACCTACCGTCCACTAGCGAGGTTCCCCACCAGGTATCTCCCACCAGCGGAGGACCGTCTCAGTCGGGACAAGTTGAAAGTCCCCGATCCCGGTAGTGTAGTTCTGTGGTGCTTGGTAGTGTACGTGTGTGTGTAAGTGGTGCGAATAGGATAAGCATGAGGAGAGAAAGATCGCGCGCGGTCCATGACCCGTTTGTTAAGAGTACTACTCCGGCATTCGCCTGGTGTTGATCGGAGAACAACGGAAAACTACCGATCAGAGCAGCCGACCACTAGAATTCACCTCCAGTCAGCGACTGAATTCGACCTAGCTAAAAATCTAGTGTCGAAAATCCTGCCGCCGTCGGAACGCGAACCTGTACCTCCCGATCAGAGGTACTGCAGTAACATCAGTTGATGTACTGAGCCTCCGCTTCAGATCTATTTTTTCATGATTTGTAAATATTTACAATTATTTTTCGCAATCTCCTCCAGGAACTAAATACACATTTGTCCTCAAATCCGAGTATTAGCCGCAAGATACTTTCCAGCCGAGGAGCGAGGTCAATAAGAACCCAGCCTCCCCCCGCCCTAAAGGGCCGAATGCGACGGCGCGCTGCCCCCAAAGGAAGTCCACTCCGCCTCCCCTGGCGCAGCGGCGGCGGAGAGAGAAAAAAATATTCATTGGCGGGAGATGAAGATGGCGGAGGGCGAATTGAGTATTTCCAGGCGCTTGCGGAGCGCGTTTTGAATGAATTGGGAGAAGGCACGAGACGGTCAACACTTTAAAACGAGTTGAGGTAACTGAACGAATCCAGAATTAGATTGGAGTAGTATTTGAAGGCGTACCCAGCGAAGGAAGACAAATAATAATAATAATAATAATAATAATAATAATAATAATAATAATAATAAATTTATTACTGCATTTGAACGTGCAGTGGGTACAGTTCATCAAAAATAATGTCCCTTCGGTAAAGTGGTGCTAAAACAGCACGTACTTTCTCGCCTATTTTCACTCAAAATTTCGCGAAAAGTACTCAAGTTTTCGAAAAATTGTACGTGAACTTATTTCAACATATATCTTTAAGAAACAGATTTTATTATGGGAAAATCTATCTTTAATATTTCAAATGTAGGAAGACTCCGAAATAACTTTCGCCATTTTCGAAAAATCAGGTATTTCAACGAAAATGTGACTGACACCATTCCTTTAAACGTCACTATCCAATAACAAAATTTAAACAAGAACGATGGAGCCATTTTTCTTTGAAAATATGGAAAATATTCCAGAGGTTTCATGTAAAAAAATCCCAAAACGAAAATATCGGTTTCAAATTCAAGGAGCCACGACATCAGTGAGATCGATTAAGGAATATCAATTTTGGAGATAATGAATTAATATGTTTAGCCGCTAACGTTGTTCACATACAGACAGCCAGCCAGCCAGCCAGCCAGCCAGACAGACAGACAGACAGACAGACAGACGGACGGACGGACGGACGGACGGACGGACGGACGGACGGACGGACGGACGGACGACGGACGGACGGACGGACGACGACGGACGGACGACGGACGGACGACGACGAGACGGACGGACGGACGGACGACGGACGGACGACGACGGACGGACGGACGGACGGACGGACGGACGGACGACGACGGACGGAGACGACGACGGACGACGGACGACGGACGGACGGACGACGGAACGACGACGACGGACAACGACGACGACGGACGGACGAGACGGACGAGACGGACGGACGGACGACGACGGACGACGACGGACGACGACGGACGGACAGGACGGACGGACAGGACGGACGGACGGACGACGGACGGACGGACGGACGAGACGACGGACGAGCGACGGACGGACGACGGACGGACGGACGGACGGACGGACGGACGGAACGGACGGACGACGGACGACGGACGGACGACGACGACGGACGACGGACGGACGAGACGACGGACGGACGACGGACGGACGGACGGACGGACGGATGGATGGACGGACGGACGGACGGACGGACGGACGGACGGACGGACGGTCGCTTCGCCGACATTCTATTTTTCGGTATCAAGACCCCAGAAAACATGGATTCTAGCTACACGACGTGTTAAGACGATTTTTTAAAATTTAGCAGCTGAATTTATCCACTTTTTCCAGTGCAGCTGGATTTATCCAGTGCACTGTAATAAGAGTTTTCTGCCGAAAATTCGCCGTTTTTTCGCGCAGCATTCCATAAGTTTCTCTCCACCGCGTAGCGAGAAACTAAAAAACTAAGGGGTGATAAAGGAGGAGGGCGACGGGGAGGAGCCATTGCGTCGCAGCCGCCCACGCCCCCGCGCGGCGCGGCGCCGGGCGACCCCAGATAGCGCGCTCCCTTGCCGCGCGGGGGAGGGCGGCGAGGGGCTTCGAGGGCTTATCTGCTGCGTGGCGTGGGGTGGGGGCGCTGGAGGGGCAGCGGCCGGCGCGGGCGGCGCCGCCAGCGGCAGCGAAGGGAACCGCGCGCGCTTTCTCCCGTTATTCCGGACTCTTACGAAATATTATAATTAAACCTTCCACTCTATTGTTGAGAGCTGACTTGATGGCGAGGCTTAGGAATGCGCTCGGTGTTCTTGGAAGCTGCCCTTCCTCCACCTAGTCCGCAACTATTAGCTGTTCCAAATATATTGAATGCTCCACGTGCCCATACCGAGAGCGGTAGCTCTGCGCATCAACTGATGTCACTGCAGCTCCTCTGACCGGGAGGTCCTATGTTCGAGTCCTGACAGCGGCAAGGTTTTCGACACGCTTTTCGTTTAGCTTTCCAGCTAGGTCGAATTCAGTCGCTGTCTGGACGAGAATTCTAGCAGCCGGCTGCTCTGATCGGTACTTTTCCGTGGTTTCTCCGATCAACACCAGGCGAATGCCGGAGCAATTCCCTAACAAACGGGCCACGGACCGCGCGCGATCTGTCCTTCCTCTTCTTTGTCCTATCCTCTCCCCTTACATACATACATACACACACACACACACACACACTCTTACAGTAACATACACTACACTATCACATATTCCGGGAGACCGGTCGGGAACTTAGAGCTTGTCCCGGCTGGGGCGGTGCCACGTTGGTGGGAGAATCCTGGTTAGGGGGATATCTCACTAGCCGACGGTAGGTCGGCGCCGGATCTCGCCATCCAGCGGGGGAAGATAGTTGTCATCTCCCGAGAAAAAGATACACTACACTAACGGGACTAATGACCAAAGCAGTCAATCAATAAATCCAAGTGTCCATTAGCAATAGGAGGCATACGAGAATAAGGAAAACAAATGGCAAAAACACCCCGCTCCCCGAACGCAAACAAGTCAGCTCCCGACTAGTACACATCAGCCATTACTCGAAAACCGCAAATGATATAAATCAATAAGACGGGAAAATAATATTTTTCATGGCCCGGAGAGAAAGTTGATTTCATTTTTAGCAAATGTGGACTAAAGTGAATCATTTGCTCTTCAGGGAAATAATATTTACTCTTTTGTGATTAAACATTGTCTCCCTTGTTTATATTACGAGATGAAATCAAACGAGCACATGAATAAAAATGTATGAATTTCAACAAAATGTGAAACACAAGTGATTTGTACTTCCATGCTTTCTCATCGAAATGTACCAGCAAGGTTAATTTAACGCTTCTTTGTCTTTACATCGATCTTTAAATTTGTTGCATCATACATGTTCTGAGATATTCAGGCATAAAACTTCCAGTAACTACATTAAGGTAAGATATGCATTTAGGTTCAGATGTGGCCTCCATTAAACGCACAATTGTTTATTGGTATTTTCCTTTGTAATAAACATTATTCACGTACGAAGTTTAAATTTCGTAATTTAATATTTTAAATACATTTTCTGAAACTATTATTGTCGTTAAGAAATAGCATATATACCGGCGTACGCGGCTTACCGCGAAAGAGAACTAATTTTTCCGTCAGTATAATTGTAGCCATCGGACTAAAGCCTTCGTGTGACAATTACAATTTGGGGAAAAAATAAAGCATTTTTCTCCCTTGACGCATTATCTACTATTTTTTATTGTCCCACGTATCTTTGCACGAAGGAGCGGCAGCGGCGACTGCGGGTACAACGATTTTCTTTTGTTTGATTGTCACTCAACAATGTCCCATTCACTCGAGAGATATGTTTCACACCACCATCCTCCCAGGAGCAAGTATAAATGAACCCTGGAACGGCGGAGTGCTTTGCAATGAACAAACGCTGACTTTTGAGCTAACCAGCTCAATCGCTCCTCACATTTCAGAACGCTTCATGGAAGATCTCTCTAACTGTCGTTATCATTTCTTTTATCACAAGTATTATTACCTATACAAATACAACCATGCCCGAGGTGAGACTCTAACCCGCAATCCTTCGGTCCGAGATCGCCACGGCACTACTGTCTTAGTGATTTCGGCCACCCGGATTGGCAAGGAAATCATTGTTTTATATACAAAAAAGAGCTAAAATAGATTGAATTACAGGAAATAAAATGTGCTCAACAAATATTTAACGTAAACAAATTTTATGCCCACTAACCTCTTAGAGAAGTTCTTTCTGTACTAGTATTCGCTCGCACAATGCAAGTTTTGGAGATTTATGTCAGACTCTACCTTTTACAAATTCGGTAAAAAGAACTGTAATATGATGCGCAGTAACCTACACATCACAGTTCAATATTTTAAGACCATGAGCAATATTCAGCAATGGTTATTGCACTACCGTTTGCAAATCACGTATAAAGTGACGTATAGGGGACGGCAGAATTGAAAATGTTTCGTGCTCGCAGCACTAGACTAGAAATGGTTACATTAAGAGGCAAGTGTATAAAAAACTGTTTCCGAAAACCCAAAAATTATAAATTTTGGAGCTCTTGTCTCTTACCAACCGGTCAAGAACCGTATCATTTTGTCCCTGGGCCATCAACTACGAAAACTACCGATCAGAGCAGTCGGCCACTATAATCCTCCTTCAGACAGCAACTGAACTCGACATAGGTCTCTAGACAGTCCTATCACGTTTGGTAGGAAGTATATCTGGTGTGTGGGTAGTGTATTATTGGAAAATGTAACATTCTTCTCAAGTTTTAAAAGAACTATTTTGTACAAAACTATATACTACCACCGTCGGGATTCGAACCTAGAACCTCGCAGAGGCACTGCAGTGTCATTAGCTGATGCTCTGCACCACCTCTCCCGGTAATCTCTTAGAAAACATAATGTCACATACAAGTATGTACATTCTGTAATAATGCTGATTGCTGGCTTTTTGTGAGTCTGTCCCGACGCACATGTCACACTTGATAAACACATTTTAATTCCCAGCCATTAGCTATTGTATTGTATCAGAGATGAATTTGCCCTCACGCGCCAGCGACCCAATGGCGTGGCAGGTCACAGCGTTGACCTGCGTTCTCTCAGGGGCAGCTCGCGCGAGCGATTCTGCAAGGTTCTCCCCGAATTCGTTATTCGGCGAGTAGCAAGCAACGGCTCGCAGAATCCCAAGTAGATGAGTTGCTTGCTATTTGCCGAGTGACGAACATTCGGTGCTCGCCCTACCCACCGCGTGTCGGTCTTTTAGACACTCTAAAGGAAGTGCATCAACTGATGTCACTGCAGCACCTCTGACCGGGAGGTCCTAGGTTCGAGACCTGACGGCGGCAGGATTTTCCACACTAGCTTTTCAGCTAGGTCGAATTCACTGTCTGGAGGAGAATTCTAGCGGCCGGCTGTTCTGATCGGTAGTGTTTCGTGGATTCTCCGATCAATACCAGGCGAATGCCGGAGCAGTACCCTACCAAACGGGCCACGGACCACGCGCGAACTGTCCTTCCTCTTCCTTGTCCTATCCTCTCCCCTTGCACACACACTTACACTAACATGCACTACACTACCACATATTCCGGGAGACCGGTCGGAGGCTTAGAGTTTGTCCCGGCTGGGGCGGTGCCTCGCTGGTAGGAGAGTCCTGGTTAGGGGGAAACCTCACTAGCCGAGGTAGGTCGGTGCCGGATCTCGCCATCCAGCGGGGGAAGATTACAGCCATCTCCCTTGAAAACATGCACTACACAAACGGGAGTAATGACCAAAGCAGTTGACGTGCCCGGAAACACGAAAAAATCAAATCAAGTCAAATCTAAAGGAAGCGAACTTTCACCGAACACATCGACTGTTCGCGATCCGGAGAGCAGTAGCTCGCTGCTAGGCGAATGCCGTTATGTGGAGTCGAAGCCTTCCAAAATGCGCCTGCAGCCGCCGCGAACAGCTGTGCCGAACTTCGGCCAATCAACCGTGGCTTCCAGGTCCGAATGTTCTTGATCTGTCTAATCCGCTCATTTGCATTTGTATTTAGCCATTGTGTGTCCCGTATAGGACAATTGGCCTCGACGCCGTTAGAACTCCGGGTTCCTAGTCGGTCACCCAATCAGGAATCCGCGATGTCTGGAATTCGCTGAACCTTCGTGACTTCACGTAATTAACGAATTCGGTTAGCGTCGCTGGTTTCGCGGTCATGGTCCAGTCAACGCGCTACGCCCTGAGCCAATTCGCCCCGCAATCCGTCCGTACGATTGAACAATCAGTCCCCACCTTCTTCACTTGCCACCTGCATTTGCTTCACAAACAGAGTTCAGTGAAATTGGAATCAGAGAATTCTCTGTAGCATGCGGGCGTGTTTCACGCGTTACGTAAATTTCATTCCCTTTGGGCAAATTAAAATCCCATTTTAGACAATTTTAGCATTAGTCTATGTATGTGTTTTCAAAGTGTATTTTAAAAGTGCGCTAATCGCTAAGTAAAGGAATAGTAACTACCCTTGTAATTTGGACAATAAGTTACAAACTGTGCCTGCTTGCCCAGGCATCAACGGAAATCTGCGTCGCAACTCCAGGGTTCGTTAAACGAGACTGTGGTTCGTGCACTGGCAGAACGTCTTTCGTGCATGCTCCGGTGCTTGTAATGACGACTTGCTACCTGTGAAATTTCCGCCCCCTCTGTGTTGGAAAACGTAACCAGTCTGTCAGAGTGCTGTGCACCAGCATTTCAATTGATTGATTGATTGATTTTTTCGTGTTTCCGGTCGCGTCAACTGCTTCGGTCATTAGTCCCGTTAGTGTAGTGCATGTTTTTTCTCGGGAGATGGCGAGATCCGGCGCCGACCTACCGTCGGCTAGTGGGGTTTCCCCCTAACCAGGACTCTCCCACCAGTGGAGCACCGCCCCAGTTGGGACAAGTTCTACGCTCCCGACCGGTCTCCCGGAATATGTGGTAGTGTAGTACATGTTAGTGTAAGTGTGTGTGTAAGAGGAGAGGAGAGGACAAGGAAGAGGAAGGACAGATCGCGCGCGATCCGTGGCCCGTTTTGTAGGGTACTGCTCTGGCATTCGCCTGGTGTTGATCGGAGAAACCATGGAAAACTACCGATCAGAGCAGCCGGCCGCTAGAATTCTCCTCCAGACAGCGACTGAATTCGACCTAGACCAGCATTTCAAGTTACTTCATTCATGAAGTGTATGTCTCTCTTATAGAAGTTTCTGTATATGATGTGGATAAATGCTCTTTTGTTCCAATGCTATTTGCGTGCGTGAACATTGTACGAAGGGGTTTAGCTAGAGTTTGTAATACTACCTTATCATACAGTCCACTTTTTATTTAATCCTTTCATTAAGCCATGCAGGGGGTACTTAACGTAAAGACTCAATAACATTTTCAAAACTTTTTAAAAAAATGGTTCCAAATTTTTTTATTACACTTTGGCCACGGATAACGTAGAGAACGATTAACAGAATGGCACACATCTTATTTTCATTAAAAATGGCAAAAGTTTAAAATTATATTCGGCGTCTTCGACAACTACAATATTCAAAATAGAGTTTTCTTCCTAGATGAAGTCTGTTCTGAACAGATCTTTAAATCAGCTTATATGTGGTGGTTCGAAAATATGAGAAGTTTTCCTGTACTTTTATGTAAAATTATTATTTTCTCAAAGACTGCTCCAATTTTTTAAATTTTTTTCCTAAGTATGAAACAACGGTAAATACGGTAGTGCCTGCATTTCGGCGAACTCTATTTTTAAAAATTGGAAAAAATTAAAATGGCCAGATTAGATGGGAATTTTTGTATTAAATTCAATTTTTTAAAATTAAATTTAATTTCTGTTAAATGTAACATTTTCTAAAATATATTTTTCTAAAATTTGGCTGCAATTTTAAAAATATTTTGTCCATGGAAAAAACAACAGACGCTTAAAAGAATGGTGCGGGTCTCATTTTCGTTGAACTCCTTGAATTTTCGAATTTCGAATTTCCATGTTGTAAACAATGAGAGAGACCGATAGTGTTGTAAGCGTCGGTCCAAGTGAGTACGGCAGAGAGATTGAATGGGTAGCAGTAAAACTCAAAGTGAGTTAACTCTCGGCACGGAGGAAAGCTTTTTGCTGGTTTAAAACACTTTTGCAAGTTCGTGTACTTGTATAATATAGCGGAGCCGTTACAAATAAGGCGAGAAAGGATGTACTGTTGTAGCGTAAATACTTTCTTGTTCCTGTCTTTCATCTTATTCATTACGGTTCAAAAGAGGTGCGATGGGGGAATAGTAGTTTACGTAACAAGGGCGCGGAACAAGTGATTCACGCGCGATTCGAGTTTGTTGTCCGAGTGCGGGAATCACTTCGCTCCCGTGCTGCGTCCACTACTTCTTAACACGCCGTGCGCGAAACGCAGTGAGCCAAGTGAAGGAATATAAATTTTATCTCACCTTCGTTCTACAAAAGTAAATGGATTCCAGTGAGTGTCGTAACACTTTTGTTTGTAAACAATAAACAAAGACGTCGTGAAGGTAAAAGACAATTGCGAATCGTTACAGATGGTTAGCACAAGCTTCGCGATGTTTCGCACATTGTGAAAAACTAGAAGTTTCGCACAGGGAAAACAAGCACAAGAAACCGCTTTTCGCGCACGAGTTAAAAAATTCTAAAATTCGAATCCGAAAATTTGAGGAATGTGATTGGTCGAATTGAGAAATCCCTTCGCGAAAATGTTTCATATTATAGTTTTTAAGACACCACCGTTTGTGAAAGATGTTTTTCGGTCTTTTCGTGAAGTTTCGCACACTTTTAGTTATAATGAAAACATTAGCTGTTTTGCACACAGAGAACAATCACTAGGAACTTTGTTCCGAGCACAGCGGTTAAAAACCAGATCATTAAGAGCAATAGATTTTAAATTAACCGCCAATAAGGACTTCCAGGAGACAATCAGAGCATTGAATTGATGAACATAATGATGGTAATACACGAATGATGATG
Source organism: Teleogryllus oceanicus (assembly GCA_964035755.1). Lineage (NCBI taxonomy): Eukaryota > Metazoa > Arthropoda > Insecta > Orthoptera > Gryllidae > Teleogryllus > Teleogryllus oceanicus. The sequence goes on along the minus strand of CAXIVR010000003.1, from coordinate 62,967,215 downwards.
ATGATGATGATGATGATGAAGAGGAGAAAGAGGAGGATGACAATGTGGATGATCATTTAACACCGTTATTATGCCTTCTTGAGCTCTTCGACTAGCTGTTCTTTCTAGATTCATGTCCTATACAAACTCCTTAGATCACAAAAGTTACAGGAAAGGAAGGTAGATATGGCACGTTGTCATGAAATAGTATAATAAGAAACTAGAGCCAGATGGCCAGGCGTTTCTTCAATTTGGAAAAGATCGTACCCATGGTTTAAGTGCTAGTAGTTAAAACACAGACGGACGGGCAGACAGGCAGACGGACGAACGGACGGACGGACGGACGGATGGACGGACGGACGGACGGACGGACGGACGGACGGACGGACGGACGGACAGACGTTTTGAGAACAAACACTTTTTCGGTGTCAGGGGACCCCAAAACGTGTATTTCCGTTAAAATATCGAAATCGATTTTTCGCAGCATTACATTACTTTCTCTATACTTACGTATATTACTCCGTATTTACGTATGTATACGAGAAAGTAAAAATGAATGATTTTTATGAAAAAAAATGGAAAAGTAACTTCACGCACTATGTGTTTCAACGAACGCCTGTCGCATCACCGATCGTTAAGCTTAGACATAAAAGCCTCTGAGCTGATATCGATTGGAGATAGCGGCCGAGAGAGAAGGCGGCAGTCTTTCAGATCTAATAGGCTGCCGGGCGAAGGGTGAAAGAAAGAGAGCAAACAAAATCAGAGAAGAATCGCATTAGCCGCCGTACCAATTACTCCGGCGCCCTCTGGATGAGGCTCGAGGCGTCCATCACCCGCCCGCCCCTCCGTCCGACGGCCCCTCTATTACCTTAATTCCGACCGCGGACGCGGCGCGGCGCCGCGCGGCGGTGGAATGAGACAATCGCAATGCGTCACTTCCGATCGCGCTCACGCACCGGAAGAAGCTGCGCCTCCGCCTGCCCCCGCGGACCCTCGCATCCCCCTTATCTCCCTCGGCAGGCGGGCTCTGCGCAGGGGCTCCGTCGATGCGCGCATTTAATAGCCGCGCGCACTGCATTTGTAGAGTGGATTGACAGATTTATGTTTCCGGGCGCGTCTGCTAAGGTAATTAGTCCCGGAAGTGTAGTGCGTGTTTTTTATAGTCGGAGTTGATGGTGAACATCCCCCGCTGGGTGGCGTGATCCGGCGCCGACCTACAATTGGCTTGAAGTTTTCTCTAACCAGGTATCTCCCACCAATGGGGCACCGGCTCGGCCTTCCCGATGGTTTGGTTTATTCGTGTTTCCGGGCGCGTCAACTGCTTTGGTCATTAGTCCCGTTAGTGTAGTGCACGTTTTCTCTCGGAAGATGGCGGTGGTCTTCCCCCACTGAATGGCGAGATCCGGCGCCGACCTACCGCCGGCTCGTGGGGTTTCCCCCTAACCAGGACTCTCCCACCAGCGGGGCACCGCCCCCAGCCGGGACAAGCTCCAAGCTCCCGACCGGTCTCCCGGAATACGTGATACTGTAATGCATGTTAGTGTGTGTGTGTGTGTATGGGGGAGAGGTTAGGACAAGGAAGAGGAAGGACAGGTCGCGCGCTGTCCATGGCCCGTTTGGTAGGGTACTGCTCCGGCATTCGCCTGGAATTGATCGGAGAAACCACGGAAAACTACGATCAGAGCACGGCCGCTAGAATCTCCTCCAGCAGCGACTGAATTCGACCTAGCTGAAAAGTAGAGTGAAAATCCTGCCGCCGTCAGGACTCGAGCCTAGGACCTCCCGGTCAGATGCGCTGCAGTGACATCAGTTGATGCACTGAGTTACCGCTCCCGGTGCCTTCCCGATGGGAAATAATATCAGAAACTCTATATCTACCGACAAATGCATTACTTATTAGCAATCATATAGGAGAGATTTCCGTTTGGAACTAATTAGCTGGGTGCGTTATTAGCGGTTTGCCATAGTTGCCATAGTAATAATACAACACTAATGCGGAAAATAAATAATTCAAATCCTAAGCTGGTAGACACACCACGGACATTATCATTAGTGCCACCACGGTCATTATTTTTCGCCTGTCACTCACAGCAGAATTTTCCTAATATATTCCGCCAAAGTTCAGTAGCTGTGCTGCAGAACTGCTATCTAATACTTCATTAGAGGAGAGTAGCAGTGCATAAATTTTCTATGTTCAAATAAACTGCTATGTATCTAGCACCCTGATCCGTTCGCTATCGTGTCGAAAGCTCGAATGAAATTTTTTGTATCCTACCGTTAACTTGCAAAATTTTTTTTCACATTCCCATGAAACTTTCAGTATATTAGAATGGAATTTTTTCATTCGTGTAACTGAGCATCTCTTACGTTTGTTTATCTTTCTTCGTAGGCGAAACCACGGATGCTATTTTTGAACTAATAGGCATTGTTTATATGTTGCACTCCGGAACCACGGCAACCAGCGCCTTTTTGCTAATGAAGTGTTATTTTTAATGAAATTCGCTGAATTTCATATTGGTGACAATCTGGTATGTCACAATACATTTATTTTTGTTCTGGGACCACTATGGAACTGAATATTTTAGTAACTACTTTCAGGAGCGTCTTGCATAACTTCTTTTCTGAGGACCAAATAAAACCAGTATCTATATATTTATTACAAGTACGGTTCACTACGCTCGCATGCTATCATGACCTTTCCGATTTCTCAACTACAATTCCTGACGGGTAGGTCCGACTTTATTCCTTTTCTCTTTCAATTTGATTCGTATGGCGTGTCTTTATTTGATTTTTGAAAATTATTCTACGCTCCAAACTTGGGCTAATAGGGGGAAAGAATCTCATTACGGGGGCTTCCGTGACGCCGTTTGAGTAGTGACCATGTATTACTTAACGCCTAATCAGAAATGTAGTGTATTTCATACATCATACATTTATATATAAACTAGCGCACTCGTGCGAGAACTCTCGCATGTTAAACCCCACTCTCTTCCCTGTTTTTCCATTTCCATATTAAGCTTATAATATATATTTTTCTTCCAGACTGTCTTATTCTCCATCATTTGTTCTATATGTCTCCTTGTGATTGATAGCAATACAATACATCCTGATCAATACAAACTATTCTTATTTAACGTTATTATCGAACAGAGAGATACACCCGTGTAATTTATTTGCGGGTGTACTTCTTCATTAAATATCAAGTCATTAGTTTAATTTGACATATAGTTGCATATTCTACAGGCTCTGAACAGGTGGGGTTGAACTGAGAATGTCGAAACTGAACGTCGAACAAGAAAACTGTAACGGAATGTTCAAGAAGATCTCATCCTGTAGATTTTGATGCCATGAACGTTTACTTGAGGCCTTTGACCTTAAAAAATTAGATTTGAAGGTCCTAAAACCCTTTGTTTAGGAGTCATTTAACGATGTAGCTACCCGCCTGTTGCGGGTTGCATTTGACATGAGGTGCGTTTTTATAAACAAATCCTTCATATTTTTAAAGTCAAAGTGCAATTCTTCATGTCTCCGTGAAATTCTCTTTCTTTAGAGACCTCCTTATATAAAGATTGATTGCGTGTGGGACCGCAAAAGGTATGTATACTATTGAAATAATATAAGAGGCGATAACCAAGTTTTGTTGAAATCATCGTAAAAAGAAAGACACTCAACTCTAAGACCTTCTAATATTTAAAGGATCTACTCTTGAAAATGAAATAATTTATAAAGACATTTCTGTTTCAAAGAAAATTAATTACTTATTTTTCGTTTCAATTTAATTGTGATCGATCGAACTAGTGTAAATTTCTTGGTCGGGACTACCCGTTAGGTGCACTATTACGAAGTAAATCACAGACGGAGAATTATTATTCTCCCTCGGTCGTAATGTGTGCACGCTGAAGAGACCCACCGCTCTTGGCGCGGGACAAGGCGGGGCGGGGTGTGGCGATGGGGGGCGGGACGGAACGGGACGGGGTGATGGCGGGGTGGAACGGGAGGGGCGGGACGGGGGACAGGGGCGCGCCGCGGGCGTGGCAGTGGCGGGAAGGGGGCGGGGTGATGGAGAGCGGAGTGGGGGAGGTCCGGGGGCGGGGCGGGGACGGGGCGGGGGTGGTGATGGAGGGCGGGGTGGGGGAGGGCCGGGGCGCGCCGGGTGCGGGGTGATGGAGGGCGCGGCAGGGTTGGGGTCCTGGGGAATTGAAGCGCGGCGCCATATCCGGGGTTGGCCGCCGCAGGCCGCACGACGGAGACGCAGGCTCCGGCGAAGTCCGGCTTTGAATTTCAAATTCGAGCCCTCCCCATTCCTCGCTTCTCCTCTCTTCTTCCACGCCCCAACGCTTTCTTTTTGGTCCGTTCGTCCGCCCCGCTGAGAAGTCTTAGACGTTTCTGATGATTTTTTTTCACGTGGTTATCATCTACTACTGCATATTACTTATTAGCATTTACATCGTAAGATGAGAAAGTATTGTAATCGTGCGCTGAATAACGGAGAATTTTCGACAGAAATGCCCTTACTGTCGGGTCCTGGTAACGAAAAAGGAGATAAATCCTATTCTTACATATAGAAAATTACTTCATCTATCTCGTTGTGTAGTAAGAAGTTTTGTAGGTTCTTGATACCGAAAAATCGAGCAACGGTAAAATGTCCGTCTGTGCGCCTTGCGTCTGTCTATCTGTCCTTCTTCGTTTGTCTGTGTGTCTGTCGGTACGTTTGTTAAAAAAAATATGAGTCGTTTTTGCGTAATTTTGCGTCAAACATAGGCAAATTTGAAACAATTTAACCAAATTTACCAAAAACGGCTTATTTTGTTTCATCTTATGTACCACAGAAAAGAAAAGAAATGTAGGAAAGAGATTGGTATTGGTCCCATTTTCGGCGAACTCTGTATTTTCGAAAATTGCGAAGATAGTCGAAATTAACATTGTAAAAGTTTAATTTTTATGGTAGAGATTTGATAAATGAAATCTATTCTAAAATTTAGTTCATCGAAAAAAATTCATATACATTTTTTTAAATAATTTTGAATAACAAATTTTGAGACTGAGACTGAATGTCCATTCAAATGCATGTTTTTAGTTATGCTTCGTAGAACTTCCAAATTTTGTAAATATATTTTTCATGGCAAATTCTTTTTAACAATGCTTATTTTTCCGTAAATGTTGGCGCATTTTATAGCTTTTTTTCAGAAACCCGTGCACAAATTATGTTTGGACATTATTTTCAATTAACAGTAAAAGTCTGTGTGACCTACTATGGGAGAGTGCATTCTGTGCAAGTTTTCTTAAATTCTGGGATTGCCACCCTAACGCATATACAAGTCGAATTCAGCTTTTTGGACAAGAAATAAGAAAATAGTCGCCATGCGAATGTGCCAAACGAATCGTCCGCTGCTTTCACAAGGCCGCCCGGCAACAACGAGCTATAGCGACCGCCGCCTCTAGTCCACCTACAGTCCGATGGGTTCTATTATTAACTTCTAATCTTTTACCAATAAAATACAAATTTAACTGTCAAATTTGTGATGATATATTCTCTTTACAACAATTACTTTTCGCACTTAATGTAACGAGTTTTACAAGTGATGACTGAGTTCTGTTAATATGGACAGAATTGGCGGTATATGTTATGCAACCGACTAAGGGCGAGATGTTACTAAGGGCGAGAAAGTCCATACTGTTGTAGCACCACTATTTTCCTTACTGACATACGTTTTCTGGCTAGAGCTGTTCTGGTACCCGTCGGTGTTTATAGAAGCTCCCTGGAACAATACCTCGGACTGATGCAGCAGCTGTTCTTTGTTTTACCTAAGTGTTAGAATTACAATAATCGTTATTTTTTGTCTTAGCTCCTAATATATTTTTAATTTGTAAAATGTTTTAATCTTTATAGTGTAAACCTTTTTTATTAGTTTATTTTAAATAACATTTAGTTTTAATATCGTTATGTTTTGGTATGTTTCAATGTCTCCTAATACTGCGTTTTTACGTTTTGCTTTAATATTATCTATTCCTCGCAGTAATTTAAGGAATATATTGTGTATGCATTTAGTTTTAACTTCTAGCACTGTTGATTCTAAGTGTCGTTCATTGGTTGAAGCCGGTTTGGCTGACAAATTTGCTTTCTGTCTTTTGTGTCGGACTGCAGAGAAAATTGTCCAAGGAGAGTGTAAATTGTAGGTGGTTATTTTGTAGAATTACAGCCTTGTGTTGCACTCTGCCTTTTTGTGGTCGCCCGCTTGAAAAAAAGTCGATACGCTGTGATTCAGAGCTCCGGCAGTTTAATAGTAAATGCTCCCAGTTCCTGTTCTCCTCAAAAGACACATGTACCGCATCTATATTTCCAGTTCAATAATCTACACCATGCTAGAGCTGCTCTCTTACTTAGAAGGGCAACGTAATTTTTTCGTTTTCAGTTCTGCCTATTTTTTATTCCAGAGATTTCTTTGTTTCTTTCTTCGAATCTATTCCTTGGCTTCTATTCATTTCGAGTGCTTTCTTTATGTGTTCCGGACGAATGGCTTATCGATCTCATTGTCCAATTTTCATTTGTTACCCCGAATTCCTGCGACAGCGCTGCTAGTTTTAAGCCCATCCCGGGTTGCATTTTGTCTTTTCATCGTAACATTGACGTACAATTTAGTTTCGCTTTCCTTTAATGATTTCCCACGAACATTTCAGGCTTCTATGATGACATTGTATTTTTACACTTACCGAGCAGCATTTTCATAGAACGCTACTGTTTGCAGTGGCTTGCCTGTCTGACTGATGAGTGATTCCGGGTGCGAAATGTTAAGGTCATTAGTCCCTCAAGTGTAGTGCATTTTCCCTTGGGAAGTGACAGTGATCATTCTCCGCTGGATGGTGAGATCCGGCGCCGACCTACCATCGCTGGTGCAGTTTTCCCCAACCGTCTCCCACCAGCCCCAACTGGGACGAGGTCTAAGCCCCAGACCGGTCTCCCGGCATGTGTGGTAGTGTAGTGCATGTTAGTGCAAGTGTGTGCAAGTGTAAGGAGGTGAGGATAGAATAAGGAAGAGGTAGGAAAGATTGCACACAGTCCGTCGCCTATTTATTAAGGTACTGCTCCGGCATTCGCCTAGTGTTGATCGGAGAAACCACGGAAAACTTACGATCAAAGCAGCCAGCCGCTAGGATTCTCCACCAGACAGCGACTGAATTCGACCTAGCTATGTAGCTAGTGTAAAAAATTCTGCCACCGTCGGGGCTCAAACCTAGGACCTCCCGGTCAGAGGCACTGCAGTGTCTTCAATTGCTGCCCTGAGCCACCTCTCACGGTGCAGTGACTTGCGACACCCCTATAATTCGTTTGTAGTAGGACAACATCACGTGTTCCCGAGATTTGAGCCCCATAAAGCATGGTTGGAATTGCATTGGCTTTACACATTTGGTCCGACAGCACGAAGGGCTTTTTCGATATATTTGATTTAGCCCTTGCGGTTTGCTTAGCACACATATTCTTTTGTTTTGCCGCTTCCTAATGACTGGTTTAACTACTATTCATTGACAGAGTCCCACTCAGATAAATAAATTACTAAATAAATATTTTCTAGAGGAATGTTCCTGAACATCCTTGTTTCGTTTACTACATACTGCCAGGCATTCTTGAAACCCATTATTTTCGTTTTGCCCGAAATCATTTGATTCCCTAAGGTTGAGATTTTTACGCAAGAAGGTCGAGATTTGTTTATAAACCGACCACGGACTTCAATAAGACGCCAAAATTTGCAAGACGCTATAATCTGCGCCTAAAATACGCAAGTATATTTCTCGAGGCAGCACAATACAAATATACCTTGATATTAGTTGTTTTGATCATTTTTGTCCCCTCACTTTTATAGATTGGGTGAATTGTCTTACTCCAATTCCAAGGAAATTTGTTATGATGAAACAACTAACTAGAGGAGGATGACGTCACTGTAAAAGCTGTTGCTAATGCGATTCACCACATAGTAAAGAAGAAACCACTGAGTGCATCATGTGTCTCACACATGAAAGAGAAAAAAAATAGTTGTAACGTTTATGCCCTTTTACCTCGCAGCACTCAATTCTCAACCTCCGTTTACGCCCTTTTACTTCGCACCGCTCAATACTCAACCTCCGTTTACACCCTTTTACCTCGCACCACTCAATACTCAACCTCCTTTACGCCCTTTTACTCGCACCACTCAATACTCAACCTCCATTTACGCCCTTTTACCTCGCACCACTTAATACTCAACCTCCATTGCGCCCTTGTACCTCTCACCACTCAATACTCAACTTTCGTTACGCCCTTTTATCTCGCACCACTCAATAATCAACCTCTGTCGTCACTTTCTCTTAACACCTTTGTTGTTCTATTCTTTTGTGTTGGCATGTGCTGTTCGGCACTGGTCGACTCCGTCTGCCCCTCGTTGGGCGTCCCGCGGCGAGGGGGCGGCGGCGCCAGGCCAGCCCACCACAGAACCTAGTCACATGCATTTAGGATATTGTCTTCCACTGATGGCTTCTGATGCGCTTGGGTTTCCATAAAGATACCTTAATTCGCGTTTGTGCAAGTGGGACGGCGCAAAGGTATCAAAATTTGTTCTTTAATTCAAATGTTCACTGAACTCAATTGCATGATTTTAAATAAGGCATTTCAAACTTGCGAAATGTAGGGTTAAAAGAAAGCAGATAATATAATTTTTCTTACTTTATTTATTGATAACCTGATTACTATAATTCTAAACCATTTCAGTGAAGCCTAGAAAGGATAAACGAAGGTAAAATAATTACTTCGAATATTATTTCAAATATGTGCTGCTTTCGGCAATTATTGCGGTCATGTTTCTTCAAAGGAAAGTGAAAAAACATGGAAGATATGCGATTTATAATCTTCCTTCTCGGGCTTTGCTTGTCTAATGATAGATTCAGCACATTGATGACATTCAATAATACGCTTCAGTGCTGATAGGGTAATAATTCGCTCGCTTTTGTTCAAATATTTCTAATTTTTATGATTATTGATTCTTCATTAACCGGAACGATAACTTCAGAAAGACACGTTTGCCACCAGTAAATGTAAGAACGCACATGTTTTAGAAACTGCTTTAATCGTTTATTAACAAAACTCGCTAGAGTTCTCTGAGTACCAAACCAGTTAACAACTTTCATATTGCCTCCCTGAGCACAAACTAATTCTAATTACAAATATAACAGAGCATGAGAGAGAGAGAGAGGTCGTGAACGAAGACGCAACTCGGGAGGGCAATTTTAATATCAAAACTCGAGGTAATGCGCAGCTTACTGAAACATCCTCTTCTCTTCGTATTATTATTATTCAATAATAACTCATATGTTTAAAAAGCGCATGACATCATTTAAAGATGTACAATTCAATGAATTTATGCAGAAATCATCCAAGCTACAAGAATCAATATAGTTGAAAAGTGGCTAGCGACATGTCTTAAAGTTTCGAGCAGCAAGGATGCACGCCAAAAAATTAGATATATATGGGGTTATAGAAAAGTTCTACATATTCACAATTTGTAAACAAGGAACCTCAAAAATCATCGTTTCATGTCGGTCAGTGTAAAATCTCACAGACTTATAAAATAAGCAAGATTTACACACTTTCAAACAATGTAATCACTATTCACGTGAACGAAATCTGTACACGTCTGCTGTAGGAAAATCTGACAAAACAAACCTGCTGTCCTCCTTCCCTTAAAAAATGAAATATATCTCATAATTATAACCACAGAAAAATTTTTTGTGAAAGAACACGTCAGACAATTTCTAGATACTGCGTTTACATACGCTCACAAAAATCTTCGTAATTAAAAAATAGATGGAAACAATAAAAAAAAGAGGAAATATCCAATGCTTTTAAAAGATCGATTACAACTCACACAATGAAATATAGCAAGCGATAAAACTCACTACTTCGACTAATACGATAATCTCGAACTCACTACTTTTACCTTTCTAGCTACCGCTTACGCAGTATGAAGAAAGTTATGTAATGCTGCGCGAAAAGACTTTGAATTTTCGGCAGAAAAACGTTTATTACAGGGCCCTGGTAACGAAAATGTGGATACATCCAGTTGCTAAATTTAGAAAAAGTTCCTCTAACAAGTGATGTAGCCAGAATCTATGTTTTGTGGATCCATGTTACCGAAAAATCGAATGACGGCGAATGTCTCCGTCCGTCCGTCCGTCCGTTATCAATTATAGCGGATAAACCGTTCAGCCGATTTTCTCGAAAATTGATATTTCCCAATCAATCTGGGTTATATCGTGGTCCCTTGAATTTCAAACCGACATTTTAATTCTGGGGATACTTCACTAAAGCCCTTGGAACATTTTCAAAATTTTCAAAAAAAAAAAAAACACTGCATCGTTTTTGATTAAATTTGCGAAAAAGTGTGTGCTGTCATCCCCATTAGTTTTAAACGTTAAAAATATAGTTAAATAAAATTGAATATTTAGATAATGAGTTTGGGCCTGGTAAATGGAATAATATTTGAGATTATAAATGTTGGTGATATATTATTCGTACTTCTTAAAACATCCACCACAGCTAAAAACATCACGTAAGGATATGAGTGATGCTTTTCAGTTACGTTCTTCCAACTCTTACACAAACTCACAACTCTACATATTGACTTAATCTGTTGAATAAAAAAATACGAAAAATAATTCTCTTTTACTATATTCGAATAGTTTTATTTTAATTAGAATGACGTGGGCGGTTTAAGTGATATTGGAATATTTTAGCATCAGAAATTAAGTGCAATGTGGTTTGACGTCTGACGCAAGCGGAGCGCCGGTGGCAGGGAGGTCAAGCGCATCGCCGGCGCGCGGCCGGAGCGAAGCGCCGACACGCTCACACATTTCCCCAGGGGGCGGGGCCGCGCCACCGCAAATTACGGGCCGTGTAGCTTCTGGCCGGCGCTCCCCGCGCAGGTGCACTCGCCCCTCCGGCCCCCGCCCCGCCCCGGCCCCGGCGACGTCCCAGCTCCCCCCACGCCAACCCACCGGGAGCGGTAGCTCAGTGCATCAACTGATGTCACTCAGCGTCTCTGACCGGGAGGTCCTAGGTTCCCACTCCCCACGGCGGCAGGATTTTCGACATTAGCTTTACAGCTACGTCGAATTCAGTTGCTGTCTGGAGGAGAATTCTAGCGGCCGGCTGCTCTCATCGATAGTTTTCCGTGGTTTCTCCGATCAACACCAGGTGAATGCCGGAGCAGTTCTCTAACAAACGGGCCACGGACCGCGCGCGATCTGTCCCTTCCTCTTCCTTGTCCTATCATCTCCCCTTACACACACACTTACACTAACATGCACTACACTACCACTTATTCCGGGAGAGCGGTCGGGAGCTTAGAGCTTGTCACGTCTGGGGCGGTGCCCCGCTGGTGGGAGACTCCTGGTTAGGGGGAAATCTCACTAGCCGACGGTATGTCGGTGCCGGATCTCGCCTAGCAGCGGGGGAAGATCACCGTCATCTCCAGAGGAAAAAATATGCACTACACTAACGGGAATAATGACCAAAGCAGTTGACGCACCCGGAAACACTCAATCAAAAATCAATCAATCAATCGAATCACTCGAGTCGTGGAGGAGAATTCTAGCGGCCGCCTGCTCTGATCGGTAGTTTTCCGTAGTTTCTCCGATCAACACCTTGAAAGGACTCTAAATGCGACTCGAACGGTGACGGATTTTCCACACTTTCTACTTAGTTTGGTGGAATTCACCGCTTTGTAGAGGAGAATTCTAGTGACCACATATTCTGGCAGTTTTCCATAGTTTCTCCGATCATCACCAGACGAATGCATGAGCAGTACCCTAAGAAACGGGCCACGAACGGCGCGCGATCGCCCTTTCTCTTCCTTGTCCTATTATCAACCTCTTACTTACAAACACACACATACACATACACGCACTACACTACCGCAGATGTCGGGAGACCAGTCGGAACTTAGAGCTTGTCCGAGCTGATGCGATGCCCCGTTGGGAGAAATGCCTAGAGGGGAATATTCCCGCAACCTCACATGTATGTCGGCGTCGTTTCTCACTATCCACCGGGAGAGGAACGTTGTCACCTCCAGAGATGAAACATTCACTACGCTAACTGAACTAATGAACATAGCAGTTGACGTGCCCGCAAACATCAATCCTTGCAGTGCTACAGATTATGATGACGAGCGATTGGCTACTTCCGCTGACAGTTGATGTTCGAGAGCTGCGGACGGACGGTTTGCCGTCAATCGATTTTTCAGTACCATTGACCCAAAGGAGTATTGTCGGAGAGACTGCTCCTTCCCAAGGCAATCACTAACTTACCGCCATCGCCAAGCCTCGCTCAGCTCCGGACTCGATCTCCCCAAGTTTTCGATCCCGCCCTGCGCCTCCTAGTCTTCCCTTCCCTCCCCCTTTCATTCATTTCATCCCTCTCCTCATCCTCCCCTTTCCCACTCCGCACCCTACCCATTCCTTTCCTCTGCATCCCTCCTCTTCCCTCATCCCTCCTCTCCTCTCCTCCCCGCCCTTCTTCTCCCCACCCTGCTGACCCACATTCTCACCGCCCAGCGAGGCGCTCCCCTGCTTGTGGGCGGGGAGGTAGGTCGCCATCCGCCCCCTTTCTGAGCTGACGCGAGCGTCTGATGCAGCGCGAGGGCTGCATGGGGGGGGTAGGGGGAGCCGCCCTCCCCACCAATGCTGATAGACGCGCGAGCGCGCAGGGGAGTGAGGCTCTCAGCAACTTTCCTTCAGAACTCTTCGCACGTAAGAACGTTATAATTTTTATCTATTGAGCTTACCTCCTCCAAATTTCCTACAGCAATTCCACATCCGTGACAATAAATCAATCACATTTCAAATTGTCAAATGAGAATGAAATTAAATATTTTGATTTTGTAATCGATTTACTTAAGAATGAAAGAATTTTACTGACGTCCTACGTTCAGGTTAGCACATTTAACAAGGATCTAACTTTCTGTTAATGAATCTGTCGGCCTGTAAGGGAGAATTGTTAATTTATTTCACATTTTCGGTAGAGCAACAAATAACTGAATGATTTAATATAACGTAGCACAAATCGCAACAAAAAATAAATAATCTTCAAATATATTTTTCACCAGCCAAAAATGTTTATAAAAGTGCACAATTTAAAAAGCAAATAACCATTAAATAGTAATAAGTGGTCAAGAATATACATATAATACAAATCTCGGTTATTTGATAGACCAAATGTGGCAAATATATTCGTATGAAGCTGTACAAGCCCGCCTCGCGCCACTACAGCTTCCGTGTATGTGCTACACGCTAGTCTGTTTTGTGGAGGGAAAAGTAAACGCCAAAAAATATACTCAATAATGATTAACGTACTCTCCTACAACGGGATGCGTGTATTGTTCCATTTGCTAGTTATTTTCTACTTCTTATCTGCACTGGGAATTACAGGGTTGAATGATTCTGGAAATCCTAAATCATTCAGGTGAACATCGGACAGCTGTGCGCGTTTAAATCACAAGAATAAAAAATTCTTACTTTAAATTCTGCAACTGAAGATGGATTGCAAAATGATCAGTTATACTGAAAATTAGTGTTAAACGTGTTGTCAAAGTCGTAAGTTAGTAGAACGAGAGTTACCATTTTTAGGGACACACTGATAATTTTCAGCCATCTCAAAAAGAAAATTATTTACGTTTTCTACAACTACTATTTCAATTCGATCGATTTTGAACAATCGCACTCCACATTTTGAAAATGTTCATTGTGAAAAAGCTTCATATCTATCGGAAACAATATTCGACCATTTAATCATTTTAATAGCAGATAAAGTGCGAAAATCAATTTTAGAGATATTAATGAAGCTACTTATTTTAGTATTTATATTGATTCTACGCTTCATGTAGCACATATTGACCAATAAACGGCCATTGTACGATATATATCTTCTGAAACTGGATATCCTGTCGAACGTTCCTTAACATTACTGCCACTGGATGATCATTCCGCGGAAATATGGCTGAATTCGCATTGAAGTATCTAATTGACGATTGAAACAATAATTCTGATAAATGTAGAGGCCAGTGGTATAATAACATGGTTAATACAGATATGCAAACCTTTATTTCCCAACGCAATAAATATACCACATACATTCTGTTAGCTGAATATTCTTACTGATAGATCAAAGCTCCGTTGATTGTTTCTTATAAGTAATAATTTCTTTGCCATGAATCAACAAATGTAAGTTTTCTTTTCTGTTTCCACAAAACGATTGTCTACATCCAAAATTTATTTGGGACCGAATCTGCGGTGCCGAAACGTGGGAAGCCCATTCAAAAGCTACTTCTGCAATTTTACAAAATTATGAATCTCAATTATGAATCTACTCGTCAGTCAAAATGTAATACTCCTATTTTTTATACTTAAATAAAATTAATTAGGTGAAAAACCTGAATTTCATACTATTCCTCAAACCTTGTACAATCCACCGTCGTAGTAGCTTCCTGCTTCAGGATATGGCAACACAGTAGTCGTTTGCAAAAGAGCCGACATCGATGTTCGTTAGAGACAGCGTTGTATGATTGACATCTTGAATGCAGAAGGTAAAATGTGTCGCATAATGTCGTTCACTTCATTTGCAGTCACCCAGCGGTCACCACGAACGATGTCATCGATTGATTGTTTCTTGTTTCTGGGCGCGTGAACTGCTTCGGTTATTAGTCCCGTTAGTGTAGTGCATGTTTTTTTCTCGGGAGATGGCGGTGCTCTTCCCCCGCTGTATGGCGAGATACGGCGCTGACCTATCGTCGGCTAGTTGCATATCCCCCTAACCAGGACTCTCCCACCAGCGGGGCACCGCCCCAGCCGGGACAAGCTCTAAGCTCCCGACCGGTCTCCCGAAATGTGCAGTCATTAGTCCTGTTAGTGTAGTGTTTCTGTAAATGTGTGTAAGTAAAGACGAAAGGACAAGGAAGAGAAAGGAAGGATCGCGCGCGGTCCGTGGCGCGTTTGTTAGGGTACTGCTCCGGCATTCGCCTGGTGTTGATCGGAGAAACCACGGAAAACTACCGATCAGAGCAGCCGGACGCTAGAATTCTCTTCCAGACAGCGACTAATTCGACCTAGCTGGAAGCTAGGGTCGAAAATCCTGCCGCCTGGGGATGGGAACCAGGACCTCCCGGTCAGAGACGCTGCAGTGAATCAGTGATGCACTGAGCTACCGCTCCCGGTGATGTCATCGACATGCTGAATGTTGCTTGGAGGACTGCAGTCACCTACTCCGCTCCACGTTTCGTTGGTGCCCTCACTGTAAGAAATGAAGCTTCGTTACAGGACGAACCCAACGTCTAACTGTGCTGTCATTCACTGTTACTGTTACCTTATACTTTTCAGTCTTCTGAATGCCAATGGACTTTCATCTTCTGCATTCAGAATCTATGCTGCACACGCTGACGCAAACAATTACTTTTGCAGTGAATTGTAGAAAAAGGTTTGAGGAATAGAGCCAAATTCATTTTATACTTAACTAATTTTATGTAAGTAGAAAACAGTAGGGCGAATTACTCTGCCTGATCTACGCATTATTACCCTGTCGGTAAGCACGACTTGATCCTCTGGCAGGCTGGTGCTGGGAAAGTAGCGAAGGTAAGTTTGTAATTTCAAGATCTGAATCAAGATCATGTTGGAACCAGGAAATGAAGAAGGAACTATGTCATATTATTTCATTTTAATGGATCATTAACTTACTTTTTGTTTTTAGGGGAAAAGCCACTTATAGAGCTACATTTGGGAAATAATTGTCCACTGCATTCTCTCTAAAATACTGTCATAGGCCAGGTATCTAGCGACGGGTAGACACTCTGAAGTAGTTTCCTTAACCCAGAGTCAGTGACCTTGCCCGCCTTGATATACCTGGGATACAGAAACAGATTTCAGAACACTGGAAAATGATAAAGTGAAGATTGAAGTGCATAAAACAGGGACATATTAAATGTAGGAACAGACTCAAATCTATAACAAACGTTTTCGAACTACTGACGAATTCAGCTTTCAATCGTACGTAACAAACTCTTATCTCGATAATTAGAACAAATCACTAGCTCATTTTAGACAAACACCATTTGAAATAAAACGCGCACGCCACGTGTTTCTTCCAACAAATGTCTGAACATTAAAGAAATCTTTTCAGGAAATCAGTTCTATTAACTACAGTTCCATGGAACGTCGCAGTTGATTTCGTGCCGCGGAGCGTCAAACTGCCTTCCCTCTGCCTTGAAACTCTTCAGGGACACTCAAGGAGAAAATTTAAGCGCTATTTCTTCGAAATATTCATAACACTTAAAACATTTCATTCCTCTCTGTTTTAAGGTGCTTTGCACTGCTAGCATTACATTTATAATTTTGTAAATGTATACTTCCATTTACAAAATTAAAGTTATGTTAACACTCGTAGCTACAGCATGAAAAATGAAACAAATAAAAAAATGAAATCATTATACATATTATCCTCGCATCATCTTCAACATCTTCACGCACACGTCATCCCGATACCGTAACGGATTGTTTTCCGCTACAGTTTGTCATCGCCCTTTATTTCGAGAGAGAATTTGCAAGTTCTGTGGAATAATGAAACAATTCTTTGATCGATCGACCAGGGCTAATGAGCCTGGCTTTCCATCGTCAGTCAATGCAGGAAACGATAGCTAATGAAGGAGGCACATTTAGGCAGCTTGCGACGATGAAGTTTTATAGAACAATATATATATATATATATATATATATATATATATATATATTGTGATGAACCCATCCTGCCGCCACGGCAACACACGCATGCACGCAATGCGCGCAGCTCGCGGTCTGGGTACCTCACAAAAGGGGGGGGGGAAATACCGTCACACCGAAGTGCGTCGGTAATCAGCTGACAGGTGTGCGCGTTAAATTTTTCAATGAAGGGCGCCAAACGGGCACTTACCTGTCAACTGGCACCGGCATTCGAGAACCTCAAAGGGGGAAGGCACTCTTGAATGAGGGCATGCACGGGGTTTGCTATTACTACCACTACTTTACAATAATCACAAAGTTTTGTAACTTTAAGTGTCAATCACCTGAATGGCAAGAACACATTTATTGCATTTGATTCTATAATACAATTTGGGTAAGAATTCCCCTTAAACTAAATTATATGTTATTTACATTAAATGACACCTTTCCTATTTTTTACTGTCTTTGGAATGATTACAAAATGAAAGTCTTTCGTTCACCTCTTTCGATGATTGCACAATCCGTAGTCGCCCCGAAGCAGTCGCTGTCGCGAGCCACACCACGGCAAGGCGCAGCCAACCGGAAGCAGCAGTGCGTGCGATGCTAGTGCTCCTGGCTCCGATCGGTGATTATTGGCGGAAGTCGTCTGCCGCCACCCACTCCTCACCAGGCCAGCCTCAATGACTCGGCTGCACAATCATTCCTTCCGGAGGCGCCGGCCCGTTGAAATCGGAATAAATTCCTGATTGTCTTTTTATACTGGGCGGCCTGCACTATGTTGGTCGATCCCCAAGTCACTGCTCCCACTACCTCTCATCAACACTGCCGTCTCAATTCTGTCCCGTTCTCTCGCCTTCTATCCGTCTTCTGCCAAAAATCCGCTGCTCTCGAGCTTCCTGCGTCGCATCCCCACCCTTTTTCCAAGTTCCGCCCATCGCTCCTTCACGTGATTGGAATTTTGAATATTATTGGCCGAAATCTTAGTTTCCGAAATATTCGACGCGAGTCGGAAGCCGATAGGGTATTTTCAAATTAACCTCATTTTCTAGGCGCCTGATTGGTGGTCTTTGTTGTGCGTGTGTACACCGGAGATGAACAAAGCAGTCCTTTCTGCTGTCTTCGTGACGCTTATATGGGTCCTACGTGATAACTTCAACAGTAGCCGGATCTCTATAATTTGCTTGTTCCGGTGCCTAGCCGTGCACGTGGACTGGCCGCCGGTTGCCTGAAGGGCTGTCCCCGAGGGACAATTGCACCCTAATCGTAAATCTTTTGAGTCTCCTGGCACGCGTTCGCGCGTCTTGCGCTGAGCCGTGTCAAATCAGGGACCTTCCTAATCGGCGTGACAGAGGGGGAAGTTTTGGGTCCGGCTACTAGCAATGACCTCATTGCAATATATATATATATATATATAAAATATATATATATATATATATATATATAATTAATTCCAATATTCTGCAAGTAGAATAGATATAATAGTATGATAAAATATCCATAGTTTATTTGAAACAAGGGTTGAATCATATCAATTGCCTATAACACACTAACAGTTATACAAAAGAGTGAAATTAATTATAAACAGAAACTATTATACCCAGAACAATTTAATTTTAAGAAGAGCACTCAACTATGATACTTCATTAGAATTAATATTTGACAATGGGAAAATAAAAATAGGGCGAGAAACAAATTAAATTTAATAATGCCGTCAAAACAAAACTAGAAATGATTTAGTGAGAGTACTTTTCTCGATCGGCTGCAACTATCAATGAACGAACGCCCACTTCCAATTCTCTTGTTCCTAATTCCAAAAGAAGATTCTACATGGTTCCAACAAATTACTCGCACTTGTTTTTTATTATTAAGTTTTTAGCAACTTCGTTTATTCATATTACACATTAAAGTAAATAGATTTTTAAATTAGTTATAATTAATTTTTGAACTTTTCTTTAAGAAACGTTTTTCAAAATGATTTTGCAAGCCGTACAAAATTGTTGCGGGCCACCAATTGAAAACTCTTGCTATAGTCAGAGGCACCACCCATATTTTGCAGGCTGATTATTATTTACAAAAACATTTTATCTCAATTAAAAGCTGTCAACTCTAGAATATAAGTAGAAAATCAAATATAAATCTCGTAAATAGAAAGGAGAACCTGGGTATTTTTCATTAGAAGATCCGCGAAGACATCGCAACCGGAATTTTCCAAGAAATAGTGAAGGAATTACCACGCGTCTTTCCAGGAGAGGGAGGGTCTTTCTAGGATTTCCTTTTTGTAAAATCGTAACAAAATGCAGACCCAACGCTGCAAAGGAGACGGAATCCACGAAGTAACTGTTGGCAGCGTCACGCGCCAGGCACCGACGGATGGTTTGTGTGACCGCCGCGGTTCTGCTCGCAAGGAATTCGGAAAACGAGAGCCGGGGAAACAAGCATTTTATCGTCTCCTATATTATTTCAATAGTATACATACCATTTGGGGCTCTCACGCTCTCACCAATACACGAGGTCTCTAAAGAAATAGAATTTCACGGAGACATGATAAATTGCACTTTGACATAAAAAATGTGAAGGATTTGTTTAAAAAACGCATAGTCATGTCAAATGCAACTCGCAACACTCGGTCAGTTGATTGATTGATTTTTACGTGTTTCCGGGCGCATCAACTGCTTTGGTCATTAGTACCGTAGGTGTAGTGTATGTTTTTTTCTCGGGAGATAGCGGTGATCTTCTCCTCCTGGATGGCGAGTTCCGGTGCCGACCTACCGTCGGCTAGTGGGGTTTCCCCCTAACAAAGACTCTCCCACCTGCGGTGCACCGCCCAAGCCGGGACAAGCTCTAAGCTCCCGACCGGTCTCCCGGAATATGTGGTAGTGTAGTGCATGTTAGTGTGTGTGTATGTGTGTAAGGGGAGAGGCTAGGACCAGGAAAGTGAAGGACAGACAGCGACTACTTCTTCAGACAGCGACTGAATTCGACCTAGCTGAAAAGCTAGTGTCGAAAATCTTACCGCCGTCAGGACTCGAACCTAGGACCTAGGACCTCCCGATTAGAAGCAGTAACATCAGTTGATGCACTGAGCTGCTGCTCCAGGTACTCGGTCAGTATTTTTTAAATCTATATTGTCAAATAACTCCTAAACGAAACGTGCTAGGACCTTAAAAACTAACATTTTGAGGCCAAAGGCCTTCTTCTCACCGTGATCTAAAGGATTCTTGGAAATTGTTTTAAAAGTTTGCCGGTTCGGTGCTTTTCGATACTATCCCATCTGTTCAGGGACGTGCAGTATCAGCAACTGAATGTGAAATTACACTAATAACTTGAAAATATAAATGACTGAATTGCATGGGTGCACCTCTCTGTTTCATAATAAAGTTTAATAATATTGCAAGGAGTAGGGTTGTACTTGCCCGGATCCTGAATTTTCGCATGGACAACTTTACATGGCTTTCTCGAGAGTAACAAGCTTTACTAATAGTTTTGTAACTATCAAGGAAAACGAAAAGCAAACTCTCAAGAAATTCTAAATATATCATCTCGATCAGGTTTTTCGTCCTGTTTCCCTGATCCATTGAGCAAATGCTGAGATGGCCCCTTGTTTTGCTTCTGGACATAAATGTAACTTCATTTTCTGTGCACGTCTTCTAGAATTCAGTGGAAATACAATTATTCAAATTATCGTTTTCATGTTGTCGCGGCAGGAAGTAATAAGAGCCAAAACTTATTGCTTATTTATCTTTGAAAATAGATTTTATTACATGGGAGTTTTTTTTTTGATTGTTTTTTTTCTCCCTTTCAAAATTCAAAATTTATTGCTTGTTTATCCTTGAAAAAGATTTTATTACATAGTTTTTTTTTTTTTTTCTCCTTTCAAAATTCAAATTTAAGTAGTATATGACTTAGTGTAGGGATCACAGAATTTTGAAAATGTGCACACAATTCACTTTTCCCCATAGCACGTCATACGTAGTTTTTAACTGTTTTTTTTTTACTAAAATAAAATAAAATAAATAAATAATTACTTCAAATGTTGTTTGTAAGAGTGTGAATTGTTACAAGAATGACTCTCTTATTACTGAATAGACCAGTCGGTAACAAGCTTGCACAATACATCATCAACTCCAGTCCTACGCAGTCTCCTGCCAAAAATCTATCCCTTTCACCTTCCTTACGTTCTCCACCCCCCACCCTTATTTCGAACCCTATTGCCTCTTCCTCTGAACCTACTCCCGTTTCTCCCATTCCCACTACCAATTCGTCTACATCCGATGCCCCATCTTCCTCACAACCTGTCACTGCCGGGACACACTACAACCTTCGACCACGCACTCGAGGTAAAAATGGAGTAAATATATAGCAACAACAGTCAGATGCAGCAGAAAACCATTCGTGTAGGTACTTGCCGAAAATAAACATTCTCCACCATAATGTACAATCCCTTTCAAATAAAACTGAGTTTATCGAGGCAGCTCTACAGAGCGATCTAAATCAAACGGACGTTCTTTGCTTTACAGAACATTGGTTATCTCCTAATGAACTTAGCATTTTCCAAATTCCAAACTTTTACCTCGCTGGCTTTTATTGCAGAGAGAGAATCCCATAAAGGCCCTACGTATGGGGGTTCCTGTATTTACGTTAGAAATAATATTGATTCTATTCCCTTGGCGGAATTAAATGTGTACTCCATTGAAAATATTTTCGAAATTTCTGTTGTGCATCTTACTTCACTAAAAGTGATAATTCTTTGCATTTACAGACCTCCAACAAAGAGAACTGCAGATTATATTTCGTTCTTAGAAAACCTGGAGATAACACTTAACAACGTCAGCAATCGCTCTTTTGAATCCATTGTTGTATGCGGAGATTTTAACATTGATTTTCTGGTAGAATCTTGCGAGAAAGAAAAGTTTCTCAATCTAATTAATTCCTTCAATTTAGACATTACAATTAATGTACCTACAGGATCACACAACATTCGATGAAGGCAATTGATCAAATTATAATTAACAAAACTACTACTCGATATGAAGTTGAAACAAAAGATTTAGGATACAGTGACCACGATGCACAAATTCTTACCATTATAAGAAATGCGATCACTGACACAATAAATAATACACGTATGACTAGATTGTTTACTAAAAGTAAAATTAAATTATTCATTGATTACTTGATACAGGAGTCATGGGAAACGGTTTATAATACTGCTGATACAAACGACAAATATAATTCTTTTTTTTCAACTCTTTCATTTCATTTTAACACTTGCTTTCCTCTTCAAAAACGAAAATTAACTATTTCACGGAAAAGCAATTCTTGGATAACACAAGGGATTAGGACATCTTGTAAAAACAAGCGAATTCTTTCTTTCATTTCTAAACGTCATGACGTATCTCAAGATTTCTATCTACTTTAAAAATACAAAACATTGTTACGAAAAGTCATAAGGCTGGCTAAAATCATGAAAAACGATCAGGATATTTTGAATTCAAATAATAAAACAAAAGCAATGTGGAATATAATAAAAATACTACCAAATCAACTAGAAAACCCGTAGAGAATGTTGTTTTAAAATATAACGATATAAATGTGAACGATCCGGCAACAGTGGCTAGTCTCTTTAACCAATACTTTTCGAGAATTGCTGCCGAGCTCACTAAGGGTCTTCAGGCACAAAATTCAAAACAGACACTTCACCCAAAATTGTAGACACAATGTTCGTTTCCGAAACTTCTTCCTATGAAATTCTCAAAATAATCGGTAAACTAAAAATAAATATTCGTCCGGTTTAGATGAATTCCCGATTCTTTGTTAAAGACTTGTGCGTATGCCATTATACACCGTTAACTCACATATTTAATGCATCTTTATGCACTGGAACGTTTCAGATATTTTCAAAACAGCTAAAATTAAGCCGCTTTCAAAAAAGGCAACACAAATGAAATTCAAAATTATCGGCCCATTTCTCTTCTATCAGCCTTTTCAAAAATATTAGAGAGACTTTTTTACATACGAATGGAAACCTTTCTCACTAAACACGACGCGCTTTCAGATTGCCAACACGGATTTAGAAAATCAAAATCAACGGAAACAGCTATATTTTCTTTTCTTAAAGATGTCGCCTCATCATTGGATCAAAACGAGGCACCTATTGGATTATTTTTAGATCTCTCAAAAGCTTTTGACGTCATTGATCATGACATTTTACTTTCCAAATTACCTTCATATGGAATTCGTGGTATTGCTCTAGATTGGTTATGTTCGTACCTTAAGCAACGATCTCAGAGAGTTGAAATACCTTACTGGAATGATGGAACATTACGTACGCACCTTTCCGACTCTTTGCCCGTTGCATGTGGAGTTCCTCAAGGATCGATTTTAGGCCCTATTCTGTTCCTACTTTACGTAAACGATATGCCCTCGACGATTCAAAACGGAAGAACGGTTCTCTTTGCGGATGATACGAACATCCTTTGCAATAAAGAAACCGTAAATAGTACAATATCAGATGTTTCAAATTGGTTCCGAAATAACAAATTAATAGTGAACGAAAAGAAAACGGTTTTAATGCAGTTTTCCATTTCAAATAAACAATTCTGTGCCCCATTGACAATGAACAATGTACCATTGAATGATGTTAAGGCAACAAAATTTTTAGGTTTCTCAATTCAGTCAAACCTTAAATGGAACGTCCATTTAAATGAATTGAACACAAAATTAAGTTCATTGTGCTACGCGTTCAGAATTCTTGCAAATTCAGTCAGCCTTCATACTGCTCGTTGTGTATACTTCTGAATGTTTCATTCCGCCTGAGATATGGCATAATATTTTGGGAAATACATCTTATAGCTCCAGACTTTTAGATTACAAAAACGAATTGTACGAATAATAACCAAATCCCACCCACGTGATTCATGTAAGCTCTCTTCATTAATCTAGGAATTCTACCATTACCGTGTCTTTTATTTACGAATCAGTGGTTTTGTAAAAATGACTTGCTCAAGGGCAGGAATATATTTTCAGAAAATGCCGAAATCTATTACTATAACACTCAACGTAGAAATCATATTCACCAGGTGACAGTATCAACAGCTCATTACAAAAATTCACATACAATACATGCACATTATTTTACAACACTTTGCCAGATGACATTAAACGATTAAATTCAATAGAAAAGTTTAAATCCCAAGTGAAATCGTTTCTGCTGCATAACTGTTTCTATACAATTAGAGACTATACTGAGCTTCACAAGAAAAGTAACATTAATTTTAACAATGATACATAATGCTTTATTTACCATTTGAACTGTGTAAATGAGTATAAACAACCTGTAACAACTGTTGTACTACAGCTTCCGAGGTCAATGACCCCATCTCGATCAGGTTTTTCGTCCAGTTTCCTGATCCATTGAGCAAATGCTGAGATGGCCCTTGTTTTCTTCTGGACATAAATGTAACTTCATTTCCTGTGCGTCTTCTAGAATTCAGTGGAAATACAATTATTCAAATTATCGTTTCCATGTCGCGGCAGGAAGTAATAAGAGCAAAATTTATTGCTTATTTATCTTTGAAAATAGATTTTATTACATGGAGTTTTTGATTGTTTTTCTCCCTTTCAAAATTCAAAATTTATTGTTATTTATCTTTGAAAATAGATTTTATTACATTGGAGTTTTTTGTTTTTTTCTCCTTTCAAAATTTATTGCTTATTTATCCATGAAAATAGATTTTATTACATGGGAGTTTTTGTTTTTCTCCCTTTCAAAATTCAAAATTTAAGTAGTATATGACTTAGTGTAGGGATCACAGAATTTTGAAAATGTGCACACAATTCACTTTTCCCCATAGCACGTCATATGCAGTTTTTAACTGTTTTTTTGACGTAAAATAAATAAATAAATAAATAAATAAATAAATAAATAAATAAATAGACCTTTATTGAAAATTTGTTTCAAACATCAATTGCATTGTGTTTATTTTTGTTTGACATTCTGTAAGTAGTGCACTGGAAGTTATTTTTACACAGTTTTTAAACAAGTAAACATATTTCATTAACGTTTCTTCTTCAAATGGAAATGGAACAATATGGTAGGGTTTAACGTACGAGCATTTTCGTACGCGGTTATGCTAATACATTTAAAAATAGGATTTTTTGTTGAATATTATATAAAGTAGTACTTATTAGAAAACATTGTAGAAGGAACTATCAGTACAAGAAGGAAGCTTAGTTGCTTATCCAAGTAATTATTACAATTAATTACCAATTCAAGTACAATTAATTACTCTCATGATTTTGTAAAATCTATGGGATTTACCGAGAGGTGTAATAGTGTCCTGCGGGATAATAATATTATTCTGATTATTAGGTTTAGGTTACATTATATGGTTCAGTGCAAAGATTTTTATTGATGTAATAGCGGCGTTAGGAAAGCGGAAAATGTTTTTTCCAATTATCGAAATCCATACGGACCTGTTATCAGAGGTAATACCACGTGTATATTGAAAATGCCCATGCAATAGATGTGTTGAATAAGACTATTCCAGGAATGAAATCACCTCCAAAAAGGTTCACAATGTGCGACAAAGGCTGAAGATTCCTTTGGCACTCTCTAATATTTTAAAATATTGCAAACAAAAATTCACATTATGAAACTACAATATTCATGATAAGAATTTTTTACGTAATGAACTCTGTTCTTAAACTCGATCTTGAAATAATGAAAATGAAAACCTCAAAAATGTTTAATCGTCGGGAAGGTTAAGTTGAGCTGTGAGACTGGTCGTGATAACCTGTCTGGCATGTAAGCTCTAGGATCCTGAGTTCAATTAACAGACTGGAGGAAAGCATTTTGTTGGATGGAAACACTTTTGCAACTTCATTTGGTATTGTAATATGGCATTCAAACTAGTGCGAGAAAGTGTGTGCTCTTGTAGCACCATTCGTTTTTATTCGTCATTCAAAGGGAAGCTCTAAACTACCGACATGTGTGGTAGGGTGAAGCCGGCTCCACACATTCGGCATTCGCCAAGCAGCGAACTCTTTTTTTAAAAGAACTTTATATGATTGTATATGAACTACAACCTAGAAAACTTAGTACTAAGTATTACATGAGAGTGAGAGACTCCCACTGGAGACTAGTAATCAATAATTTGTATGCTAAATGTATTGAGAATAGGATAATTATAGGAAGAAAAGAAAGTAAAAAGTTTGTGAAATCAAACATTTCTCTTGAGGGTGATTTAAATTTGTCCTTTGAGAGTCTATATTTTGTTCTTCGGTGTTGGTTATATGTTTTTCCTAGGTTGAATATGGAACATGCAGGGAATGATGGTGATGAATGAAAAAATATTGATTGGTGTCTGATGTAATCATTAATCGTGTGAAGAACAAACTCTCTGTGGAGTTGCTTGTTTGACATATACCAAAGTGCTTTGACGGCTGTGGGAAGTTTTATATTTTGGAATGTCTGGAGAGTTTTACGAGCCAAAGGTGCAGCGCCTTCCCAGATCAGACCAGATCAGATATGTAATTATGGATCGAATGGCAGGTTTGTGCCGTAATAGGGAGAGATCTGTTTTAAGAGTTGTTTTTTTTTGTTTATTAAAGGGTATGTGCTTTATTTCATTTATTTAGAATGTGCGCTTTCCAAGTTAGTCGGGCGTCAAGGAGCACCTCTAGATGTTTCATTGGTTTATTTGTAGAATTCCAACGAACGTTTTGCGAACTACAGCCGATGCCTTAGATGTGTCGAATGTCTTTTCATGTGTCCAACAGACCGACATGCGGTGAGTAGGGCGAGCACCGCATGTTCGCATGCTCGTCACGGCAAATAGCAAGCAACTCATCCACACAGCTTGGGATTTGGCGAGCGGTTGCTTGCTACTCGCCGAATACCGAAAGTGTGGAGCCGCTTTAAGTATGTGTAAGTAAGGAGTGAGGACAGAACGAGGACGCGGTCCGCGGCACACATGTGGTGGTACTGCACCGGCATTCACCTGGTGTTGATCGTAGAAACCACGGGAAACCACCGACCAGAGCAGCCGGCCGCTAGAATTCTCCTCCAGACAGCGGCTGCATTCGACCTAGCTCTGTAGGTAGTGACGAAAATCCTCAACTGTCAGGACTACGCCCCAGGGAGCTCTCGGTCAGTCTCTGTAGAGACAGCGGCAGCGCTGGCTCGGAGCGAAACTCAGCCCAGGCAGGGGGCGGGGCTGTGTCGCGAGGGGCAAGCGAGCGGAGGGGGGCGGGAGGTATTGCAGACGGGGAAGCGCTGTGGAGCTTAATTTTTTTTTATCTTTTCAAAAGTTGGCGTCGCCACTGGCTGCGAGGGCGCCCCCGAAGGCCGCCCCGTGGCCCCGCCCACGCGCGGCAACGCGAAGCGGAGCGGAGCGCCGGCGGGGGCGCCTCGTGTGCCCCGCCCACTCTCCCTCGAGCGAGTGAAATACTTACATTTCTTAGATTTCTTTTCTGGGAAGCTCCCGACTCCTCGCACATACTTAATAGTCATGATGCATGTTTCGAAGGAAAATAAAAGAAGATTTATTTAAATTAAATATTCTGGAACATTTTGAAATTTTAAAATTAAAAAATACCTACAATCGACTGCTTCAATGACTGAACTAATTTGACACATAGGCTTGTTGGCCGTCCTCCCCCCAGAGAACAACTCACAAAATGGCACTGGTTAAGGAGCACACCACTATTCATGTTTACCAAGTTACTTGGGTAAATGTATTTGCCGTTATTGGGTCGATAGTCACGACTTCGTTGGCCAGCTTCTGGTGTCCCCCATGCCAGAGTGACATGAGGTGAACATAATGTATTCTCTTCACCGTAACTAGGGAAGATCCGCTTTTCTTCTTCACATAGCTACAGAAACTGGGGCGATTTTCAAGGGAAGAAAGCTACAATTCTATGTTTTGTCTCCACCGGGAATCGAACTCGGGACCACAGCACGCGAAGCTGGAAAGCTGCCAATGAGACATCTCAGAGGATTACGTGGGTAAATAATAAAATAATAATTTATAATTTTATAATTTTGTGCTTATAAATATTGTAAACATTTTAAGTGAATTTCCAGTTGTCTTTAGATGCCCATTGTAGATGCACAGAAGATTAAGATTAAAATCTTCGAAACACGTCTGCTGTTAGTTAATAATTGTTTGATTAATAAATATTGTTAGCGGAAGATTAATGCCTTTCATCCCGTTATACAAGAAGAATCATAGTAATTTTCATTTACCCCTAGTTTGTAATTTTAGAATATCCACAGCAGTCTTTTAGGAATGAAAAAGTTTATGATCTCTAAACATTTCAAAGAAAACAGAATTATTTTATGGTTTCATTCATTATGATTTCCTTTTGTCTAGTGCAGTAAAGAATTAACGAAAAAAACTTATATTTTCACTATTTTCAGAATATTATACACAGTGCTAATTTTTATTTACCAGTCGTTTGAAAAAAATCCAGCGACATTTAAGAATATTTGGCTGTGTTCACTCTACATTTTGAGTATTTCTTCCCGTAATTTTCTTTGAAAGCGTCCACACGGTGAAAGCGCGAAGGGCGTGTGAAATGCAGAAGAGGGAGCTAATAATCGGCGGTGCGCTGCGGAGGCGTGGGTCGTTTAAGAGCGCGAGGGCCCCTGAGGGTCGCCGGGCGCGAGGCGGGCAGGGGCGCGGAGGGCGGGGCGGGGCGGGGCGGGGCGAGGCGCGGAGGGGCGGGGCGGGGTCGCTCTCGCCGCCTCGACGGCGCTGCTCGGCGCGGCGCCCGGCCGGCGTCGCCATGGCGACGGTTGGCGCTGCGGCCCCCCCCCCCCGCCACGCCAACGCCCACGCCCACGCCCGCCACACTCGCCGGTCCAGTGAGCACAGGGCGCGCCCGCCCGCCCCGGGCCCCTCTGCTTCCCACAACCCACGTTTCATCGGCCCTCCCTCAAAATGATTGCATCTAAATGCTTCCTCTTCGTTTTTGAAACGCATGCTAATTACTTCTGTTTTTTCACCTCGCCCCCCCAGTGAAATGAAAAAATGAATGCTGAAATTTGGAATATCAACACCGCGGGAGACGAATGTTCAATGAATCGGCGTGTTTTTGCGAATAGGGAGACGACAGGGAATTTCCCTCGGACCCCTTTCGCGAACCCCAAAGGGGAGCAAAAATGTCCCCTCCGATAACGGTCTTAGAAAGTTATGCCAATACTTGAAAAAGCCCCCAAAAAGAGGGGCCCCAAATTTTCTCGAAAGCCGGCGGCGTTGGAAAGAGGTTAAAAGGCTTGAGCCCCGGTGGGGTTTCCCTTGAGGCGCGAACGATTTCGGGCGGCATCCCTTCCATCTCGTTATTAAGGCACGCATTTGGGGCTGTTTTTACTAATCGCTGAAAACACACCTCAAAATAATGTCATTTATATTTATTATTATTATTATTATTATTTTATTATTATTATTATTATTACCATTATTTTTTTCCCTCTTATCGGCACATTTAAAATGAATTGTACAGATATACAAAATCAAAGCACAATACATCCTTTTTTAAAAATTTTTTATAATACTTTTTTTCCATGTATTTCCGTACTATTTTTGTTGTTGAAATGAAACTCCCTTTTTTGGGGCGGGGATTGTACAGGTCTTCATTCAACCCAGTTCCCGGAAGGCCCCAAATCCGACTTCCTGGGATGACCCTGGTGCTTGAAACAAAAACCGATAATGTTGACTTTTCATACCCACTGTTTCCCCCCGGGTTTCCCCTTTTAAGATTTATATTTACTGTTTTTTTCGTGTATTTGTTTTGAATGTTCCCGTTTTTCTAAACAGAAACATCAATAAGCATGGCATGTTTCTCACACTTGTTAACCAACCCAAAACCCGGGGTCTGTTGTGAATCACTGTCTGATTTGTTAAGATAGTTCATCCCAATACAAGCGTCACTTTTTCGTTCTCCAGAACACTCATAGGTTGGTATTTAAAATACCGTACCTCCTTTCAGTAAAAAGACGACTTTTTGGAGCCAACGCTTGATGAAAATTTTTAAAATCCCCAATCTTTCGCTGTTTATACTCGGTGCCTACCAAATGTGTGCAACTTATTATTATTATTATTATTATTATTATTATTATTATTATTATTATTATTATTATTATTATTATTATTATTATTTTCAAAATTATGACGCTTCCAACCCAATCGCCCCTTTTTCCCCGGGGTATAACAGAAAAAATATTTCCAAGACGAAAAAAATTGAATTTAACGATTTGAGGAACACCCGTTTTGGGGGAGTTCTGTTAAAGAAATAATGTTGTTTTTTAAAAACCTTATAAAATTGGGGTGTTGCTCTAGGTTGGTTATTTTCCCAAACCCAAACAACGACCCTTCAAAGAGAAATACCTACTGGAATGATAGAACTTTAAAACTACCTTCCGATTGCAAAAGGGGGTTCTGAAAGGGAGATTTTAGTCTTTATTTTTTTTCATTATTTAAAATATGCCCTTTTGGGATTAGAAAAAGGGCAGTTGTTTTCTGACCCCGGGGAATATTCTTTAATAAAAACCTTAAAAGTACAGTCTACATGTTTCGGAAATTGGTTCCGTAATAACACTTTAAAAATGTAAACGAAGGTAAAAAAAGTTTCAATGCAGTTTTCCTTTCCCGATTAAACAATTTGTATACGCCATTGAAAATAAGGGATGATATGTTTTTAAATAGTTTTTCCTACTTAGAGAGCATATGGGAGTATTTCTAATAAATTTTTCCAAAACGCTCTTTTTCCATATATATTTATAATTTAACTTCTATACGCTTTAAACGGTAGATTTTACAGAATTAAAAAAAAGGGGCAGGGGAATAAATTTTTACTGTAGTTTGTAAATAGATTTTAACTGATTTTGACACCAAAAAATAAAAAAACAAAAAAATAAAAAGCGTTTCCAAAATTTTTCAAAATTCCTACCCCTTTGCAAATGAACATGTTTGGCCCCAAGAAAAAACTAGTTATTTTCCCGCGAAAGTGTTGAAAGCTGCGGAAAATACGGCGACTTTTTGACAGAAAAGCTTTTATTGGGCCCTGGAAAAAAAAAGGGGGGAAAAATTTTGGTTCATATACAGTAAATTTTATTTCCCCAACACGTGGTGTACCCAAAAATTTAAGTTTTCTAGTTCCTTGATACCGAATAATCGATTGATGGAAAAATGTTGCCCAACCCCTTTACGCTAACGTTTAGCGCCTAAAATTGTTCAGACGATTTTTCCGGAACTGATATTTTCCACATCAGTCTTCAGCCAAACTCAGGCCCTGCAATTTCAAATAATATATTTTGTTTCTTGAGGGGATTTTACATAAAACCTAAAGATTTTCAAAATTTTCTCAAAAAATAACTTCCATTTTTTTTTATTAAACCCCGAATGGAGAAAATGAATGTTTTAAAAAAGGATTTCCGATCTGTTTTCGTTGAATTTGGGAATTTTTTTGAATTTTTCCCGAAAGTCCTTTTTTTTTCGGCCTTTTCCCCTAGAATTACATTCAAAAAATAATTTTTTAAAAAATTTTTTAAAAAGCAGGTATTTAATAAGGTTATGCAATGTTTTCAAAAATTGTTTTTTTAAAATTGGGAATTTTTTAAAAATGATTTTAAAAAGAACTAAAATTATTTTTTATTTTTCCAAATAGACCCCAAAAAAATAGGGCTGGTTCCATTGTTGGTGTTTTCTCGGTATTTTCGAAAATTTCAAAAAATTAACACAGAAAAAGTACAATATTCATGACAAGAGATTTTTTCCCCTAAAACTTCACTCAAAATACTAATCTTTAAAGAAAGTTACGTATTATTGTTTGAAAAAATAAATTGTCATGTAATTCGTTGGGGGAGATTGAAATTGTTTTAAGAATTCTAAAAAGGCATCAACTTTTTTTTGGGATATTTTCCTCGGATATGAGAGGAAAAACTGGGCTGGTCTCAGTTCCTTTAAAAAATTCTGAATTTTCAAAGAATGAAAAGAAAGGAATAAAGCAAGAAATAATGTCCTTTATGTGGAAAGGTTTTTTTCCTTTAAACAAATAAAGGCCCAAAACATATTTGTGTTCCCCTTTTTGTTGTACATCTTTGTTATAAAGGAAGTTTACCTTTTTCGATTCACTTTATAGATTTTAAAAAATCTATTCGCATTGTCTTTTGAAACAGAAACATAGAAATGAAAGGTGACGCCCAGCCATCGGCCAACGGGGGGTTAAAAGAAATATGTAACGTGGGCCGATTCTAATAAACGATCCTGAACGTGCTTTATAGAAGAAAAAAGAGGACGGGTGGGACAGCATTTAGGGGGTTCCCCGAGTGAGGCCTTTGAAAGCGCCCAACTTGCGGGGGCTCGCATGAAGGCCGCTTCCGCCTCTGTACCCGGAGGTGAAACGGTTGGCGTACCCCCCCGTTGATTTTTGGGTTCAACCCGGTCGAAGCTGAATTTTGGGGTGAAAAACCCTTTCCCCTTTGGGAGTGGAAGAAAGGGGCCCGTCCCCGAGTAGATTTACTACATGTAAAAGGATTCTCAAACCTAAAAGAACCCCTCTGAGTTAAATTCAAAGGTTTCGTCACCCAAGATAATGCCCCCCTTCTCCCCCAGATGGTCAAAGGAGCGGAGCGAAATTTGCTTGGTGAGACGAAAGACCCGGCCTGATAGCCCGAGTCTCGTCAAAAAAAATAAGGCATTAACAAACTAAGTTGTTAAAATGAAAAGGAAATTTTTATAATTACAGTTCACGGGGTCTTAAATACCGTTGATGTCAATTTTTTGGAGTAGGAAGCGGTAGCTCGGGGCATCAACGGGATGTCACTGCAGCACCAACCGGGAGGTCCAGGTTCGATTCCGACGGCGGGGGATTTTCGACCCCAGCTTTCACCCAGGTCGAATTCAGTCGCTGTCTGGAGGAGAACCCTAGGGGCCGGCTGTTCTGATCAGAATTTTCCGTGTTTTTTCCGATCAACACCAGGCGAATGCCGAAGAAATTTCCCTCCCAAAAGGGGCCCACGAACCGCGCGCGATCTGCCCTTTCCCCTTCCCTTTTGTCCTTTTTTTTCCCCTTACACACTCACCCCCAAAAATGCACTACACTACCAAAATTTGGGGAGCCCGGTCGGGAGCTTAGAGCTTGCCCCGGGCCCGGGGCGGGCCCGCTGGGGGGAGGGTCCTGGTTGGGGGGAAACCCCCACTAGCCGACGGTAGGTCGGTCCCGGTTCTTCCCATCCAGCGGGGGGAAAACCCCGCCAGCCCCGGAAAAAACATGCAGTACAAAACGGACAAAGACCGAAGCAGCGCGCCCCAAACACGAAAAATCAATCAATCAATTTTTTGGGATCTAAAAGTGCTTCTCAAAATTTAAAAATGACGGAGAACGGATGGTGTGTGGGCCCGATGGCTGACGAAAGGGCCCAAAAGCCAATGGCTCGACAAAAAGGTAATGACATGTCGGGACTTTACAACATGTATTTTTATGCATTGAAATTTTGTCATTTTCTTCCATCCACATTCATACTTTGGATCAAAAAAGAAAATACAACCCCCTTTTTTTGCCATATCCCTTTTCACGAAACCCGGGGACAGCTGCATCATTTTTCTTAACCCAACTGATGAAATGAACCCAAATTCCTTCCTTCATGTCGAAATAATTTTTGGGTTTTGGCCATATAAGATCTACGTTATAACGATTAACAGAGCTGCCAAGCGATATGTTTTTTTTAAAAATAATACAAGTTGAAATTTTAAAAAATCGAAAAAGACAAAGGCATATATTCATGAATATTTTTTTGCTTTCCTTTTGGGGGAATCAGGGAACGGGAAGCCTAGATGCAACTTATATAAGGACATATCGACGCGTATTTCTGTTTTTCCCCCTCACTGTAGTGAAGGTAAGGGAATACAAAAATTTTTAGTTGCTCCACTAATGTTTTTTTTTTATTTATTTATTTATTTCTTTATTTATTTATTTATTTATTTTTTTATTTATTTATTTATTTATTTATTTATTTATTTATTTATTTATTTATTTATTTATTTATTTATTTATTTATCGTAAAAACAGTTAAAAATGCATGAGCAAAGGGGAAAAGTAAACCAAAGACTTTTTTAAAATTTCCCCGGATCCCTAATTGGGTCATACACTATTTTAAATTTTTAAAAACTCCTGTGTAATAAAATCTATTTTCGGGAAAAAAAGAAAATTTTTTGGTTCTTATCCTTGTCCTTGGGAATAATGCTTCCGGGAATAATTGTTTTTCCCACTGAATTCTAGAAGACGACAGAAATGAAGACATTTATGTCCAGAAGCAAAAAAAGGGGGCCATCTCAGCATTTGCTCAATGATCGGGAAAACCAACTATCGAGAGGGGGGGCCATTGACCCGGGGCCCGACTACAATACTTGTTACAGGTTGTTTAACACATTTATACAGTTCAAATTGGAAAAATGCATTATGTATCATTGTTAAAATTAATGTTACCTTTTTTTGGATGTTTTCAGTATAGTCTCTAATTATATAAAAAAGTTATGCAGAAGAAAAGATTTTTCTGGGATTTTAAAATAGACGAACATTCTCATGGGCGGGGAACCCGGAAGATTGTATAACCCCAGAAAGGGGAGGGCTGACCCCCCCCTCAAAGAAATAAAGGGACAAACAAAAAATCTATTTTTTGGAAATGTTTATCTCTCGCTTTTTTAAATTTGTTGTTGTTTTTAAATTATTATTATTATTATTATTATTATTATTATTATTTTTCTTCCTTTCAATTATTAATAGTTAAATTTTTGGGGAAAGGGGACTCTAAAACCAAGAAAGCGTGCGCAGATGTTTTTTCCCATACGTCAATACTTTTTTTGACTGTTTTTGACTAAAAAAAATAAACACATGGCTAAAGGTTTTTTCTGATCAATTGTTTGGGATTAGTGTTTCCCGTGCGCGTCACACGCTCATGCCATTAATCCTGTAAGTATACAGCATGTTTTATCGCGGTGGCGGTGATTTTCCCCCGCTGGATGGCGAGTTTTTGGAAGCCCTTACGACGGCTTGGGAGGTTTTTTCCTCAACCAGGTATCCCCCAAGAGCGAGGCACCGCCCCACCCGGGAAAGTTCTAACCTCCTGACAGGTCTCCAGACAAGGGGGTATATGTGCGGGATAAATGTTTGTTAGAAATGAAAAGGGGAAGGAACAAGGAAGGGGAAAGGGGGAGATCGCGCGGGTCCGGGGGGCCCTTTTTTTGGGCCCGTTACTCCAAAATTTTCGGGTGTTGATCGGCAAAAACCACGTTAAACTACTGATCAGAACAGCCGGCACCCAGAATTCTTCTTCCTAGCTAGAAATCCTGCCGTGGGGATTCAAAACCCCGGGGACCTCCTGATGACAGGCCCCGCAGGGGAAAAGATGTTTCCCCTGTGTCAACTTTTTCCGGTCTTTCTGGTTGATGTCTTCACAACTAAAATGTGCGAAATGAAGCAAAGGCTTTCGATACTGTGAAACGCTACGATTTAGCTGCTTCGAAAGCTTCTATTTATTTTCATTATAATTTTTTCATTATTATTATTATTATTATTATTATTATTATTATTATTATTATTATTTTTTTAAATTTTGGGGTAATCAAAACCCAAAGATGAAGTAGTCGGTTGTACAAAAAAGGGTTACCCGGGTTAATCAACGCCCAAAGGACCAGATCAAGGTACGGGTTTGATCCCTTTTTTTTTATATTTGAAAAAATGGGGTTGTTCCAATAAAGAAATTTTTTATTTGGAGGCCGGAACGACCTGGGAGTTTAGCCAAGTTCTTTTAAAAATTTTACGGAACAAGTGTCAGAGTTCCGATAACTACGGGGATGAGTTGTGCTTTTACTCACTCGGCTGATCTCGATTTCCAAACTTTTCATATTCAAGACGTTTCCTTGTCTCCTTGGTTAGGACGTTTTGATCGAATGACCCAGCAACATCTACAAAAAAAATTTTTTCTCCAAAGACCTGATAACAACATCCTGTTTATTTGCAGCTATCGTGCGATCAGTTTATTATTATTTTTTTTTGTCGTGCAATATTGTACACAGTCCAACAAACGCCACCTGTTTTGGTGAGTGTTCATACCACTTGGAGCATGTGTTTGGAACTTCGAGGGCGGTATAAATTGCCACTGAGGATATACACCCTATTGTGTCTATTCCAATACTCGGCCCTTTCCCTTTTAAAATTTGGGCCCAAAATCAGAGATATGTTTGAGGGGTTTTTATTTTTTTTGGGAAAATGGGATTTTTTCCCCTTTGGGGACTTTTTAAGAATTGTTTTTTAAAAATTTTTTTAAACCCCTGATCACAGTATGTAACCCACTCACAGAATATGGGATGCCTTGTGGGGCCAATCTGGTTTTTCCCAAATTTTTTGGGACAACCATCGGACATTTAACCAATCCTGGCGTCGAGGCGTATCCGCTTTTATCATTGGTTTTTTGCCCCGTTTCGGGACACTTTCCCCTTTCCTCCCAAGTTTTTCCCTCCCAGTTATCTCAAAGGGGGGGAAAATTTTTGAGGTCAGTGACGCGCCTCGCTAAGGGAGCAGGGGGTAACAGGGGGGGGAGGGGTGGGGAGGAAAGGGGGCCCGGCCTTCCCCAGGGATCACCCGCCAATTGCTTTGGGACGTTGGCCCTAAACCCCCGTGGACGCTGACAAACCCAAAGGGGGAGCTAGGGGAAGGGGGCTGTGACATTTTTATCGAGTTTTTTCCCATAAAAAGGGTCTAATTTATGGACCCAAAATTTTGGGAAAAATTTTTGGCCGTTTAAAAATTAATAGTTTTGAAAGTTTTTTTTTCAAACTATTTTAAAATGCTAAGGGTTTAAAAAAGAAAGGGAACACTAACTATTAATAAAAATTTTTTTGGGAAAACAAAATAAGGGCATTTACATAATATACACATTTCCTATCAAGAAAATTGAAATTCATGTTCACGTATTTAAAAACTTGTTTTTTTTGTCATTATTATTTTTATTAAGGAAATGCAAGAAAAACTTTTTATTACGATTATGAAAAAAATCGCCCATTTTTCATATGAGCAGGTGCACAAACAGTTTTTCGTTAATAAATTTAAAAATCACTGGGGGTTTCCCAAGTCGATTATCATTGAAAAATTGCTATTTTTAAATATTGTTTGGGACTATTTGAAAAATTGATGAAATT
Source organism: Teleogryllus oceanicus (assembly GCA_964035755.1). Taxonomy (NCBI): domain Eukaryota; kingdom Metazoa; phylum Arthropoda; class Insecta; order Orthoptera; family Gryllidae; genus Teleogryllus; species Teleogryllus oceanicus. The sequence goes on along the minus strand of CAXIVR010000003.1, from coordinate 62,930,268 downwards.
TTTTATAGTGATAATCGGTAAAAAGGGAAACCCAGGGAACCCCCTCATTAGAAATATTTCGAAAATATAATTGTCTTATTCTTATATTTTTCAAAAGTCCTTTCCCTTTACACCCCCGAGAAGATTAATCTACCCCTTTCCCGGGATATTTTTTATTTATTTATTTTTTTAAAGGTATACGGGCAACAGACAAACTGATACCTTAAAAGGGGCCCCAACAAAATTTTTAATTTTTTTCAACATATCACATTGCATATATTAATAGCAAAATTGTAATAATTAATATTTTTAAAAAGGGCTAATAATATAAAAGAAATTTTTTAATTTTTTTTAATTTGGGGAAATCTACACTGAAGTTAAATATTTTTTTAAAATTTTTTTAATAACACGAGAAAAAAAGAAAAAATTTTAAAAACCCTTTTAAAATGTTTAAATCAATGTAATTTTCTTTAATACGAGCTATTAAAAAAAGAAACAAAACTTGTTTGAATAAACTTTAAAGAGATTGAGTATTTATTTAAAAAAATTTCAATTCCGGGAAAATTTTCCCCCAAAATTTAAAAATTTTTAAAGGGGAACACAGTGTTTCCGAATGAAATTATTTTTCCAATTTATGTTACTTTTTTGTATGACCCCCAGAAACATTTTTGGAGTGTTTATTTCGATTCAAAAATTTTTCCCCCGCAATTAAAAACACCCGGGAAACCGGGGACAGGGTTTAAATCATATTGAAGAAAAACGGTTTTTATTCACAGAAAAAACCCCGCCCTTTTTGTTTTCAACGAAAGGAAATCATTTTAGCCATTGTAAGATATACGCATGACAAATAATTTGTCCCTCATAAGACCCCAAATTTGAATGCATATCGAACCTGAAAATACATTTGGTTTTAGTTTTAACACGGAAAACACAAGAGATTCAATGAGATCACAAGTTCTCAAATCTAAAAACCCAAACTACAGTCTTTATTATTTTCACGAAATGAAACTTAAACCTTCTTTAATAATAAAAAAGAACGGGAAGGCTCAAATTTTTGTCAATTACATAGTGAAAATTTTATCTGCAAAATTTTCGGGAAAATTAGTATAAAATTTTGTTAAAATATTTTTTATTAATTACAAGATTAAAAGAGTAAAAACATTTCCAAAAATTTTTAAAATGAAAAAATGACAAAGACAGTGTTACATAAAAAACGAAAAATTAGTTATAAAAGGCATGTTAAAATCATCCCTTCACGCGTATTAGATTTAAAAAACCATATTAAGAAATTTTTGAGTTTGCGGAGGACAGTAGCCAGCATCTCTTCTATAGTCGACAAGCTATTTTTTTGGGTTCTTTCATTATCGCAGGCACAGGAGCATGTTTACAGTAAGGTCTCCCATTTCGGGGGGATAGGGGGGGGAACCAAACAGATGCCCGTGCGAGAAGTGGCAGTCCGACCCGAAGGTGAATAAAAATTTTTTCCCTTTCGCTTGGGAGCCAGGGGATGACCACGACAAGGGTCTTATGACCCCTTGTGAGTTTAAAAAGAGTTCGGGAAATTTGTTTGCACTCAAAATGCAACGTTGGATAAAATTTTGGGTAGAAGATAGATAACCATAAAGATGTCTTTTTTCTTTCCTGAGGCCAATTTTTTACTACCTAGTCAGAGGTTTCATTTCCACTTATCCCCACGTGGCCAGGGAAAAGGAAAACGAAATTTCCCAAAATGATGGAAAATTTGGGGCCGATATCTTCGATGTATTTGATGGGGATATATGATGCCGGTTTACTAGGAGAGAAAGGGGAAAAATGGACGACAAGGCCGTAGCTTCCTGGGTTGGAAGAGCCGGGGTTCCCCCTGGGACATAGATGTGTGTTCGTGATGCCCTTTACGTATTCTCCCTACAAAAAAACCCCAAACAAAAAAAAATCACAGTGGTCGTTATATGACCTAGTAGTTAAAAAAAACTTTAAAAAATATATACAAAAACAACAATTTCCAATTGTCAAAGAAAATTTCACATATTTGAATTCAGACTTCAAATAATCTTTCCCTTTAATAAAACCTAAGGACTTTATTTCCTGGGTAAAATAGTATTATAAAATGGAAATTTATTTAATCAAAAATGAAATTTTCATATATGGTCTACAAATTTCGATTATTATTTATAACTGAATATTAAACTCTAGAGTTTTCCCTACAATATTGAAAATGATTTTCATTGAACCCAATTACATATTTTTTTTACACTTTTTTTATTTTTTTGGAAAAATAAAATATTTTTTAAACTGAGTACCACTGAATTTAATAATGTTTTTTCATTCAATATTTCCATAGTTTTTCCCGAGGAACAGGGGGAGGAAAAAAAATTTGGGCCTAATATTGAGTTAAGACTTCATTAAATATTTTACTATATTTTACATTCTAAAATGGCAGCACACTACAGAAACAATGATATCAAGTAAAAATAGTATTTAGGGTTTTAAGGAAAATTTTTTTTTGAAATCAAAAACCCCAAAAAAATATTTAAAAAAGACTTTTTGGAACATGTTTTTTTTTTTTAGCCCTCGTTGAGGAAAAGGACCGTGTACGCATGGTCCCCAAAAAAATTTAAAAATTACTGATTTCCCAAATCAATGTATTCTTTTTTAAAATTGATATTATACTAGGTTTTATTGGGATCTATTTTAAATTTAATGATATTCCAATATTTCTGGAGGGGATGTTAATTATGCCTATTGCATTATTGGGAAAATTTCTGAAAAAAAAACTCTTTTTTTTTTTACTTTACACTCTTTTATTCGAATACACTATACCGTTATTACAAATACTGTAGTAATGTCACCCTTTTTTTAATATCTCCATTTTTCAACATTACAATTTCTAATCTGTTTAATTTCTATGAACTCTTTACTCTTTTTTCTCGGTATAACTAATTCTACAAATGAAGTTATAAAAAAATTGTTTTAAAAGTTTTCCAAATTTAGAAAATTGCTTTGCAGGGAAAACATACAAATTTTCCGGGAAAGCATAATCTAAATTTTTCAAAATTGACTGCACTTTCTTCCAAGGGGTAGGGGAAAATTACGGGAATGCTACGCGAAAAAAGGCGAATTGTCGGGGAGAAAAAAGGCTATTACACCGCCTTTGGGACGAAAAAAAAAAGATAAACCAAATTTTGTAAATTTAGAAAAAATTTTAAACCCTTGTGTAGCCAGAATCCATGTTTTTTGGGTGGTTTATAGCAAAAAACGATGAGGAAAATGCCCCCCCGTCCGTCCCTGAAAACGCCAGCGGCCAAACCGTTCAGCCGATTTTACCAAAATTGATACCCCAATCGATCTGGCTGATGTCGTAGCGCCCAAAAAGGGAAAACCCATATTCAATTAGGGGGGGGTACTTTACATGTAGCCCCTGGGACATTTTTTTTAAATGTTCAAACAAATGGTTTCCCTAATTTTTTAAAAAAATAAAAAAGTAAATGTAAAATTGTTGGATATTAAAATGCATTTAAGAGAATATTGCTAGTCTCATGTTTTGTTGAAAAAAGATTTTTCAAAAATATTCCTACAAGTAAAATATTGAAATTTGAGATTTTTCCCCTTTATGAAACTTCTTTTTTTCCTTAAAGATAAGATTTTTAAAAAGATCATGTGCAATTTTTAGGGGAAAATTTTAGTATTTTTCCCGCATAAGTTTGGAAAAAACAGAGAAAGTACGGGTTTTAGCATCACTAGTATTCTTTTTAAAAATGTCCTACTTCTAGACATTAGGCTCTTTCCCCCGAATAATTTAAAATCCCTTTTTTAGTTTTTTTTATGACAATGTGGTACTGAAGTATGGATGGAGAAAAGTAAAAAAATTTTTCTTTTTTTTTTATAGAGAAAAGTTTGCATTTATTAAATTATAATTATATTATATTAATATATTTTTTTTATTCCCCATATTATACATTTTTATATTTTATTATATATCACAATATATTTAAACTTAAAAAAAAGGGTTGGGCTTCTGAAAAAGAAAAAATATATACTGAAACGATTATGTTCTATTTAGATATGTTTTTTTTTTTTAACTACTTTTCTAATGGCAACTGAAACACAAATCGCTTTAGCCGAATGGTTAACGTCAAGGGTACGCTGTCGGCTTGCTAACGTTGTGAGTCTGAATCCAGAAGGTGATTTTTTTTTTCTGTTACGGGGGGATTTCAGTAGTAAATGTCCAATATTTTTAATTTATTAATTTTTGAAAAAACTTAGGGGCCCCGGGCCAAAATTATGTCGTCCAAACAGTAGGGGATTTGAAGTTTTTGTTCTGTACCAATTTACAGAGGCGCTGGTGGTCCTATTTTTGAGGAACCCCATATTTTTGAAAAAAATTTAAAAAGTTAATTTTCAAGACTACAAAATTGAAAAAAAAGAGATCTTACTGGTTGGAAAAATCTTTTCCCAATTCATGTAATAGTATAATATTGGGAACAGTGACATTAGAGAAGAAAGTATGTGCTGTTGTAGTTCAACTACTTCGTTGTTTACATTTTAAGCATTATAATTTCTTTTTTAAAAAGCAAAACAATCAACTATTTGCTGATAATTAAAATATTGTTAGATTATATCATTCAAGTTTAGGTTACAAGTTTTCATGAATAACGAATGCAAATTTGTCCGGGAAATTTCTTAGTTGTGTTAATTGGTATTTAAAAATAAATAGTTACTTGCCAAAACTACGCGGTTCTGTATTTCAGACTGGTGTTTCACGACGAGTTACAGTTCAGTCTTTTCGCGTAATGTGGAGATCACCTTTTAAGATATGGGAGGGGGCAAAATAGGCCCCCTTGGGATAGAAGCTACTTTGCGAGCCCCCACACAAAAGACATCTGAATCGGAAAATTTCTAACCAGAATCAACTATAGAATAGATCGCGCTGATGATTCCAAAATTCCATCAAGAAGGGGTTTGCTGAACCCGAAGAAATGTTTTATATCATAAGAACAATAAATGTCAAGATAGAATTCATTCTACAACACCCCCCCATCGGTGCTGTAAGGGAACCATGATAGCCCGTGGATTAAACGGGGTGGGGTAGAGGAATGGAGCCAGATCAAATCCTGCCGAATACGTATTTTTTTTTCCTGATGCCTGGAAACATTAATCCCTTTTCATCACGGGGAGACATTCCAAAATTTTGCAAGGGAGGAACAAACTTGTTTTTTTTAAACGATAAGTGATTATATTAAGATTGTGTGCTGGATCTTGTATTCCCAATGTGACGAAACGAAATTTTAAAAAGATAGCTCAAATATTAAAAGTGTTTTCCCCAAATTTCAATATCATTATCATATTTTTTTGTAATCGTTAGAAATTAAAAATGAAAAAATCTGTACCAAGTTGTATAATCACTAGTAATTTAATATTTAACAGTTCTAGAGATAATCAGAATCCTTAACAAGTCTGTGGGTTTATTATTAAAAATTTTCAAAAAGGTAATTTTTCTGTTTTTTTTATTAACTTAGAAAGGAATATGTCTTTTACACGTTTAACAAAGTTCCCAGAGACTATTACGAACTCATTAAAATTACCATTTTGTGTTTGTGCCTTTGTGATAAATGCTAACAGAACGGGATCCCTTAATTGTTTGAATAATTGATAATTTTATTTCTTTTATGGTCTTCTTAAATTTTTTAAAGTAAGTTTTGGGAGGGGGGCCACATTTCAAAAAAGTATTAACTCCAAAAACATTAAAGTACGATTTGGGGGTCGGTGGAAAAAAAATCAATATTTTTTTTTTTATTATTTCCATTTTTAAATTAAAAATGTTTTGATACGGCTTATCTTTTTTGCGGGGTAGACTGAGACTAAGGGGGACCTATTCAATCAGTCCCAAAATTTTTACAAAGAAAAAAAGGGAAATTTTTAAATTTTTTAGTTATATCCAATGATTATTCCCCTGCTTTGTAGGTGATCCCAACCCCCAAATCACCTGTCATTTAGTCTCAAATAGGAAAAAAAGGAGGTGCGAATTTCGGGTCTCAAAATGTCTGGGATAAAGTTTTTTTTTTTTAAATCTAAATATTAAATTTATATAAAATTCATAAATATGATAACGGAGTTAGATAAATAAATATATTATCATGTATTGTTAAAAACATCGCCCTTCTAATATTGCATTTTCCACAAATTGTACTGCTTGAGAACGAATATGTTTAGAGAATATGATTTCAATTAGTCTTAAAATTTCTCTCAGAGAAAAAGGGAGAAATTACAGAACAAACATTTCCTCTTGTAGACACATTAAGGCTTGCAGATTACTGGGGAGACCAAACCTCTCTGTAGCTGAAATCGTTTGACACCGGGTTTTAAATCGGGGTACTGAGAATCGAGTTCTGCGCGATGCCTTTTTTCTGGGTTTCCCCGTTCTGTTTTACCAAGTCTGAGAATTAAAAGATAAGAATGTTTAAACGGAAAATACTTGATTTATTTTATTGCTTATAAGATTTGCTGAACTTTTATACTATATAATGTGTAATTAGTTTGATCCCGCTTTATTACAAATATTTATACAAATGTGTATTTATTTATATTTAGTAAGAATTTAACCTAACCTCGCTTGAAATTAAGATAGTGAACGTTTTGACATACATTTTGCATTCACTTCCCAAAAAAGTTTGGGGCCAACCTGTCACTTTTTTTTGGGAAATGAAATATGAGGGGAAAATTTTTTCCTGTTTGGGTTTGTGATATCCATATTGGGGACCTGATAACCGTATTAATTGAGTACTAAAGATGTAATTCCCTTTGGGGAGGAATCAAACCGCATCGTTCGGGTTTAGACCAGTTGCTCTTTACCAATGAGCTTCCGGAAAAAAAGCGTTTTACAGTTGGGTTCTTGGGCTCGTGTATTTCCACGCATTTGATATTTGTTTTACCCCTTCTATTTAGAAGTCAGTATGAGGGGGAAAGGGTTTTGGGCATTTAAGTAATTGAAAATCAAAATTGGACTTTACAAAGTCGTGCCCAGATTGTGACAAATTACTCGTTTTTTTTTTTGATTACAAAAAAATACATTCATATTTTGCAATAAGAATCATTTATGTAAAAAAAAAACTCACCTTTTAAATGACAATCAGTAAGCAGAAAAAATTTTCAGTACTGTTTTTTTATCTCACCTTTTTGGGAAATGCTGTAACACGGGGTTTTGATGGATTTTGAACTAATAACCCCTTATCTCCCGCACAAAAAAATTTTTTAATTTTGTTTTTTCTTTCTTGTATACGCACAAAAATACGAGTATACGTAGTATATTCGTATGTGACGTATATACTTTGTATATTCGTGGGATACGTAGTATACAGAAAGTTATGCAATACAGCGGAAAATCGATTTCGCGATTAAACTGTAATACAGTTTTGGGGTCGAAAAAACGGTTTTTTCCAAACCGTCCGTCCATCCGTTTGGGTCATAATAGCGCCTAAACCAAAGACGGGTCCTTTCCGGGAAATTTAAGAAACCCATTTTTTCTGGCTGTAGCTTTGAAATTTTGAAAAAACTTTTAAATTTGGGGGAAATTTTTTTTGGGAAATTTTTTTAATTTTTTAAAAATTTTCTCAAAAACGGCTCCAATTTTCTGGTAAGAATAGAGTAAAATACACTTTGGGAAGGGGGTGACATAGTTCCAATTTTCATGGTTAACTCTGAATTTTCGAAAATTTTAAAGTTTTAACATTTTGGGGCGTCATCCTACAACTACAAAATTGCAGATTTTTTCTTTTCAAAAAGAAATATGTTGTCCATAATTCGTTCTTGCATAACAATCATGTAGGCTTTTCTTTAAATGATGGCATTTCGTGCAAAAGGCAAGCAATATTTAAATTTTAAAGAATAGTTTGAAATGCAAAAATGCAATGAAACCGTTTTTTTTCTTACTATTAAAACGTTTCAAACCGATTTTGCGAAATCCTTCCCTTTTCTGTTTCTTTCGTTGCAAAGAACATTCCCGTCTTCAGCTAGCAAAAATCCCAAATATCACTCGTCAACACATCCCAATATGTAAAACATTGTATAAGTGACTGCGGGGGGGACGTCATGTAGTTCAGGTGCTTTGTTTGAAGAACTAAGACTCGAGTTCACGTCCCGGCCTGTTCATGCAACTTTTTTTTTTTTTTGACTATGGGATTTTAATTTAAAACTTTTTTCAATAATTTAAGGTATGCATTTACGGGTTTTCGTTTGAGAGTTTTAAAAGGGGGAAGGAAAGGAAAGGGAAAATTGGTTAATATTGAAAAATTTTTTAAATTCAAAAAAATTTTTTAATTTGTGAATTTTTAAAAAAAATAATCTGGAATGTGGGGTTTTTTTGAAAATTGTTTTGCAGAATTATTCAGCAAAAAATTCCCGAACGGGGGCGAAAGGGGTTTTAGCCCCTTTTAGGGGTTTAAACCGGGAAAAGGGGGAAAATTCATGGCACTGAACCCGGAAAAATTCTTACGAATTAAAACTTTTTTTTTTATAGTACCGCGTAGATTTCCTTTTTCTTTCTTATTGTCTCAGAGGTAATTTATTTAATATTTTTAAAATTTCAGAAGTGGGAAAAGCAAAAGAGTTTAAGACAAAATTGTAAGATTTTTAATTGAGTAAGTTCACGGAAAAAGCTAACGTACGTCTGTGTTGGTAGCGCAATCGCTTAGGTGCGTGGCTTCACAATAAAAGGAAAAGCGTGTTTAAATCCCTGGATATCAGCGGTTTTCTTACTTGACGAGCAATGGAAAAAAAATTCCCAATAACGATGTCAGAATGTTCTAAAAAATTCCTTTCTTTTGAAGATACCCATTACAAAACTGCGGAAAGAATTTGATGTACTTTCATTACTGGTCGTTTACCAGATCCTTTACTACCCATATTTTCCTTTCCATAGGCCGTTTTTTTTCATTGGTACGTTCGTTTCCCTTTCCCCAATTCCCCAATACGAGTATTACGTCCTTGTAATTAACTTTATTTATTTGTTCTCACTTTTTTGTCAAGTTTTCTAGCTGAAATTTTTTTTTTGCTTTTAAAAATTAAGAAATGCTTACACTTAACATTTCCAAAAAAAATGAAGAACTAGAGGTGCTACAGAATGGGACAGACTTTCCCGCAAATGTTTATAATTTCCTTTGTGTGGACTGGTTTTAAGGTTCTTTCCAACTCACATAAGGTTCTTGCCCTTCTCTTGCCAGCTGACATCTATCGCCGCACAAAATACATTTTTACATTTTCTCAACTTTTCGGTTCAAAATAGCTCTTTTTTACAGGAATCATTGAGTTTTTAAAAAATTCCCAAAATTATTTAAACACTTTACTCCAAAATTAAATAATTTATAAATTTATTAAATGCCTATTAAAGCGTGAGAGGTATTTCCAAAAAAATTTCATTTGTGTAATTTTTAAAACAATAGAATTTAAACAATATCTCGGGTTTTTGTCATCGGATAGGGGCATTTGGCATTACCCCAACCAAAAATGTAAAGAAAAAAATTTTGGGGCCGTTTTTGGGGAAAATCTTGTTTATGTAAATTTTTAAAAATTGGAAAAAATTGCACGCCATATTGTGCGAAACAACTAAAACTTTTAAAAAAAATTGCATGACCTTTTTAAAAAATCTAATTATAAGCAAAACATTTCATTTGAAGCAAAATTCTATCTTTAATTTTTTAGTTGTAGAAGACGCCGCAAAAAAATTCAAATTTTTAAAAGGGTTTTTCAAAAAATTTGGGGTTTAAAGTGACAATTGGACATATTCTACCTTTTTAAGCGTATTTTAATATAGAGTAAACAGTCCTTTCACTCCTATTTACAGAAAAAATTTGGAGCCGTTTTTTAAAAAAATTTAAAAAGTCCGGAAGGCTACAAATTTGTCCCCCAAAAAAAATTTAAAAAATTTTTTCAAAAACGCATAGCTTCAGCTCAAGGGGAAAAGACAGGGGTTTTTTAATTTGGAAAAAAGTATGCATGGTTTAGGCGCTAGAGTTGTATCAGACGGACAGACAGAATTTTGCTTCCAATTTGTTTTTTTGGGAAACACGGATCCACAAAAATGGAAAATTTTGGCTACACCCCCGAGTTAGAGGACATTTTTTTTAAATTTTGCAACTTTTTTATTCAGTTTTCGTCACCAGAGCGCGGCAAGATTTTTTTGCAGAAAATGCGCAGTTTTTTTTGGGAGATTTTATAACATTCTCTATACTACGTATATTACTTTTGATATACGTAAGTATACGAGAATGTAATAGGGAAATGTTTGTTAACACGTCACGCAGATAAAATTTTTAAAGGGAAAAAGTTTGAAGTTGAAAAAAAAATTTTTTTTTTAAAAAATGATTTAATAAAAAATTCGATTTAGCTGAAGAAATAGTTTATCCGGGCCCCTTTGCCCCAAAAATTTTTAGAGACTTCATAAATTTATAAAACAAAAAATTTTGGAAAAAAAGAGACAATATACAAGACAATTGGAGAGTTTTTAGTATGAATCGGAAATTAGAATTAAAAATGAGGAATAAACTCGGTTAAATGCTATGAAAAAGAATTTTTTGGGGAGATGTTGTCAGTATACTGGGTTTTATAGGGTTACTAAACGAAAGATTAGAAAATAATAAAAATTGAGAGACAAGGGCGAAAATGTAGAACCAAAAACCCAATGGTATGCTGAGAATGTATGCTGACAGAATACCAAAAAATTTTCTTTGAGTGAATCCTTTTGAAAGAAGAAAAGAGGAAAACCAAGGGAAAACTTTGGGACGTCATCGATTTGACAAAAGAAGGGCACAAGAATAGAGGGGAAAATGCCTGACGGAATAAAAAAAATTGGTGTGTAGATTGCGAAAACGGTCATTAGAACTGTAAAATACTTTGGGTTAAGAATTAAAAATAATTTTTAATCCCGAAGGGGGAAAATACCGGATGAAGAAGCCCCGTTATTATGTGTTTGGGAAAAGAAGGGGGGAAGATCTGTTAAGATCTTGCAGGAATACCAAACCAAACCAAAGTTACGTTCTTATTTGAAAAATTAAAAGAAAAAAAAAGAAAAATTTTATTATTTTCTAGAGGGGGGTCTCAGATAACAAATATCAGATATTACCCCCTATTTGGTATTTATGATATTTGTAAACCCTTTTTCCATTTATGGCATGATGCTTTTTCAATGGGGAAAAAACTATTCTTCCGAATTGACAGGTCGGAAAGTAAATATTGTATTTTTGGGGGGGATGATTGAATTATGTTATCGAAAAAATTAGGGGCTGAAGTGAAAAGAGAAAACTAGACAAATAGTAAATTCACATTTCTTTTTATGTTCAAAACCCAATTTTTTAAAAGTCAATTCCAAATTAAAATTTTATTTTTGATCCACCAATAAATATGTGGGCCCTTTAACCTGGAAATCTTTTGCTTTGCGGGGGGATAACATAATTCACCGGAAAGTGTTCGGCAGTTTATCGACGAATGGCAGAAAAAGTAATTACAATAGCCAGTAGGACTTCTGATGGTATTCCAAAGGCAGATTTTTTAAAAATCCAGACATTTGTTCATCATTTTCTCTCATGGTATGCAACATTTTTCTCAAGTTAAGTTGAAAATCTAGTATCACTTTTGGGAAACCTAAGACTTAATAAAAGGAACGCAAAAGGGACCCTGAAGATTTTTGGGTTTCGAACCCCGCGCAAAATTTCTCCTTCTTCCCGACCCCGTATTAAAGTGGTCGCCGAAGGGCGACCAAATGCCAAAAGAATTATAGATTTGAGGTTATTTCGTTATTATTTAGATTTTCTTTTTAAAATCGTTTTCCCGCGTGAGATATACTATATACGAACACAAACTATCAATCAATGGGCAGTACATTTTAAAACGTTACATTGTAATATAGAAGCAATGGTTTCCAAAAATAAAAATATTGTAGGGTTTTAGTTTTTAAAAATTTAAAAAATTTAAATTTTAAAATTATAGTAATTTTTAAATTTAAAATTTTTTATAAATATTGATAACTTAAATGAAATTTTTCCCAAAAAAAAAAAAATTAATTGCTTATTTTGTTTAAATATTTATTAACAATTCATTAAAAATTTTGAAATGCAGTAATATTACTGAAGATGCGTTAGTGAAACACATATCCAATAAATTGGGAATTTTGTATGAAAAAAAAATGTATGAAAATAAAAAATTTTTTTTTGGGAAAAAATATTTTACAGAAGAGGATCCCACCCTTTTCAACGGGTTATCGGGCACAGATTTTGAAGTTTGACAAAATTTTTGAAACAAAACAATTTCCAAATTTTTAAATAATTTTTTTAAAAGAATTCTAGTGATTCTTTAAAGGATTAGCAAAAAAAGTGTTTGCATAGGTCAAATTTTCTAGAAGAAGGAGGGAAATTCCGATGATGTAAAAAATTTTTTTGTGCAGTTTGCTTCGAAAAAAAAAATATCGTAATGTAAAAAAATAATTTTTTTTAATTTAAAATAAAAAAATTTCATTTGGGTTGGGTTGGAAAACATCATAAATTAATGTGGGGAAAATATTGATAAGGGGTGTGTGTGTATTTTTGTGTGTGTGTGTGTGTGTGTGTGTGTGTGTGTGTGTGTGTGTGTGTGTGTGTTCCCCCAATGTTCACCCAAAAGACGAAAGCTGTTGTTTCTACCTTTTCAAACATTAAATATTAAAATGTTATATAAGAGTCATATGTCGTTTTTTTTTTTTCTCACGCAAAAAACCTCAAAGACTAGGTATCACATAATTTTTTAAATTTTTGGGGAAAGAACCCCCATGTAAAATGCAATCAAACCCCAACGTTAGATTGAAGAGGTAATTAATTTTATCCCCCAAAAAAAGGGTCAAAAATCATTCATTTGCCACAGCCGACTTACCAATCATAATGTCTGCAAAAAAACTTTCATTGTGACTAAAAAGAACTTCAAATACTTTAAGTTTATTTATATTTTATAACAAAATTTTTTTATTTTCAATATTAATGTCCGCGACCATATAGTATTTTTTAATTGGGTCATCTGAGAAATTGATGATGAAGTATTTCACAACTGAAAGCTGCTATCTCGGAGACGTGTTTATGAAACTGACTCTAAAACGTATTTCTTAGTTTTAAATTTTTTCTAATAAAATAACTAGGTTAGATAATGCATACAATGCAAATTATTTGCATTTTATATTAAATATTACAATAATAAACGACGAAATGTAGACATGGAGCTTAATAGTCGTTGTCCAGTGTTATTTTGCAAAAAACCCGTTTTATAACAGTTTTAAAATATGTTTTTACTGGGAAATTGCATGCCTTTATTTATGTAATTAAATGTATATACAAAAATGTATGTAAAACTGTTGGTTGATTTAATATTTATATTCAAATATTTACTATAATATAACTCGCCATCACCGCCATTTTGTAATGTTCAAGATGAATAGTCCCGCCTCCCTGAAATGAAGCTACAGCGGATTGGTCAGCTCGATCCCGCAGGGCGGGGCAGGGGTAGGAAAACTCTGGTAAAGTTCGGCTCAGGACATCGCCCATTTTTTGTGCAAGCGAGGGTACATCCATTTTAATGCTCTCTGACGTTCTTAATTTGTTTATTATTATTATTGTTAGTATTGTTATTATTATGAATGTTTCACAATTCTTTTAGTTATTTTCACTACACTTAGTTTTTTGTTTTACCAGATCATTTATTGATTGATTAGTTGATTGATTCCGGGCGCGTCAACTAACGAGGTCATTAGTCCCGTAAGTGTAGTGCATGTATTTCATCTGGAGGTGGCGGTGAACTTTCCCCACAGGATGGTGAGATCCGACGCCGACCTACCGTTGACTAGCGGGGTTTTCCGCAACCAGGTATCTGGCATACGTGGCAGTGTAGTTCATGTTAGTGTGTGTGTGTGTGTGTGTGTGTAAGGGGAGAGGATAGAACAAGGAAGACGAACGAAATATAGCACGCGGTGCGTGGCCCGTTTGTTAGGGTACTACTCCAGCATTCGCTTGGTGTTGATCGGAGAAACAACGTAAAACTTCCTATCAAAGTAGCCGGCAGCTATAATTGTAACGTCACATGCACATAACGTAAGGTACTATAAAATACAAACAACTATACTGGTTGCTTGGAAGATAATCTGTGCTGGCTACAGACAATAAACTTTTAATATACAAGTTATTCTTGAAACCAATCTGGACATACTGTATACAGCTCTAGGGCTCAACCTGCAGGTCAAATATTCAAACCATACAGAGATTCCAATCCAAGGTTCTGAGAGACATTGCTAGTGTTCCCTGGTACGTCCGAAACGATGTGCTACATAATGATTTTAACATGCCAAAAGTACAACAAGAAATTAAAAATTTTAGCCATAAATATGTCAGCAAACTAGAAAACCATAATAATGTACTAGCCATAAACTTACTGGACAATAGTTTAGAAGTCAAAAGACTGAAAAAGTTCAAACCATTGGATTTGCCAAATAGATTTTAAAATGACAATAGTGATAATACTGTAATAAAATCAACACCAATTGTTTTGTCAACATGTGCTTGTTGATGTAATATGATAAAGGAAGATCACCAGTGGGTGACCATTCCATGAAGTTTGTAATTTTTAACAGCATATTTACTTATTGTTCTTGTCTTGAACAGATTGTAAATTTACAGATTTAAATAAAAAAACTTGAACATGGAACCACTTTATTCAGAACTTAATATTTTTTTCCTCCAGAGATTTAGAGTTTCCCTTTATCCATCGCTGAAGCACATTTCCTTCCACCCCATTAACTTTAGCAGACATCAAGTAATAATCTTTCAGCAAATCTTGTCAGACTTCAAACTTACCCAATGTCGAAGTTTATTGTGTCTGAGCTTATTAGGAAGCGTGAGGTGCATGAACAAGAAAAATCCACCGGCCATAAACTTCCTAATACATTAGAACAGGAAGGGGGACTGCAGTTCAAGCCAAGATTAAGGCCAAACAACTTAAGAGGAAAGAGGTAACTTTCGGACTAAGTCGTTGTAATTACGTGCTTAAAATTTTGACACATCAATTAACTCGGCGAAGACAGTGCTGCGGAGAGGGAGGCTGTCCTACCCGCTCCGACCCTCTTCGCTTCGCCACCGCCGCACAAGGAAATTCAGAAATTTTCCACAAAACGCAGAACAAGTTCAAAAACTGCAGGCATTGCTGGTAGTTTTTTAATTACCAAAAGTACAACACGAATACGTAAGCCCCGAACGGGGACGATACAGAAAGATACTAGCAGCACCGTTAAAGAAGACTCATTTTGAGAACTTCTACCTTCTCAGAAGGATTAAGATATTTGATTTGTTGTTAAGAACTTTTCTTTTGACTAAGGTTCTCGAAGACTTCATAAAGAAATTCTTTATGTCAAGTTTCTCAAAGCTCACACAAGGGAAAGATATTAAAATAAGACGATTTTATAAAAGTACATGGAAGCGAAAGAGAGAAGGAAGGAGGAAGTGCTGCACTCTGGTGGATTTGCCTGACACCTGATGCGCTCGATAAGAGCCCTCTTCCAGCACATGGTTATATTACATTACACATGGCGACTCATCCATTAGACTTCGCCAACAATTAGCTTTATGCTTCTGGGGACATAACCCAACGATGTCAAGAGAGAAATAGCATGCAGGACTACTTCTAGAATTTTTTTCTTTTATTTCTAATGGTCTATAGATCCCATGATAATGTAACCACAAAACACTATGTTAATTCCATTCTTATGTCATTTCTTGAAAAGAAGATATAAAATGAATTTTCATAATTCAATGGCACAATATAATTAAATTCCCATTTCCCATTTTTATTGTACAAGTGTCATAATAAGTATCATTTACATTATTTCTAATGGATAAAACCCTTGTCTCCACAATGGAAAAAATATAATGAGAAAAATTTCAATTATTTCATCAATTGCTTCGTGTCAGTTAATAGAGTCTCTTTCAGTGAAGTTTAGAAGATTCACGGCCTCATTTGGCCTCCACTGTGCCAATCGAATGAGCTTAAGTATTTCCAGTGATCTCTCTGACAAGTGTCACAAGCCGGTACTGAACGCAATAAAAGAACAAGAGAAGCGACACTACTGGCAGTATTCACAGAATATTACTATAAAAATGGATAAGTATAAATGATTAATTATTATGCAACTGAGCTCTCAGAACAAGATAAATAACATAAATTAAATTAAACACTAGATGAGCTGCATTAGCACATACTTCCTCCCATTATTGTGAATAGTTATCTTTATTTATATTTCTATTTCTACCCAGCTAACACTTCAGCTGTCTCTTGAAACAATCCAATTCAAACGAAATGACTGTAGTGTTTATCTGCAATTGTTTTGTCAGGAACAGTGTTCATTTCTTTACAAATGAGACAAACATGAATAAATTCAAGTGTTACAGTTGCAGAACATTATTTAAAAAAGTAAGATAGTTTCACACAAGCTTGCCTTAATACATTTTAGAATTTTAATGCCACAATAGCGATCAAACCTTTTAAAGTAAAAGTGTATTTGTTAGTTCTCAGTTAAAGCCATTGCATTTCAAAGTAATATTATCTACACCTTCACACGTCGATGTTACATTTCCTTTCACACCGCGTAACACAATGAAACAACACAATTTCATTGCAACATATATTGCACGTACTTTCTAGCATATATGTAATACAGTGAAACCTCTGTAAGCCGACCCGCTAAATTTGCTCCTAAAAGTTGTCGTCTGATGGGGTGGTCGACATGAAGGGTTGTCGTCAAGTCAACGTTTCTCTTATCAAGTCTGCATTCTGAGCATGCATGCATGCATGCATACATACACTATTTATTAAATAAAACTGTAAATGATATTTAAATAACATGCTATTTATTAACCAATAATTTCCATATTTTAATTAAAAGAAATATTGATTAATTATTCTTTATATTTTTTGAGCATGAAATATGATATAGTTTCTTGATTGAATTTCTTCACGCGTTCAGTCACAATAATATTTTCATATTTTGTTTTCAATCTCACGTAACAAATTACTGTTGAATCGAAAACTTGCCAATTTTCAATTCATATGTCAATAGACTATGCCTTCAAATACTGGAGAGTGCATCAGGCAATAAAGATGTCTTAACTTGAATCTTTTCCTCTGTCACTTCCTTTATCTTGTCGGTCGGGATAACTTCCGAAACCACGTCATCCAAAGTTTCATTATCATTCAAACCGTCGACCCGCTTGCCTATATTATTAGTCAACATCAATATAGGTGACTTTAGCAAAATTCTTGATTGCTTCTACACTGATGTCATTCAAATCTTCAGGCCAATAGCATTTCCATCCAAAGCATATTAAAATTTTCTATTGTTTCAGGTTTAATTTTATTCCGAGCACTTTTCATTCAAACATAGCATTCGAAACTGTATTGATTTTGCTCATTCATGAAATGTTGGGCATCATCTTTTTTAGCAACTAATGATGTCAATATTTTTTTCGGCACAAGATTTTGAATGGGTAAATTACGTGCTCCCTGACCCAGAGTTTGCAACCAAGATGAAATTGGCGGAAAAATTTTATTTCTAAATCTGAAGGTTTTTTGCTGGAATGAGAGGGAGCATTATCGTCGAAAATTCTGTTTTCCGGCATTCAATTACAATACTGTTTCTTTTTACGAAATAAGGGTGAGAAATTAAAATGGGTACTACTTCGAGAGTAATTGTTAACAGCATTCTCATTTTATAAACAGGAATGGATTTCTGTCGCTGTTATAACGTTTCCCGCGATTGACAAACACCCAAGAATTAATTTGTACACTTACTGAAATATTTCTTTCTCTCTTATTAAGCCGTCCTAGGTTCCTAGGTTTGCTCCCTCGCTGAAGGGAATGCTTCGAGTTTTCCTCGTTTGCAATCTGTGATGATTTAATACTCCTCTCTTTACCCTGTCTATGTGACGTTTCTGGTGATTGCCTTCCCGCTCTGCTCTGAGCGGTGTGGATGTGGGTTTGCATGTCCAAAAAAACATACCATTAATTCAACACATTTAATTAAATTAGGATGATTGTAAGGGTGAATATGAGCATGCAAATGAAATTAGTAGTTTTATTTCAGAGCGTTTATAATGTGTTAACCTTTGCGGCTTGTTGAATTAAAATACTCTAGGAGTAATTTCCTGCCGCTAAACATAGCATGCCGTCCTGTTGACATTACGTCTAGTAGCTGGCTCTCTTTGTTGGAAGCCTCGCTCGCATTCTAATCGAGGAAAGTTGCGGATGGTGATCCGACTAATAATCATCGATAATATTCTTACTGCCGTATTGTGTGAATGTTTCACCCCGCGTCCAGTTGGGAAACGAACACTCGCCGCCACAGGTAGGGCCTCATTCACAACGCAAACTTAACATGACGTAATGACGTAAACTTAAACATGAGTAATGAGTAAAGTTTATACGTAAAAACTATCATTCACAATGATCAACTAAGAACTCATTCAAAATGCAAACTTAAACGAAACGAAATACCGTAAAGTTACAGTAAAATTAATACGTAAAAACTATCATTCACAATGACGAACGTAAGCTATAACTTCAGTTTCACCTGCATCAATCAATTTCAACCTATTGAAGCTTGATTGATTCGTCTTTTTTAGCGTCTTGGGAAGATATTTCCATCGTGCTTTCTAGATTTTTCTTCAATTTTCCCATCGACTTGTCTTTAAATATAAGTGGGAGTAGCTGTTGAATTAGTGGTCGCATTTCCTTATTCTATAAACAAGGATTTTCTTGTACCAAATTCACGAGTAATTCTTCGAACGCAATTATTTTATTCGCCACGTCCAGTTAAAGTCACAAGAGAAATGCCCTAAATTCTTAATTTGAAATCACTACTCGCATCAAAACCGTTCGTTAACTAGTTCAGTTCATGCAGTATTGAAATGACATAACCACAAACCTGAAATCCACCTTGTTTGTTTCTTTCATGCTGCTCTCTGATTCGTCTTCGGTAGAATTCCGACCTAAACTTACTGTAAAAGCTTGGAGCTTGTGAACTCTTAGGTTTACGGACTTACGTTTGCGGTTAAATCAGGGTGTTGTGCGTGGTCTCGTTTAATAACTCATTTCAAGGTTTTGCGGCTACGTCACATTTACGTTTAAGTTTGCATTGTGAATGGTCTCGATTAATAGCCCATTTCTAAGTTTCGCGGATTCTTAGGTTTACGGACTTACGTCTGCGGTTAAGTCAGAGTATTGTGAATGGTCTGCTTAATAACTCATTTCTAGGTTTTGCCTAGATGTCTTCGAGGGTCTCTTTGGGAATCACGAAAAAATCATATTAGTTTGTTGCCGATTGCTCAGAATGAATTTCAGAAAACATTGGCGGATGTTCTTGCACCACTAATGCAAGATTGGCGATTTTTTCTTGACCTTACCGTTGGCCGGCAACAATCGATTCCGCGCGCCTAATGGTGGCTGCGCCCTTCATCCCCTGCGAACAACGGAATGCGACGCAGCTGCACTCTAAAATGTTTTTTAGATGACCGAAGCACATGCAGCGACCTTTGTCGTCTTCTTTTCTCAAAAACACGGTTGACCGCCCGCATACGAGTAATGCTGGGCGCTCTCCTTTCTTCCAGCGGGAGCATCGAGGCGGCATTTGAAACTTCTTTCCTTCGGCAAAAAAACAAACAACCGTTTTGACTGGTGCGTCGGGGTGCCGAGGGCTTGACACTGTTTTCAATGGGCGGGATGGGTAGACAAAAAGCGAGGCGGTCGTTGGTGACATCCTTGTCTAGCGGTGCATTGTTTCCCGAGTGCCACCCCCCCCTGACCCCGCGCTCAGCTCCTTCAAGAGCCGGGTCGGTTTGGCGCGCGCGCCCCTTCCGCGCCCATAAGAACACCGCGCCGCGGCGCCCCTTCTGCAAATTAGTGATGCTACATCGACAAGAAAACGTCCATGTTTCAATATTTAAATTTGTTGAAAAAATTGGTCGTCCCGACCGAAATTCCAACCCGGGCCTTCTGGTTTACGCCGAGCTGCTCTGATCACTAAGCTACCGAGACAACTAATCCTTTGAACAGTTTTCACAAGCGCAATTATCGCTCCTTGTATGTATGTAATTGTCATCTTCCCGTCACCTTATAGGACGCAAATACGATTGGAGAACACTTTCCGCAGAGGTACAGACATCCAAGTTGTGACCATGTTACTGAGTAACAATGTATTTTAAGAATTAAATTTCTTCAAAGAATTCGTCGCTCCGACCAGAATTGTAACCCGGGTCTTCTGGTTTACGCTCAGCTGCTCTAGCCACTAAGCTAGCGAGACAACCAATCCTTTGAACAGTTTTCACAAGTGCAATTATCACTCCTTGTATGTATATATTAATTGCCATGTATATAATTTCCATGTTTCCAAACATCCATGTTTAAACTAAAAATGTGGATGTTAATACTACATGGACCACAAACTATCGATGTTTTTAAACATCGGTGTTATAAAGTTGTTTAGTAAGCTCTAACATTAAATTCGTGAGTCACAAAATTTTATTTGACAATGATCGTGCTAATTAATTTATGATTAAAATATAATTGAAAACAAAGTTATACGTCTCTTTATACAGGAAATACAGGACAATCGAAGTAAATACCAGGCCATCAGGTTCATCTCGAGCAAGGGTTGGTAGTCTGCTCGATGAAGATAGAACAAACCGCGTTCGCTTCTATCGAATACAAAAAATATTGGTACCACTAGTTATTATTTCTCATTTTAACTTTCACGAAAGTGTGATTCTGGGCTTCTTTTATCCACGAACAAAACATTGAAAACGTAAAAATATCGAACCCCAAACATCGATGTTGAAAAACATCAGTTTCAATTCATCGATGTTTAAAACATGGATATTTTTATATAAACATCAATATTTTTATAAAAACATAATTTTGTTTATAAAAACATTGATGTTTCGAAAACATTGATATAGATGTCGCATCCGTATAGCAAACGCGGCAGGCGCAGCCGTCGCCACCAGCCCGTGTCTAAGGCCGTGTCCTGCGTGAGCTACATCTTGCGACAGCGACGCGCGACAGCTTCAAGCGACAAATTTCAAACACACAGTATCTTATGGGCCCGTCCTGCGTCGGCGACATCCGCGACGACGAAAGCGCTACAAGCGGCGGCGTCCGAGATTCAAACATGTTTGAATCTTGTCGCTACTTGTCGCCGCTTCTCGCTGTGTCGCGCGTATAGTTTCGCTGCTTTGGTCTTCAATTTTCCATTTCAGAGATGTCGAATAGCGATATAATGGAATGTTTAACTGAAGATGTGAAAAATACAAGGGAATTGTGGAACAAGAGATTGAATAACTAGTACAGTAGAATTGTGAGCGGCGAATTGTGAAAGGAAGTGACGAAAGCACTGAAAATAACAAATAAGTTTGTTTTTTTTATTGATTAAATATGTTACTTTATATTATTCTTATTGCATTTGTCAGATGCTAATTATATTGCGTAGTACATACATCACAATGTATTATATACCAGTATTCCTGTAGACGTAAATGAGGTTAGGTTTCTATTGTAACCAAACCGGCAGGGCTATTGAAATAATTGCAAATAGTCTGTCTTATTTCACAATTGGCAGGTGAATATCTGTGGAGAGTTTGTTGAACATAACAAAAATCTTGAATTCCTTTGAAACTTTCGACTGTGCTGTCGCAGCCTCCTGTAGCTCACGCAGGACACGGCCTAACGGTGAAGTCTGTTGCGCCGCGAATTCATCGTATCTTTCTCAAAGATCGCGCACCGTTGCACCTCAGATTAGAGTCCCTGCATACGAGCGTTGCGTCGACGCGCGATAAGTAACGCGCGTCGTAGAATAACACTGTATATTATGCAAAACGGCACACGAGCGGTTTGTCCGTTCCGCCTAAGATAAAGTTTAATCTAGACGCGCTCTATGACGCGCTCAGTGAAACAGACTTAATTCACATGTATCTCGAAGCATAACGGCTTGGGCCGCCGTACAATTTGTTTATTTTATTATTTATTTATGTTGAATTATATAAACATAATTACAGCGTTATCACTAGAAGAAGGTTATGCAAATGAAATCTGTAAAACGATGAATGAAGAGCCAACGCGATGAAATAGTCAATGGAAGACCGCCATAAACATTCGCCGTTCCCATCTCACGAAATCACTGGGCGCCTTAATGAGTGCCAATGCAAAGCCAATGCAAATGAAAGCGTTCGGCGTCGTCGTCGTGGAGACGTCTGGGAGCAGCCTCAGGTGCGCGGCGGGGAGGGGGGAGGGGCGAGGGGAGGGGGGCGGGATGGGCACATCGCCAAGTCATTAGAGGCGTCTTCCGATTTGGGGCGCCCGCCGCGCCCCCTGCTGTGAAGCAGGCAGCGCGCGCCGGGTCACGTGGCCCTTGTAGGGGGAGGGGGACGGGGAAGCACAAGAGCGGATTAAAAGCCTTTTAAGAAAATGAAGGCTCGCCATGTGATCGGGGTCAACTCCCGGCGCCGATAAATATTCTAAAGAGGAGAGAAAGCGGAGCGAAGCGGAGAAGGGCTCGGGAGGCGTCGAGGCACTTCGAGGGATGAAGGGGCCTCGTCATTCAGGTGCGGAGGAGCTAGGACGACGGCGAAACCGAGCACACGGAACGCAATGTGTTGGAAAATGTTTATCTATACTTCCTAACTCACATTTAATATTCTTCAGTGTTTTATTTAAGTCTGCCTTTAGGTATTGCTAAATTGCACTGGGGCTTTTATCCAGCCAACAGACGGTTACCCTTTACGTCCTAATGGGACGATATTCGACCATACACTAGACCAACACACTTGCGGGATCCTCTGATCTGTGGTCAGCAGAACCCGAGACTCTCCGCGACAGCACATACATGTCAAGGGACAAACAACCATGCTCAGGACGGGACTCGAACTCGCGACCCTTCGGACCGAAGCGCTGAGTCGGTACTTGCTCTTAGCCACCTCTGCCATCCAGGTCGGCGCAGTGTTTTTGGAAGTATTAATATGACGACTCTAAGTATTTTGAAGTCATACTTTGGATTATATTTCAGAACGTGCGATCAATGAATTCCACAATTCGACAATGAATTCGACAATAAAATACATTTCTATGGTATTAAATATATTCAATCACTTAAGGAACTCTCCATTTGGAATTGGTGCCTCCTTATACTGTACATCTACAACGGATTTTTTGTTTAAATATTATTCATTGTAATTTCGTGTGGGTTATGCTGAAATATAAAAATTTATTTTCTGTTTATTTTTCATATATTTCGCTCACAAAACAATATTGTTACTACACAAATAATCAGAACGATTTTTAGCACAAGGTTTCTGATCAATAATAAGAAACCGAAGTATCGATAAGAGCGCAGAAACATAAAGGCAATTGAGGAACTTAATGAAAAAAGACACTTAATGGCCCAGGTCATAAGATCTGTTCTCCCGTCTTACTACAAATCCTATTTACGTTATTAAGATTTTACTCAGCAAGGAAGGGCAAGGAAGATTTACATTTAGAATTATTTTGACAGATCTGTAATTGACATTTTTTAAAAAGCACATAACAAGAAGAATTGTTTCATGGTATATTGTTAAATATAACATGTGAAATGATTTGTTGGAAATATGGGGAAAATAAGGAGAATGGAAAATGATCCTCTATCGTAGAGAGAAAGATTAATTCAATTTATTATTTAGATTTCACTTTCGGGTCTTCCCCTTAACGCTCCTCCGTTCGCAAATTCACTTCCGACGCCTCGAAGGCGGGGATGGAAAGCGAGGAATAAGGGCAATATGTGGCTCAGTTTTAAATGTGATTGGTGGTTTTCGGGGCCTGACATTGCGAAAGGATTCTTTTCAAACTATTTGCGCAAAAGCAATTTCACAAAATATGCCTCGTAAATTGGGTCATTTTCGTAACAAATGGTTTGATTCATTTTCTGTTATGATTACGTTTTCATTTTTTATAACTTTTCGTACGGTTCGTAAATTTTGATTTGAACAGACGTGTTATGTCAATCGCGTCGTTTATTCATTTATTTATTTTACGTCCAAAACAGTTAAAAATTATGTGTGAAGTGCTATGGAGAAAAATGAATTCTATGCACGTTTTCAAAAATTCTGTGATCCCTACCCTAAGCCATATACTACTTGAATTTTGAATACAGAAAGAAAATGAGCGTTTTTTGCAAAGAATGTTAACAAAAATATTCACTCCAATGTAATAAAATCTATTTTCAAGGGTAAATCAGCAATTAATTTGGGCTCTTATCCCTCATCATGTCTTTCGTCAAGGAATAATACTTCCTGCAACGACATCATGGACAACGATAATTTGAGTAACTATATTTCCCATTGAATTCTAGAAGAAGTTCACAGACAATGAAGTTCCACAGATAATAAAGTCTAAAGGTCCGATCCTCGTGTCCAACTTGGACATGCGTAGAAAATCCTTAAAACTTAACATCTGTAGTTTACTCCCCGAAGAATATTGAAAAACCAGATGTGGCTCAGGGCATCAACTGATATCACTGCAGTGCCTTTGATAGAGAGGTCCGAGGTTTGAGATTCGACGGTGGCAGGAGTTTCGACTCTAGCTACACTGTTAGGTCGAGTTTAGTCGCTGTCTGGAAGAGAATTCTAGTGGCCAGTTGTTGTGATCGGTAGTTTTTCATGGTGTCTCCGATCAATGCCAGGCGAATTCCGCAGCAGTGCCCTACGAAACGGGCCCCAGCGCCGTCTGTCCTTCCTCTTTCCTGCCCTATCCTCATCCCTTATACACACTTCTACTGACATGCACTGCACTACCATGCATGCCGGATGATCAGTCGAGAGATTCGAGTTTGCCCTGGCTGGGGCGGTGACCTGCTGGTGGAAGATGCCTGGTTGGATAAGTACGTGCTGGCCGACGTGAGGCGGCGCCGAATCTCACCATTTAGAGTGATTTGATTTGATTTTTTCCTGTTTCCGGGCGCGTCAACTGCTCTGGTTATTAGTCCCGTTAGTCTAGTGCATGTTTTTTCTCGGGATATGGGCGGTGATCTTCCCCCGCTGGATGCCAAGATCCGGCGCCGACCTACCGTCGGCTAGTGGGGTTTCCCCCTAACCAGGACTCTCCCACCAGCGGGGCACCGTCCCAGCCGGGACAAGTTCTAAGCTCCCGACCGGTCTCCCGGAATATGTGGTAGTGTAGTGCATGTTAGTGTAAGTGTGTGTGTAAGGGGAGAGGATAGGACAAGGAAGAGGAAGGACACATCGCGCGCGGTCCGTGGCCCGTTTGGTAGGGTACTGCTCCGGCATTCGCCTGGTGTTGATCGGAGTAACCACGGAAAACTACCGATCAGAGCAGCCGGTCGCTAGAATTCTCCTCCAGACAGCGACTGAATTCGACCTAGCTGAAAAGCTAGTGTCGAAAATCCTGCCGCCGTGAGGACTCGAACCTAGGACCTCCCGGTCAGAGGCGCTGCAGTGACATCAGTTGATGCACTGATCTACCGCTCGTGGTACCATTTAGAGGGGAAAGATCACTGCCAGATCCCGAATGGTGAAACATGTATTTTATACTTACCCTAGAGCGGCCACATGCACATGCGTTTCTTAATGTTGAATTCCAACTTACCTAAAACAGGAAGAGACATGAATTATAATTTTGCTAGAACATCCACCTTAGAAATAGACTATAACTGATCTATGGCTTTAAGAATATTATGGAAAGGTAAAACCTAGTTCTACATGTAAATTTTCCGTCTTCCGGTATTATATCTGAAATTGGTATTATAGCTATTGCCATTTTTAACTTTCAAACTTTACGAGTTGTTCTAAAGACAGTTGCGTAACTTTCGTGTCGATATTTGAATTCATTTAGGAGATATTAGTTTATATCCAAATTCTCATACAAATATAATAAAACCGAAACCAGTTGTCGCACGTTGAATACAAACATAACCAGGGCAAATGTACATTACATTATTTGGGGAAACCGAATAAAACTTTTAGTATTAAAAGCCATGAAGCCACTAATAAAACCTTACTTCCTGAAATAGAAAAATAAGCAATCCAGTGGAACTAATGGTGCTGCAATAGCACTAACTTCCGGCATTATTTGTGACGACGCAATATTTTCAAACTACATGAAAAGTGTTTCCAATAAACAAATATTTTCTCTTCGAGAGGACGTGTGAACGTAGATCCTTGGAAATAACACGCCAGACAAGTCATTCTTACCTCCCAGCATTACAGCTATGCTTAACCATCTCGACGAACAATTAAAAACGTAGAACATTTGTGATTCTAATTATTCCACTGTTATTGACGTATTTGCCATTTACTGCATGGATAATTGTAATATCACATATCCAGCCAATCGCAAGAGAATTGTGGGGAGGTAGTAGTAAATTGAGCAGCCGATCATTGTTCTTTCCCACAGATGTCAAATGTCCATGACGTCAGAATAAACTTGCTTCTAAAAATTTACTTATATTTTCTAATAAATTTCTGAAGCTCTTTTATAAACAAAAAGTGAATGCAATTCGTTTATAAGTTGTTTCATTTCATTGTATAAATTTAAAAACTCGCTCCAAAGTGCTCATTTACTCTTCAATAAAGCTTAAAATTAGAAACAAGTGCATAACATCGTGACGATGGAACCCTGTTTGCTTTGTTCTTTAGTTTCATAAGAAAATATCAAATGAAAACTTTAGTGTTCTTAAAAGAGAAAAAAAAAAACTGTTACCTTTACAATTTATTGAAAATAGAATATCTCGAATGTGATAAGAGTCACATATATGGTTTTCGTAAGGTGTTTTCAGAAAAATATTACAAAAATGAATAGCCAACGGGCATTATTAACGTCAAAAAGTTTTTCATTCTACTGCAAAATTTTGTTTTCTTTTATATAGGTCATCGATCATCGACGACGATAATACATTATCATAATATATTGATCTCAGTCGTAGACAAGAAGCGGATTCAGAAACATCTGCGTTGTGTCCGTTGAGACATTTCGCCGTGAGCGTAATAAAAAGCCGCGCCAGCGCCTCCGGGGCGCCGGGCAACGCGGCCCTCTCACGGGCGGCCGCCCCGACGCACCACACCGGGCCGCGCCTCGGCGCCACCTGGCGGTGCCGTGACGTCACAGCGCCGTCGCCGCGAGTCGATAGGGCTCACCCGCGCTGCACCGCAGCCTCTCGGCTTCACTTGCGCCCCTCAATCGCACGTGCTTCCTTCCTTGCAGGGTCACTTATGATTGCTATGCCTTGTTAATGTCACTGTAGTTAGCTCCTCTCTCGCCCGCGCTGCACCGCAGCCTCTCGGCTTCACTTGCGCCCCTCAATCGCACGTGCTTCCTTCCTTGCAGGGTCACTTATGATTGCTATGCCTTGTTAATGTCACTGTAGTTAGCTCCTCTCTCGCCCGCGCTGCACCGCAGCCTCTCGGCTTCACTTGCGCCCCTCAATCGCACGTGCTTCCTTCCTTGCAGTGTCACTTGTGATTGCTGTGCCTTGTTAATGTCATTGTAGTTAGCTGCTCTCTCGCCCGCGCTGCACCGCAGCCTCTCGGCTTCACTTGCGCCCCTCAATCGCACGTGCTTCCTTCCTTGCAGTGACACTTGTGATTGCTGTGCCTTGTTAATGTCATTGTAGTTAGCTGCTCTCTCGCCCGCGCTGCACCGCAGCCTCTCGGCTTCACTTGCGCCCCTCAATCGCACGTGCTTCCTCCTTGCAGTGACACTTGTGATTGCTGTGCCTTGTTAATGTCATTGTAGTTAGCTGCTCTCTCGCCCGCGCTGCACCGCAGCCTCTCGGCTTCACTTGCGCCCCTCAATCGCACGTGCTTCCTTCCTTGCAGTGTCACTTATGATTGCTATGCCTTGTTAATGTCATTGTAGTTAGCTCGTCTCTCGCCGCAGTCTCACTTGCGCCTCTCAAAGGCAGTGCATCCTTCTGTTTGCAATGTCACTTGTGTATGCTGAAAGCGTATGTCACAGGACAATATTTAATTCATTAAATTATTTATTTATTAAAAACAGTGAAATCGTATGGTGACATACGGGTGAGAATTATAATCTGCGAAACTTTTCTTGAGCTCCAGAAATACTAACCCACACTTTTACTATGCATAAAAGATGAATAAATGAACCAACAAAGTGAGGTTAGCAGCAGTTGAAATCTAGGCATTTCGAGTGATTGAACACTTATTCGCACAGTGCGGACAAAATAACGGACCTCCCAAAGCTACTCAACCAATAAAAGAAATGAGAGCTCAACGAAATAAGGCCATCTCAGCATTTGCTCAAGATTAACAGTGGCATTTCGAACTCGAAGAATATCAATGATAGGATTCAACGGAGCATCCCAGATTAAATCACAAAATAATCTATGGAATTTTTTTTATATTTAAGAAATAATGTTACATACTTATCAATATATTGCAATAATTTTCTTTTCATTTGTATTTCTAATTTTTGAGGAATGTCCAGGGCATTCACGTTTTAAGCTTTCCCTCTACTTGCGGTCGTTTCCGCAGGGACACAGATTGTGACCATATTTTTTTGAACTCATTGAGCATTCAGTATGTTCCTCCGAACGCACAACAACTGATCTCTGCATTAAGAATTCAGATATGAAATAAAACAGCAACCTGTTTCTGGGTGGGCTTCACTGCAAAAGAACGCCAGAGTTTCCACAAAGTGATTGCGCATGATGGCGATTTCGAATTGTTTTTCAAACATCCAACAAGCATTCAAAAAATATTTTCGTTCGACTTTCCTCTTTCGGGGGTTTGAAGGGTTCACGCTATGAATTTTATTTGGTCATCCTCAGGGGAATGAGATTCTTATCATAACCCTTCATTATTTTTAAAATTTCATACAATGACTATGGGAAGTTTGCCTTTATTGTTTGTTGATGGAGGGATGGTGTTTATTCACACAATAGAGGGTCACATGTTTTTATGAATTAGGGTGGGTGCAATAGATTTTTGGGAACTTTGGATGTAATACGCGAAGGATTATGAGCATTTTGATCGAGATTGATTACTGGAGAATTAGGATATGCTGGGATGAGAGAGAGGTTTCTGAGACGATCGAGATTTTTGAGTGGTTTCTAAAATCAATTCAGATAGGTTTTTGAGTTTTTTGGGTTGAAAATTAATCTGGAGTTTTCGTAGATTCTGGTTTTAGATGGCGTGCAAAACGAATGTGTTGGTTGATGCTACGTTGTGCAATGTTGGACATCCATATGCCATTCTGAGTTTTATTATCATTTTATAGATTCTGTACTAAGGGTGGAATTTCTCTGGAAGAAAGGATATAGTTTTAAAAATGTTGCAGTTGTATGGGTTATTGATTGAATGAGGGGTCTCAAAGTTTTTAATTTGTTCAGTAAGACACCTAGGTATTTGGCTGGTAAAGAATGAGAAAGTCAGTGCCCGTCCATATTATTTGGACAAGGAGGTATACGAGGAAGGCCGTTATGGTGGTTATTATATATTATTTGGGTAAGGGTGTATGGGAGGAAGACCGTCTGAGATTTAATATTTTAGATTAGGATTTTAAGGGTTTAATTTTAATTCTCCGCGTTTTGGCTCAGTTCGCATAAGAATAAACATAAAATTGTTTGTAATCATAGGCTTGGTTGATATCATTATGTAAAGTGAAAAAGGCGAATCGTGAACATAAAGAGCTATTCACTCTTTGTATGGTGTGCCTGCTATAAAAATAAACAAAAGGTAGGGTAAAGAACTGAACATTTAGGAGCAACTGCGTGAGTTGAGTAAAGCAGTGACAAAGCTTCATTTATTTTTACTTGAAAATACCTGCCTGTGAGAAAACGTACAGTTAATTTTTGTAGATATTCAAGCATACCAAATTCTCGGAGTTTGTACATCAGCTCATGGTCCCAAAGTCTATCGAATACCTGAGAAGTATCTAAAAAAGAGCTTCTGTTTGTTGTTTATTGTTAAAATCATTTACTATGCGCTCGACAAGCGGGAGTTGATGGGTTGTTTCATGATTAGGTCTGAAACCGAATTAGGTGATGGGAATTGTATTAACGCTCATCAAGTATGTTTAGACTCTATTTAAACAAGTATTTCAAACAGTTTTGCTGTAGGAGGTAGAGTAATGGGTCTGTAATTGCTTGGGGAGATGAGGTTTTTGCCTAGTTTGCAGAATGGAAATATAACATCCCGTTTCTAAGAGGAAGGATAGTACCATATTTTTAACGATGCATTAAATATTGCTGTTATGATTGCAATTGTTTGTCGAGAAAGTTCTTTTAATACTTTGTTAGTAATGTTGTCTTACACTGGTGTCTTTCTAGTCTTGAAACGTTTAATGATACTTCTGAAGGAGAAATACATTTTATATTCGCTGGGAAAGTGCACTTACCACTTTCGTCCGTTACAATTTATGTTTTACCTCTTACATTTCGATCAGCTGGGAAGGAAATTTATTTCTCAGTTAGCTAAAAGTATATTAAACAGTCATTGCTCTCCACCTGAAGAGAGTTTTGTGATATGCTTATTACGATACATTTTGAAATCGGGTATAGAGAAATGTTCGTCTAGTTAGAGGTGGGTTTCTGTTGTACAGGCAACCTCAGTAATTGGCTGTATGATTGCTTTAACAATTTTATGATCGTATAAAAAGTACCGGAAGAAATCTCTTGTTTTACTTTCTCGCTACCACTACCGTGGTAGAGAGAAAGTTAAGTAATACTGCGCGAAAAAACAGCGAATTTTCGAAAAAACAACAACATATTATGAGGCCCTGGCAAAAGAAAAAGTGAATAAATCCAGATGATAAATTTAGAAAGAAATCCTCTAACACGTTGTGTAATGCATGTCGTGGAATCCATGATTTGTGGGTCCTTGATACCGAAAAATTGGTAGACGGCAAAACATCTGTTTGTCCGTCTTTCTCTCCGTCTTTGAACAACACTAGCGGCTAAACCATTCAGAATATTTTCTCCTAAATTGATATTACCCAATCGATCAGGCTGATGTCACGGACCTTTGAATTTGTAACCGATATTTTAATTTTGGAGGGTACTTTACGTACTTACATGAAACCTCTGGGACATTGTCAAAAATTTTTAAAATGGCTCATCGTTTTTTATTAAATTTTGTTGAATAGTATGAAGGAGTTTAAGAGAATGGTGTAGGTCTCTTTTCTAAATCTGATTTTTCGAAAATTGCAAAAAATTTAAAAAATGGCAAAATTAAAAAGAGAGATTTTTTCTTAATACAATATGTTCCTAAAAGATAGATTTTGAAACAAGGTCATGTACAATTTTTTGAAAATTGGAGTATTTTTCGCGTAAATTTGCGTGAAATAGAAAAATTGTACATTTTGTTTAAATTTTTTTCTGAAAAACATCTTTTCTTTTGATGAAATTATATTAGTGGATAGTCTGAATAACGTTTAAAAGATGTTCAGTGTTCAGTGTAGCATGCAGAAATGTCTTTCTTACTACTAATAATCACAGTTTACTAATTGGATCTCGATAGTGTGAAATTCAGTATTTTTCATAGTGCTTTCAAAATTTTCTAGTTATTGATTTCACTGAAATAACTAATGTACTAGTCATTTTGTTTAGTTGAATAGTCTTTTCTGCAGCTGATTTTAGGTTTTGTAGTTTAAATACTTATGGAGGACATATGTATGTATATTGAAAAACATTTAATATTGTTTGCTTTTCCCCTTTTTTTTTCCGAGAGTAAGGTATCTTGAATAAGAAGACACATTATATTGGACAGTTTCCCCGTCTTCTGTGCCGATTTGGATACCAGAAAGCTTCCACTTTTAATTTTCATTGTCAGGGGCCAGTATTCTTCTACCAATTTTCAAAGGTGTGCGACCTGTTCGTTTGGGCGACCTTGGTCATATTGAAGCGGAGGTAACTGATTGATAAACTCTGCTGTAAAGACACTAGTTGCATTGTCTGGTGTTGTTGCTGCAGAGCTGGTTGTTGTAATGCCTATTGAGGTATTTGTAGCAGAACATATCCAAGTTAACTAATTCCAACAAGATGATTGCTGATATAATTGGTGCACTATGAGTTGCTGCTGAGGTGATTGAAATACTCGTTGATGATGTGTATGAGCTTCACTTTCCTGGGCAGTGTCGTCTCCCTAGGAGTATTTTAAAACACATTTGTTTGCGCGGGATTTAATTCGCTGTATTAACTGTTCGAAGCGCTGAGATTAAGCATTGCTGTAGCAATGTACTGTGTTGGTGCAGCATCTCATTGAACACCATTGAACACTGTTTTGGTTGAAGTGAACTTGATCTAATAGCCGTCAGATCGCGCTGCAGTAAAACTACAGTAGATAAAAGCTGAGATTCCCTGAGTGAACAACACCACTTATTGGACCCGATTATGATAATGTTGATGTGCACTAAGAAACAAAACTCTCACTGAGGAGTCAGAAAGGTTCTAATTTTTTTCTAGGCTTTATTCAGCCAACAGCCGATTACCCTTTACATGCCAATGGGATGTAGTTTTGTCCATACATTCGACATCAACACACTTGCGGGCTCCTCTGCTCTGAGTTGAGCAGAACGCAAGGCCGTCCGCAACAAAACATACATGAGAGGCAAGGGTCCAACAACCAGGACCAAGGCGGGACTCGAACCCGCGACCCTTATGACCAAACCGCTGAGTCGGTGCACGCTCGTAGCCTCCTCGGCCATCCAGGACGGCAATGCTCTAATAATAAAAGTCTTCAACGAAGAAACAGTAACTCACAAACTAAACAAAAAGGAAGAGAACTTTTCTAGGCTCTGTCGCTGATCCCCTTTCTCCATTCACACGCGGCTGTTAAGTGAATTTCATTTCTGACGTGAACTGATTAGCTTTTCAACAAAAAGAGGAGTCAAACGGTTATTTGCAATAATTTGTCGTTTAACCACTTATAATATCTATTTTTTCTGTGTTGTCATATTTTTTACATAACAGAATAAGTTGTCTTCATTGCTGCGCAAACGATTGATGATTGACTGATTGTTAGTGATTCGGGTCGCGTCAACTGCTAAAGTCACCAGTCCCGTCAGTGCAATGCATGTTTTTTCGAGGGGAAGTGTCGGTGATCTTCCCCCGCTGGATGGCGAGTTCCGGCGTCGACCTACCGCCGGATAGAAGGGTTTTTTCTCCATCAGCGAGGCACCGCTCCAGCCGGGACAAGCTCCAAGCTCCCGACCTGTCTCCCGGCAAGTGTGGTAGTGTAGTGTATGTAAAAGTAAGTGTGTGTGTGTGTGTGTGTGTGTGTGTGTGTGTGTGCGCGCGCGTGTGTGTGTGTGTGTGTGTGTGAGAGAGAGAGAGAGAGAGAGAGAGAGAGAAAGGGGTGATGATAGGACAATGAAGGGGAAGGAAATATTGCGCATGCTCCATGACCCGTTTGTTAGCATACTACTCCGGCATTTACTTAGTGTTAATTGCAGAAGCCATGGAAAAATATTGACCAGCGCAGTCGGCTACAAGAATTCTCCTCCAGACAGCGAATGAATTCGACCTATCTACCGTCGAAAATCCTGCGACCGTCGGGACTCGCACTTAGGACTTCCCGGTCAGAGGGACTGCAGAGACATCTGCTGATGATCTGTGACACCACTCCCCTTCCATGCAAACGAAACATTTCTCTGGTCTAGAGCAAAAGAAGTTCCTCACACAGATTTTTCTGCTTGTCAGTTTTATTTACTAAAAGAATGGCAGGTTCATACCCAACTAAATAACGGGAGGTCCATATAAAATTTTTGAGCGAAAAATTAAGTTATATCGAACAAAAATTGTTAGACTTCCCAGATGAAGTTTGTACGTCGGGTTTTTATTCGTGGTCACGCAAAATCATTATTCCCATGAGTCAGCGTTGCATATCTGAGCTCGGACAAAGTTGCCTTTCCAGAAACATATTCCATTTAGTATTCCATTTTTAATTCAAAACCACAAGTGAACCTCCCGACCATCACTCTGGGAACGGACTTTTATTTGAGGGAGCAGCTGCACTTCCATCAAGTGATTCAGCTAATGCGACCCCACAGGGGGGTGGGAGGGGGGAGGGGGAAAGCCGCAGCCGCCAATTGTTTCATTCCGCGCACGGAGCGCGTCCCTCACCCAATTTTTGTTTCCGTGCGCGTTGCCTCCCGGCTCCGGCCACGCCCCCGGGCTCTCAGACTGCGCTGATTAACAGTCCAAGGACAACAGTAAAAATTCGCATTCAAATTCATATCCTTATAAAAAAAAGTCTGAGCAATGAAACGATTCCCTTGTGTCACGGGCAGAATTGTTCTGGTGATAGTCTCGCATTCGTCATGCCGAAAGTGATTAGTTACCCCATGCCGAGGAACAAGGAAAGTGCTCGCAGAAGTTATTCAGAAATATTACGTTTATTTGCGAACAATATGGAGAATCCTTACAACCATAAATAAAATGCTGGTCATAGGGTTTAATCAGTGGAATGTAATAGTACTATTTGGTTGTTTCCCAACGTTTCGGGATGTTTATTTACGTCTGGCTATAATGAACAAGCTCGAAAAAATAAGAATATTTTAATTAAACAATCAAGCCCACTCTATCTCTTACAATTACTATAAACGACATAACTATTAAAACATAGAAGGAAAATAATAATATATCTGTAGAAAACATTTCTACCAAAAGACACCAAATAGCTAAAACTAGAAGACATTTAAGGGTAAACTACATGAGATGTGCGGAACATTGAAATATTATGAAAACGATTCACATTAAGTAGTCTATAAGAAAGTAAAATGATTCAGAAATGTTCAACGTTTGCCCTAACATGATAATTTGAAATAAAATGTATCTATCAAAATACAGGCATCAGCGAATTCCGTGATGATCGAACGTTTCATATCAACTTCTCTCAGAAATGTTCGTGTTGGGTAGGAAGAGTGTACGTGCACTCCGATATTTACAATTTTATTGAATTCAGCAGTGAATACAGACATTCTGAAGAGGAGAAAGAGACCAGTCCTCCAAAAAATATATTTCAGACCGCACACTCTTCATCAATTCGAGAATATTCAAGCCATAGGGGCATCCCGCCGGCTGACAAAAATATTTAGGCTCTAATTAATTTCCACTGCACACAAATTAATGTATGCAAATAAATTCCAGAGGAGAATATGAATGCGATGCCCAAATTATACTGAGAAATCGCTGAGTAATTCCTCCAGTTTATTCAGGTCACGAACAGACGCCCCTTTGCTTTTCAAACTCATATTGCACTCTCCCAAGCAATTTTCATGCTAAATCCCAACCTGGCCGCGTCCCTTTCACCGCGCCCGATATGCATTTTGATTGCGCGCGGGCAGGGGGGCTCGAGGGCGGTTGCGGGCGCGGGCACATACAACCTCGCATTGACGTCCGCCCGGGGGGCGTGGCGCGGAGGCGGCGGCGGCGGGGGGTAATGGCGTTTCGCCTCTCCCGGATGCGAAGCCCCCCGCTAACGCGCTCCCAGCTTCCGGTTCGCCATACTGTCATCGCGTGAAAGGAAGAAGGGGGCGGAAGAGGATGCTAAAGTAGAGAGTAAACGACGGGGTGGGGGTTACAACAGGTTGTTCCGCAGAGAAGAACCTTCCTCCGGGTCAATTAGGCCGACGTAACCATGACGAAGCCATTGGAAAGTGATCCTTAAGAGCCCGAACAAGCCTTGAAGCTTTTTCTCTCCCAGCCACCGCCGCCTTCAGCGTTTACGGCGTCGCTGGGAGTGAGGGGTGGGAGGGGGGCCCGTCCCCCGGGAGATAACGCTAAAATAAAAGGATATGGCGAGGGACACTCCACTTTTTAGAAAAAATGAAATGCTCTCGCTCCCTCAAGCAGAAATGAAACTTTAGGAACAGATACACAGTATTATCCGCACACTTTTTCTTGGTCCCTCATTTTGCTAGATGCAAGAGGAGTGCGAAGTGGGGATTATTTTGTCTACAAGACTATTATATAAAATATGAAGCTCTCTTCTCGAAGGAAAATAGTTTCTATTACACCGTAGTGAATATTTCTGTTATCAGATTTTCTCAACAACCCTGCTATCAATGAAAGAGAGAAAAAGAGTGGGGGTAAGTAATCCGGGGCTCAAGAAAAAGACGTATAGTTACAATATTCAAATATCTGTCTATCCCAAAACATCGCAACCATCACTTGAAACCCTTCTTACCGAACGCAATGCATGAGGTTGAAAACTGTGATTACGTCGGCAGGCCCAAACAGTTGCCATTTCTTACCTATCTACAATTCAAATGTGATTAAATCCCCATAACAGTATACACAGGACATTATAGAGACAACATAGAATAATTTTACACAAGCCTGCCTTCATGTCTTCAAAGAGAACTCCCAATTACAGAAGAATAGCGGATCTGGAGAACGATGTACTATAAACGTCTGAATCTACAAAGTTCAGTTACAAATCTATAATTTTTTTATTATTTAATTATTATACCTGGAATACTCTAGAAAAATTCGTGTAAAAATAATTATTTTCATGACAACACATCAACTCAAACTCATCAATACAAACCAATGTACGTCGTTCTATACAATTGCCATTGTCGTTAACAATGAAATTTGGCGAGTGCCACTGCAAGGTTTTGTTACACCTGCCTCCGCAAGGGGTCCTTTTGTCGTTTATTCTCCACTTTCAGCGAATCCTGTCCCTCGCACAGGACGGGGATCGGGAATTTTGGTGATGGGAAGAAGAGTTATTTTGTTAAGAATAATCACACTTTCGCACCTCACTGCGTTTGGTAAGAAGGTTTTCATGTGACGGTTGCGATGTTTTATGACGGACAGAGATTTGAATATTGTAAAATGTTATACGCGAACGTTTTCTTGAGTCCCAAATTACTTACGCCCCCTCCTTTACTCACATTAATAGCAACGTTGTTGCCAAAATGTGATATCATAAATATTAGTGCCATGTAATAGAAACTATTTTGCACCGAAAAATGAGCTTCAGATTTTATGTAATAGTCCTGTCGACAAAATAATCACACCACAATCTTCTTGCATGCAGAAAATGAGGGCCTGAGAAAAAATGTGCGAGGATTTGGAGGGCGCAAAGCGGCCTTCTCGGAAGCCGAATTGGGGTTGATT
The DNA here is from genome assembly GCA_964035755.1 of Teleogryllus oceanicus. Classification (NCBI taxonomy): domain Eukaryota; kingdom Metazoa; phylum Arthropoda; class Insecta; order Orthoptera; family Gryllidae; genus Teleogryllus; species Teleogryllus oceanicus. The sequence goes on along the minus strand of CAXIVR010000003.1, from coordinate 62,893,115 downwards.
GAAAATAGGGCATAGGAAGAATAATAGGATTCTTGCTAAGGTTTTACTTAGGATCGGGAGAAGTCTCATGGGGTGGTGGTTTGGTAGGAGCCGGTACTTCAAGCCAATGGCACTCATAGTCACTTCTCAAATCGCATCTGCTGAGGTGGCTCAGGCCATCAACTCATATCATTACAGTGCTTATTACCGGGAAGTCATCGTGTTCGAGTCCCGACGGTGGCAAGAGTTTCGACACTAGCTAGTGTGGTGAGATCCGTCTTCCCTACCCATGTTTTTTTTTTGATTCATTGATTGATTTTTCGTGGTTCCGAGAGCGTCAACTCCTTTGGTCATTAGTCCCGTTACTGTAGTGCATGTTCTTTTCTCGGGAGATGGCAGTGATCTTTCCCCGCTGAATGGTGAGATCCGTCGCCGACCTACCTTTGACTAGTGGGGTTTCCCCCTAACCAGGACTCTCCCACCAGCGGGGCACCTCCCCAGCCCGGACAAGCTCAAACCCCCCTACCGGTCTCCCGGAATAAGTGGTAGTGTAGTGCATGTTAGTGTAAGAGAGTGTGTGTGTGTGTGTATGTGTGTATGTGTAGTGCATGTTAGTGTAAGAGAGTGTGTGTGTGTGTATGTGTGTATGTGTGTATGTGTGTATGTGTGTATGTGTGTGTATGTGTATGTGTATGTGTGTATGTGTGTATGTGTGTATGTGTGTATGTGTGTGTGTGTGTGTGTGTTTTAGGGGAGAGGATAGGACAAGGAAGACGAAGGACGGATCGCGCGCGGTCCGTGGCCCGTTTGGTAGGGTACTGCTCCGGCATTCGCCTGATGTTGATCGGAGAAACCACGGAAAACTACCGATCAGAGCAGCCGGCCGCCAGGATTCTCCTCCAGACAACGACTGAATTCGACCTAGCAAAAAAGCTAGTGTCGAAAATCCTGCCGCCGTCAGGACACGAACCTAGGACCTCCCGGTGAGAGGCGCTGCAGTGACAGTTGACGCTCTGAGCTACCGCTCCCGGACCCTACACATGGCCTTCCCGGGCATCTGGCACCCACCGGCATCGGCTTGCCTGGACTTTGCTCTAGTGGCGAATTTTCAGAGGAGGTACGGAAAGCCAGATCATCCCAAAAATTTATTAAGAACAAAATCGATTAGCAACATTTTTACTGAACATTAAAATTTGTTAGAATTAACTTTTTCTAAAACTGACAAATGTTTACGACTAGCGAGTAAACATTTAAAAGAAGTCGTTTTTCTCGCTCATTTTAAACAAAGCGTTACAATACAAGATGAATCCAAGCTGCCACATAGCGCGCCACGAAACGCGCCACATAGCACCACCAAGTACTAGCACTGCTTGTGCCAGCAGGATACCGGCGGCCCAAGCTGACGTGTGCCATCCCTGTCAACCATTAAGAAAAAAGGAGTTTCGTTTTGTCCAGCTTTGGAGTTGGTTTGGCACGGAGGCTCTCGCCCAACTGGCCTCCTCCTATGAAGGGGTGTTGCGGTCAGAGACAGTGAGTGCTCTGTGGTTGGGATGGATCAATTGTGTGGCAGACCCAGTATTTCAGTGGACACAATAACATACTTATTGGAAGTGCCGTTTTCGCGGAGATGTGATCCGAAAAGAAGAGAAATATTACATCTAATTCATTTATTTGGAAAATCGCCAATAACAGTTTCCCAGTAAACCAAAGGTCTTTGACTTTCAATTTCACAACACGGTGTCGTGCCTGAATTTGTCTGGGCCTCCCCAAGTTTGGAACCCACCGACCGCCGCTGCTTGCTCCTTTCCCTCCCTTCGCCGAACCCTTAAAGAAAGGCAACCCAACGCCTCCCCCGCGCAGCCAACGTGGACTGGCCCGCTGCTAAACGAGAGTCGGGTCGCTGCTGCGTCGCGAGGCAAGTCGTCGCCCACGCGAATAATGTGACAAATGGATAAAGTTTATATAGTGCAGGGAAGTGTTGTTGCGTGAATGAGTGAGTGAATGTGTTTGAACATATAGTTTAAGAATGAATGAGAGTGTGAATGATATACATTAAAAGAAAAAGAATAAGTAAGAACAATAAAAAGAACTATTTTTGTGGAACCGAATAATAACAATAATAAAAGAAGTTACCGCGTCGCTCGTCTCCATATCATAAGGAGTTCGACTGGTGCAGGCTACGACAGATTCGCGAGTCTCTCGCACACTCGGCTTTTCGTAACGTGGCGGATGACATTAGGTTATTTTTACACATCCTGCCTTATAAAATGAATCTTTATAACAGTGATAAGCACATCACTGAAGCCATGAGCCCCGTTGAGAAGGACGTTCGCGAATGAATTAAAAAGATTCATTTTCTGTGGTGGCAGCAGAGATTTTGTGGTACTCCATGATAAACTATCTGGGGAATTGAGGTATCTACCACAATAGAATTAAATGTAATTTTAATATGATTACACATAGCCAGACACGTGTTTCGGGAACACTCTTCCCATCTTCAGTGGTTCCAAGTAACACAGATTAAACGCATAATTTCATGGAAAGTCGTCAAAGTATGACGCCATTTTGATCGTACGCTGTACGAAAGCAGACATCTGTATATTAAAATTACATTTAATACTATTGTGGTAGATACCTCAATTCCCCAGATAGTTTAAAATTCATTTTATTAGGCGGGACGTGCAAAAATGACCTAATGTCATCCGCCACGTTACGAAAACCCAAGTGTAGATGGGGTGCATCCGGCGGTAGTTCCCGTGGTTGCCGCAAGGTTTGATTCACACGGGGCAGCATGGACCGCCACTCAGCTCGCCGCTATCGCCGCCAATTGACACAGCCGCCCCACAGTCGGTCGCCCGCGGGTTCGATCGCTGTCCAGATGCTCTTTGGAGCGAGGACGAACGCCTGCCTCCCTTACGCGGCGCCACGGCTCATTAAAGTTCAATAAATGCAGGACGGGTGCCTCAAAGTAAATGTTACGAACTTCAAGAGCATGGAGTGGTGTCGAAAATGGTCATTTTTACTTTCTCGCTACGGAGGAGAGAGAAAGTCATGTAATGGTGCCCGAAAAAACCGAGAATTATCGGCAGGAAAACTCTTATTACAGGACCCTGATAACAAAAAAGAGGATAAATTCTATTGTTAAATTTAGAGAAAAAAACTCTGACATTCGGTGTAGCCAGAATCCGTGATTGAGGTTCCTTGACACCAAAAAATCGAATGACGGAAAAATGTATCTCTGTCCATCCGCTTCTCTGTCCGCCCGTTTGTGAACAAAGCATTGTCTGTGCGTCTGTAAAAAAACAAGCTATTATTAACGTACCTCACGATTCTCCATATACTACTCGCGCAACTTTTCTTGAACGATGACCTTGCTTCCCCATCCCTTGAGCAATAAACAGGTGAAGGCAAACGTTCGCAGCGAGCACAGATGACAACATTCCAAGCATTAAAACTTAGTTGATGCAAAACAGAAGCTAGTCAAAGCTAGTTGCTTCCATAGTCGAGAAACTCTGTTCAGCGTTATTACCATTATCTAAAGAAATGGTGAGGCAGGTCCAGGTCGTTTAAGGGAGGCATCTAAAACTTCTATCTAGTGTCCCTACTGTTGCCTACGCAGAGCAATTACCTGGCCTGGCACACGTAGCAGGTATGACTTTGATTTTTCAGAGGTTGGCACTACTGTAAATACTCTAGTGACTGAGTTTGCAACTAATACCCCCACTCCGCACGCATTTCTTCAATACATCGTTCAAAGAAAGTTGCGCGAATAGTACATAGAAGTACGAGATATTCTTCCCTATTGGAGCTCTCAGAGCACACAATGCAAAGCCTAGACGGAGCCCACTCGAAGAGGCAGCGGAGACCAGCGAGCAGGTGACGGGCGTATATCTCCTTGATGCTAGTCTCAATCCATAAGGCCTGTGGAAGGGAGTGGGGCTGACAGCGGCGCCATGTGGAGCGACAAGATGTCAGAGAGAACGGGTGGAGAGGGAAGAGGAAGCTGTAAATTAGGCGCAGCCAATCTATTGCTGTTTCAAGGAGACATTTATCAAATTAACATTGTGTAATATTACATGCATTTTACAAAAAAATAATATAAACCCGATATTTTTAGAAAATGCTGTTAGCCTTGTTTAATATACTAAAATAACTGAATTATTACTCTTGTGCCCATTTTGTTTGAACGTTAGAATGAAGAAAGAGATTACGTATTTTCATCCTGATATCGTAGGCTTCCGCGGCCAGAGTCATGATCTGGGCTGTCCGGGTGACGCCGCGTCGAAGGCTGAGGTGCCGACGTTTCGACGGACATATCGCGGTCCTCTTAGGGCTGTACTGCCACTGTTGCCACTACTGTTTGACAGTACAGCCCTGAAGAGAACCGCGATATGTCGGTCGAAACGTCGGCACCCCAGCCTTCGACGCGCCATCACCCAGATCATATTTTCATCCTTTTTTTACCATTTTCCCGCTGTCTTTTACACCTTCATTCAATCCACACTCCACAACACTGCAGCCACTCGGCACGGCTCCAAGAACCCCGACACAAACCTCCTCAACCCGCGATTTAATTGACAATGAGGGTCGGTGGTGGCGAACCTGCAATCGATCTCCGCCGTCACTATCGACCGCGACTGTATCGCTCCCATCCTTCTCGAGCGCGGGCATCGGGAACAGATATATCGGTCCCCCGACCTCCCCGATACGACCCGCTCGCTATCCGGGGCGGGTCCCGAAACTATCATTCCCGAATCCCTGCCGCCGTGCCGCGCCGCGCTTCGCCGTGAGGTATGCCCCGGCCCGGCCAGCGAGGGTAATTAGTTTCCGAGCCACAGGCTTCGCTGCGGTCGTTATGTTCGGCGTCGTGCGCGCCAGGGAGCGCGCGGAGGGTTAACTTCTGGGGAGTAAACTAAAACAAATGAGGGCGGGAATTAACGATCGCCGGAGGGGATGGCTGTGTGGGGCTCGCGACTGTGCTCTGTGGTGCGGGAGACTTTCGCTGGCGTCACGTGTTGCGGCAGCTTACTTTTGTATTTATGAGTGGCGTTTTCTTTATAAGTTGCCGCGAGGGGGCAGTAGTGAATACTATAGCGCGTTCTCGTGGGGAGCCCGAAGTGCTGGCTCGTCGACGCGGCCACAGCAGAGAATGAAATGGCGATTGAGAGCCGCAGGGGGTGTTAGAGTATAGAAATGATGTTACGAAATTTTTAATTTTCTTTCTGGTCAGGAACTTCCATTGCAAAAGTAACAATGCAGCTTGCTGATGCATGGGAACCAAGCGTTGAAGGGCACGAGAACGTGTTTGGGCCTTCTTCTGAGGAAAGAAGCAATCTGGCCACACCAAGACACTTCATCAGGAATTTTATTTTCATTTAACCATTATATATTCTATCGTATTTGCCACTACCTTTTTTCCAAGACTCAAGATAGATAAATATTTATTATTTCTGCAGGTGGGTTTTTACAACCTGGTCCGGAACATTACAATAATATAAATAAATAATTAAAATAATATAATAATAATAATAATAATAATTGTAATAATAATATAAAAATGCTAACAATAAGAGCAATAATAACAATAATAGAGTTAACCCTACATTTTACGGCTGACATGCACAATTATTTTAAACTATTAAAAACACGACTTTGTAATTACACTGCACATCACTTCACTCCACTCCACTTCACAACATTTGCAGTTCACATCTCTTTCTTCTTCTCTATTGCACTACACTTCACAACCGTTACCACACTTCAATACAATACTACTTGAATATAATTATATATTTACTAAAGCAACACATTTTGTGATGATTAGTTACATGCGGTGTTAAAAATAGAAGTATTCGGATATATTGCTTTATCGTTTTCCGACTTACGGAAAATCGGTGAAAATTGTTGCTGCTCAGCTTTTGCTGTTTTAAATTTTCAAACTTACCGTATTGTTCCAAAGATTGTAGAGAATCTTTTATTTTGATATTTGAATTCGTTTACACGCTATTAGCTTATAAACAAATTATCATGCAAATTTAATTCATAACGGCAAAATCAGCTGTTGATGGAGAACGCAGATATACTCTATTACGTAGTTTTATATTTTCTAATCAGTCGGGGAAATCGCTTGCCAATATCTTCATCCTTATAAGGAAATTGACTGTAAACCAAATATCTTGCAACATTTACTACGACCAAACGGTGGTACATAGAGCAATAATGCTAATTTCTTTTTCATGAAGATAAAGTTGTGAAATAGAATGCATATTGTGCAATAATATTATATTCTTGAATTGTTCAATTTTTTATAGGGTTTACAGACTGATTTAAAATGTTCGGCACAATACTCACGCTTAGTTGTTTTATTTTTGATATCAGTACTCAAGAGTTTATTTCTAAGCCATGTAGCTGAAATTAAATTCCTTTTTCTCCTAGATATTTCACTATATTACGCTACATTATTTGTGGAAAACGATTTTTAAAAGAATAAACTAATGTTAAAAATGGTTCAGGTTTTGTATAAAACATTTTTTAAACGTAGCAAAGCAAGAAAGAAAAGATTATTGCATAACACTGAAGTAGGAATGATATACCGTTATACCTTAAAATACAACATTGATATATATTTACACACATATCTAGATATAATTATTGGAAGTCACCTATGTTGTTTAGTAAATTTTAATGAGGGAAGAGTTTTGAAATTAAATTAACTTTAAACAAATACCATTTTCCAAATTCAAAAATCCTGTTAGTAAACTCTCAGTTTGTAGACGATGCTCAACAATATTTTGAAATTATCTCCAGAGTCCAGGTTCGTATGGCCCAGGTTGAGGTCGCGCGGTATCGAATCAAACTCTTAGAACTTTGAGGTTCCGAAATACTTGAATGGCAACTTAACAACCGCAATTTCGTTGGTTTCATTTGTTCTCTCGAAAGTGTCTGGTATTTATGAAGAGAAACACATTTCTTTTGACAAATTCGAAATTATGTCACTTTTTTCGAAATAGAGGTACAATTTAATTAGACTCTAAAAGAAAATTTGCATTGCGCTCAAAAAATTCAGTGTCGTAATGCAGTGCCATTTTCCAAGAAATTGCTGACCAGGGGAAGTGAGACGTAAAAAGACCGCTTTTACACTAGACAGCAGATGTATTTAAACATGCTATTCCATTCATGAAATAAAAAAGCAATAGTATTTAATTATATATACAACATGTCCCAATCATGACGGTGTATCTAAAAACTATCGCCTTTTCTATCTATTTTTCTTACTGCTTCCTTCTTCAGTCGGTGATTCATCTACAATTTTCTAAGACTCATGTATTATCTATGATAATACGTCGCCACTTCGAAAAAGTAATATCACAATTCACTACTATTTTATGTAAAAACTTCGCCGTTTTCCAGCGCACGATTACAAAACTTTCTCGCTTAAATCGTAAGTAAAGAAAGTAAAAGAGTACATAAAACAATTTGAAAATTTTAATTTGAAAAAAGATTGCTTTGAGGTATAAATCCCCAGATTAAAAATTATGGTGAAGAACAGGTTTGAAGAAAATTAAACTTTTCAAATTTGAAATAGGGGAAACTCCATATTGAGTAAAATACAGTGTACCCTTGGGGCGCCAATAGAGTGGTTCTAGAAAAAACACATTATTTGTATCATGGTCTCCCAAAATAGCTTTTTCATAGTAGTATCTACGTCTATTTTTGTAATATTACTTATCTTTTCTATTCTATGTATACGAGAAAGAAACTGTTATTTACAAGAGTAAATTCTAAGAGAGTAAGAGTAAATTCATATCGTGTTATTGGTATCGGTTTCTTATATTGTTATATTACACTTTTTTCTCACCAACACTTCAGGCCCACTGTAAAAACGCTAATGATATAACTTCAAATTACGTGAGAACAGTTAATATTTTGAAATAAGTTTACATTAAACAATTTAAAGTTTTATACTGGGGAATACACTGTATTACAAAAAAATTCAATGATATTTTAATACTGAGAGGGAACATATTTTTAAAAACTTTTCTTTTGCAATTTGGTAAATTCCGGAGTTTGAAATCAAAATTAAACCTAGGCCGTATTATAAAGCATGAATTACACTACGTAAACAAAAACAGGAAAAAGAAAAAAATGAAAAGGACTTCAGCTGTTTTCTGAGAAAATTTTGCTTATGAATTTTTAAAGAATTTCCTCGAATATACTCAAAAGTACACAAAAACTACTCTTTTTTAAATTGTAGATACATGACATTAATTACGGATGTAATTTTGAAGAACAAATTTTATTTATAAAAAGTATCTATATTCAATAATGTCAATAACGGCAATACAGCCCTGAAGAGGACCGCGATATGTCGGTCGAAACGTCAGCACCCCAGCCTTCGACGCGGCGTCACCCGGACAGCCCAGATCATAACTCTGGCCGCGGAAGCCTACGATATCATCTATCTTCAATAATGTAGTTGTAACAGTGGATCCAAAATATTTTTAACTTTTAGAATTTGCGAAAATTGAGAGGTTTAACTGACGTAGTTCCAGTTTTATATTCTCTATTCGAGCAAAAAGAGAGAATTAGGACAAAAATGGAACTACTTTGGAGGAAATGTTGAAAATGTCGTAGGATCATTATGTTAAGTTTCACTCTAGGCTAAAATATTCGTTTCAAATTCAAGGAACTGCGATATCGGCCAGATCTGTCAAAGAATACGTTGGTGAAAATCCAATGAACAATGTACGGTCTAATATTGTTCCCATACGAACGGACAGAAGTTTTGAAAAATCTACTTTTCAGGTGTTTGGAACTCTCAAATCGTGAATTTCCGTCAAAATTTTGTTATCGACTTCTTGCAGCGAAACAATTTTCTATATAGTACATTTTACGAAAAATTAAAAATATGAACAAATATTTCCATTTGTCAGAAATTGACTCGACGGGAGAGTTATTTTAAACGTATCATACATAAATGAGTGTTGTCAAATAAATACTCAATAATAATTACGGTTTTCAATTCGATATAACCCATTCTTGTATCAGTAACGGCAATTCATATTCAGCCCTCGTTCCAACATGCTAGCGCAGCGAAAGTAATTTATATTATAATACTCCAATATAACAAAACACTGCCATATTTTACGCAAACGGCAGCACCGTAAATTTCACTATCGAGGACCGGGAATAAATATCCGCCTGGTGACGTAATGCCAAATTTATCACGCGGCGCTGCTTCGAAAACGAAAGAGGGGCGCCGGGGCGGCTCCTATCGTGCAGTGGATCGCACCAGCTGCAATGAAAATCCCCCACCGCTATCGGTTCATTGTCGCTTGCTGCGCGACTTTAAATGACTTGCTGCGGATGCATGATCATTCAATGATGTTAAATTAGTAGGTTTTGGTGAACCGCATTTTATTCCACGACCGGGAAAAAGTGGATTTTATTGTTAGCAAATGAAGGACTAAACTAAAGCATTCGCTCCCTACAGACGTAATATTTACTAACTAGGATTAAAATTTTGTCTCCCATGTTTACATTACAACGAAAACAAACAACACACACGAGTAAAAATATGTTTTTAAACATATCGTGAAACACACGTGATTTGTACTTCTTTGCTTCCTCGCCGAAATACGCCAGCAAGCCGTTCTCACTAATATTTAATATTCCTTTATCTTTACGTCAATCTTTAAATTTGTTGCATCGTACATTGTCTTCGACATTTTGACATTAAATTTCCAATAGCTTCATTAATAGTATCAGGTATGCATTTAGGTTCATCCATGACCTTCATTAAACACGTTGTTTATTCCTTGAGAACAAACACTTTTCACGTATCACAAATTTTAAATTCCATTGCATAATATTTTAACTACAGGATGATCCACAATACTATCCCTATTTTTATTTAACTGATTTTCATAATAAACGATGTAATATTAATAACTATTCTATTTTATTATGCTCTATTAAATGCCATTACGTGGCATTATACAATTGTTACATAATTTTTTTCTTGCAGATCAAACCACTAATTAAGTGAAGACGGCGCAGTGACCAGACGATACTGACCGTGCTCGGACTGCAGCTAGGATGAAAGTATGGCAGTCGCCTCAAATGGTGCAGAGATGGTGGAGACGGGAAAGGGGGAGGCACGCAACTCTGGACGAGAATACATTAAAGAGACTACCGGGAGCGGTAGCTCAGTGCATCAACGGATATCACTACAGCGACTCTGACCGAGAGGTCCTACGTCCGAGTCCTCACGGCGGCAGGATTTTCGACACTAGCTTTTCAGCTAGGTCGAATTCAGTCGCTGTCTGGAGGAGAATTCTAGCGACCAGCTGCTCTGATCGGTAGTTTTCCGTGGTTTCTCCGATCAACACCAGGCGAATGCTGGAGCAGTACCCTACTAAACGGGCCACGGACCGCGTGCGATCTGTCCTTCCTCTTCCTTGTCCTATCCTCTCCCCTTACACACTCACTTACACTAGCATGCCCTTCACTACCACATATTCCGGGAGGCCGGTCGGGAGGTTAGAGCTTGTCCCGGCTGGGGCGGTGTCCCGCTGGTGGGAGAGTCCTGGTTAGGAGGAAACCCCACTAGCCGACGGTAGGTCGGTGCCGGATCCTGCCATCCAGCGGGGGAAGATCGCCGCCACCTCCGGAGAGAAAAACATGCACTACACTAACGGAACTAATGACCAAAACAGTTGAGCGCCCGGAAACACGAAAAAAATCAATCAATCATACGGAATCTGGCTTATCGTATGGTTCTGTTCAACGGATGATGAAAGAGTTCTAATAGAGACTATGAAAATCACATTTTCCCACGCATTTTTACCGAAAGATTGTGATGTTAGGATGGAGTTTGCTTAATCCACATTGTAATAGCTACAAGAACCAGATGTCCTATGTAACAGTCTGTGGTCAGGCGACGCAGTGTTCCTTGTGGGTCGGTTATTAAACCGCTGTAACTTCCTCCGAACACTATTTACATTATTTACACAGGGCAATATATATGCAAATACACTTATAAACACAACCCATAAACTCATTTAAATACTATTTACACTGTACATGCTTGTAGCCACCTCATTTAAACCGCGACTGCACGAGCCATCCACAGGTTATCCTCTCCCATCGAGCCCAGGGGTATTGTCTGGATATTGAGGCTCGCCTGTACTCGACTGGGATGAGGTCATCCTGGGCAGTGTGGCGAAAATAGCAGGTAGCGCTCCCTGCTATAACCTCGGCGATAATGCGCTCACGTAGTACACGCATCTTTTCGTCGGTGGTAAATTTACGGAGCAGCGCCGCACTTGACTCGCACCATTCGCCCAGAGCTTCTACCACGATGGGAAGGAAGCTGACGTCCCGGAAGTTCCTGGCTGCTAAGAAGGGCAAATATTTTCGTATTTCGCCGCCTTCTCACCATAGCGTTTACCGAGGCGCCCCGGGTATGCTACGCAGACCGAAGCGTCAACAGATCGCTTGATGGTCTTTGCCAGCGCCAGGTCCGGACGGTTCCACCCTCAGATGGCTTGGTCTTCGAGGAGCACCGTCCATCCACTCGCGACTGCGGCTGCTTTAACATGTTTCAATATCCTATTGTGGCGCAGCCGCCAGACCGCAGTGTGGGAGCGGCACTCCGAGATGACTTGGGCGATCGTTTCGTAGGCAGGGGAGTTCATGTTATCAGCTTGCAGCCGCGCTGGTTTCTGGGTCCCTAGTGACAACAGATCTGGAGCTACAATTGAAAAATTGCAGTCACGTCCTTCGCTGACTGTGTGGTGTGGTATTCATGACGACACTCTCATCGGTCCTTCCATTCTTCATGAAGTAAAGAATGCGGAAAGGTATGTGCACATGCTCCAAACTTTTGTTTATCTCATTGTGTCAACCTGGGATGGATTGGACAATTTACACTTCATGCATGATGGAGCCACATTTTGCGTTGATTTCGCGAGAATGGCTTGACAATGCATCTTCCAGGTCGTGTTATTAGACAGTGCGAAAATGTTGAGTGGCCCGTGAGAAACCCAGACTACCCCATTAGTTTTTTCCTCGGGGGTATTTGAAAGAGAAAATGGATGCCAAAACACCGCGTGACTTGTACACTTTGGAAGCAGTCATTAAGGAGGAGTGTGCCAAAGATGTTGCAACGGTCTGGGTGGAATGTTGGGCCCCGACTGCAACGGAGTGCGACTAATGCTGGTGCTTACGTTGAAATATGAAATGGCACGGACTATAGTATATTATAGAATTGACAGCAACCATGTAACATTGTTAATGACAGAATAAAATTGAAATGAAAATGAGGACATAATTGAGGATCACCTGTATATTTTCTCAGCATTGTTATGGAGGTGTAAAAAATAGCATGTACACCTCGCGAGAGAAATTATTTTCCCTCGGTGTAATTGTATCCCGAAGGTTACCATTACACCTTGGTAACACGGCTAGTAGTGCTACAACAGTGGTGCGTCGGTGGATTCTTGAGTAACCAGGAAGCGACAGCACCCGCTCTCTTGCACAGGAAGGCAATACACAGCACGCTGCGTCTTCAGGAGGCCTAAGAAGTCACTGTAATGAACATCTGAGACGTATAATTCTGCGACTTTTCCATTGCTAAGAGAAGATACCATTATAGAACATAAACTTTCAAGACATTTGAATTGTTTGAAATTCAGTGTCTTCGTGCACGATTGCGCTGTATAAGGGTAGTATTTTAAAAAGAAAAGAATAATGTCATGTTATTATGCGCGACATCTTGAAGTATGATCGGTAAAATCGGTAGATAACATTCTGTGTTGTATGGCATTCGGGATACGTAATTTTACCATTATTAATGGCAATTGATTGATGAATTATTCCCAAGGAGCCCAACAGGGAGGTAAGCAAGTGCAGCCAATGCAGAGCTGTAACTAAAGTAATCATGATAACAGTTCATAGCCGTTGAAAACGAACACTAATTAATTTTAGCACCCCACCATACTATTAACCAAGAGATGAGGTTCATAATGCAAAAGGTGATGAAGTGCAACCAATGCGGACGCTCGTGGCAGGGGGAAAATCGTCTTCGATAAAATGGTAGTCTTAACTACAACTAATGTAGAACGTATCCTAGCCGTTGAAACACGAACATTCTAATTAGTCTAAGCACCCCTCCAAACTATTCATGTGGTTAATAATGAGAGGAGGTTAATAACGCAAAAGGTAGCTCACACAAGGTGGTGAGGAAGTCTAGCCAATGCTGTCGCTCTAGGCAGGGGAAAAAATGAAGTCTTAGCTTCAACTACAGTAGTCGTGATAATACGTATCCCAGCCGTTGGAAAACGAACACTAATTAGTCTAAGCATCCTTCCAAACTATTTACCCACGGAGGAGTTTAATAATGCAAAAAAGGGCTCACACAGGGTGTGAGGAAGTCCAAGGGTGGCGGGGAAATCGTCTCGATAAAATGGTAGTCTTATCCCACACAGGGTGGTGAGCAAGTGCAGCCAATGCAGAGCTACAAATAAAGTAATCGTGATAACAGTTCCCAGCCGTTGAGAAACGAACACTAATTAGTTTAAGCACCGAACCGTTATATTTACCCAGCGAGGTGGTTAATAATCAAAAAGTAGCCCAACAGGATGTATTCCTTAAAAAAACACTCTAATTAGTTTAAGCACCCCACCATGCTGTTTACCCAGGGAGGAGGTTAATAATGCAAAAGGTAGCCCACACAGGGTGGTGAGGAAGTGCAGCCAATGCGGGCGCTCGTGGCAGGGGAAAAACGGTGCTGGCGACGTCATGCCGCCGCCAGTAATTGGATTAAGGCGCCATAACCGCCCGCCAGCTCTATAATCCCATTAGCCGGGGCAGCCCGTTACGCCTTCGGGCGCCGAGGTTGGCGACCCCCCGCCTCCCCCCTCCATCCCCCCACCCGCCCGGGGGCCACGCAGCCTTCAATTGTCGCACGCGAGAGGCGACTGCTGCCTCAAGCACTGGGTAGTCACGCAATCCATTTGAAGTACTGCTCCCTTTCAGTCAGTTATCATCCACAATATTTGACCAAATATCATTTTCTTCATCTTTGCCTTTATTGATCAACCCCATGCTCTTCTTGGCGTTCTACATGGCGAATCGTTATGAAATGTAAGTATCGTAATAGAAACTGTTTGTAAATGAGGTTTGGTCAATGCAGCTGTATGTGCGTGACTACTGTTTCTTTTTTTATTTGGTCATGAGAGCCATGATAAGTAAACGGTGAAGAGAACGTAATGAGAAAACTAGTCAGTGTAACTAGCATCAATACTTTTCTTTGTTGATTATAACTAAACAATATTTGTTACTACTGTATTGTTTACACTTTTGCAATGGGACACCTACTGAGCGAAGTGGCTTAGGGCATATTGCGCTGACTTTGCGTTCAGGGTTCCGGGTTCAATCTTCGTGCCGGCCATCCTGACTGGGGTTTTCGTTGTTTCCCTTGGTCATCCAGGTGAATACTAGAATGATTCTACTGAAAGGACACGTCCGCGAAACCGGGGTCGTTAGCTGAATTCGTTAACTACGTGAAGACACGAATGTTCAGCGAATTCAATACTCTGCGGGTTCCTGACTCAATACTCTGATTCAATTCCTGATTCAATACTCTGATACTCTGCGGGTTGGATGACAAGCTAGGAACCCCTGGATGTAACGGCGCCGAGGACAATTGCCTTTTACGTGACACACAATCGCAAAATAGGACTCAATGACTCAAATACATGGACAATAGCTTTTGATATGTAGCAGACGCTTGCAACACCTCATATCCATACTAACGTGGTTTTCTACTCCAGGCAACTGTGGACTTACAACCTCGGGGTACGTGATGAAAATGAAGGTTCAAAGCACGTATGAGCAGAGGACTTAGCTAGTAGGGGATCACAAGAAGCATTATGTTTGATCTCTTATTTTCAAAACTACACAAATTCTAACAGACAAAAAAATTAACAGCTAGGTCTGATTATTGTGGCGACCAGAACAAGAATGAGAATATTATTTCTTTGTGGTACTATTTAGCACATGATGTACGTCTCTTTAATGCAGTGCAGCATAAATTACCTCTTCAACGACACACCTTTATTGCGATAGAGATTTTGTGATTATTGAGATGAATAAAAATAGGTCAACACTAGCAATTTACTCTTCAGAGCAGTTGGTAAACATTATCAAGGAAACGAAACGAAACAAACATTTTCATGTTACAAAAAACGAAGAAAAAGATGTTTTTTCCCTCACTCCTATTGTCTCTTCTCTAGTCTATAGCAAAATACATATTAAGGGAAACTCGGTGCAAATTCAGAAAGCTTTGAAAATTGAAAGCAAACCAGGTTCGGTTCTTTTTGATTACTCGTACACTGATTTAGCTGACTGGCAAAAGTCAACGTCTTCAAGCGAGGTAAAAGGAATATTGAAAGTTATCTGCATTTTTCTCTGTCAAGAACGGAAGCTCTCAGCTACACAAATGCAAGATTTTAGAAACTATGTTCTTATATTCCATGTGGGTTTCGGGAGTACTACGAAAGCATCCAAAGTGTAACACCGTACCCCAAAAGCAAAGATTTCTAAAGAACCAGCATTATAGTAAAGATTTAGATGAATAAAGTGAAGGAGACGAACCAGATAAAGACGAAAATCAGGATTAATCTTAACGAATTGTAACATATCAGGTTCTTGCACTCAAGTCACAGTATGACGCTAGTGTCAAAATTGATAAAAAATGTTGCGTACGTTACATTTCTAAAAACAAACTAATGATGATTTCAAGGCATCATTCTATAATATTTTAATACCTAAAAAATGTAATTTGAAATCTAGAAAACATGAATATTCGAGTATAAAAACTTTCACCTCTATATCTCACAACTTTAAATATGTAACATATCAGGTTCTTGCATGAATCCATTGATTTTCTAAATTTATAAAAAGGTCTCCAAAGTTTTTATTTTCTTTTCTTTGATAGAATACAGCAAAGAACGCTTTTTCGTCCGATTTTCATTAATCCAGCATATGTTATCGGTAGACGTAGTGCTCATTGTTAAATTTCGGAAGCCACGAGTCGGCGTTCAACCGTGTTAATGATCTGTGGTTGTTTCTAGCTGTGATTTGAAATATTAGTAACGAAAGGAACTTTACTGTATGACAGACGCACTCAGTTTCGGACAAGGAATTAATTTTTCATCATTGTAATCTATCAATCCAGATAAAAAGCGCTGGCGCCAGCTTCTTCCCTCGTTTTTTTGTTCCGACAAACCCCGCGTCGCGACAAGGCCGCTGACGTCAACTAGACATTTTCTTCCGCCATCTTCCTTCTTACATTTGAAGCGAAAGATCTTTAAAATGAGGAGCACCGAATCATATTAATGCATAGCATTTTGAACAAGCTTTTCAGAGGATAGAAATCTCTCTAGTACTTATCCAATATTACACGTCATCAAATTCTTGCAATCCTATCACAACCTTCTTTCGTTCAGGCTCCTTTGTCGATGCTAAATGTTTCCTCCACTTCTTTTCACTTGTCCAGCTTCCTGAATAATGCTTCGCAGCGTCCTAATTCTGTCCTCCTCTTCCGTATTCGTCTCTCCCTGGAGACTCGCAAAAGCGACTCGCAAAAAGCGACTCGCAAAAGCGACTCGCAAAAAGCGACTCGCAAAAAGCGACTCGCAAAAAGCGACTCGCGAAAAGCGACTCGCGAAAAGCGACTCGCGAAAAGCGACTCGCAAAAGCGATTCGCAAAAGCTAGTTGCAACGCTACTCGAAAAGCGATTCCCGACGCATCGTCCTGCGTTCTCTTCCGTCGCCGGCCCAGCGGGCGCGGACGCTGCGCTTCGCAACTTCACCACAAAAATACATTTTTAACACTCCACAGTTGGATGGCTCGTCCAGTTTCAGGTTACATGACGTTACATGTACGGCAACGTTACATGACAAAGAAATTAAAATATTTGCTTAAATTTTGTGTTTCATTAGAAAATAAGGTTTAATTTTTTTATGGTCAATTGGGTTATTAAACCGTAACAATTCATGTAAATGCTGGAAAGAGAAAATCAGCATGTCATCTGGACAGAGCGGGTTGCTTTCCACGGGTCACTAGTTCGATATCCGAAGCTCGAAGGACCATGGACGTGGCGGGTTACCTTTGCTTGTAGTGGACTGTATTATTGGTTGTTGAAAGTAGGTAGGCAATCCACTCAGTCCCTTTCGACGCTCGTTAGGAATTTTGTAATAATGTGGATTATCGTAGAAATACACTTCTCACCTTGCAGAATGATGCTTAATTACCTTGGAGTTGTCACAATTGTTCTTTACAATAAAAATACAAGTAAGTTATTGTTCTCAATGTGAGAATACAGGAATTTTCCATCTTGAATCACAATACATTAATTAGTTCAATACATACACAATGCTGAACTATAACAAATTGAAACAATGTGGCTTTCACTTGGCCACAACATAAGCACAGAATATTACTTTCTGTATAAGAAATTTACGTGATCTTTTAACACGGAGCCCGAGACATGCTTCTAGCAAGGGTACTACTCAGCAACTGATTTCTGTTCGGTTTGCGAGTTCTATCGGGCACGCGAAGAGGGGATTTGAACTGATTTGAACTGGCCAATTAGCGACTGCTTTTCCAGCGGTTGCAGTATGGCGAGGTGGGGTGAATTTGAACAGTCCAATAGGGAACTGCTAGAATTTGAAATGTTCTAGAGCGGTTTAGAAGATTCGGGTCGCGAAAGCGAATATCACGCGGCGCAGTGGTGCCGCTTGGCAACTTACTACCCATGCCGCGCTTCCGGTGTTGCCGCTTAGGGCGTAGGAAGCGTTTTATATTTATACGTCCCTTTCTGCTTTTGCGTGTGGGCCCGAACATCATCAATTTACAAGTTGCTTTCAAACGTGATATTATAAATATGTTACACTTGCCTTGATGATGGTACATCCTACTTCCTTTGGGAAATTGATTAATTAATTCTTATTTCATTATTATTATTATTATTATTACTATTATTATTATTATCATTATTGTTATTATAATATATTATTTTTCAGAAATCATATGATTTTAGTTTTCCCTCCCATGAGAACATATTTCACACCATTCGATGTTAACATACGACTTACACAATACTCCACACTACAAATTCATTCAAATAAAGTACTTTTACTTTCTCGTATGAAGTGTTTTTACTTCCCTGAGTAATATACGTATTATAGAGAAAGTTATGTACTTAATGTTGCGCGAAAAAACGGCGGGTTTTTGGCAGAAAAAAATTCATTGTCCGGCTCTGATAAAGAAAAAGTGAATAAACCCAGTTGCAAAATTAAGAAAAAAATGCTTTAACACGTGGTATAGCCAGAATCCCAGTTTTGTGGGTCCTTGATACCGAAAAGTCAATCGACGGCAAAACGTCCGTCTGTCCGTCCGTTTGTGACCACCACTAGCGCCTGAACCATTCGTAGGACTTTTTACCAATTGAAGAAATCCCTGTCGATCTGGCCCGAGTCAAAGCTTTGAGACTTTGATAAACATTCTTTTAAAATTTTGGTGTTTTTTACATAAAGCGCCTGGAATATTTTCAACGTTTTCTCGAAAACGGCTCCAATTTTTTCTTAAACTTCTTGTAAATATAAGTAAAGTACACTTAAGATGGTGTAGGTCCGATTTGCCAGTAAACTCAAAATTTTACTAGATTTCGCACAATAGAGACAAATTTCCAATATTAAAAACTAACAAAAACAAAGTTTTCTTCAAAACGGCTCCAAATTTTTTTCTTTAAACTTTCGGTATGGTTAGTGCTAAATGTGCTCTACAAGATGACATAAACGTCACATTGCCCTATTGTTTTATTTTTTCAAAATTGCAAAAGTGTAATTTTTTGACTTGTTCTTCACATCCTTAATATTTACATTAGCGGTAATTTGTTCACATTATTATATTTATGATTAGATGTGCTTTAAATAATGTCCTATAAAGTTTATAGAAATTCAACAGTTTACTGTTATAATGAGCACAAATTTCCGCGTTTTTAGAAAGGATGAACGCCATTTACTCAAAAATTCCTCCAAATTTTTAGAAAATTTTGGTAAAATTTTTTATAAAAAATTCAATTTTGCATTTACAGTAACGCTAAACGCATTTTGTTAATAATCTAAATTTTTTAATGAAAATTTGTTGAGGACGAGGTTTTACTCTTGTTAATATTCTTAAAGTAATAGTTTCGTTCACTATTAGGAAACAGAAAAATGGAGAAATATCTAATAAATATATTGGGAGGCGATAAATGGCAGCGCAAGATGATGGGGGAAGACTGTAAAGAAGTCCACACCAAGGAATATGAAACTTTACTACGAGAAAGTCTGTGCCCGTCTGTAGCACCACTAGTTCTAGAATTATTTCAGAATATCTATAGGGAACCGACTAAAAATTGTAAGAACATTTTTTTCGAGCGAAATCGATTGGGTTATTGATCAGCTCCGTAGATTGCGGGAGTCACCCAAACTGCTTAGTTGCCTAAAAACTTAGTGCAAACGTTTTAGTTGCCTAAAAACACACGGTTTTGGAGATATTTCACATAATCTTCTCGATGGGTTCCCAAAAAGAAATACTCAGAGTTCCACCAGGAGAGACGTGACGAATGACTCGTTTGGCTCAATCGGTAGACTGAAAGGAGTGTAGCGGTCGCAGGTTACTCGACTACTCTTTAAGAAAGTCACTGAATTGACAAAAATCTTATTTGTCGGCCCGGTGGCCGAGATTGCTAAGGCAGTATGTCGTATGTCGTAGTGATCTCGGACCGAAGGGTCCCGGGTTCGAGTCCCTCCTCGGACATGATTGTATTTGTGTTCGTTCTTTCACCCCTTGTCACCACCGTTTCGTTTCATCATAGTTACCATACCGTTAACTCCAATAATGGTCGCTAATGACCTAGATGTTGATGTGATCTTAAATAACCAATTTAAAAAATCTTGTTTACAACGCACAGACAAAAATAACTAAAAACGTTTGAGCGGAACTCCACATGAGCAATGTCAGAACACATAATGACGGAGACTCGACGGAAAAACAGCGTGACCCCAATGAGAGAAGCGTCTCGAAAATCTCCACCGTCCTTCTGGCTTTCCGTGAACGACACTAGCGACTGAACTGCAGACCGGGTTTTCACGAAAATAAATATTTCTCGACTGAAATTTCCAGAAAATTGTATTGTACCATGTCATGCGACCGCTCATTCAAATGCGTATTGATATGGCTCGCTCCCGACATCAACGGGAAGAAAACTGACTAGCGTAGTATACATAATCAGTTCGACTATGACTAAAGTAGCAGAAAAAAATCGATACGCGAGAACTGCTGCGCCAATCGTAGAGCGACTGGTCGGAAACTACTAAATCATTTTATTAAATTTGCAGGCTGAGAAAAGACGCTTTTATGAGGCAAGTCCGAGAGCTGTATTGCCATTAGAGCGGATTCGGTGGTATAACGGTCAGCGAGTTATATCCCACACCTGTGCCTCACACTTGTGTGGTCACATCGTCAGAAGTACTGCATCCTGAGCAGCCGGAAAACGAATATAAATTTTGAAGTTGAAATAAGAAACAGCTCTCAGGAAATTGCGGCTAAGATGTCTTGCCAATCCACTCACACACGTGGACACTTGAGCACGTGTGCACAAGTGTATGCGTGGAGTCACGCAGGATGTTCTCTTAAAGTGAGAACAACCTCGTAAGTACCGATCCTCCATCAGGCGACTGCCTGGCCCCTGCCTGCGGCACGTGGCTGTTAGTCACTCGCGAAGCAGCGGGTATAAAAGCAGAGGCGCCCTACGAGAGTGGGGGCACAATTAGCTGTAAGCTGTACCAGATATTTCTGTAACTCATTTTGGAATAAACGGCTGTCAACCAGTGTTGGTGTTTGACTGTCTCTCTACCCTGAGCCAGTTGCAGCAAAGCAGTGCGAACCTGGACCGCACACTGTTCTCTCATCACACAGAGAGAACAACCAACATAACTAGCGTACCGGACTGTTGTACACGAGTTTGCGGGTTCAAACCCGATGGAAGCCGTGGATTTTTCAGGGCAAAAACATCCTTTCTTCGGAGGGAAAGTAAAGCTGGCTGTCCCATGTAGTAGATTTTCTGCTTGTAAAAGATCCCCAGTTTCGTCGTCCAAGATAATACCTCCTTTCTCCGCTAGGTGGTGAAAGGAGCGAAATTTGCGTGGTTAGACAGAAGAGCGGACCTGATGGCCCGGGTCTCGCCACGTAAAATAAGGCATTAACTAACTTAGATTTCGCAACGCCAGTAAACAGCAATTAAATGCCATCCACTGATTGGAAAAACTCAAAGACTTAAACATGCTAGGTACTTATTTGCATAAGAATTCTCTTCATCAAAGAGTAATTTATGCGCAAATAATCATATTTTTGGAATTTTGAACATGTAAGGGAAGCATGATGAATATCTGTCTAATAGCAGTGCTAATTTCTTTACAGTCGTTTCTTTTTAAACTTTTGTGGAAATTTTTCTATTGAAATGTATTCGTAAAACTGGTGGTTCCCTTACTGGAGGACTGGAGGTGCAACCGCCTCTAGTCCAGTGAACAGCAAGCTACTACGGGCAGCCTAGCGTAAATTACTGCCTTTAAGACGTTTTACCGTAGACACGTCGCGCTATAGACAGGTTTTGGAGGTATTTCAATCTCGAGCAGAAGGAAGTGAGTTTAAAAGACAATCCATTTTAGCCCGGGTCAAAACACACAATGAGTGATATGAAAAAATGAGGTATTACTTCTTCCTCGAGTTTACAAAGCAATTGCTTCTAACAATATCAACAAAAAATTGAAAGTAACTTCGCTTATTTTGAGCAATTTCTCCATTATTGAGTAACTTTTCGACCGACGAACAATTGCTTTTTTTTTGTAGGAATAAAATGAGATTGCTTCTAGTGCGAAGCTTTACTTCGAATTTTCGGAGCAAATGACTCAAATCGTATTGAATGGATACAAGAAAGGTTATATATGACTGGTATGAGCTGGTTGTAAAGTTTTAAAGAGTGAGGGAATGAATGATGGAAGATTTCCTACGATTTCGGCGACAACGCATGTCAACTGCACCATTTAACCTAACACGGCCGACACCATCAGGAGCAAGCACGGCCCATTGTAAAGCTGCTTCAGGCCTCTCTGGCATCTATGCCGCAAGGAATGGAGAAGGGATGGAAGGTAGGCAGCTCATCGAACCACAACCCACAAGCAAACATCCTCGCCGAATTCGGATTCCAAACTTCGCCTGGAGAACCCTCAGTCTCCTCTTCAGAGAGAAGACTCAAACCACCTAACAATAAGAGAGAAGAGAAGAGGGAAAGGAAAAAAGAGAAAAGAAAGTTGTAGATCTCAAACAATGATTTACATTCCTGAAGACTTAGAACATTAGATTAAAATATTATTTATATTTACTATTATTATTAATTATTATTAACATTATTTACTATTATTATTATTATTATTATTATTATTATTATAGGTGAAAAGAGAGAATTTCAATAACGATTTAACTTTGTGGAATACTGCTTATGCAGTATAAAGTACTGCAATGGTACGGGGGGAAAATGGCGATTTTTTCCAGAGAACCTCGTACTGACGGGCCCGGTAACGAACGAAAAAGCGGATAAATATTGTTCCTATATATATATATATATATATATATATATATATATATATATATATATATATATATATATATAGTAAATAAACTTTCTGTAACACGTTATGTACTTAGAATTCACGTTTAATGGGTCCTGGATACAGAAAAGTTGAATTATGGACAAACGTCTGTCTGAAGAACGCTAGCCGCTAAACCGTAAGGAGGATTTTCAGCAAAATTAATATTCCTGGATGGATCTGACTGAGGTCGCGATCCCTTGAATTCGAAATGGACATTTTGATTTTGAAGGTACTTTACATGAAGCGTCAACATTTTCAAAATTTTCTCAAGAAACGTCTCTAAATTTTTCCTAACACAGCAAAAGGCCTTAAAGAAATGACGTAGGGAGTTATTTGTTGAAGTTTTGAAAATTTCAAATGTTCAAATTGTTTTCTTCTATAACCGTATATTGAATTTTGTATTAATTAAATATTTTTGTCAAAAATAGATCTTCAATAAGATCGTGTACATTTTATAATTTTTTTGTGTGAAATATAGGTAATTTTTAAACCATTATTTTCTCAAAAACTGCTCTAATTTTTTCTTTAATTTTTTTCTACTTGTGTAGCAAAGAACAGTAAAGTAATGCTGGTCCCATTTGCGGCGAACTATTGGAACAAACGATTTATCCCAAAAATTGTCGCAAGAAAAGTTTATTTGTGTGTAAAGTATATTTTTGATAGATTTTTATTAAGTGAAATATGTTCAAAAAATGTCTTTAAATAGGTCATTAACATTTCTTAAAATATGAGTAGTTTATCCTAATTTTCCAATTTCCTAAATCTCAAATTCGAATTTCCAGCACCTCTCTTGCTAGAATCCTTAGTGTTACCACGTTGCAACGCAACAACGGGAACGTAGCGTCAGGGCAGTTTGAAATTTTCAGAATAACTTCATATTAATGGTCGGTGTTTCTGATTGTATGGAGCGGAGATTTAGACTGTCGATTTTCTGTTGATATATTAGCGTTAAATGAATTAAATTTTCGCGCCTAATGCACTTCGGGTGGTAATGAGTATTAGAAGTAATGGCTGAGATGTGTCAATATGGACATAAATTGCGAAATTATAATTTTATGTAACTGTTACTGAATACTATAGAGACAAAACAGGATACTGCGATATAAAGGGAAACATTTGAAGCTAGCGCTCCTAGTAGCCGGACCGCTCAAAAACCATTGTGACATCAAGTATGAAGTATATAAGTTTGAAAGATTTTTTAGTTTATTTGCGAATACGTTTTCCATATGTTTCACAGAGTGATTAAAATATTTTCATTTGGTCGTTGTACTTTTTTATGTCTTGAAAGGTGTGAGCTTATTTGATCTCACAAATTATGATATTTAGGAGAACCGTTTGTTCGATTCCCTTCTTATGAGAAATTGTAAGTCACGAAGTTTATAAGACCTTATAGACTTCGTGATATAAGTGTTTTATTACGTAAATACTTATCATTCTCCAATTAATTCAGATATTAAAATACCTAATCACTGATTTGTTGTTGTAGTATTAACATTTATATTTTAAAAAGGTAAAATTTACATAATATATATAAAATATAAAAAAAATATATAAAATGTAAATTGATAATAATAATAATGTAAATATTAGGTTTTTATTAGGAGCCAAAGGACTGCAAAATCTTTTTATGTATAGAAATTTGAATTATACGCCGGTTTTTCAGGTCACGTTACTACTTTCACTACAGACAGTTTTCTCTCATTAGTGGTATGATTGATTGATTTTTTCATGTTTCCGGGTGCGTCATCTACTCTGGTCATTAGTCCCGTTAGTGTAGTTTTTTCCTCGGGAGATGGCGGTGATCCGGCGCCGTCCTACCGTCGGCTAGTGGGGTTTCCCCCTAACCAGGACTCTCCCACCAGCAGGGCACCGCCCCAGCCGGAACAAGCTCTAAGCTCCCGACCTGTCTCCAGGAATATGTGGTAGTGTAGTGCGTGTTAGAGTAAGTGTGTGTGTAAGGGGAGATGATAGAACAAGGAATGGGGAAAAAAGATCGCGCGTGGTCCGTGGCTCGTTTGATAGGGTACAGCTCCGGCATTCGCCTGGTGTGGATCGGAGAAACCACGGAAAACTACCGATCAGAGCAGCCGGCCGCTAGAATTCTCGTCCAGACAGTGACTGAATTCGACCTAGCCGAAAAGCTAGCGAAAATCCTGCCGCCTACAGGACTCGAACCTAGGACCTCCCGGTCAGAGTTGCTGCAGTGACATCAGTTGATGCACTGAGCTACCGCTCCCGGTTAGTGGTACGAGAAAGGCCCAAAGTGTCCTGAATTGTCTACATAGTATTTGCTGTTAGTGATGCCAGAATGTAAGTGCAGCTGTAGCACCACTAGTTTTCCATCGGTTAATAACCACGTGGAATTAAAGTCAATTCATCTGTATTGCTGCAGATGTCTCACAGGGGGTAGCACAGGGAGGGGAGGTGGAGTTTCCTCGGCGGCAGCGGCGCCGCGTCAATTATCCAGAGGGCGGTGACGAAGGTAAATGGGATTAGCGCCAACCTTCCCGTCATTTCAATCGGACACCGCCGCTGCGGCAGCCCTTTCCTTAGACGCTGTCGCTCTCGCCCTCTTCCACCCTCACCCCTCCCACGAGGGGGCGGGGGTGGGGGGATGGAGGGAAAGAGGCAGGCGAGATGTTTGCGCGTGGCGGCAACCAACCGGAGGCGAAGTCCTTCGTCGCGGGAGGGTCTGTTGGAGCTTCGCGGCGGCGTCGCAGGCTGAGTGCACGCAGCGACAAACCGCCGCTTCCAAATACTTCTACGCTACGCACACAACAAACACGGATAATGTATGCAAATAATAATTACCATTTTACTTATAAAATAAATTTACACATTTTAACTAAAAACGCTGGTGTGGTCGTACAGGGCGCGATGTCGGCAGATGGACGGCGATTTCCCCTCGCTCTCCGTACTGTCCCAGCTCACTCTCGCGAACACACAGCGTTCCCTGATGTCCGAGCAGCAACCAGACTTCCTCCAGAACCATACACGGATTAATTTTTCAGTTAGTGTTTCCGGGCAGGTCAGCTGCTTTGGTAATCGTCTCCTGTATTATTACAGTTCAATTCAATTCTTTCAATTCGAGACTCTTTGAGGCCTCGCTCTTCCGTCTGACCACGCAAATTTTGCTACGCTCCTTTTACCAACTAGGGGAGGTATTACTTGAGCGAAGAAACAGGCAACTTGAATTTAGCTGAGGCTTAGTTTAGGATTGAGGATCTTTTACATCAGTAAATCTACTAACATGGGATAGCCGGTTTTACTTCCTCTCCGGAGAAAGGCGTACGAAGGATTTGTTCGCCCTTAAAATTCCACGACTTCGATCGGGTTTGAACCCGCGAACTTGGGTATGACAGTCCGATACGCTAACCCATTACACTATCGCCATCGCTTTCATTAATACACCTTTTCTGGCTCTCACACGCCACCAATCTTTATAAATGAAGTCACTAAAGAAAGAGAATTTCACGGAGACGTGACGAATTGCACTTCGATTTTAAAATTATTAAATATTTGTTTTAAAAAAGCGCATCTGAATATTCATATCAAATGCAACCCGCAACACTCGGCCAAATATTTTTAAATCACTCATAAAGAAAGTGTTCTGAAGCCTTAAAAGGTAACATATTGAGGCTAAAGGCTCAAATAAATGTTCCTAGTACTGTAAACTACAGGATGATATGCTTATTGAACTTTCTATTACAATTTTGCTGGATCGAAGCTTCTCGATTCTACCCCACCTGCTCAGAGGCGCGTAGAACCCGCGACTGTATGTGAAACTAAACTAATTACTCGATATTTTAAGTGATTCAATTGCACAGGTGTACCTCTGTGTTCGGTAATAAAGTTAAATATGAATAGTTTAAGTTGACAAGGTTGTATTCCATTGTTATCAATTACAAGGAAACAGTACAAGTGACGGAGGATAAGAGGGTCTTGAAGAAAATTATGGGTACGCTAGTTAACGCGGGTACGTTACTTAGACTGACGAGTGTAATGTTTTTATCGCGAAAAGTGAAGGTGTTCTTCACTTGCAGATGGCAACATCCGGAGCCGACCTGAACGTCGGTTTGCGAAGATTTTCCACATCCATGTATCTCCTATCAGATAGGATTTATCCCCTTCCGGGACAAGCTCTTAGCCCCCGACAGTGAGGTGGTGTAGTGTGTAGAATGTATGTATGTGTAAGTGTGTGTAATTAAAAGGTATAAGGATAGGAAAAAGCAGGGGAAGGAAATATCGCGCGCGGTCCGTAGTCCGTTAAGATACGGCTCCGGCATTCGCCTGGTATTGATCGGAGAAACCACGAAAACCTAACGATCAGAGCACCCGACCGCTGGAAGGTGCCTCTAGATGGTGGTTGAATTCAACTTAGTTATGTAGCTAGTGTCGAAAATCCTGCCACCGTCTGGGCTCGAACCTACAATCTCCCGGTCAGAGGGACTGCAGTGACATCAGTTGATGACTTGAGCCACCTCAGCCAGTCATTCTCTCGACAGCCTCACAGGCTTGGAAATACATCATAATGGTGGAAAGGTATCGTATTTTTAGCAATAATAGTAACATATAATAATAAAAGAATATTAATGTGGATTCGGTGGTATAACGGTCAGCGTACCGGACTGTTGTATCCGAGTTTGCGGGATCAAACCCGATAGAGGCCGTGGATATTTAAAATCCTTCGTACGCCTTCCTTCGTAGGGGAAGTAAAGCCGGCTGTCCCATGTTAGTAGATTTACTGCATGTAAAAGATCCTCATGCCTAAAAGAAGCCTCTGAGCAAAATTGAGATCCGCCTGTTTCGTTGCCCAAGATAATACGTTCTTTCTCCGGTAGGTGGTGAAAGGAGCGTAACGAAATTTGCGTGGTTAGACGGAAGAGTGGGCCTGATGACCCGAGTCTCGCCACGTAAAATAAAGCACTAACTAGAATAATAACAATAAGAAGACGAAGAAGAAGAAGAAGAAGAAGAAGAAGAAGAAGAAGAATAATGTATTTCGAATTTTGTGTCGGACTTATCCGACTTTTGCCAGCTATCGCTGCCGATGATTTTAGGTATGGGCTCTGTTTTTATTTATCATCCATGCCTTGGGGTAAAGAAGACATGTGGAAGCATGACGAATCTGTATCTAATCTAGTATCTAACCTATTATGCTTGTCTGAGTTTTTCGTAGTCCCACAGCAGTGGAATCTGAAACGTTTGTTAAGCAAAGCATCGGCGGAATTTTTCCCCCGTCCGGGAATCGCACCAGGGATCTCATCATGAAAAACTAGCACGTAGACCACTCGAGAGGCCAATGATCGAAGGTCATTTTATCACTAGGGAGCGGATTTTGATGACATAAAACATCACCAAAAATTACCAATAAAATGCTCTTAAAATGTTTTAAAATGCCCTAAAGGCAAAGAAAAATGACCTAAAAAATTTGATGAAAATCAGTTCAGATGAACAACTCAAGCTGTTGAATTTGTTACTAATGTAATCGAGTCTGCTTCGTTTCGGTAAAGTGAACTCCGCTTGCAAACTTTTGGTTAGGACTGGATCAGGAAATCTTTCTCTTTAGTTATCGTGAAATCTGCCGATCCGACAATGGTGCTAAAAGCTTCACAGGAACCTTAGATTACATACAACTATATTGATTCTGTGGTGAGTTGTAGTTGACATTTACATAATTGAAATGTTGAAGGCGTTTCATTGTCAACAATATACTATTGTTGACAATGACAACGCCTTCAATCATTTCAATTTCATACAACTGCTGACATTACAATTTCTGAGCGAAAAAATGAATATATTATACTCGACAATTCTGTGAAGAATATCGTTGCATCTCGAAAAATATTATTTGTAGAAAGTACTATTAAAATAGTTAAGTCAACGAAAAACGTACTAAAAATTACGCGAAAATGTAAAAAAATGACTTATTAGCTGAAATCGACAAAAAATGCAAACAAAATGACTCATAAAAATAAGTTATTTTGTTTTGTCATAATATAAAATAAATTCATGTACTAAACGGCATTGTTTTAAAGGGGTAAAATGACATTTCGTTAAAATCCGCCCCCACCTTATCACACTCAGGTATTTGTACCAACATTACGCTTCCCCCGGGTTGATAGGCAACCCATCACGCATTGATGGTTAGGGAATTGCGTGGTACTGACACAGTCAAGAGGGAATTCGACAAACATCAATGCATAACAGTCGAACATCAATGCCTAACCGTTCGCAGCATGTCTACAAATTTGATCGTCGAAATCGATCTCCTGCAAATTTGAAGTAAATAATTTGATTTTGGGCGTACTGTGTAGGACGCCTTCATATTTTCAAAATTTCTGAATAATGGCAACGTATTTTTTATTATTTTTTCCTCAGAGAGAACAAAAAATGCTTCAAACGAAGAGATTTACATTTTTCTATAACTCTCCGAATTTTTTAAAAGAAAAAATCCATTTTTCTCTAATCTTCCTTAAAGTTACAATATTGGAGATAGATATACTTTCCTGAATGAAATTTAGTCTTAAAAACATGTCCTTAAATAAGGATCAGTGTAATTTTGCAAGTTTTTATTGAATCAATTATGTTGTTCAAAATTAGATACTTCACTCGTTCGACGGGCTGTCTTCGAGATCATCCCCATTGTTTTCTTCCGGAGAGTTTGCATTATTACTGTCTCGTATAATACGTGTATACAGAATAATATACGTAGTACAGAGAAAGTTCTGAAATGCTGCGGAAAATAGATTTCGTGATTTAAACGGAAACACATGTTTTGGGGTCCCCTGATACCGAAGAAGAGATGTTTTTCAAAACGTCCCTCCGTCCGTCTAGGAACATGACTAGCGTCTAAACCATGTGTAAAATATTTTCCAAATTGAAGAAACCCCTGTCTTCTGGCTCTGGCTGAAGCTTTGAAATTTTTAAAAACATTCTTCAAAAATATGGGAGTACTTCCCATCCCCCCCACATTTAAAAAAAATTCTTAAAAACGGTTCCAATTTTTTTCTTAAATTTCTTGTAATAATAGAGTAAAATAGATTTATTAATTTTGGCATAGATCCCATTTTCATAGTTAACTCTAAATGTTCGAAAATTGCAAAAGTTTGAATTATTTTCGACATCTTCCTACAAAGACAAAACTGAAGACAGAAATTTTTCCTGCAAATGAAATGTCTTGTCATAAATAGTTCGTTCTGTCTTTCCGTTCGTTCTTTCATTAAGATCATGATGATTTTTTTGAAAACGTTAGTAGTTTTCGTGCAATAGCGCGTGCAATATTTGCAATTTTAACAAATTGCAAAAATGATATTTTTCTAAAAACAGCTCGAAAGTTTTTCATTAAATTTTTGTTAGGGTCAATGCCAAATGTGCCCTACACGATGACATAAACGCCATTTTGCTCAATTCTTTTGCTTTTTCGAAAACACATTTTTTGACTTGTCTCTCACGTCGGTAATAGTTACATTAGAGGCAATTTCTCCATATTATGGTACATGTGCTTTAAATAATGTCATATTAAGTTTCACGAACATTTCACCGTTTTCTGTTAAAATGAGCACAAGATTCCACATTTTCAGAAACGCTCAAACGCCATTTTCTCAAAAATGGGTCCAATTTTTCTTCAAACTCTTCCAACGTATGGAACTGTTTAATATGACGTAAAGTTCATTTTGGAGTATGTTTTTATATTTTTAAAAATTACACAAATATATTTGTGTGAAATTTTTCTCACGCCGTTAATATGCACATTTCATTAATTTGTATACATTATTACATTTGTGAGTGGAGTGAGTGGAAGTTTTTCGAAAACGCAATAGATTTCTGGAAAAGGAGCTTCAAATTTCGAATTTACAGTATACTTAATCGCCATTTTTTAAAAATGGCTTCAAATTTTTCAGTGAAAATTTCTATTTAGTGAGAGGTTTTACTCTTCTGTAAAATTCTTGAAATAATATTTTGGTTGTACTATTAGGAAAGCAAAAAGTTGAGAAAATGTCAAAAAATGTCCTTGGGCGTCGATAGATGGCAGCTGGCTAGAGAATGGAGAAAGACCTTAAAGTCAGACCACACCAAGGAAATTAGAAAAAGGTTCTACGAGAGAGTCTGTGCCATTGTGGAACATCTCGAGTTTTTTAAAATTGAGATGAGAGGTGTCGTCTGTGGATTGAGTAATGATTCGGAGCGCATCCAATACTAAGCTCATTAGTTCGTAAGTGTAGTGCATGATTTCCCTTGGGACATGCCAGTGATCTTTCCCCACTTAATGTAGATATCCGGCGCCACCTACCTGTAGGCTAGTGGTGTTTTTGCCAACCATGCGGGGCACCCCCTCCCGACCAGGGCAAGCTCAATCCTCCCGACCGGTCTTCCGGCAAGTGTGGTAGTGTAGTGCATTTAAATGAAAGTGTGTGTAAGTAAGGAGTGAGGACCGCGCGCGGACAGTGTCACGTTTTGTTGTAGTACTGCTCTGGTATCCGTCTGGTATTGATCGAAGAAACCACAGAAAACTACCAATAAGAGTACCGATCAGAGCAACTGGTCTCTAGAGACATTAGGTTTCTCCTCTACACTACGGCTAGAATCGATCTAGCTAGTAGCGAGTGTCGAAATTCACTACCTTCGGGACTGAAACCTATGACCTCCCGGACAGAGGCACTGCAGTGACATGCCCTGAGCCGATGTCTCGTCCTCCTTTAAGGTGAGTGTCTACTAGAGTTCACAGGAGATGGCATATCAGAGGCACTAATCATCTCCGAATGACAGCCGATTACATTTCCGGAAGCGTCTCATAGACGTATCGATTGATTGATTGATTTTTCGTGTTTCCGGGCGCGTCAACTGCATTGGTCATTAGTCCCGTTAGTGTAGTGCATGTTTTTTTCTCGGGAGATGGCGGTGATCTTTCCCCGCTGGATGGCGAGATCCGGCGCCGACCTACCGTCGGCTACTGGCGTTTCCCCCTAACCAGGACTCTCCCACCAGCGGGGCACCGCCCCAGCCGGGACAAGCCCTAATCTCCCGACCGGTCTCCCGGAGTATGTGGTAGTGCAGTGCATGTTAGTGTAAGTGTGTATGTGTAAGGGGAGAGTATAGGACAAGGAGGAGGAAGGACACATCGCGTGTGGTCCGTGACCCGTTTGGTAGGGTACTGCTCCGGCATTCGCCTTGTGTTGATCGGAGAAACCACGGAAAACTACCGATCAGAGTAGCCGGCCGCTAGAATCCTCCTCCAGACAGCGAGTGAATTCGACCTAACAGAAAAGCTAGTGCCGAAAATCCTGTCGCCGTCAGGACTCGAACCTAGGACCTTCCGGTCAGAGGCGCTGCAGTGACATCAGTTGATGCACTGAGCTACCGCTCCAGGTCATAGACGTATCGTACCAGTTGCATTAGTGTTCTTGCTCTCAGTGATTTGTGAACACCATACGAGTTTATCTGTTACTTAAGATGCGCTTTTTTCAGAGTAAGTGTGAATTCGAGGGGCAAGTGAAATACAATTTTAAAAGATTTGTATGTCTTAAAGTCGTGATTGTTTTCGTGATAAAGCTGGTCCGTCAAAATCCGTTGTTTGTGTAAAAATAGAAGAATATCAAGAAGTTGAATATTCCCGTGAAAGAAGTATCACATTGTAGTGTCTGATGGTGATACTGGTGTAGTTAATAAACAAAAAATAGATTACCAAAAGTTAGTGTTTGTGCAATGACATGGTTACACAAAATACGCTCTGATAATGTCTTCATTTTTCTCTAGGGCTTTTTCTAGCCGACAGCCGGGGCTTTATCGCCCGATGTGATGCATATTCAACCATACACTATATGTCAACACACTTGCGGGCTCCTCTGATCTGGGGTCAGCAGAACGTGATGCCCTCCGCGAAAACATCATAAATGTCAAGGGACAAACAACCACGCTGGAGAACTTGCAAACCCGTGACCTATGGGACCGAAGTGGTGAGTTGGTACATATTCTTTGCCACCTCAGCCATCCAGGTCGACATGTACTTATTTTAATAAATATAAATAAGTTTATAATTGACTTACTTCGATATGTATGAAATCGTAGACTGTTACTGAAAAACCACCAAGAGGAAATCAGCCATATAAAATAAAATATTTGTATAATGTAATGTTTGTGTTATTGAAAATATCCGCAACAAGAAGTTTGGAATATCATTATATCTTATTATTACTATCTCCATCATATACATGTGTTAGATATTTTTGCATTATAGATTTTAGGAATTATCGTTGAATGTGAAAAGTGTTCCTTCAGTTCAAAAATGCAGAAGAACTGTTACGTCAGAAATAATCATTGTACCAGTAAAACTCAAGGGGTATAATATAAGGGTAACATTCACATTTACTTATACTTTCTTGAAAATATGAGTAGTTTCGCGTAATTTTTACAAATGTTCGAAATTGCAAATTCACAATTATCCGCGCTCCTTTTAAAAAAGGGAGACTTCAACGAGATGTTAGGTCGCAATACGACAACTGCAATACGACAGCTGCAATACAGCAGTTTGTATTTCAGAGAACTCTATTAATAACGGTATTTCCCAATATTACCGCTGTTAAGAACGGTGAATGCACGTTTTGATTTTTAATTTGTGACCATATATTTGCTATGAAAGAATTAGTTTCATACAAATGTTTCTATTGTATCTAATAAAAAATTAAATAATAATAATAATAAAAACATAAATTGTAATCGTATTTTTAAAGCATTCACAAAGCGATATATTGGATAGCCTCGAGCTCTTTTAAAAATTTTTCTGAATGTGGGTTTGCACTTTAAAAAGTTAATAATTATTTTCATACGTCAAAACTGTTACTATGCAACTTCTAAATAAAAAGAAACTTTAAACATACCTTATCTGACTCTTTCATCCTTGGGCGTGGTACGTAAAAAATCCTATTAAGAATTATAATTAAATAAAAAAAGAATAAAAAACGGGTGGCAACTGTTGAGTGAATGTTCTACTGCGGCTCCGGCCACTAACATCCAGAATACGTTCGAGAACCTAATCCAAACGCTCCAGAACCTTGTTTTAACAGCATTCTTTCAGTGTTTTATCAGACGTCTTAACAAAGAAAATGTATATATTAACAAGCTCCTATCCTACAACATAGTGTTCCATTCATTTACAGGTGTCATATAATTTCAAAATTCAAAATTTATTGCTTATTTATTTTTGAAAATAGATTTTACTAATAACAAGCTCCAATCCTACAAAATAGTGTTCTAGCACACAATTCACGTTTCCCATAGCAGGTCATACGCAGTTTTTAACTGTTTTTTGACGTAAAATAAAATAAAATAAATAAATAAATAAATAAATAAATAAATAAATAAATAAATAAATAAATAAATAAATAAATAAATAAATAAATAAATAAATAAATAAATAAATAAATAAATAAATAAATAAATAAATAAATAAATAAAAATAATGTTGGCACCTCCTACAGTTTTTGAATTGTTGAATTCTTAATTGAAGTTGTTGAATTGTTGAATTCTTAACAACGAAAATGTATTTATTAACAACATAGTGTTCCATTCGTTTACAGGTGTCATGTAATGTTGGCACCTCCTACAGTTTTTGAATTGTTGAACTCTTAATTGAAGTTTTTGAATTGTTGAATTCTTAACAAAGAAAATGTATTAAAATACCACAACATTTCATTGAGGTCATGTAATTTGGCACCTCCACAGTTTTTGAATTGTTGAATTTTAAATGTATATATTAACAAGCTCTATCCTACAGTTCCGGCTAATTTATGGAGATATTGAGGTAACTTTGGTTGTTGTTTTTTTTTCAAATAGTACTGTACATATTTTTTTAATATATCATGACGAACGCAAAAATATGAATCCAATGATATACATAATGCCATATGTTCGATAAGCATTATCACGAGTAATTTTGCTTTTTTACGACATCTATTTAACACTTGGTTCCCCTCCAGGTGATTGAGATGCATCGAATGACACCTTTTTTGTTTGGATTGGTGGACAGGAAGGAGTCTACTCTTGAGGAACGGGCAGATGAAGGTTACTCGAATGTTTGTAAGGAGTTAATAAAAATTTGGAAATTCACTTCGTAGCAATCATTGCAAGCTTATTCGAGATTATCCTACCTTATCTATATAACATGCTGCGAATACTGTATGTTGTGATTTATTAATATGTTTCTTTTTGTAGAAGTAAGAAATTACTACTGTTCCTTGCTGTTTAAATCATGACTAATTCGCACCGCACGTGCTTTCTTTAACTTGGTTTGAACTTTTCAAGTAATGGCTGAAGTGTTAAATGATTAGCAATCGCAATATTATAATCTAATAATGTGAGGTGTGCCATGTTGGAGCACCAGACATTTTAAAGCGCTGGGAAAGTTGAGTTCAGCTGTGAGTCATGTTGCGTTCGGGTATTGTGAATCGCGTGGCGATTCTAAGAACCGGAGATCGAATTCCCTAAGCGGAGATAAAATGTTCGCTGGGTGGAAACAGCTTGCAAGTTCATGTAATAGTAAACATTAAAACACAGTGGTTACATTGCAGTGAATTCTCCGAAAAAAAAACTGTTCAAAAAAATTTCAGATTTTAACACTGAATAGGTTCGTTAATATTACAGTAAGTAAAATGGATATTGGCTTATAATATATCACTACTATATTATTTTTTTAACGTATAATTTCAACATTCTAGCTCTTGCCGTTACTTCTTAAATTAAGTTTGTATGTGATAATTTTGTCAAGTAGCCCGAAATTAGGGTACACTTAGTCTTCTTATCCCTTTCACTACCAATGGGACATATATGTACATATATTATTGTACTACTGAAGGGGCAAACAAGTGTACAAAAACGGTGAACCGATGTCCCCTTTCTGCACTCCGCACTCTACTGCTGAATACAGAGATCTACGTTTTGCTGCATTTTTCGTTCGTTACGTTCGTTACGTAGTACGGTAAGTTGAATGAATTGAGTAATTTTCTATTTGAATTCTACTCATTTGGAATACTACTCTGTTTGCTTTGCATTTGATATTAAGCAATTATCAGTTACTGGTTATATTCTTCTGGTTATATTATTTTTTCTAACGAATTAAAAGGTGCTCTGAAAGAATAGTATCCATCTCTAGTACTGCGACTTGTTAAATTTTTAAAATTTTGCTTTGAGATTATTCTCTCATTAGTTGAAATGAGCAACGAAAAAAAGAGGACCACAAAAATCTCAGTTGTTAAAAAATTCTGATGAGGAGAGTGTGTCTGATCTCGAGTTTGGCAGAGATGGTTCTGTAGCTTATGGCAATTATGTAGTAAGCAGGGATTCAGAAAAATCAGATTCAGATGTTGAAAACAATAACATAGGACAAGCTTCCTCTAATAACGTATATTTTTTCTTGTTATTTTGTAATATTTGTATTGAAAATGCAGCAAACAGCAGTATCATTCTTGAAATAAAATGTTATATTCATGTCCAATAAGTACCAGTGGGACCCACCTAAGAGAGAGGACAGATCGCGCGCCGTCCGTGGCCCGTTTTGTAGAGTACTGCTTCGGCATTCACCTGGTGTTGACCAGAGCAGCCGGTCGCTAGAATTCTCCTCCAGACAGCGACTGAATTCGACCTAGCTGAGAAGGTAGTGTCAAAAATCCTGCTACCGTGGGGAGTGGGAACCTAGGACCTCCCGGTCAGAAGCGCTGCAGTGACATCAGTTGATGCACTGAGCTACCGCTCCCGGTCCCAGCGCTGCATCGAACCTGGCACTGTTCTAATCTTGCAGCTACCAACAAAAGGGATGCTACTGAATCAGAATATCCGAAAAAATTAAAATTAAAATTCATTCAGACTTATCTCAATGGAAAAACAGGTTTTGATGTTTCTAGAAGCGTTAATGTGATTATCCGTCGGAGACAGAGGGAGCCAAGAATGTGGCAAAATATTGATGAACAAATCAGAATTCAATTAAAATTTTAGTAGCTAAATACAAAATGTATCAATTTACCTCATTATAATGACAAAGAAAATGCCGCTTTCCAGCGTGTCTCTAACCCTGTTTCGTATTCAGACACGTTTTTTTAAATTCTTTCTACTCCAAAAAACTCTAGAGCAGTCAGAGAGCAATGATTTCACAAAAGAGGACGAAACGTCATGAAAAAATTATACAAATCCTCGTGTGAAAACAACTCACATTGGCGAAATATTGTACATGACGTAATTTTAAGATCTGTCTTTGAACAACATATTTCATTAAAAAAGTCTTTAATTCCAATATTGTAGTAGATGCCAAAAAAGACACCGGAAGAAGGAAGAACCGAATAAAATTGACTCAGAAATGAAACCTGTACCCTTTTAAGCGTTCTTTACGGTATTTGAAAACAAAGTTTTATCAAAAATGTGGAGCCTTTATTGAGTAAACTGTAAAAATGTTAATGTTTATATAAACTCCAAAAATGAAAATACAAGTTTCAAACTCGCAGTGCATCGACTTCATTTTGATCGATCGGAGAATATCAATTTTGAAGTAAAGCTTATGAATGCTTTAGGCGCAATCATTGACCAAATGGACGATCGGAAATTTTTCCGTCAACCAATTTTTAGAAACCCAGAATTCTGACTATACGTGTTAAAGGAAGTAATTTACTACACATAGGAATAAGATCTATCCAATTATTTTGTAACTGTATTACAATAAGAGTTTTTGTGTCGCAAAATTGCTAATTTCCTTCGCCGCACAATTTCAATCCTTTCTCTTCCTTATGTACGTGGAAAAGGAAGAATGTAAAATTATGTCTTTGAATAGGAATTTGTACTATTTTTTAAACCAGAAAATCTGCGTAAGTTTTGAACATGTATTTTTTTTAATTTTATCAAAAACATTTTAATTTTTTCTTTAAATTTTTCCACGAAAAGAGTAACGGACACTTAATTGGTGGAGTGTTAGATTAGATACTTTTTCTATCAAATGTTATTACTCCGAGATACCTCGTTTAGGTTTCACATAGGTACCTATGAATGGTTGTAGTGAAGGTAACCGAGTATCAGTGTGAGGGGAACATAGGGGTCATCGGGAATAATCGTGGATTTTGAGTGAACGTAACGCTACACACACGGCACATCTCGAACCTTGAAGGAGATGGCGTGGTGAGGCGGAGGAGGGGGGTGCTCTCATTACAGATGCTAACAGGTCGAGCGTCCGTGTTGCCCGGGCAACGGCGCCGCGCCTCCTCTTCGTCTCCCCTCCCCCCACCTGACGCCGTGTCTCTGCCTCCGCCCCGGGCACCTGGGAGCGCGGCGAATCCGAGAGA
This sequence comes from Teleogryllus oceanicus, assembly GCA_964035755.1. Lineage (NCBI taxonomy): Eukaryota > Metazoa > Arthropoda > Insecta > Orthoptera > Gryllidae > Teleogryllus > Teleogryllus oceanicus. Next base: position 62,855,055 of record CAXIVR010000003.1, on the reverse strand, counting down.
TAGAAATGTTGCCTTTAATGCCAGGCAAAATCTACCTTTGAATTAGGAGTTGCATTTTAAAAGCTGAACTCTTCCTACAGACCAAGAAAGAAAACGGAACGATATCATAATGTTCTCTATAAAAGAATTGTGTTCCTAATTTACCGCACTCTTAGTATTGCTACAATGGACATTTACGCACCATCAGCGTTTATTTATTTAATCATTTAGTCAAAAACAGCAAAAAACTGTATGTGCCGTGTAGAGGAGAAAATCATCTGCGCATTCTTTCTTGATTTCCAGAATTCCTTCACCAAAAATTAAATGTAAATAGTTGGATTTTTTTATTGATTTTTTCGTGTTTCCGGGCGCGGCAACTGCTTTGATCATTAGTACCGTTAGTCTAGTGCATGTTTTTCTCGGAAGATTGCGGTAATCTTCCCCCGCTGGATGGCGAGATCCGGCGCCGACCTACCGTCGACTAGTGGGGTTTCCCCCTAACCAGAGCCACCACCAGCGGGGCACCGCCCCAGCCGAGGCAATCTCTAAGCTCCCGACCGATCTCCCGGAATATGTGGTAGTGAAGTGCATGTTAGTTTGTGTGTGTAAGCGGAGAGGATAGGACAAGGAAGACGACGGACAGATCGTGCGCGGTCCGTGGCCCGTTTGTGAGGATACTGCTCCGGCACTCGCCTGGTGTTGATCGGAGAAACTACGGAAAACTACCGAACAGATCAGCCGATCGCTAGAATTTTCCTCCAGACAGCGACTGAATTCGACCTAGCTGAAAAGCTTATGTCAAAAATTCTGCCGCCGTCAGAAGACGAACCTAGGACCTCCCGGTCAGAGGCGCTGCAGTGACTTCAGTTGATGCGCTGAGCTACCGCTCCCGGTGTAAATAGTTGGAAAAGAGTTTTATGGGGGTGGAAAGATTGAAAAAATGTTAATGGCGTTATAAAGGTTCTAATGATCAAGCGCCACCACAAAGCTCGAGGGACTTTGACCCGAGGGCGTTTTGTCGTTGGAGATTATTAGAACCAATTAATGCCCGTGGTACATATATAATTTCATTTTTATCTAATTTTATTGATTCTGATTTTCTTGTTTACTCATTAACCAGATGTTTATTGACTCTTTTTGCCATTTCAAATTTTCCTCCGAAAATTCCCTTTCATAATTTCCTTCATAAGAGAACGTGTAGCATCATTTAACTTTTTTTTATCTTTCCCTTGTAATCACGATTCTCTCTATCCAGATAAGTTACGTAGTGTGTATCAAGTTCCGTATCCGAAGAAAGTAACGAGCAATTACGTACTAGAAAAAAGTAAAAAAGCTATTAAACAATCCAGCTAATACATTAGTCTTGCTTATGGGTAGTAAATTCATTTCAAGGGATTAAAACGGTCTTGACTTTGCAAGCATTGAAATTGCTGTTCCACTTACACAAGGTATATAAGGAAGTATAACTGTTTTGGTATTACATAGAATTGAGAATGATTATATTAAGATCCTTAAAATCCATGTCATGCCCATCAGATAATGAACTAATTATTTACAAGCTCGGTAATTTAAATCTTTGATTTAAAAGAGTCAAGAAAAGTTAATATCGCTGAACAGTTAAGAAATACCAAGTGAAATTTTTAGAAAATGTGTACGAGTATTTAATTTTAGTTAAACGAATGTCCCTAAAAACAACGTCCAATGCAAAAGTAACACATTTGTCAACCTTATAATGAGGAGAAAGATAAGTTATTTTATCTATAGATAACCCTTCGCAATTCAATGTACATATTGGAATTAACGCTTCTTTGTTAGTTTAGTTGTAAGTACTTTCGTTGGAGTCTTCCTTCGTCTCGCCTCAGTAATCGCGTATCATTTCAACAAACGAAATCTGCCTTTCTGAGCCCCGAGTTTGGAAGTATTTCATCACCTGCAGGCAAAAGTCTGCGGTGAATTGACGTAGAAATAAACGAGCATCCGGCCGCAGCGTTGGCGCGCCTCGTCACAATTAGCCAGCCATTCAGACAAACGAACACCGGCGCCCGCTGCAGCGGAAGGGGGGCGGCGGGGGCGGAATTAATATCGGAGCGAGCGGCGGGGTCCTCTCCCACCTCAGCCAGAAATTAATTACGGAATGTAGTAGGCCGTTTGAGGTCAAAGGAGCGAGGTGATTAGGGGCGGAAACGTCGCCAGAGAAATGCGCTGCCGGGTGAAGCGGCGAGGATTCTTAATTCTATCTTAAACAGAAGAATTAAGCTGCGCGAGGGTTATCTGTCGCTACGAAACAGATGGAAAATAATTCGTGTTTCAAATATAACTTGAAAATTACGTTTGTTGTGGGAGTAATCAATGGGACTGTAGAGCAGTTTCATTAACAAAGAACATTCATTCAGTTAATTTTAATAATAATTAAGGGAGAGATGTATAGCAGGAGAAAGCTCCTTACAAATTCAGACGCATTAAAAATACAATTACAATTGTTTACGTACTTAATGTTGGGAAGTGAACCAGATTCGGCGCTTGCACTCTCATCGACGAAGAGGGAAACTGCCAGATTTCTAGATCGGGAGACGGACCACATGCCCATGGGACATATCTGAATACCACACCCTGAGGGGGGACGGGTTGAAAAGCAAGGATCGTGGGTGGTCCGTGGTTGCAGGTACTGTTCTAGCGTGGCAGACCTGATTACATGGAATCAGAAAATTGACCACCACACCAAACTAGTGGTGCTACAACAGCACATTCTTTCCCGCATTATGTTTAAGGCTCCGCTTTATTACTAGTATATGAACCTGCAAAGGTGTTTTCAACCAACAATTTTTTTCCGCGACGACACTCGAACTCAGGTCTTCCGAGTCAGCTCGTCGTGCGCCTTACCTCCATTCCATGGAAACTGTCCTGGTTTCGAACTCGGGCCGACGCTTAAAAATATAATTGTCTCAACCCAGTATTTCCAACACGCAATTTTTTCAATTTTCGAAAATTCAGAGAGATCAACGATAATGAGACCTACCCCATTATTTTAAGCTCCCCTTGCTTTATGAATGAAAAAAAATTAAAGATAAAAATATTCAAACAGTATTTGAGAAAATGTGCTTTTTATTATTTACAATAATTTTAACCAGAAATTACGTGAAAACTGACCTTTTTTTTCAGAAAATAGTTCATGACCTTTGTTATGGAACTGATTGTTTAGAACAGATTGTGATTATGGCAAAAGTATCTATCTTCAATTTTGTGGTTTTGAAATGTTAACTTTTTCAAATTTTCGAAAATACAGTTTGCTGGAAATGAGACCGGCACCAATGTTTATTGTCTTTTGAAACATCCAAGGAGAAAATTTATAGCAAAAATTCCGAGTGGTTTTTGAGAAAAAAATTGTTAAAAATGAAAATTGCCAATATTTCGTGCACTATTACGCAAAAACTACTCTTCTTTTGAATTACTGTACAAACTTTATTTCAAGATTTCTCTGTAATAAATATATTTCATTCATGAAAAACTCTCTATCTTCAATATTGTAGTAATAGGAAGACACCAACAAAATTACACTTCTAATTCTGGAAAAATCTGTGATTTTAACGATAACGAGACCAGCACCTGCTCTTAAGCGTCCTTTACACTATCCGAGGACAAAGAACAATCAAATAATTTGGTGTGAATTCTTTGAGAAAATTTTGAAAATGTTGAGGATTCGGGTTTAGTTTCCCAAAAATCTAAATATCCGTTTCAAACTCAGAAGGTTCCAATAAAGTGATCAAGCAATATTAAATTTGGAGAAAATCGGCTGAACGGTTTAATGCCTGGCGTTGACCATGGACGAACGGACGGACGGACGGACGTTTGGCCGTCAATAGAGTTATCGGCTCCCCACAAACACATTTCGGCTGCACCACATGTAAAGAGAACGTAATTTATTGTACGTAGGAACATGCTTTATCAACTTTTTTGTTATCATAGTCCGGCAATATAAGTTTTTTCTGTCAAAAATTCGCTGTATTCCGACACACGATTACAATACTTTCTATTCTTACGAAATAAGGGCGAGAAAGTAAAACTACTGCCTTTGGAAATTCATTCATTCAGAGAGATCTCGCCCCATCCACAAGGTTGCGCTCGCGTGTCAGTCACCACCAGCTTCCGACGCAGCGACCACCGGTTGCATGAAGTTCGGCTTGCGAACATCACAGCTCTTCACAAATCAACTAGTGGTGCTAATCCAGCACGTATTTCTCACCCGTATTTTCTCGCACAATTACGCAAAAAGTACTCAAATGTTTGACAAATTGTACATGGCCTTATTTCAAAATGTCTTTAAGAAACAGATTTCATTGAGGAAAAAATCTCTTATGTTTAATATTTTAGTAGGAAGACTCCGAAAAATGTTGAATTTGAAATTCAACAATTTTCGAAAAATAAGAGTTTTCAACGTACCAGAGACCATTATCTCAAACGACCTTCACGCTATCTAACAGCAAAATTTAATCAAAAACGATGGAACAAATTTTTGAAAATTTGGGAAATGTCCACGGAGCTTCATGGTAAGAACCCCCCAAATTTTAAATATTCAAAGGAGTTCAATTCAAAGGACCGTGACTTCTGCCAAATTGATTGGGGAATATCGATTTTGGAGGAAATTGGCTGAACGGTTTAGCTGCTAGCATTGTTTACAGTCGGAGAGATATTTTGCCGACATTCGATTTTTTTGGTATCAAGGATCCACTATAAATTAATTATGCAACACCACGTGATGAGGATTTTTTTGTAAATTAAGCAACTGGATTTATACACTTTTTCCTTACCGATGCTCTGTAATACGAGTTTTTGCCGAAAATTCGACGTTTTTTCGCGCAGCATTACATAACTTTCTCTCTACTCCGTAAAGAGAAAGTAACGAGATATTTGCTTGCACTACAAGTACTTAGTTTCCTACTCATATGAGTTTGGGCTAGCATTTGGGTTTTGCCGTACTCTCTACCCGGCTGCTATCTACTGGCTCCTCTGGAAGCAGCATCTTGGCGCCTGCGGGGAAGTGTCCCTCCGCCCAATCACGTGATTCTACCTTTGCTTTATGTATATGGCGCCAGTTACTCAAGTACACTCGCAGATTGAAGACAGATTCCTGTCAGGCCAAGAAATAATCTAATGATTGAGATGTAGGCGTAATACATACAAAGACAGTCCCAAAAGTAATGCGTCTAATTTTTTTTTGCGCCTCTATAGGTCGCAGAACGATCAGACTAATTTGGTAAGGTTAAGGAAAGGTTCGGCTTTTGAATGGTTCCTACTTCAGTGTTCTCCGTGCCTTAGGGCGGTTACAACGTGTAAGTTTGTGAGCTCCTGTGTAATAGTCGTGTCATACTTACGATGGACAAGTCTTTGGTTGAAAGATACGCGATCAAGTTTTGCATGAAGCTGAACAAGATGCAGGTGGAAACATTCAAGACGTTTCATCCTAATTTTTGGACACTTATCACCGAGAATGACGTGGATCTTCGAGTACAACCCGGAAAGAAAGGGGCAGAGCGCGGAGTGTCGCACTTCGGCGTCTCCACGTTCCAAGAAGGCTCGCATGAGCAAATCGTGTTTGCAAGACATGCTCATTGGTATGATTTGATATTTTCGTGTTTCCGGGCGCGTCAATGGCTTTGGTCATTAGTACCGTTAGTATAATGCATGTTTTTTCGCGGTGATCTTCCCCCGCTGGATGGCGAGATCCGGCGCCGACCTATCGTCGGCTAGTGAGGTTTCCCCCTAACCAGGACTCTCCCACCAGCGGGGCACCGCCCCAGCCGTGACAAGCTCTAAGCTCCCGACCGATCTCCCGGAATATGTGGTTGTGTAATGCATGTTAGTGTAAGTGTGTGTGTAAGGGGAGAGGATAGGACAAGGAAGTGGAAGGGCAGATCGCGTGCGGTCAGTGGCCCGTTTTGGTAGGGTACTACTCCAGCATTCGGCTAGTGTTGATCGGAGAAACTACGGAAAACTACCGATCAGAGCAGCCGGCCGCTAGAATTCTCCTCCAGACAGCGACTGAATTCGACCTAGCTGAAAAGATAGTGTCGAAAATCCTGCCGCCGTCAGGACTCCAACCTAGGACCACCCGGTCAGAGGCGCTGCAGTGACATGAGTTGATGCACTGAGCTACCGCTCCCGGTTCATTGGTATGATTGTTTTTTGACCAGAAGGGGATAGTGCGTGGTGAGTTCGTACACTCTGGGCACAACGTAAACTCCCAGATCTACAAACAAGGGCTCTAGAGACTGAACGATGGGGTCACCCGCGGCCAAAAGGAGATCAGCGCTTCCTGAAAGCATCACGACGACAGCACGTTGGCCCACACCGATTTCGTTGTCGAGGACTTCCTGTGTGGCAATGCCTCCACAACCACCCTATAGTCCTGACCTTGCTTCGGCGAACTTCATTTTGTTCCCTCGGCTGAAAGGGGTCATGAAAGAAACGCATTTGAAGACTTTGAACAACATCGAAACAAGTATGACGATGGCTCTGAAGAACTTCTTTACCGAGAACTTCCTGAGAGCGTACGAATGAAAATTTTGAAAATGTTATTATGGCTTTATGTAAATTATTCTTCAAAAGTAAAATATTCGTTTATTCAGATAGCCCTGAGTTCGTTGGAAATTGCTTGAAAATATCAATTTTGCAGAAAATTGCCTCAATTGGTAGTGTTGAACACAAAAGGACAGACAGATATTTGTGGTCTTTTATTTTTTATGAAGATCCTGCAAATCCTGGACTCTGACTTCTTAATGTGGAAATTTATTACCTATAGGAACAATCTTTTTGTTCTATGACCCGCAGTACGAGTTTTTGTCTAAAAAAATTGCATATTTCTACCGGAGCATTATTGAACTTTCACTTTACTACACAGGTAGGTAGTAAGATGAAAAAGGAAAATCGATTCTTCCCCGAATGCGGACGATTCCCATCAGCGTCAACCCCCAAAACATCGGTCGTTTTCAGTATTTTGCCTCCCACTCACTCTGGAGTCAAGAGATCACGCTTGCAATACCTGTATTCTGTATTTTTCACAACCACAAGTGTACACGAATAACACAGCGTCCAACGCAGTACACAACAAAAGAAAACTCGGAATACCGGCGAATATTTCAACAAGTTTCCAATATAGGCAAACAAATACGACATTTTTTCGTGTGATAAATAAACCAATGCGCTGGAATATTCACAACGCAATAAAAAAACAGAATGGAATTATTTGCAGCCACTCGTGACGGTTTCCGCGCTGCGAGTGAAAGAGGGCCTGATGGATGGCGGTTGAAGGGAATGTTGCGAGGTATTTCGTCTGTTTTTCACTGCGCATTCCATTATAACCCGTTAGAGCAAAGTTGTTGGAATATTTTATTTAAACGTAGTGGTGAATTTTAGGCTTTTTAGTTATGACGCTATTATGTATTATGTTGACTATTTCATCTAGGTCTTTTTTCATTTTCCGCCTTACTACGTACATACCATGTAAAGAGAAGTATGGTAAAGCTGTGACAAAAATCGTAAAAAAGGGGATTTTTTAAACAAAAGTACTCGTATTGCCTTAATAATGAAATGTATAAAAAGGATATTCCTTTATGTAGAAAATAAATTCGTTTAATCTGAATAGTCATTTTAATTTAAATAGTCAAAATCCATGTCTGTCTGTTTGTGATGAAGCACCTAAACCGTTCAGACGATTTTCTTCAAAATTGATGTTCCCTCATTGACCTGGGTGAACTCAGAGTTCGGAACAATCGGCATCGTAGCCCAATCGCTTATCTGCGCTCCATGATGTCACGGAAGTTAAGCAACTCGAGACACCTTGGATTCCTAGATGGGTGACCATCTGGGAACCCCGGTTACTAACCGCACCGAATATCAAGAAGCTAGTAGTATCAAAAACAGATTGTAAAGTACAAACACTGTGCATTTATTTAGTGTAGTTCTATCACAATCCCGTAGAACCGTAAATTCCAGTAAACCTTCCACACATTGCTTAGCTGTTTGGAACAAAAGTTTCAAAACCATCCAGATAGTCTCTCACTACCTTTAGACACTTCTCACCAGAATTTTGATTCCTGTTTATCACATATGTGTTATTTCGCGTCACCGTAATGTTCCTCTGAGGCTTAAGCCACCTCATGTAGGCTAGTGTAAACTTCATACCGTCATGGTCTGAAGTATGTTTCGAAACATTTCCTACAACGGACTTCATCCACCAGTTTTTGAAATCGAAAACACTCACCGACTAATTCTGGAATTCGGAGGAAAAAGCTCCTTACCACACAGTGCACTTAAAAGGCAAAGAACACAATCGCCATTCTTATGTTTTATCGGGTGAATATGCGGCATGGCATGGGTATCCATTTATGACAATCATCTGTTACAACCCTCTACCCGTCTCGCCCACATTGCCCGCTCAGTGCGCATTACACGCAATATGTACATTGCGGGTTGCATAATGATTTTGTTTGTAAATGTCACTCCCTTCCCAGTCACCTCTCTACGGGTGTTACCCCCACAGTATTATATTCCCCGCTGTAATTCCCGAATAATAATGGATATCAAGTTTTGTTGAAATGACATTGTTCCAGCGTTGAAGGTTTAAGCTGGAACACGAACACAACATATACTCCCAATTTTTTTATTCACTTTTTCGCAATGGGTACATTTGTAGGCGAAGTTAACTCCAACGGTATTTAAATAATAGTATTACATGAATTATTATTATTATTTATAATAATATTAATAATAATATACATTGTAAGTGGAGTATAGTATCATAAACATGCGTATATTTGCACTCACTTTAGAGAAATATTTTTTTTTGTTTTGAAAAGTTGTAGTTGCTTGATGATAAGTTTGAAAAAAAATGTTTCATACAAAAGTTGAAGGAAATGTTACCCCCTTTAAAACTCATTGGAATCGTTTTTCTATTAAAGTTATATAGAAAACCGAGAAAAAGTCAGCAAATACAGTTTTTTGTGGTATTCCGGAGTTAGGGTAGGGTCTGAGGCAAAAACTTCGGGGTTGCCTGGATACATACAACATGCTCAAATAAAATGTTTTTGTGACCTTTCGCCAGGTAAAATACTCTTGGAGATTGAACTATTACGGTTAAACGTTTTCCTGGGATGTAGCAAATGACGCTTCAAAGAGAGCGTACGTCTCATTTTCATTGAACTCACTAAATTTGCCAAAAGTGAAAAAAAATTAGAAATAATACAAAACTACGTGCTATTTTATCACTTTAAATTTCTTAATGAAATCTGTTATCATATATTGATTACGGAATTAGACTACGTGGAATTTCTTTACAAAGGTAGTTTTCGGATAATTTATTTTCAATTAGATACTTTTTTTGCGAAAATCTCTTCTACAATTTTTTTCTTTAAATTGTTTCTTCGGATAGAGCAAAAGGCATTTAAGAAATACGGCGGATGTCATTTTCGTTGATCTGATTGAATTTTGAGAAAGGGCAAAAGTTAGAAATAATGGGAGGAAAGTGGTATTTGAATTTATTGTTCCAAACGGAAACATTTATTAATTATTTTGTTGGTTTAGAAAAAACGTGCTGTAATATCACCACTGGTATTAGCAGCATTAGTGATGCCAGTTCTACAATGGTGTTACTATGGGGTCGGAGAAAAAGCGGTTGAAAGTTTTCACTGACTACATATGATTTCAAAGCAAAAATACGGAAGTCGTCCTTTCCAGTAATAACCCATTTTCAGGCAGCTGGCGATAGACCTGCGAAATCTAGAGGCTCTGCCAAATGATAGGAATCGCACATCTTCTATACGCTCTGTCTTTACAGAAGTATCTGCCAACACTCTATTGTTGATAACAAGGTGTCAATAATTAAACAGGTTACAACCATTGTACTATAAATTTCTAACTCAAATCTTACGATCAATCTTACGATTGAAAAATTTTTGTGACGATACAAAAATGATTGAAATTAATATTTCACTTGTGAGAGCCTGTCAAAATTTGACGGTGAGATCTGAGATAAATATAAAATACTGTGCCCAGACTAATGTTCACAATATGTTGCATTGTTTGGATCTTTAGGGTATAACGAAGATATTCTGTGATGTGGAGTTCACAAAATTTTGAACACGTATGGCTCGTGATCAGGTGGCAATGCAATATGACCCGCATATTGCAATAATACACCAAATGACACAAAAGAAAGAGCGCTATCATACTGACGGATATTATTTATAAAGTTTTTTGATGTGTCATCATCTCCTATCAACAAATTTGATTACTTCGGGCATATTGCTCGAAGGTAAACTTATTTTCCCATTTAAGCAGCAGAATAAACTCGTTTGCAGAATTTCTCTCTCATGGGAAGTACAAAGCAGAACAAAACTGACATTTCATAGACAACGACCCAACAGAAAACGTAATGACCTCACTATCACGACACCACTGACTTTCTCTTTCCCTGCGTTCAGTTAATGTACGTTTGCGTCTTTTGGGGCGCCTGGGCAACGATTCGGAATTCGACATAACCTTTGAACAACTTCACTACTTCAGTACAACCGAGCAAAACCCACTGTCTGAATGTTCTCTACAAAATACCCCACAAAAGCAAATACATGCAAACTGTCAACGCCACAATGCAATTATTACACTGAAACAAAACCTTGACGAATTGTAAACAATCTCAACAATCAAAACAAAACATCAAGCAGCGTGGACTCACATCTATGAACTCATGTATATCGATTTTGAAACTGTCACCCTTTGAAAGAAAACAATTGACTATTGATAAGCGTACTATTAAAGAATGATTTAATTAATTAATTTACACCGTAAATGTTGGTGAATGAACAGAAACAATATCTGATAACACATCTAGGATCACATTCTTTCATTTCAAGGAAGAAATACAGGTCAGTAGAAGCTCTAAACGAAGCAATGGCAGAATACCTTACTTTTTTAAATATATAGATTTTTAGTCTCAATATAAGCGTGAAGCACTTAAGTTGAACGTAATGTGATTTGTTACCTTTTGGAGTTAGTAACATTATCAAAATAGATGCCTTACCTGTAATATTAAATATTAGAGGCAGCAGATTGTGCGAAATTGCATAATAGATTGAAGTTGCGCAAGAATAGGATAGTCTATAATAAGACACAAAATTTCTGTCATAGCTAGAACGATATTTCAAATCAATAAGTAATGCAATTTAAACATTTAAAAAAGCATTCAATCAATAACATTTTCACTTGCAGCGCTCACTTTCACGCTACCACCTTCCTCTCTCAAATATCCCTGGTTCGAATATTTTATAGTACTTGGTCCTGCAAATACATCAAGGGCATAGGACAAGTCTACCGTGGGTTTGTCTTTCCGCCAGCCGGTTGATTCCACCAGACTCGGATGTCGCTCATCATATTCTGAAGTCGCGATAAAAGTGGCGCCGTGCGTGCTTGTAGGCACAGCCAGAGAGGAGGGTCGGGCGCCCTGCTGGGGCAGCGGACGCGCCCTCAGGGCGAGGCGGGGAGGGGCGGGTAGTGTGGGGTTGAGAGGGGGGGGGGGGGGGGGGGGGGGGGGGGGGTGAGCGGGCGGGGGGGGCGGGGGGCGGCGGGGGAGCGCGGCGGGGCGGGGGGCGCGGGGCGAGGCAGCACGAGATGGGGTTGAGCTCGGTGGGGAGGGGCTTGACGGCGCGGGGCGGGGCGGGGCGAGGCGAGGCGGGGGGAGCGCGGCGGGGCGGGGCGGCGGGGCGAGGCGGTACGGATGGGATTGAGCGTGGCGGGGTGGGACGGGGCGGGGAGGCACGAGGCGGGATGGAGCGTGGCGGGGGGTCGGCTCGGGGCGGGGCGGCACGAGGCAAGGTTGAGCGCGGCGAGTTGTGGCTTGACGGCGCGGGGCGGGGCGACACGAGGCGGGAATGAGCGCGGCGGGGCAGTCGGCGCGGGGCGGGGCGAGGCGAGGTTGTGAGGGGCGCCGCCAAAAGCGAGCCCGAGTGGCGCCGAGAGCGGTGCTCGTCGGAGTGGGCGGGGCAGAAGCGGGCGCCGAGGGTGCGGACGCGAGTGGAGCGGCGGCGATGTCGGCGGCGGGAGGTGGCGCGGAGTGGCAGGCGGACGTAACCCAATGTATGGTGAACGCACATTACGTCAGTTCCTACTTTCCGCCCTCCCCGCCCCTCGCGCGGCGCCCTTTCAAGCCCCAGCTCCGCCCTCTCACGCGCGACGCCAAGTCCACCCCACACGCCACACGGCGCCGGGGAGCGAAAGGAAACGGAATTGCGGGGAAATAAGGACGATGCTCCAAAATAACGTGGAGAAATGACGACGAGAGATCATGCGTACAAAATAACTCAGGTACCACAAAACCCAAAAACGTGGGATGAATAAAAGAAGATAAGAAATTTAATTTAAAAAACGAAGTAAATATGTGACAATACTATTGGAAAACAAAAAAATTAGTGAAGTAATGTGGAAAGTAATTAAAATATTAACAAGAGGTTAAAACTGTCACAATGTCTAAGATTTTATATTCGATGAAGGTAGTAAAGAAATGAACAACACAACTAATAATTTCAATAACTATTATTTAAGTAGAATTAAGTATAGTACAAATGTTGACAAAGAGAATCAAAATATTTTTATAAATTTGCATTTTTAACCAAAAAAAGGAAAGAGTGTATTACTGCAGAAATGTTAAAAGAATATTATGAAATATTAGAAGTGGCATTCTTTCAAACTAGCGGAAATCCGTGTCATTAAATCGCACGGAGAGTTAAAGCCGAATCCTTTTTACTGTCCTGGATCTTTAGTTACCTTCTTTATCTGTTCAGACAGGAAAACGAATGCATTCTATTGTGATCCTCTCCCTGTCTGACTGGCGTGGCCTGATCTGGGCTGCCTAACATAACCATAACCTGACCTGATCGTCCTGGCCTGGCCTGGCCTGGCCTGGCCTGCCCTGACCTGACCTGACCTGACCTGACCTGACCTGATCTGACCTGACCTGCTCTGGCATGCCGTGTCCTGCCCTGCCCTGCCCAAATCCATCGTCCTCCTTGCCACCGCCCTCGACCAGTGCGGCCTTGCCTGTCCCCGATACTACCCGCCTTACCGCCAGGTTATGCGGGATGTCGACATTTCAAAAAAACAAAAAAAGAATTTTTATTTTTTTAAATCGTATTATAGTTTATATAATATATCTGAAAATCAAAACTACGCATACAAATATCTGACTTACAGCTTTCAAACGAAATCTCATTGTCTACGAATCACTGAGCAATTCATCCGGATAAGATTGCAACAAGTTATAGGGAATAATACATGCACGATAATGAATAATCCCTAGAAAAAGGGATTTTTCAGCATGGGAAACTTCCACGTAATAACAATTAGAAGTGACAATTAAGAAAGCACTCAATCTATGCCAAAAAATATGCTCAAAAAAAAAAAAAAATTAAAATCACTGACTTAAGGAAATACAACGGGTACACAAATACAAAATTGAGAGTAATAATAGATATTAAATTATATTTTAAAGACTAAAAATATAAAACTGAAAATATTTATACTTTTATTTTAATTGCTAAGCAACAATACTAACTGGAGTTCAAAAAACATAGGATAAAACTCCAAAATCAACAAAATACAGACATAGGGTAACAATTAATGCAAGGTAATTTCCAGTGCTAGATATGTAAAGAAATAACTGTGATATACTGAAATATACTGGAACAACTGAAATATATGGTACATTCATATTTTAGACAAATTTAAATTATTATATTACAAGGTTAACAATCACATATATTCTGTTAAAATTTATACCGTTTTGGACCACATTGTGGCCCCATCATCAGGTAGAAACTGTAATATATACAAAATTTCTTTACAATAACAAACAGACAGATAGTTCAATATTAGATTTTTTAATTTAAAAATTTAACATAACAATTACATTTTTTGTTAAATAAGTGCGTGAATAACAACTAATAGTAGAAGACAAAGTCACAATTTATTAAGGTGAAACACTTTCCATCTAACAACACATATCCACAATGAAAATGTTCACGTTAAAATGTTCGTCATAATACAGTAGGCAACTACATTTCTGCAGGAACAGAACTGGTGGGGAGCTAGAGGAGAGTAACGCTACATAGTTAAAAAGGAGAGTGAATCAGTTGTGCCAACTGGTGAAGTTAATTAATTAGATTTTCAAAATACTATTATATTGTACATTTATATTTGTGTGGTAAAATTTAACGGAAGATATGTGATTATTATCCCTTCGATGTACTAATTTAAAGGTTTGTAAAAATTGAGGTACACCAATGGAAAAAATACAAATTGAAGCAATTCTGCGATACACTCGCTTCTACCATTGTAAATATTTTTAAACTAAAAACCTAATATATAGACATTATTATATTGACATTTTCCTCCTGGAGACAATGAAAGATCTCACAAGGCACGAACAACACGGGATTTGCTTCGTGGTTTTGGCTGTAAGGTCTTGCACCATCCGCCGTTCAGTTCTCATTTTGGCCCTGCGACTTTCACGTGTTCGGGCAGGATCTTTTTTTTTTTAATTTGTTGCGTCGTTGACGCAACGCGTCTCTTTACCCCTTGTTGGGCGTTGAGCGCATTCTTTGGAGTAATCCTCCGTTACTGAGTAATAGTAATTACTATTCTAGCGAAGTCTCATCACGTCGCAGTCAGTCAGTGCCTTTTATCCCTTCGGCCAGGAGCTCAACGCCGTCAGATCCCGGGGTTTCTAGCCCGATCACCCAACCAGGAACCCGCGAGTCTCGAATTCGCTTAACCTCCGTGACTTCACGGAGCGTAATAAAAGAATTCGGCCAGCGGCGCAGGCAGTTTAAAGAACATTTGGGAGGAAACCAATTTTTCAACAATGACCAGATTTGCTCACCAGTTCTGTTCCTGCAGAAATGTAGTTACCTACTGAATTATGACGAACATTTTAACGTGAACGTTTTCATTGCGGATATGTGTTGTTAGATGGATCGAGGATCTAGGAGCGATTTTCCATCATCAAGCATCGAACGATTAGTGAAACGTTCAAAGTTCTGCAGCGAATGAAAGAGATTATATAGAGAAATAGTGTCCGGTTTGTGTGTCATTTTGTATTGTACCACACTTATCAATAAAGTGTTGTTTGACCTAAATATTTCGGTGTAATTTACCTTTTGAATTCCATATGTATATTCAACATTTACTACTTGTAATTAAATATCCAATCTGATATTTTAGCTGCAAGGTAAAACCTCTTGTAAAAATGTCCAAGATCATTAAATAAATAACTCAAATAATACACCTTATACAAAGGTCACAATGTGAAGCGTAACCAACGGTTGCTCCATGGATATTTCTGAAAGAACTGAGATTTACATAATTTCTATTATATACATTTATTAGCATCATCTCATAATGTAAAATCAATGTTAAACACCAACCCCTTTCGACTGGAACACTTTCCTCAAATATCTCTAATTCGTTCATTTCTACAAACATACATTTTCTCAGCGTGAATTCACCCACGTGAGTTATGTTCTTGAATTGCTTTGAGGCATTCGTTACTCCAAAAACAGAATACAGTCATAATTACATATATAATTCATACAAGTGAAATTAAAAATATATTAACCAACAAACAACATATGTTAGTGAATGTTGCGATAAATGTAACTCTCTTTTCCACGTTGCTTGGTAAACAATAGATCTGATGGCAATTTTTCGCTTTGAATTGGTGCAATTCGGCACCCAGCGAATTTGTGAGTCCATAATTGAAGATTTTAACACAAAATAGCTATTATATTATGAAGTGTAAGTAACTTTCTTAACTCGAAGACGTTAGCCCCACTCAAAGACGCGCGTGACTGTATACGTTCGCTGAAGAAAACAGAAAACCAACCAGTTCAGACAGAAGAATCTTTAAAAGTGAATGACTGCCGATCAAGTAAGTGTAATGCACAAACATATGGCGCCGCCTAAAAAGTCAAATAAGGACCTGAAAGAACCTTTCTAGTGGCATACGACTGGCTTTGACCTCGAACGGACGGACAGACAGACACGTTTTGCCATCAATCGATTTTTCGGTATCAATGGATTCTGACTACTTGTTAGAGAAAGACATTTTGAACATATAAAAACGAGTTTTATCCACTTTTTCGTAATCAGGGCCGACAATAACACTTTTTTCTGTCGGAGAAGCGACTACCTTACCCAAGTAATAAGCACAAAGAATGAGCAAGGAAAATTATTTACTACAAAACGGATACATAGTTATTCTTCATTTTTAATTCAATAGAACAAAGTACGCTTATATAAAATGCGCAAGGACAATTTTGTTGAAATTTGTATTTTTTTAAATTAACATCGCAAAACTACAACATTGAGGACAGATGTTTATATAATCGTAAACTGGAGGCGTGAGGTCTCTGGGGCCGTTTGGAAACGTAAACGCACGCCCTCTTCTTGGCGAGGTCTCAGAACGTTTGTTGTTTATAGTACCTCCTTATGTCTTTCTGACAACACTAAAATGCGGAGCATGGGATCAAGTTCCTGTCGTTCACCTTTCGGCGTCTGTTGAAGTTTCGGAGCGGCCTCGTAGACCTCACATCACAACTTTTCCTGCCACTACGAATACTTAAAGATTAAGGAATAGGAGGGGAACCCGCGTGCCATAACTACACTAAGGTACATGAAAGCAGACAGCTCTGCACTCTGTGGCCAGAATGGACACTTCTTGATTATTGCGGTATCTGGCACAGGTGCACGGTACCGAATCTACTTCTTGGACTTCAAAAAGTAGATAATAACCTCTCTAGTATCACGTATTTCGCTGTTTGCTCTCTACTCTAAAAATGCCACAGGAACAATTTAAATGGGGGGAGAATCAACTGGAAATTTTATAAAAAATATTTTCTTATATTATTCATAAAATATATTCTCAAAACATTCTCATGTGATCATATACAGGTACAGCAGAATAATCTGGTGTTCTACACATATTACACCGTTCTAAACGGTTATCGACGTACAAAACTATATATCTGCATTAATAGAATTATAAATCTATCTCCTACACCTTCACAGCACTGGAAAATGTAAAATACACAAAAAAAAGAACAAGCTTGCATTATTGCATACACATTTAACGATACACCAAAATTGTTTATGTATTTATTAAGTTACTTGAAAGGACAGTACTGGTTCAAAGCATTTTAGCATTACGAGTACACAACATTTCTAAAGAATTAATACCCGTTCTAAAGGCCCATTGGCAAATCTTAATTACGCACTCGGTCACACTCTCACAGGTTGTCACGTGCGTTGCGGATCACTGGTTGCTACGCGTCCTCACAGAGACTCTCCTGCTCATCCCGCGACTGACCGGTGTGGAAGGGCAACATTCCCAAGAGCTTCCACCAATTCCCTGGGACATTCTTGGGCATTTCTTACATGGAGAACGGTGTATGAGCGCTGCTTGAAACGATTTTCATTCATCTGCCACGGCGGCAATCAGACGAATTTCACATTGTTGTCTGTGCTAATAGAGACATTTATAAAGCCATCTGTTGTTGTGAACATACATTATTACAGCATTTCTTTCATGCGATAAATAAAATTGTGAGATCCGATAATATTTCTTTTAGAAAAACTATTAGTGCTAAAACAGGGCGTACGTAAATACGGGAGTTTCTCGCCCGTATTTTCACCCTAAATTAGGCAAAAAGTACTCAAATTTTCGAAAAATTGTACGTGATCTTATTTCAAAATCTATTTTTAAGGAACAGATTTCATCAAGAAAAATCTCTTTCTTGAACGATTTAGTTGTAGGAAGACTCCGAAAAAATTTTGAACTTTAGCAATTTCCAAAAAAACAATTTTCAAAGAACGTGAGACCAGCACCATTCCTTTCAACGTCCTTCACACTATCCAAAAACAAAATGTAATAAAAAACGGAGCAATTTTTTAAGAAAATTGGAAAATATCCCTGGGGCTTCATGTAAAGTACACCCCAAAATTAAAATTCAAAGTTTCAAATTCCAGGGGTCATCATATCAGTCAGATCGATGGGGGAATATCAATTTTGGAGAAAATCTGCAGAACGATTTAGCCGCAAGGGTTGTTCAGAGACGGACGGTCAGACGTTTTGCCGTTATTCGATTTTTCGTTATCAAGGGCACATAAAACAAGGATTCTGCCTACACCAAGTGATAAAGGATTTTTTTCTACATTAAACGACCGGATTTATCTACTTTTTTGTTACCAGGGCCCTGTAATAAGAGTTTTTCTGCCGAAAATTCGTCGTTTTTTCGAGTAGCATACGATAACTCTCTATTCCGTAGCAAGAAAGTAAAAAGTAGATGCCATGACTTCTTCCTCAACCCTCGAATTAAAACAAATCCATTTCATGTACGGTACAATAGACATTATTGGTTGAAGATCAACATAACAGAATGACTTGCACTCTGGATCAGATGTAGTTTGCCTTTATAGTCTTTGCCATGATTGTGAAACTATCATAATCATACAACGAATATCGTAAATATCATTGTCACAAAGTGCAAATGTTTGATCCCTTCTCTATCGGAGAGAAGAAACTTATGTTAAACGAAAATAAAGATGTTGAATCAATCATAGCATTCATGACTATGTACTTGCAAGGAAAATACAATTTACCTATGTATTTGCAGTTAGTATTTTCCACGTTCTAAAGTATAAAAAATGACCATTTAATTTCACCTAACTTTTACAAAGCTATTAACAAGACAAGGACAAGTGGAATTAACAATTAATTCCATAACGGTGAGACGTGAATTTTATTAAGGCTCATTTCTTAAATCTGTAATTATTGAATTAGATACACTACCATTACTTTGGTAACACCATTTATTACAAACGTACATAAACTGCTTACTCTAGATACGCCCTTTAATTTCTTCCAGATCTTCAGTTTAGTTTGAAAAATCTGCATATCCCAATATGAATTAAATTTAATACTTGAAAGTTGAAAACATGTTATTTTTTCTACCACCTCATTACTGATCGGAAATTTACTGTATCTGTTCAGTAAATTAGTAGTTAGAAATAAACGGGTCAATGGATGAATGGACCACTAGATTGATCGTTTGTCTTGTAGTGCAAACGTACTATAATAAATGTTATGGTAGATTGTATTGTTTATAACGGTTGGTAATGAATGTTCGTTATTGGTTTTATATTCATAAGTTGTGGATGATATTTGGTGAGAATACTTTTCGAATTCGCCTTGTATTTTTCTGTAGAATTGTTGGGTTTACTGTAATGGAGAATTTAAAAGGTTGTTATTTCATAATTTTCGCCACGGAGTAAATTTGAATGCAATAGTACATCAAGGTGTTTTTTAACAATTTTCTTATACGCGGATTAGCGTTTTACAAAAGATTTTAGTATAATAATAAGCTATTAAGGCTAATTTGTATTAGTCTTAATACGAGCGAGGCCACTTCCTCTGGTAACCTCAATTTCAATTTATGTAATATGTGGTTGGGGTGATTTGGAGGAATAGTAGAGGGTTAGGAATTATATTACGTTAAAAGAGGAATTGTATTATTAAGGTGGTCTGAATTTATCTTTGAGGAATCTGGATTGAATTCTTCTTTGGGTGTAGGTTTTTCAAGTAGGAAATTACTTGAGGCTGACGAAGACGATAAAGTTCGTAAAAGTATATGAGAAATGAATTGGACTGTTGTGGAAAGATCAAAAGTCAAGAGTGTTGATCTTTTAGCATCCCGACGTGTTTGCAAAACGTTGAAAATAAACTCGACTCATTTGTACGTGAGAACATGTGGAGAAGGAAAGTACGTGATGCGAATATGATGAAATAAATTCTATGAGGCATCGTAAATGTTTACCACCCGAATGATTAGGCAAGCTTATTTCTTATTTCTGTTTTGTAGTTTCCCGTAAGTAAGCGTGCAAGTAGAAGTGCATGTAATAACAATACTTCTACCCCTCAAAATTAATTCTCTTAAAAGTGAGGGAGGCTGATAAAACAGCGTGAGCGCCGGAGTAGAGCAGAGGTGTGAACCAGGTTGCAAGAGCGAAGACCGCACTGTCGTGTAGCGACGTGCGTTACCACCAAATGCGTTGATTGTAAAATTGCTTTGGTTATAAAATTAATTTCTAGCATGAACAATACTAACTGAAATAATCAATTATTTGCATGAATGAAACACAAATACCACGAACATAATTTAGTTTGCTCCATTAATAAATTTACATTATTTTAATTCCAGAATTGTGATTAGCGGGATAGCAGGGCTATTGAGAGGTGGCGGCGCCAATAGAGCTCTATTAAATTAGAAGCATAGTTATAGAATTATATTGTACTGTAGTAATAATAAATGCATTTTGAGTAAAACGAATGTTTAAATGAACCACGTAAATGATGATTGACGTATCACTCATTCATCTCTTCACATTGTTCAGAACCGACTCTTTCTAATAACCACAATTTTTCATGTCGAAGGAACCGGTACCGTAATCGTCCGATTTACCCATCTCGTATCTAATTGAAATATATATTTGTAGAGTAATAAACATGCAAGATATGTAAACTTAAACTCTATAACGACTACAAAGAACTAAACATTTGTTGTAGAAAGTTACAATTTTCGATAAATGCTCAATTCTATGAAAGCGAGACCTGCACCACTTTCAAGAGTTCTGTACGCTATCGGAAGACAAAGTTTAAACTAAAACGGAGCAATTGTTTTAAAAATGTGAAAATTTGTTGAAGTTTTATGTAAAGCCACCCCAAAATCAAAATATCAATTTTAAACTCGCAGTTTCTCGAGTTCGTTCTTATCGATCGGGGAGTATCAATTTTGGGAACATTGGCTCAACGGTTTAGAAGCGAGCGTTGATCACAGGCAGAAGGACGGACAGGTAGACGTTTTGCCTTTAATCGATAATTCCGTATTTTGTGATATCTTGTTATCCTGTAATTAACTGCAACATGCCACAGACCCGCGTACATGTGAGCTCACCTCCTGCAAGGTGTACAGAAAATTGAATGAATATTTCATTTTTTCTTCCGAAACCTCTTCATCTTCCTAATTGAACCTCCGCTCTTGGTTCAATCTCTCCGATGTGATTCGACTCGTTTCATGAGGGAAATTGATGCTTTCGCTGCCAAAAGGAGAATAATTGTTGCTTGTTAACGCAGAATCTTTGCGTCCGCCGCGCCGTTGGCAAAGAGAATCCGAGAGAGGTCGCGAGCGCTGTCTCCCTGCGCTCTTCTTTCGCAGCCATCGAGTGGCGTCGCGTCGCCTCGCGTCGCGTCGCGTCCGCGCCCGCCCGACGCCGCCGCTCGATACGAGCGCCGCAACGCGCACCGCCGCCCCACGCGCCGCCCCGTGCCGCGACGCCCAGCGACGCCCAACCGACGACCCCTCGCGACGCCCCGCGCCGGTGCAGGGGGCACGTGGGGGCAACGGCGGACGCCTCCCTCCTCTCTTTCTCCCTCCCTCCTTTCTTTCTTTATTTGTTTCCTTTTTTCTTTCTTTCTTTCTCTTTCCTTTTCTTTCTGTTTCCTTTCTTTGTTTTCTTCTTTCTTTCTGCTTCCTTTTTTGTTTCTTTCTTTGTTTCCTTTCTTTGTTTTTTTGTTTCTTTCTTTCTGTTTCCTTTCTTGTTTCTCTCTTTCTTTCTGTTTCTTTTATTTCTTTATTTGTTTCCTTTCTTTGTTTCTTTCTTTTTGTTTCCCTTCTGTGTTTCTTTCTGCTTGCTTTTTTCCTTTTTTCCTTCTGATTCTTTCTTTGTTTCCTTTTTTCTGTCTTTTTTGTTTTCTTTCTTTGTTTCCTTCTTTCTTTTTTTTTTTTTTTCTTTTGTTTCCCTTCTTTGTTTCTTTCTGTTTCCTTTTTACCTTCTTTTCGTAATGAGTTACTGTTTCATTGTTTAGGACTTTTATCATTAGAAGCTTTCTGAGCCCTGAGCGACTGTTTCGTCTTCCAAGGCTTCTCAAATATTAACAAAGCAATTCGAATCCGTCGCCACGCGTAATCGCTTTGTGAGAACTCCGGCCTTCTCTTACATACTGCCGCCTTCCCAGAAATAAGTTAAATGTCTTCATTTAGAGCCTCTCGACCTACACAACAATATTGTGCTTTCGTAGCAACAGGGAAATGTTGAAATAGTTCTTCGAAAATGGTACGTGCTCACCTGTGTCCCTGCGAAAAGGACCGCAATAAAAAAGAAAATGTTAAAAAAGTATGTGTTCTACCCATACTCAAAACTGAAAATAGTTTAACACATACGTGCATAAAATGACTGTAATATACTGCTAGCAACATTTATTGCATTATATCTTACGGATATAAATAAAAACTATTCCTCCAGTTCCACGGCAACGGCCTATGGCGTCTGCCGTTGATCCCATCTCCCCCAGCGCCCAAATGGTTACGGCGTGGGACTGTTACGGGAAAGTGTAACGAATAATGAGACTAGCCCTATATTGTCCTTTGATCCAAACGAAGAGAAAATTTAAAGAACAGTTTTGGAGCAGTTTTGACAAAAAAATTAAAAGGGTCTATATTACATACAAAATTTCGAAAGAAACACTCATTTTTGAAATATTGTATATGACCTTATATGAAGTCATGTCATTAAACAGTAGATTTGATTCAGGAAAAATCTCTGTCTTAATATTGTACTTGTAACACTTATCCTATTTTTGAAAAACCCCGTCCCTAAGTCAAATTTCTTTGAAAAATTTCGAGGCGTTTTTGAGAAAATTACGTTTAAAGTTTCGGTTAATGCGAAATTTGAAGTTCTTCTCTCAGAAAACTTTTGAGTTTTGGAGAAACGTCTTTGGTAATCATTGAAAACACTTCGACTAACAAATGCATTAATGTATACAAATTGTTGGTAATATTTAATATTAATGACGCAAGAGATATTTCAAGAAAAATCATTTGTGAAAAAAAAAGGGTTAGTCCATTAAGCACTATCAGTTAAACAAATTTAAAGAAAGTTCGGAGCCATTTTCAAGAAAACTTTTGAGTTTTCAAAAAAACTTTATAAGATATCATGTGAAATGCTTGAACTCACAAATTTAGTAATGTTTGCAAGTTGCCGTTATTGTAAATACTAACGACGTGTGCGTAATTGCAAAAAAATTACATTTCTGTAATTTTTGAAAAAACTAAAAATAAAGCAAAATAATATTTATAAAATATATTAACTTACAGTTTGATTAACATTAACCGCACCCAAACTAAAAAAAATTGGAGCCATTTTTACAAAATTTTTGTTTTTGATATTATTTAATATTGCACATATTTCATGCAATATTGAACGAAAACTGGTAAAAGTTTCAAAAAAATTGCATGATCTCAATGAAAGAACTAATTATGGAGAACAAATTTCATTTGAAGGAAAAATCTTCTTTATATTCTCTCTCATTTATTTCAAGGAAAAATCTGTCTATAATATTGTAATTGTAAGAATACGAAAAAATTATTTTGCAGTTTTCGAACATTCAGATTTTACAGTGAAAATCGAACCTATGCCACCTTTACAAGTGTATTTCACTCTATTCTTTCAATAAATTTAAATTAAATATTTTGTACCCTTCTTAACAAAAGTTTGGAAATGTCCCAGAGGTGTCATGAAAAGTACCCCCAAAATTTAAAGAACGTTTTTCAACATCTTTGAGTCGTGCCAGATTGACCGGGAAATATACATTTTGGAAAAAATGCTATGAATAGTTTAGGCGGTAGTGTTGTTCATAGACGGATGGACGGACAGATGATAAGCAGACATGTTGTGGAAAAACAACACTTTTGGGGTATCAGGGGACCCCAAATTGAGTAGTTTCGTTGAAATCAGGAAATAGATTTTTCCAGAGCATTACATAACTTTTTCTATACTAGGTATATTTCTCTGTTTTACGAGAGAGTACGTATACGTGTTAAGAGGTAGTGTATACGAGAAAGTAAAATGTGCATGCACAAGTTTTTGTAAAAACTAGTAGTTTATGCGTAATATCTGTTTGGAATTATGCAGTTTATTTGTGCTTGTTTTGTTTCTATGTGTTCCTACATGCATTATCTGTTCTATTGATCTCAGTGAGTTCATGCTCCGTTTCTCTGGTTCTTCTTCCTATTCTAAAATGTTTTTTGTGACGCGTTTTTTTGTGATTTTCAATTTAATGAGAATTAAAACATATTCACCTAAACATACAAAATAATTTAATGTTTACGTATAATCGCCTTCAAAACACAAATCAGACAAAGTTTGTGAAGTTTTAAAATCTTAAAAATTAAGGGAAAAAGATATGGATGTGTTAACCAACTCAGGGGAATCTATTGTAGTTGTAGAAGCTTTTGTGTCAAAATGTTCCGAAATAATTGAGAATGATCTTATAATAGGAATAAATAATAACGCAGAAGAACAGCTTACAGGTGATCATTTATGTTCATACTTGAAAACAAATCGTAAAAATATAGCTGTGCTAAATTCTAATTTCGCATTATTCATACCTGCATATACTTTTAATGTCTGTTATTATTTTGCATTTACATCATTACCAGTGCATATCCCGTATGGAGGTAATATACAAGGCCATTGGGTGTTGGGAATTTTTGAACGGAAGTATAACATTAACAGCTACTACTATTCAGGTAAGTCCAATGCCAGATATTGTAAGAACATATTTGAACAAAGCTAGGTATGGAAGAAATGAGGTATGAAAGAAATTTTCAACACATGAAAATAGCAGTTTACAGCGTCGGTGACGCTACATTCAACTAATAAATTATTTTTTATTATTCATTAGTCAACTTTTGTATCACGTATGCCCAATAAAATCCTAAGTAGTTGTTGAAATTTCAATTTTCCCGGCATTGTTGCAGGGCATTATTTCGTCATGGAGGAATAGAGAATTCTGTTTGATATTCGTACGTTCGTTTAGTGAAATCACAACGGCAGCCACGTGACCATTACAGGGTTGTGTGAGCTGTGCGTGGAAGTGGAGTCATTATAATTTCACATGTTTATTTTTAGTGATATATCGATTGACTACGATTCAGTTTTTCAGAACGGGAATATTTTGGTGGCGAAAATGAAGCTTCAAGAAGCGCAGATGAGAGTGATAACAGTTTTTTATTGGACCATTTGGAAATAAATGAGGTAAAGAGAAATAAAAGTGTACTGGGCGTACACAAGCATACCTACTCAAAACTTTCACAAATTAAAAGGTACTCACCAAAAAAGCAAAAACTCCATTGCAATGCATCAACTATTTTTTGATAATCACGTTATTTCGTTAATTATTCACATACATGCTCTTAAAGCAAGGAAACCTCGGAAGAGAAAGGGATGCACTTTTAACGATATTGAAGCGAGAGTACTTGTTTTCGGAATATTGTATTTGATTCGTATGTATTTATTATGATGGATTTGTATTGAAATGTAGTTTGTTATCCGATTCATTCATCCCCGAGGAACCTGAAAACAAACAGGCAGAATGGATCTTGGGGGGATTTATGAGAGTGTTCGTGGAGAAGAAAACTTGTGGGCCAAACAGGAGAAAACAACATTAATAGCTTTCCTGCAACATATAAGACATATATTTACTAAATAATTTTAAGACAAGTATTCGCATAAAATGCGTCGGTAATTATGCGTCGAAGAGTCCCAATGATGTTTGTATTCAACGCGAGGGCCGAAGGCCCGAGCCTCGTCCAACTTGCACACGTAGCGAAGCGTGACAATTCCGCGGAAAAATGCGCGGTCGCGCACAGTGGCCTAAGACCTTTGAAGAAGTGAGTCAAAGCTTTTGAAGAAGAGAGCCAAAGCTTTTGAAGAAGTGAGCTAAAGCCTTTGAAGAAGTGAGCTAAAGCCTTTGAAGAAGTGAGCTTTTATAAGTATCTGGGAGCAATTTTTATTTGAAACAATGATGTGCAAGAAAAAATAAACGCAAGAATAGTAGCGAGAAAAAAAACATCTTTGCACATTTGCAGCTATTTAAAAGTAAATTGTTATAAAAGGGTGCTACACTAAGACTGTACAAGACAGTGATTAGACTACTTGTAACCTGTACCGCAGAAACGTGGACTATAAAAGAAAAAGATACACCGCGCCTTGCGGTCTTTGAAAGACGTATTAAGAGAAGAATATTTGGACCAGTCAAAACGCCCAATGTAAACTAGCGGATTAGGAACAATTCCCAACTGGACAATATACAAAAACATTAAATTTTATCAAAGCCTTGGGATTACGTTGGCTTGGTCATCTTGTCGCATGACAGAATAGTGACCAAGATCTTCAGCTGGAATCCAGTGAACACCGGGAGAAGAGGTCGGCTTAAAAATGAATGGAAAAATGTTGTCAAAGACATAAGGAAAATGAAGATTGAAAATTGGATTGAGCACTCGAAGAATAGGGACCGGGAGTGGTAGCTCAGTGCATCAACCGATGTCCCTGCAGCGCCTCTCACCGGGAGGTACTAGATTCGAGTCCTGACGGCGGCAGGATTTTCCACACTAGCTTTTCAGCTAGGTCGAATTCAGTCGCTGTCTCGAGGAGAATTCTAGCGACCGGATGCTTGATCGGTAGCTTTCCGTGGTTTCTCCGATCAACACCAGGTGAATGCCGGAGCAGTACCCTACCAAACGGGCCACGGACCGCGCGCGATCTGTCCGTCTTCCTTGTCCTATCCTCTCCCCTTACACACACACACACACTTACACTAACATGTACTACACCACCACATATTTCGGGAGACCGGTCGGGAGCTTAGAGCTTGTCCTGGCTAGGGCGGTCCCCCGCTGGTGGGAGAGTCCTGGTTAGGGGGAAACCCGACCAGCCGACGGTAGGTCGGCGCCAGATCTCGCCATCCAGCGGGGGAAGATCACCACCATCTCTCGAGAAAAGAAACATGCACTACACTAATGACAAAAGCAGTTGACGCGCCCGGAAACACGAAAAAAATCAATCAATCGAAGAATAGGGGGAAATGAAAAAGCATAGTTGAGGAGGCCAAGACGTTCGTTTGAAGGTCGTAGAGCTTTGGAAGATGATTCACATTAAATGCGTTGGCAATTATGCGTTGAAGAGACTCGAGAATGTTAACGCGAGGGCCGAAGGCCCGATCCTTGTCCTCAACTTGGACACGCGCAGGGAAGCGCCACAATTCCGCGGGAAAGTGCGCGGTTGCGCATACTAGCGGCGGCGCGTGTGATTCATTCTCGGAATCGACACGGCGCGTGAATGAATCGGATCACGAATCGGATCACAAACTGCATTTCTACCCTAATTTGTTACATCGTGCAAGTGGTCTGCCAGCCAGCAGATAAAACAGCTGATGATTAACATTTTTGTCTAAAACATTTTTTGACTTGCTGAATCGTTTTTAAAACATTTTAACATTAATTCATGCAATAGTCACCAGTACCATTTAATACAGAATAATTCAGGGAGGAAAGTGTTCTCTATGAGAGCGCAAAATTTACTTTCTCTTGAGTTGCCTACGATTGGATGATGTCTCCAAGAGACCAACGATCTCTGTTGACGAGTTATCTGCACTACCAGAAATGATTGGTTTTCTTGAGATTTCAAAAATAGTGTAACGTTGGTGAGCCTCCCTGTCGATTAGCAAGTCGTTATTTTTGGGATAAATTGTAAATTCATGATCCATAAGCATCGTCGACGATTTATTTCCCTCCTTTTTTCCGTTACAGGTCCTCCCGACTACAAACTCCTCCCGAAAAAATACGTTTACGCCGGAGTGACGTGAAAGGAAACGCAAACAAATTTTTACCTTACAAATATGTTTTTCTACGCCAGCACTTAGCAACTTCTCAGAGGAACCCGAAAAAAACTAGAAATGCATAGACAGTAAATCCTTCACATTCGATTTTCATCTTTCATGATACATTTTCTTTAAAACCTGGAAATCTCTGTACGTTTGCTAGTAATTTGATAACTTCAATTTTAATCCATCATTTTTCCAACATTTTTCAGATTCATCATTTGAATAAGTTGATGTTTGAATAGCTTCTATAATACAAGATATTTTTTGGAACATCATATTTTTATCACAATTTGTAAAGGATAAATATAAGTAAAATATTCAAAAATTATGATATTCTTCTTAAAATTGTTCACGAGAAAATGTAGAGTTTCTCTTGACCTAAGAAGCGGAAATTCTAACAGTGAAAATACCTCCAGCACATATGTAGCTACCAGTGATGTACCACAGTTGACCCCAATATGTGTGGTGCATCTGAAGATTTTTGCCAGAATGACAGGAATCGAGAGGAGAGTAAGAGAGAAGTCCGGAAATGGGAAAGTGGTCATTGTTGTATTTTTATAAATAATGATTGCCAACTTGCAAATTATGACCTACTTATTTCTTGAATTCTACAATCCTGTTTTATTTATATTATTAGTAAAGTATAGACAATCCATATTTCTTAGATTCTTATTCAATAACTAAAGTGTTTTAGAATTATGTTAAATCCATATCGTACATTGGAGGTAAGTACACAAACTTTCTCACATTATTTCTAACTTTTGCAGCTTGAAGTTCAGTATATATAGTAAGTATTGTAATGAAGTAAACATTGTAATACTACGGAAAAACACGAATATTCGTCAAAAAAACACTTATTGTCCGACTTTGGAATATAAAAAGTAGATAAATCGTATTCCTATATTTAATAAACTACTACCTCTAATACGTTGCGTAACCCAGAACGTCGTACGCCTACCATCAGAGAGGACGTAAAACCGGCTGACCCATGTTGTAGATTTACTGCATGTAAAAGACCCTCAAGCCTAAACAAAGCCTCTGATCAAAATCAAAATTTCATCATCCGAGTGATACCCCTTTCTCTCCCAGACAGTAAATTTGCGTGTCCAGGCGGAAGAGAGGCCACATGGTCTGAGCTTCACAACGGAAAGTAAGGAACCACTGAATTGAATTGAACTGAACTGAATTGAATTGAATGATCGAGGCTAAACCGTTCAGACGACTTTCTCCAAAATTGATCTTTGAAAATAATCTGTTAAAATATTTGTGTTCATTTCTTCATTTAAATTTCCTTTTACTTTTTCGGTAGAGAGTAGAGAGAATGTTATATAATGCTGAGTGAAAAAGGCGAACTATTTGTATAAAAACTCATTACAGGGTCCTGGTAAAAAAAAGTGGATAAATCTGATTGCTAAGTTAACAAAAAAATCGCTAACTTGTGATGTGGTCAGAATCCATGTTTTGTGGGTTCATTATGCCGAAAAATCGAATGACGGCGAGACGTTTGTCCACCTGTCTGTGAACAAAGTTAGCGGCTAATCCGTTCAGCCCACTTTCTCCAAAATTGATATTTCGTAATTCATCAAACTGATGTCGCGGCCCCTTGAATTTGAAACCGATATTTTAATTTTGGCGGGTACTTTACCTGAGGCCCCTGGAGACCATTTCCAAATTTTGTACTTCTTCTCTCACGTTGAGTTTCCAGAATCTGTGTTTTGTATGTCCTAGATACCGAAAAATTGATTTACGGCAAAATATTTTTCAGTCTATTCTTCCGTCTGTTCGTTATTCCCTCCGTCCCTTCGTTTGTCAGTAAAGAATGTAAACGGCTAAACCGCAAGTAGAATTTTCACCAAAACTGATGTTCCCCAATCGATCTCACTGATGTCGCGACCCCATGAATTTGAAACGGATATTTGGATTTTTGAAGATACTTTATATGAACCATAAATAACTTTTTCAATGTTTCTCAAAAATGATTCCAAATTTTCTGATTAAACGTTCTTCTCGGAGAGCCAAGAAGAGCGCTTAAAAATGGCACTGATCTCATTGTTGTGAGCGATATTTAAAAGAAAACGTGTAGAGGTTTTGTCACAGAAATAAAACATTAAACAGAAATTTTACCATTTCGAGAAGTGCCATGAACAGATAATTGTCATGAGGAATCTGGTAAGAACTCTAAGAATATTTCTTATACAGTAAGATTGTTTCAATGTGAGTAATTTGTAAAATCTTATACAGTCAATATTATGGAATCCTTCTATCCGAAGAATTCATTAGTATCTGTATACAATATCAATTTGAAAAATGCGTTTAAAATTCCAAGAGATTATTTTTACTGAAATAAAATTAATTTTCATTAAAAATAAATAAATAAATGTGTTAATACTAAATTATTGAAGTTTCAGAATGGACGTGTATAAAAATGAAAAACGAAATATTGCAGCAGAGTGCGGCCAACATAAACTCTCAAATCAACTCCAGCGCACCCACGAAGAAGAGGAACTAGCTTCTAAAATGTAACAAAAGTAGCCATGGTACAATAGCACCCTTCTCAGTTTAATTGTAACGACTATGTAATATTGTACAAATCCATAAAGGTAAAAAAGTGTTTGCCACCAGCAATATTTCTCTGGGTCGAATTTGGAACATAGGCTCTTCCGAGTTAACACGCCAGAAGCTTAATACACTTTAAAATTATTCCACTATCCGGGCGGCTACGTTTGCAATGTTAATTTTTTGCAATTTTCGAAAATAGAGAGTTCGCCTAAAATGGGACCAGCACCAATTATTCTACCTCTCCTACCTTACTTTACCTTTTAATTATTATACATACAAGGAAAACTTGAAAAAATATGGAGTCCTTTTTGAGAAAATAATTGAAAAAATATTCTATACTTCCCGCAACATTACGCGAAAACTACTCATATTTTCGAAAAATTGTATACATAACCTTATATCAAGATCTGCCTTTGAAAAATTTCTTTATTTGTTCTCTGTCATTTCTTTACTAATTACTATTCATTATTAAAAATGCTTTATTCGGGAATAGCTCCTCTTTTTATTGTTGTAGTAGTAGGAAGATGCCGAAAACAGTTTTAGCATTTGCAATTTTCGAAAATGAACAGATTTTAACAAAAGTGAGACATGCGCAGTTCTTTTAAGCGAACTTAAGCGAGGACACAGTTTAGTAAAAAAATAGTGGCATTTTGGAGAAAATATTGTTACGGCTTCATGTAAAGTACCCCTAATAATCAAAACAGTTTAAACTTGCGGAACTTGGAATTCATTTCACTTAATTGGGGAATATCAATTTTGAAAAACGGTTGAGGCGATTGAGTTGACCACAGTCAGACAGGAGGATGATTTCCTGTGTTTTAAGAATCAAGGGCCGACAGCACGTAGATTCTGACTACGCAACATGTTAGAGGAAGTATTTTCTCTGCACATATTTGAACATTTATTTACGTTTTCAATTCTAGGACCCGAATATACGAGTTTTTCTGTCGAAAATTCTTCGATTTCCGCCGCAGCATTACATACTGTCTCCTTAGTACGTTACCATAGAAAGGGGAGAAAGTAAAAGCTGGAATTCAGTCGCCCTCGAAGTATGGCGGTGAACCGACCTCTTCGCTGTATTGCTCTGTACCTGGGCGACAAAATGTATTTCGAGATAATGTTTCGCAACTCGAGTTCAGAGTGTGTTTATTGACAGTTATGGTGTGTTGTTGTTCCATTTCTGTGCAGTATAATATTTCATTTCTTGTTTATAGTCAGTCTCTCTGTATTTGGCGCGACAGCTCGCGTACCATGTCCTACCAGCAGCGTCCCGGTCTCGCAGCCATGAGTTAAGGGCTTACGTGTGTTCTGGTCATCTCAACCTGAAAAGTGAGCTTTCTCATCGTCACACAGCAGCATATACTGACACATTTGCAAGGTGAACGCACATTATAATCTTCATTGAATGAATGATTGATTGATTGATTAATGTTTCCGGGCGCGTCAACTGCTCTGGTCATTAGTCCCGGAAGTGTAGTGCATGTTTTTCTCGGGAGATGGCGGAGATCTTCCCCCGCTGGATGGCCAGATCCGGCGCCGACCAACCGTCGGTTAGTGGGGTTTCCCCCTAACCAGGACTCTCCCACCAGCGGGGCACCGCCCCAGCCGGGACAAGCTCTAAGCTCCTGACCGGTCTCCCGGGATATGTGGTAGTGTAGTGCATGTTAGTGTAAGTGTGTGTGTGTGTAAGGGGAGAGGATAGGACAAGGTGCGGGACAATCGCGCGCGGTTCGTGGCCCGTTTGGTAGGGTACTGCTCCGGCATTATAATCTTGCTCGACCAGAAATCGAACCCGGGGTTGCGTCATGGAAAGCGAGGACGCTGACCAATGCGAAAGCTTTTGTTCATAGTAGTCTAAATTAATTCTTGAAATTTTTGTCACTGGCGTGCTTTGCCGGCAGCTTCTGAGTCCGGCCCGCCAGGATAGCATTGCTTGTGGCAACATTTGAGTTTTTATTCTCAAAATCTATCACACTTCGTTCAGATACTACGAAGATTGAGTGAAAAAAATGGCTTCTGGTATGTTATTCCACTCCAACAGAGTCAACTGCTCTGCAAGGTGAAGACATAGCTGATCTCAACAAAACTCTCGAAAGTAGTTACTCAATTATGGTCCAGAAAGATATATTTCCCAGTATAGATCAAGCAATAATTGATTCCACTGATGCAGTATTCCAAAACGAAAACATTACACATATCGCCGAAGTAACTGCGCCCAGTAACATTCGATTTGTATCAAGATTATCACAAAATCATCTATTCTGTTACCTAGCTTTTAAAAAATTGTAAAATAACGTTTAGATAATGACATGAACTAAGAAATAATCATATTTAAGCTGTATACTCAAAATCATAGTAATTAAGGAAACGACTCTCTAAAGAGGGGGATAAATGCATGAATGGTATGTTCAAGAAGACGAGCAACGACAGAAGTGAGTTTTCTTATATACCATGAGTATAATTATACCCTTTTATGCACATGTTACCTTCAATATTTTTTCGTTTCCATTTACGAATAATTCAAATTTTACGAAAGTCAAGCACATCTTTTCCACTCGAGACATGCATTTCTTGACGTAGTGTTGCTTCTGAAATATATCTACTTTAGTGAGTCTTGCATTATTTTTGTTTCCACGAAATATTTGCAAATAGAAGGTACTGAACATATTGCGGATAAAATATTAGGAGCTAACAAAGTCATGAAAACATTACTTCTCACGAAAAGTAAAGACAGATGTGAGAGAGAATACAGTATGTATAAATATTGGGGAAAGAACTAGTCACTTCTGACACAGTTTTTCTGTCGAGTACTTTTTAGAACTTTTAAACACAAATGACGTTTACATTTTTTTACATTCATAGTCCTAAAAACAAATGTTTACACGTAAAACATGTAACGTTAATTTATTCACGTTAATATTTTATGTTGTTCCATAAGCCAGCTAATTGAACGTTTACTTCCCTAATTTAGTTTTATTCATTCGTTGTTTATATGTAGTTGTAGGTACATGTAATATGTTATGCACATTTTTGTTCATGTTTATGGCCGACTGCAAATACCTTGGCTACGTTTGTGATACAGTATCTTAATTAAACGATTTCGCTCCTTTTCTGTATTCTGATTGGTAGGTGTCAATTTTTAATTACACAGTGGAATTTTAATTGAACGTGTGCTATTAACATAGATCAATGATTTTTCACGGAATTAATGAGCATATTTAGCTAACTAAGCGAAAAACAATTAAATTTTTTCAAATTTTAAATTTGCAAAAATTTAACACAACAATAATTAAAAAAAAGGGCAAAAATGTTGATAATATAGTTTTGTGTCACAAAAACTGAAATAGTACCGGCAAAAGATAAAATCTCACAGCTTATCATTTTGACTGAACATAAATGTTAGTGAATCGAGTTTGTCTTGTCCCGTAGTAGCTCGATAATAGTTTTTAACCCTTTTGAGATTACTAAATAATAGTTTATCTGCGCAATTTGTAATTTCATTAATGTTAAAAAATTCGACAGGCAATCTCAACGTGTTACTCAACTTTTTTGCATTCTCTCGATTGTTCTTTTTATGTATAGTTTTTTTCTTCGTTTTGTGGTCGCTCATGACCTTGCATTTCATTTGACCCATTAAATCCCATTTATAAAACTCAATGTTCGTTTCTTGGTTCGTATTTTATGAGTTACCCTACTGTTTATTCCATTGCTATAAAACTTAATCAACTTATAGCTTGCACTAGTGCCAAGTATATAAGCATATTGCAATGGGAATGTGCGTATGTCTGTCTCACTTGGACGTGCGTTGACGATGATTTTATGCGTTTATTCTGACTTAAACGCCCGTGAACAGAATCTCTATGCAACCAATAGCACCCACACGCATTAAGCGCATTTTCGCTACATGTCATTTTCCCTGCGATTGTGAAATGTCGGCCGGAATTATTATTTAAACGTTATCTCAAACAAGTAATTGTTTGTTTTTTTTTCAAGACAGTGTCATAGCGAATGGATGCCCAAAATTGAGACAGAACGTTTTAACAATAAGATACTTGACAACCATGTCCAAACCAGGACAGATATAAACTCGCGGAAAAGTCTTTCATCTATTAAAATGTTCCAGAACGTAGCGTAAAACGTGATTGACGATCGCATGACCAGTATCATGTGAAGAGCAATAGCAAAGCATTGCTGGGCACACTAGTAAAGCATGAAAAGCCCAAGATTGCATACATATTCTCTTACATCGGGATAATCATACGTAGGAAGACCAATCCTCAAACGCACGGATACATTTTTGTGCTGTTTCCAACTTGCGGTGCTCCGCTGGATGACAAGCCGGGACAAGCCCTAAGCTCGCGACTGGTCTCCCGACAT
The DNA here is from genome assembly GCA_964035755.1 of Teleogryllus oceanicus. Classification (NCBI taxonomy): domain Eukaryota; kingdom Metazoa; phylum Arthropoda; class Insecta; order Orthoptera; family Gryllidae; genus Teleogryllus; species Teleogryllus oceanicus. The sequence continues at coordinate 62,820,323 of CAXIVR010000003.1, read as the reverse complement.
GATGGTAGTGTAATGCATCTGAGTGTAAATGTGCGTAAATGAAAAATGAGGAATAACAAGGAAGAGGAAGGAAAGATCGCGCGCGGTCCGTTTGTTACAGTACTGCTCCGGCATTCGCCTGGTGATGATCGAAGAAATCACTGAAAACTATAGATCAGAGCAGTCGGCTGCTGGAATTCTCCTTCAGACAGCGACTAAATTGATCTAGCTGTGTATCTAGAGTCGAAAATTCTGCCACAGACGAGACTCGAACTCTAGGACCTTCCGGTCAGAGGTACTGCAGTGACATCAGTTGATGCCCTGAGCCAGCTTTGCTGGTCTTATAGGTTCTGTACGACGCAGCACTAGAGGGGGGGAGTCGTTGAAACTGACTTTTAGAAGGGATGATTTATATAATATTATGATGGCATTGCGAGAGCCTATCATGAAGTTTTCGGTTTTCATTGGGTTTAATAAAAGACAGCTTCAGTAGTATATTTCTCCAGAATTTTAAGCCTCCATTAACTTTCTGAACTATTGAGTTCAGTTCCAAAGGGAATCGCTGGTATATAATTGAAGACCATCTGCGAACATTTTATGGAAAAGTATTCAAGACATTTCCTCTGATATTTACGTAAATTAAAATCGCTACGGGTCCTATAATTATTCTAAGACGTATACTCAGGGCAGTTCGAATGGCGGTGGATAGATTTTTCCCTAATACCATAAATTGAAAATTTGAAATTTATGTACTTCCTTGTACTCTTACAGCACATACTTCATCGATAATTGAAAACGGTTAAGTAATAAAGTCGCAATTTCTGCCTTATTAACACACTATCATACTAGAAAAATGATTTTATTCTAGCGTGAATAAATCTCAAATGTTGCCAAATTTGCAGAACATTATGGAAAAAACAAGGATAATTTAACACACGTTTGCCTTGATTACATTGGAGAGAGCTTCAATTTTTTTAAACATTTTCAGTAATCACAGATCAAACCTTTTTAATGTAAAAGAAGTGAATGAAGTAAACATCCAGAGCTGAAGACCATCTAGTTTATCTTAAAAATGCATGAGAATAAGGTTGTAAATCTATAGCCTTTATTATTTAAATACTTGTACAATCAATCATTGTACCTGTAACAGACTAAAATTGTTTGCAATTAATTCTTTTAAAGTAAATACATCACCACAAATTTAACATTTGAGCATCGTCTTACGTCATCGTGCTATTTATAAAATATATTCAAACTGGGTACGTAACTGCACAGTGCTAACTGTGTGCGTGGCATTTAGGAATGTTCATCTTAAGAACCACTTCTTCTTCTTCTTCTTCTTCTTCTTCTTCTTCTTCTTCTTCTTCTTCTTCTTCTACTTACAACCTCCTTATATCAATACATCAATACAGGTAAATAAATCTGAATGGTTTTCGAATTTTCAGCTTTCAAATACTCTTCAAGTTACCTATTTTATTACTAAAAAAATTACGTCAAATCAATTATCTGCCCGTCTATGCGTGCCGATTTAACTCAAAAACTTTTACCCTATTTTTTTATTTTAAATATTCAGTATAATGCAATCCCCAAACCATCTGGGCTTCACTGTGGCGTTGCCATTGATTGATTTTTTCGTGTTTCCGGGCGCGTCAACTGCTTTTGGTCATTAGTCCCGTACGTGTATTGCATGTTATTTCTCGGGAGATGGCGGCTAACTTCACCCGCTGGATGGCGAGATTCGGCGCCGACCTACCGTCGGCTAGTGGGGTTTCCCCCTAACCAGATCTCTCCCACCAGCGGGGCACCGCCCCAGCCGGGCCAAGCTCAAAGCTCCCGACCGGTCTCCCGGAATATGGGATTGTGTAGGGCATGTTAGTGCAAGTGTGAGGATAGAACAAGGAAGAGGAAGGAAAGATAGCGTGCGGTCCGTGGCCCGTTTGGTAGAGTACTGCTGCGGCATTCGCCTGGAGTTGATCGGAGAAACCACGGAAAACTACCGATCAGAGCAGCCAGCCGCTATAATTCTCCTCCAGACAGCGACTGAATGCGACCTAGCTGAAAAGCTAGTGTCGAAAATCCTGCCGCCGTCTTGACTCGAACCTAGCACTTCCCGGTCAGAGGCGCTGCAGGCGTTGCCATGTGAAGCTGGGCGTTGTCACGTGACGCGGGGCGGGGCCGAGCAGGACAGGACGCAGCGGGCAGAGTGGGCGAAGGGGCAGACGGTGAGGAGGACAGCGAGACGGGGGGGGCGGGACGAAGGTAGTTGCAGGTCGGTCATGGCAGTTCAGATAGGACGTGCGGCAGAGGCTGTACTTGAAATTATTTTAATACTAATTTTTAAGTACTTAAATACATATTTCAATATTTGTATTAAAATATGTATTTAAATACATTTTAAAATTTTTTAAATCTATTTTGTATTTGAAAAACTGTATTTTTGCATTTTGGGGCATAGATATTAAGATGTATTTAATACATAAAGTGGGTGTGTTTAAAAAGGAGATACTTAAAATACTTCAAATACAGACGGAGAAGAAGAGAGTTTACAAAAAGCTTCTTTTCGTTTGATTCCGCTAGTGAATGCGCCTCATTGAAACAAAAATAAAAGGTCCTTTCAGTTGTTGAATTTGGATTCTCTTCATTTTTAAACGATAAATTTTTATCATTAAAACTGCTGGATCCAACAGTAAAAAACATTTATTCGTTATAGTGGATGACTGTTTTCCTATGGAGATTTTATACATTCGCTAACTAGGAGTTTATTGTCTGAAAATTTGTTTGAAAAAATTCGTTTTGAAAGGAAATTCCAATTATTTGTGTTAGACATATTTTTGATCTCGTTTTAATTTGAAAATGTTTATACATATTGTTACAATACATTACAATAGTTATTGTTCAGAAATTTGTATGACAATTACTAATTTACTGTAACTAACAATTACAACATATTGTTGCAAAAAAAATATAAAAAATTATGATATACTTGTTTATTTAAATTTAAATACTAAATTTAAAGTATTTTGCCCATCCCTGGAGACAGTCAATGCGTGATGAGCGGGAGAAACAGATAGAGGGGAAGGGAGTGGATGGGCGGGGCAGGGGGTGAGAGGTGTTTAAAGCAGATAGGGCGTGTGGGAGAGATCGACGAAGCGTGGGGAGCGGGAGGAATGGATATAGCGGAAGGGGCTGGAGAGCGGGGCGGGAGGTATGGACAGGAAGCCATGTCCGCACGGTGCGTGCGAAGGACGTAACGTTATGATTTGATTTGATTTTTTCGTGTTTTCGGGCGCGTCAACTGCTTTGGTCATTAGTCCCGTTAGTGTAGTGCATGTTTTTTCTCGGGAGACGGCGGTGATCTTGCCCTGGTGGATGGTGAGATCCGGCGCCGACCTACCGTCGGCTAGTGGGATTTCCCCCTAACCAGGACTCTCCCACCAGCGGGGCACCCCCCTAGCCGGGACAAGCTCTAAGCTCTTGACCGGTCTCCCGGAATATGTGGTAGTATAGTGCATGTTAGTGTAAGTGTGTGTGTGTAAGGAGAGAGGATAGGACAAGGAAGAGGAAAGACAGATCGCGCGCGATCCGTGGCCCGTTTTGTAGGGTATTGCTCCGGCATTCGCCTGGTGTTGATCGGAGAAACCACTGAAAACTACAGATCAGAGCAGCCGACCGCTAGAATTCTCCTCCAGACAGCGACTGAATTCGACCTAGCTGAAAAGCTAGTGTCGAAAATTCTGCCGCCGTCAGGACTCGAACCTTAGACTGAGGAGGGGGGCATGCGAGGCTGCTTCTTAGACGATTTTCAGAAATAAATATCCGAGTAACGCAGGGCAAGCAGTTTATATATATATATATATATATATATATATATATATATATATATATATATTACATACATAATTTCATGTTTATTCCTAAATGCTATTTTATTGTACACTTACGGCATATCTTACAAACTAGATACTGTAATATTTATTATTAATTCTGCAGTTGAGTGTGGGAACATGGCAAAATATCTTAACTTTACATTTATTAAGCTTTCATTGAAATATAATAGAATACTCTACAAAATAATAGTTAATGAAAAATAATCGCAATAATAAATAACTCATTAAAATTTCATCGCGCAAGTCTTCAGAGCACTTCACTTCACTACATTGAAACATGATGCCTCACTTCCACATTCCTTGCACTTCACTTCATAACACAACACTGTACACAAATGGGAATAAAAATAGTGGTAAAATAATAATAATAATAATAATAATAATAATAAAACTTATTTTACAGAAAAAAACTAATAGTTTATCAGTATAAAAGTACAACAACATACACATTAATGTAATACATCAACAGCTAGAAAACTACGTAATTTATTTTTAAATTTTCTCAAGCTTTGAGGCAAGGGTTCAAAGACTGTTGCAGGCAAACTGTTTCAATCACTATTAGTTCCATTTATAAATGAAATTTTCCCAACACCCCTTTCTTGGTTTAATTTTGTGCAAGCGATCCGCTCTGCTGAAGTATGTAGGCTTTTCTAAACGACGATGAATTCCAAGCTGAATAGCCTGTGTACGCTTTGTACGTAGCATAGAGTCGCGACTTAATCCGCCTTTTTTGGAGTGACTCCCATATTTCTAAATTTTTAGAACCCTGAAAGTAAAATTAAATGCTCTATGATGGACCTTTTATACATTCCCTAGCTGCGAAATTCTGTACGGATCCCAACACATCGCGCCCTGCGTTGTGGTACATTCTAACACGGGTAGCGGTTGTGACATAGAAGCTAATGTTTTGCATACCACGGTTCTCTTCTTCAGAATCCGCGTAAGAAAATGTAAAGATCTCCTGGCTTTTCTACAATGAAATTTACTTGATTTTCCCACGCAGATTCGACATTATATTAAGCAGTTCCACTGAACGTGAGCCTTGATAATGACACCGAATATGACCTCCAAACGGTGGCTACAAAAAAATTATTTTTAATAATTCGTAAAAGGAAAAATAATGACAGTCTTTAATAATCCTGGACCATTCTCTTGAGTGTTATTGTTCCTATAGCACATGGTGTGCGCTCAAGCGAACAGCATTTTTATGAATTTTTATTGTATATGTTCTTTTAACCTCCCGCATTTATATTAAATGGATATATTAGGAATTTATATATTACAGACTAATTTTATTCATGCGTTCACGAGCAAAAGATAAAAGAGCACTCGCAGTATCAAATTATAGTCAACATGGTGACTGAATTGTTTCACTTTGCGCGCCAAGTATAAGATACAGAATTATCAAGTTGTATATTGTACTTATGATATAGATTTTTACATTTAAAAGTACCTTAGTTTCGTAATTATTACGAAAATACGGTATTTTAATATTTTCGCTTTTCCCGCACTTCTTATGCTAGAAAATTTCAGGCGTTATCATTAGGTTGCAATGCACAAATGGGTCCCCCGCGACATTTCATTTTTGTTTTCGGTCGCGACCACTGATATGGTCATTATTCTCGTAAGTGTAGTGCACGTTTTATCAGAGATGACGGTGCTCTTTCCCCGCTGGTTGGTAAAATCCGGCGCCGACCTACACGTCATACTTTGGAGAGTTGTTCTCTACCAGGTATCTTCCATCAGTGGCGCACCGGCCCAGCCGGGATAAGCTCTATGCTCCAGACTGGTCTCCCGATGTGTAGTAGTATAGTGAATGTACGTGTGTGTGTGTGTAAGTAAGTAAGTAAGGGGGAGAGGATAGGAGAAGAAAGAGGAACGCAAGATCGCGCGCGGTCCGTGACCCGTTCGTGAGGGTAATGCTCCGACATTCACCTGGTGATGATCGGAGAAAACACGGAAAACTACCGATCAGAGTAGCCGGCCACTACAATTTTCGTCCAGACAGCTGCTATATTCGATCTAGCTGTCTAACTGGTGTGAAAAATCCTGCCACGGTCGACGCTCAAATTCTAGGATCTGTCAATCTGAGACACTACAGTGACATCAACTGATGCTCTGAGCCATGTAGCAGGTTGAAATACTCAGAATAAAGTCTCATTGTGGAGCAGTGTTTCTGGGTGAGTGGAACGTGTTTTAAATAGTCGAATACGAGGTGATGTATTAACTCATGTTTTCGCGCCTAATGCGTTACGATGGTAATGAGTTTTACAAGTGATGGCTGAGACGTGCTAACATGAACAGAAATTGCGGCCTTATAATTTTACGTTACTGTTACTGAGACGAGAAAGTACATGCTGTTGTAGCACCTCTAGTGTGAACCTGAACTAAATCTTCAATATTGAAGAGAGTGATTTCATTAATAATTAAATTTAATTATGAGTATCAGATCTTTAAATCATTTTATATACTATTGAACTTTTAAAATATTAGTAAGTCTGCCATAATTTTATGTTATATTGTGGCAAAGTTCAATTTTTTCGAATCTCTACTAGAGTTTGAATAAACAATTTGGAGCTTATTTTATGAATTCAATGTATTATGATCCTTATTTATTAATTGAATTAATGATAATTGATTATTAACTAAATTAATTAATGTAATCTACAATTTCATATATTTTTTCGAAATACGAGTACTTATAGCAAGTTACAAGCAATTTTCGAAAGAAGGAAAACCAATGGAACAGTTAGCGTTGTGGGTTGGGACAAGGAAAATAACGTATAATTCATGTTAAAAACGAGCAATTTTAAAGGATTTTAGAATATAATGGTTTTCAAATATTATTTTAATTTTTGTCACGAATTTGCCATCTGAGGACGACGTGAGCGTGCAACCCACCGGGGTTCAGTTATATTTTACGAGGGTTGTTATTATTGAAATAATTCATGTTATTAATACATAATTATCCCAACCATTTGCATTTTATTGCCAGAGCTACGGGGATTGCTGGGTTGTGAAATGTGTAAGCGAAACGAATAATATTGTGGCTTCGACAATGTTCAATTACAGAAAGTATTTATTAAGGCAGGAAGTATTATTTAATTAAATCTATATCATTAATGTGTCGTGCTTCCTCCAAGTGAGCCCGGAAGTGAGCCCCGAATTAAAGAAATTGTGACATATGAAAATATTACATAACCGCTACAATTCTTGCGAGAAAGTTAGTGCTGTTGTAGCGTGACAAGTTGTGTTGTGTTGTACAGGAATTGTGTCATACGATAATGCTACATAATCGTTGCGAATATTGCGGAAAAGTAAGTACTGTTATAGCGTGACTAGATGTGTTGTTTTGTGCATGGATTGTAACACGATAATATTACATAACAGTTGCCAATATTGCAAAACCGTAAGTGCTGGTGAAGCGTGACTAGCTGTGTTGTCCATTGTTACGGGGAACGATCCACGTCGCAATGAAACGTGCGGCGAGGCGCGTGTCAACTGTCGTCCAACGGCGCTTTGGGGAGTCCGCGCTCGCCGAAACCCGCGCGGCGAATTATCATCTGGTGGACGCCAGTGATTGAAAGTGCCGATAAAAAAGCCCGCTTCCGATGGGGACGAGCGTAATCGAATCGATTCCGTCAACACCGCACCGCTCTCAATGCAGCTCCTCAGCCGCGCCGCGCCGCGTCGCGTCGCGTCGGGACGCGGGCAGATACAGCCGCTGCCGCCGCGGCGCGACGGCCGCGTGGGCCCGGGGCGGGGCGCCACGGGGCGAGCCGAGCGCGCACAGAAACAGGCCGATTTGATTAAAGATGACCAAGCGGAACGCTTCAATGCCGCCCATTTGCACGATTAACACTCGACGTAAATATCAAGTACCGGTGGCGAATTTCGATTGATTGTGATTCCGGGCGCGTCAACCACTAGGGTCATTCGTCCCGTAAGTGTAGTGCGTGTTTTCGCTCGGGAGGTGGCGGTGGACTTCCCCGCTGGATGGCGAGATCAGGCGCCGACCTACCATTGGCTAACGGGTTTTTTTCCAGCCAGGTATCTCCTACCAGTGGAGCACCGCTCCAGCCGAGACAAGTTCAAGTCCCCGACCGGTCTCCCGACATGTGTGGTAGTAGTGCATGTTAATGTGCGTGGGTAAGGGGTGAGGATAGGACAAAGAAAAGGAAGGAAAGATCGCGCGCGGTCCGTGGCCAGTTTGTTAGGGTACTGCTCCGGCATTCGCCTGGTGTTGATCAATACAGGAAACTACCGATCAGAGCAGCCGGCCGCTAGAATTCTTCAGACAGCGACTGAATTCAACCTAGCTCAAAAGCTAGTGTTGAAAATCCTGCTGCCGTCCGGACTCAAACCTAGGATCTCCCGGTCAGAGGAGCTGCAATGACATGGGTTCATGCACTGAGCCACCGCTCCCGGTGCGAGTTTCGAAAACAATCAGCGCATCATCGTAGTAATTATCATATCGTTATCACAGGAATCATCTTTGAACCATAGTGACCGCCTGAAAATTAAAAATATTTGGAAAAGCTGAGCAAATAATAGGGAATGTATGTCGCTCATAGACGCAAAAACTACTTGTCCGATTTCTCTGAAATTTCCGCACTTCGTTTTTACTAGCAATGGAAGTGTTGAAAGAGTGGTTTGAATTAAATCGGACATGTGGGGGCGCTCTTGATGATTTATTCGTTTATGATGACTCAAGAGCCTCTGACGCCACCCGTCGCACAGTCAAGGATTAAGTGCGTCTTCACTGTATACAAGTATCCTGCGCATGGGATCTTGGGCAGGAATCTTGGAGACAATCAAATTTCTCCCAGATAGTCTCACAGCAAACGCGTCCCCAAATTTGAGGGAGAACGTTTTAACAATAGGATACTTGACAACCATGTCCATACCAGGACCCATACTTTCTAAAAAGTCTTTCCTCCGAAATTTTTGCACAGTGTAACGTACAACGTGATTAACAATAACGTAACCAGTAGTGTGAAAAGCGTAATACACTGCAATAGCGAAGCATTGCCGAGTACACTAGTTTAAACATAAAAAGTACAAGAGCGAATTATTTACTTCCGTCATATTGCTAGTGTTACCACTTTCTTCATGTCGAAAGGAATCAACTTCTTCAACGATTCTTTAAAATATTTCTTCTTTTCGCATACAGTTTTTATAATAATGATAACAGGATCTAAACATGTTTCCATTAAGTAATACTTCGCGCTATTGAACTCGCTTCTCAGAAGCTACGGGGTACTGATGAGGGTTCGAAGGTGAGTGGCGTTTATGAAAAGAGAGTGATTGGAAGGGTGGAGAGTGTAGGAGAGTAGGGTGGAGGAAGATGTCCTTGGAGCATGCGATGCGCTGCCACTCACAACGCAGAAAAAATGTTCTTGATGGTTAAATTGGCAAACCGGTTCACGTAGGTACTGTCAATTGGTAACTATAAAATTTCGTTCATTTCAACACGTCTGAATTTATTGGGTCTCCTCAAAAGCTCTGTTGCAAACAGACAGGTCCTAAGGTTCGACCCCGTCGGAAGCCCGAATTTTCGAACTTGCTGCGCAGCTAGGTCGAATTCATTCACTGTCTGCAGGAGAATTCTAGTAGCGGCTGCTCTGATTGGTGGTTTTCCGTGGTTTCTTCTATCAACACCACGTGAATGCCGGAGCAATATCCTAACAAACGGGCTAGAAACCGCTCGTGACCATTCCTTCCTGTCTAATCCTATCCGCACCCTCACTTACATACACTTACACTTAAATGCACTACCCTACCGCACATGCCGGAAGACCGGTCGGGAGCTTCGAGCTTGTCCCGGCTGGGACGATGCTCCATTGGTGGGAGATACCTGGTTGGGCAAAAATGTCGCGACGTGCAGATCGGCGCCCGCTGCTTTAAAAATATTATTTTTTAATTCATTTGCGGGAAGCTTATTTGCTGTGATTGCATGCCTCGCCAACCAGGGAAGGAAAAACAGAGCGACTGCCAGCAAAAACATTCACTACTTTTACTGGACTATTGAGCTAAGTAGTTGACGCGATCGGAATCAGAATCACTGACGCCTCTGCATTTACACAGATAGTTTTGTAACTTAATATCGTATCAGTAGAAACGAACAATTCTTTTGAAGAAGATGTTTCCACTAACGCTGAATGAATGTCTCGTTTTGATGTGACATATACTTGTGTCAGCTTTTACGAATATCAAGTATATTAAATTAAAATAAAATAATTGTTTTTAATGAAATGCATCAGGAACGGAAATAATTACGCTTTAGGACAAGGAACTTTTTCCATGAAGTCTCTTGAATTAATGAACGTTTGAGTATCATTGATAAGTATGATGGTACGCTTACATTTCATATACCCCCCGTTGATGTTTATTCATATGCTGCTACCTTCTAAGGTCATATTCATGTATGCTCATGTTTATAAAATTCAGTAATTAAAATGCCTCAACACACATTGGAGATTAAATTTCCGTCAACATTCATTTCCATATAGAGTTATGACTTGTTGGATCCGAATTCAGCCGTTAAAAATCATCTAGGCGCGTGGCTGAGCAGAAGTTAATGAGGTTTGTCCAACTCATTGGGAAACGTCTGATTAACGTAAGTGTTCCAATTTATACGTTTCACACTGCCTGAATATGTGGAAATAGAAAATTCCGATTTATTTCTTCCAATGAAGCTGTCGTTCTAAAACTTTGAACATCCGAGTTTGGAACCTGGCACAATTCGAAAGTTCTGGTCTGCGATTTCAAACACTTCCAGCAAAACCCATGCCAGCGAAATTCCGCCACTCGGTTGAAGATTACTTCGTTTTGATGTTCTGTTAACATGACTTTTATTCCTTCTATACACAATGCGCTGAAGAAATATTAATAAGACCCTAGTGACACAAAGCTTACTAAGTACGCTACCTCTGGCCGGAGAATAATACCGCTCCAACCCCTTGCAGCGCATCACCAAAACTACGTGTGTGGCCTTAAGAAGACGTTTCGTGGACACAGTTACATTTGTGATGCAACTTATGAATCTACAAAATGCGACCTTTTTAGAACGTTCTATTCACATTTTTGGAAGGTTCCTTCATCTTATTTCTGCAATTCTCAGCAACGTTAGAGACTGTGTTGTAATATAAAGCTATTTTCAGTTTTGAAACAATGAATTAAAAGACGTAGTTCAATCATATCGTTATTTTGTGAGTAGAATACACTTCACTTGACAATGACAAAGAGATAATCCCTACAATAACAATTTAGAATTTGGGGCGTTTGCGTGGAAATAATGGTAACACATTTAGGAGTTATCTACCAATAGCAATTTGTTTCATTTACGTAAATTATACATGGCACATAATTTTATTGGGTTTGCACCAGTTTTGACAGGAAAGGGACATGTTTTCGCCACATGTTAGGTGGGCAGGAACTGTTGTTGAGTTGTACAGTTTCCTGAGGTTATAAAGAACCTCTAAAATTGCAAAAATGGTAAATTTTGGAAAATAATAGGAGCTTGCTTTTAAAGCAAACGGGAAATTTTACGTTTTGCGAGTGAAGTAAGCTCTGACCGCGGTTTAACCCGTAAAAAAAAAAACAGAACACAAAGTACGGCCGAATTAATCTTGCTCTTTGTTGCCTCTTTAAGAAATTACATGGAACACAGTCACTCCTATTTATTCATTAGAGTTGATAAATTGGATGGTGTTGAAAATAATTAATTACGCCGGTACACCTCATGTCTCACTTCTGTCGGTGTACAGGGAACGGGGAGTGGTGTGAACAACACGGGATCTGAAAAGGGAGGTACTTGCGAAAGCGCCTAAACAACAGCAGCAGCAGCCAATGAGCGGGAGGCGAGGCGAAGAGTACTCACCGAGGGGCGAGGCGCGGGGCGGCGGCGCGAACGCTGCAGAACGCTAGAGTGGCGAGCGACTGCGGCACGCGGCGGCGGCGGCGGTGGCGGCGGCGGAGGCGGTCCCCGGCGCGCGCGCGCAGCATCCGCACATCCCCCCCCCGCGCTGGACCGCCCCCACCCCTCGCCACCCTCACCGCCCGCGCGAGCGCCCCTCCATTCATTAGCCCCTCGAGGTGGTAAGAGAGACACACACACACACAAGCCCTCGGCCGACGCTTTCATCGTTCTATGAACATGCTGGAATGCTCGCTTTCGACTTATTCAGCTTCATCAACAATGCTTTACAGCTCACGCTCATACGTCGATGAATTCGAAAGTGCAAAGCGTCATGGTATTTTCCATCGATAGTTTTTGGCAAAAGTTGAAGGATGCATCTCGAAATTGAATTTTGTATATTTTTTTTTACCATTGCATTTCGTAAATTTATGAGAAATATCCAACTGTCCTTGTGCGTGGAAGAAATATTTGTAAAATGAAGTGTTTAATTCCTAGTCAGAAGTTGATTCTTTCAAACGATAAAAGTATACATCATTTCTAGGAAAACATTGATTTTCATTAAACGAATACACCCCTTCCAATGAATTTTTAATACCTCAAGTGACTCTTGTGATATCAATTTTTAATTAACAAATGTATTGGAAACACAAAATTAGAATTTAGTACCCCAAAAAACAGACAAACGTTAAGAAACTAAATTCCAGAAATTTTTCCTGCATCGGGATTTTTGAGCACTAGGTGACTGGATTAATATTTCAAATATTAGTGTAGGTAATTTTAAATAAATATCGCTCATTGTAGGTTCGTTCCAACATTTTGCAAATATGATATGTGTGCTTCCAGGTCTGTTTGAATCCAACGTACCCACATCATCATCACTAGAGATCGGATTTCTATGATTTTGAATATTTTCGTCCGTTGCTTCAGGGCATATCTATGTGAAATTTCTTTATATTTCGTTAGAATTGGTGCTATGTAGATTAATATGTTAGTGCATATTTGACCTATTTTTCCGATTGGTGCAAATTTGTGTAACTATGGGAACATATTTTGCACATTTTATGATATAGACATATCTAATACGTTTGTTTTCGAATGATTCATTTCTAAACGTTCATTCATTACAAAGGGCTTGTCACAGTTTGCGGTTTTTTTTTTTTTTTTTTTCCTATAGATAAAATACTTGTGAAAATGTAGGATATTTTCTGATATTTTTTTAAATCAGGCAGAAAAAATTAATCTAGACATACAATGTACTTCACTTAAGTACATATATCCTTCAATTAATTCTCTCGCGAGATAGGCTATATTATGCTTGCACAAAAAAAATATTTTCATTCCACATGCTACTTATGAATTTTATCAAGAAAGGTCTATACAGGAAACAAAATATTGTTAATTTGAATTGCGTATTCAAATTAATATTTCAGAATATTTAGGTCATATTTTTAAAAGCATATTTTTCTATACTTTTAGGGCCAATACTTTTTAGCCTTATAAAAAACCTCCCCCTAATCATCACCAACATCATCTCTTTAGGAGTTAGAAGAGTTTCTTGTTCCGTCTTACGCACACCATCTTAATCTTGGGCGACGGCCATCCGACAAGGTACTCGAGTCCCATAATTTTAATATTTTTATCGCATAATTTTAAACGAAGTATAGTCTACATCAAATTGCCATTAACGTCGCAGGTTTATTTGTATAAAAGTGACCGCATCACATTAATAATTGAGAGAGAATAAATACAAAGAAATACGCTGGCAAAGTTTTGGACATGACTACACCGCTACAAAAACATACGGCTTCGTTCGTTGGACTGCAGCAGCGTCAACTGTTTTGCTTGCGCACTGTGGACGCAGTCACCCCAGCCTGTATGCGAGCTCGCTTTATGCTCTCATCGCCACCGCTTCTCCCGCGCAGATACATCAGGCCGCGCTGACGGCCACGCAGATGATCGCTGTGTGAGTAGGGAGGGGGAGGGGAGCTCCCACCCCTGTATGGGCTGACCCCAGCGGCGTCACGGCGCGGCGCGGCGGTGACAGCCCAGCTAGCCGCAACGGCCGATAGCTGCTGACATCTTGCGACAGCGCAGGCAGCATTGCACGCAGCGAGGGGTGCTCGCCCGAAGTGTCTTCTCGTCACTAATATATAAAGTAAAACCTGCCTAAGCCGGAATCGCTGGCACTTCACGCAGGGAGGATGCACAAGATGAGTGTTCTCGTGGCCACGAATACGAGGGCGGTCCCACATTTTCCCTTCATGTAATAACAATAGCAACAACAGCCACAACCGCAACAACAATAGCAGCAGCAACAATAGCAGCAGCAGCAACACGCAACAGCTGCAACAGCAACAGCTGCAACAGCACAGCTGCAACAGCACAGCACCAACAACAGCAACAACAACAAAAGCAGCAACAACAACAACAAAGCATCAACATAGATCAAACCATCAACACATATCACTGCAGCGCCTCTGACCAGGAGGTCCTAGGTTCGAGTTCTAACGGGTACTAATGGGCTCTTAGTACGATGTTGCGACACCTACAAGTCAAAGTTTAAGTTAAAAACAATATTTGTTTTTCGTCTTATCCGCGTTAGCAGGTTTCTGACTTATCCAATGTACTTTAGATTGGAAAATGCGCGTTCTGTGATTTTTCCGGCAAAGGCACGTTTCTGCCTTATCCAGGTTCCACCTTACACAGATATTCACTGTATATTAATTACTATTGGACGGGAAATTCAAAATGTATGAAAAAATTCATAATGTGTCATTGCATAATCCGTTAAAGCACCACAGATCTTCTGTCCAGGCAGGAAATTGATCTGTTGCGATTGTCCACTGCAGAAAATGTGCTAATTGTATTGATATATTATTTTTGAAAATTTTTGAAATCTTAATTTAAATTAATATTAGTAAGGAATTAATGACAACGATTAAAAAATGTTATTTCTGTTTTCAGAATTTCTAGGTCCATTTTTTAACTCCATGCCTCGTTCGCTTGTTTCTGATATGCTTTGCAATACATTATTTTGCCATCTGTTGTAAATTCCCGGGTACCTTACAAATCCATTGCTGAGTTCAGTTCAGTGATTTTACGTACTCTGGTGATTAGGTCTGCCCTTCCGTCTCACCACGCAAATTTCGCTTTGCTCCTTTCGCCACCTACAGGCGAAAGAAGGTATCACTTGGGTGACGAAAGAGGCGATTTGGATTTAGCTCCGAGGCTTCTTTTAGGCTCGAGGATGTTATACATACGGTAACTTTACATGAGATAGCGTGTACCCTGCGTGGTCTACTACTCCAAACCATTACTTGTCCTACAAGGGGGATTACTCGCCGGGGTAGGCACCAAGGCTATATCCGCTATATCCCCCATTCGGTGCCATGAACACCTGCACGCTGGTATCCGGATCCCGCCAGAACACAGTTACTCTTACCGGTAGCGGTAGCTCAGTGCATCAACTGATGTCACTGCAGCGCTTCTGACCGGGAGGTCCTAGGTTCGAGTCCTGACGGCGGCAGGATTTTCGACACTACATTTTCAGCTAGGCCGAATTCAGTCGCTGCCTGGAGGAGAATTCTAGCGGCCGGCTGTTCTGATCAGGAGTTTTCCGTGTTTTTTCCGATCAACACCAGGCGAATGCCGGACCAATACCCTACCAAACGGGCCACGGACCACGCGCGATCTGTCCTTCCCCTTCCTTGTCCTATTTTTTCCCCTTACACGCTCACACTAACATGCACTACACTACCACATATTCCGGGAGACCGGTCGGGAGCTTAGAGCCTGTCCTGGCTGGGGCGGTGCCCCGCTGGTGGGAGAGTTCTGGTTAGGGGGAAACCCCACTAGCCGACGGTAGGTCGGCGCCGGATCTCGCCATCCGGCGGGGGAATATCACCGCCATCTCTCGAGGAAAAACATTCACTACACTCACGGGACTAATGACCAAAGTAGTTGACGCGCCCGGAAACACGAAAAAATCAATCAATCAATCAACAGTTACCCATGGGAACCTCCCCAATTAAGCCTGGGTGAGGCCACTCTACCAGTTCAGAGCTGTTAGCTCTCCAGGATAGCGCTGGAGTGGAATGAAGCGCCACTCACAATTCGCCGGGAGGAAGCCCTCCTCAACTGCACATGGTAATCAGGCACTCCACGGCAAGCCAAGAGCCCAACTGAGGGCCGCTCGACTGAGGACCAGTTGGCACGAGGCCCTAAACCCGTCTCCTCACACGAACAAAAATGTTCATCTCAGATTACATACAACAGCATGTACTCAATGAATCAATAAAACGAAATTCATAAAGTAAACTTTGATTGGACACTAGTTGACTAATGTAAAAACACAATATTTTACAGAATAAATTAAATGTTCTGTATGTAAAACCTTTGATCTTAGTATATAACAAATGTACAAATTATAAACGCCAATTCTATTCGCAGAAGTTATTTGATTTTTTTTTCTTTTTTTTACTTTTCGACATTTATACAAGTATTCTCTCCCAAACCTGTCTTTACTTTTCGTGGGAAGTGATGTTGGCATGGCTTTGTCAGCTTCTTCTAATATTTCATCTGCAATATGTTCAATATCTTCCATTTGCAAATATTTAGTTTTGCTCTAAGTCACTATGGTGATCATAAGTAGTCAATGCAAGGCCCACAAAAATAGGTCTTTTTTAGAAACAATACGACGTTATCAAATGTATGCGTCCAATGTGAAATATATGCTTGAATTTCTGAAAATTTATTGTTAAATGTAAACTGAAAAACATTGAACGTTACACAAGGATAAAAGGGTATAGTTGCACTCCTGAGATTGATCCTGTCGTCTCTTGTTTTCTTGAACATACAACTTATGCAATTATACCCCTCTTTATCCACTGGTTTTGTTAGACTAGAATCTGCAATGACTTATAAATCACGTTGCATTTCATATAATAATTCGATAGATCTTCGTGGTTTCAGTCGATATCTTGTGGTAATTCGTAATAAAAATGTATGATTAGAGGTAATCAGACTAGAATGAATAAAGTTAAATAGTGAATTTATCACATATTACATCAAACTAGTTTGGGGGTGACATTTGTCGTCTTCAGTGGTACATTATTATTTAAAACATGAACAAATATTAAATTAATACATAATAATAAATATAATAAATAATAATAAATACAATAAATAATAAGAAATACAATAAATAATAAGAAATACAATAAATAATAAGAAATACAATAAATAATAAAATAAATATAATACATAATAGTTTGTGATTTTTTTTCATTTTTTTAATTATAAATGGTTAATTTCAGTGAATATAATACTCAGGTAAATGGATAAAATAAGTATAGATTAAGCATAGAGTAATTCTTAATCCATTTTAAAAGTAGAGAACATTTGTCAATGGTATAGTGTGGTGAAGGGGAAAATAAAAAACACATTCTTTACACTCATTTGTTCATTTAGGCAAGTCATCGAAAGATTACAGAAGTACCAAGGATATTAGGATTTTGCAAAAAATGTATGCAGATAGCTATTCGAAAGTTAAAACGGGAATGATCGGCCAAAAAATTTAAATTACAAAGAGGAAAATTAACCCAGAAATAAAAAAGTAGTCAAATTGTGTAAATTGTGTGTTTTATTGCTGGTTTAGCTGTTTTTTTGAACAAATATATTTCTTTCTTTTGAAAATAATAAATAATTATTTATGTGTTTCTGGAGAGTTGCTATTCTTCTTCAATGCAAATATTTGTCTAGAAAGCATTTTCTCAAACTAACTTTTGAGTGCGTTTTGCGGCCCAGCCATTCAGAATATTCAAATAGTTTATTGGAGAAAATATGCTTAAATTTGTCTTAAAAGCGTATTTGAGAATTTTCGACACTTCCTCCCAGGACATCCTGTATATGAGTAGTATTACACATTTACAAATAGAACATGTGGTAGCCATGTTTGCAGAAATGAAAATCAAACGAAAATATCTCATCGCGAATTTCAGGACTCAAATGAGTCGCTACTGAAAGAGACGGTAAATAATGGACGTTGAATATTTATAATAGCAATTACACTCATTCATGATTTGGGAAATGGTTTTAAAACATAAATTCCTATTATAGAGTCATATGAAGGAATGAAGAAAAATATACGACCAATGGTGACTTGTTTTAAATACCAATGTAAGCATCAGGTCAGCATTATTGACTGTGTGGAAATAGGTGAGACCAATGACAAAATTCATTTTTAAAAAATTTAAAAAAAAAACAAGTGAAAACGGAGGTGACATGTTTTTTTAAGAACTGTAATTTTGACTGATGTGATTCAGATGCAGACGGTAACGCACGTAGACGAGATTTAAACGCGGAAAGCGACGCAAAGTACATTAATGAACTTCAGGAGTTTGGAAGATAGAATAATTAATGGGAGATTACAAAGTTTAAACTGCAGTGATGATTTCATTTAAAGTTTTGTCAAGGAAATATTTCAATTAATGGTCTTATTCGGGAAGCAGGATGTTTAGACAACGCGGATAAAAAAATGTCGTAATAGAAATGTCCAACCCAGACATTCGCAGACTGATTTAAGAGTAAATAATGTGAGTTATTCTTAATATTATTAGATTTACAAGTTTAAATTTGTAAATAATTATATTCTATTGGTAATTTGTTTGTAAATAGTGTAACGCAAAATTAATAATAGCTTTAGACATACGACAATTTTCAATTTTAAGGGAAAGAGACAAGAAACGAAGAGTCTTGGAAGACTTCGAACCTTCTACGTGCTGGAATTTTTTTCTTAACATCGCCATAAGTACAACATCTCAACGAATTGTAAGCTCCGCAAGAAACGTCATGTAGTCAAAATTACGAAATCTTTACAAAACAATATCATCTTAATATTTTAAAGTCCCTAATAAATTTCAGAAATTTTTCCTTAAAAAAAAAAATGAGCTCAAAATGATCTCATGAATGAGCTCTAAATTACGTAAATTCAATATTGAAGTTGACAGTAAAAGAATATTGAATTTTCAATAAATGCTATTTGTTTTGAGAAAATGCTAATTTATTTAATAATTAGGTCCCGCAGACCAATTGATAGAATACATTTTAGACAGAATAACTATTCAGAGTTACTATACTAGATGGGTCTTTGATTCACGTAAGTATTATTCAACAACGTAAGTAATTAGGGAGTCAGGCATCTACAGGAATTATTACAAAATTAAATGGTTTTGAAATCAGGATACGTTTCAAACGTATAGAACACTTCAAAATGGCGTGTCCAACGTGTCACAGCATGCAGCAAAACGAAATTACGAAATTATTGCCCATCTTGGAACTCCGTATAATAAATATTTCAATATCTTCAGATATTAATGTCAGATTATTTCTGTTTAAGTGGTAATATGAATTTGAAAATAGAGTTTTTTGTTAAAGGTCTATATATTGTTTGAACTGTGACTTATATGAAAATCTAATTGCACATTTACTCCGACTACTTCAAATTCCTTGTGTGAAGGAGTGGCAATAGGAAAGTCCAATATTTGACAGAACCATAATCAGAACTCCTCCGGATGCTTTGCTTGTTTGCCATTCTATCATTTCGATTAATCTTAAAATCAGGTATTTTAAATTTAGTAGATGGATGCACATGGGTTTACTTAATGCAAGCGAAAATTATGTTGTAGTCATTTAAACATACTTGTAATTTCTCCTTTAATCGACGAATATTTGAATTTCTCCTCCTTATTGACATTAATATGTTAAATTCATTGTAATAATTTAAGTACATGAGTGAGGATTTCACAGAAAATTAATCTAATTATTGTCTGAGGAATTCTTTAATTTTGTTAGTTCAATAATGCCTCTGAAAGCTTTGCTCGAAGTTTCATAATTTTTTGAAAGTGGCACCGCAATCTGGATGTGTGTTGTGACTATTACGTTTGCATAGGAGCGTAATTCTGTGAGTTGTAGTCTAACTAAGGAATTCGTTTTGGAGGTCTGGTAATATTTGGTTTTATGACAGTTTAGGTGATTTTGAATTGTTTGAATCCCTGATGGATTTTTAACAGGTCACTTGCCATAATTTGGTTGTGCATTCTTGGGCAATTCAAACATCAAGGGCATACATCTTGAGATTTCTCACATTGTGAATAGTGGTTTGGTTCTAGACCTGCTACACTTCTGGGTTCCCGATTACAATTGGCATGAGTGTGACTGTGCCTCTGTGACATCTCTTACATTATATGGCGTGTTTGATATGTTTGTTTGTTCAACTTTGACATTTGTAAATTTGCAATATTCTAATATTTTATTTTTGTCAAAGTTGCGATCAACGCGGATGAAACATAAAGCACTCGGCTTTTTTTTTGTGCAATCTAATTGTTCTGATAACTAGATAGTTGAGGGTAATGATTTTCGCCCTCAATGTAATATACGGTTTAACCTCTATATACTACTTTGGATTTTTGTTGTTTGATCTCCATCGAATGATAATCTATGCTTTCTTTTATAAAAACTAATTGTACATCTTAAGTCATTGACACTGAAAGTTTTAATTTTTACAGGTTTTTTATAATTTTGGCAGTAAAATTTATGCAATCAGTTTTGATTTTTACGTCGGTAATTAGCATTTTGTAATGATAGGCATCTTATATATAACGATTATTATTTGCTTGTTCGTATTTTATGTGCTGCCATACCATTCATCCGATTGCGATACAACTTTGCCAACTTATTACTTACCGAGAGCGGTAGCTCAGTGCATCAACTGATGTCACTGCAGTGCCTCTGACCGGGAGGTCCTAGGTTCGAGTCCTGACGGCGGCAGGATTTTCGACATAGCTTTCAGCTAGGTCGAATCATCGCTGTCTGGAGGAGAATTCTAGCGGCCGGCTGCTTTGATCGGTAGTTTTCCGTGGTTTCTCCGATCAACACCAGGAGAATGCCGGAGCAGTACCCTACTAAACGGGCCACGGACCGCGCGCGATCTGTCCTTCCTCTCCCCTTACACACACACTTACACTATCACTATCACAAATCTCGTGAAACCGATCGGGAGCTTAGAGCTTGTCCCGGCTGGGGCGGTGCCCCGTTGGTGGGAGAGTTCTGGTTGGGGGGAAACCCCACTAGTCGACGGTAGGTCAGCGCCGGATCTCGCCATTGAGCAGGGGAAGATCACCGCCATCTCCCGAAAAAACATGCACTACACTAACGGGATAATGACCAGAGCAGTTGATGCGCCCAGAAACACGACAAATCTCCCAATAAATCAACTTATTACTTGCACTTCCAAGAAGAATGAAGGCATGATACAATGGGAATGTGCGTATGATGATTGTGCATATGGGAATGTGCACCGGCGCGTGTTGATTTGATGCGTTAATGCTAAGTCAAGCGCTCCTGAACAGATGCTCACGCAACCCGCCGTACCCTAGAGTACTAAGTCCGTCTTCCCTACATACTCTGCCCCTGTGATTGTGATATATCGTCTGGAACAAATATTTGACAGCTATTTGACTATGATGGACAAGCAATCAAATTTCTCCAAGAGAGGGTCATAGCGAATGCATGCCTAAACTTGAGGAAGAAAATTGTAACATTAGAATTCTTGTCATCGATGTCCAAACTAGGACATAAAACAAACCCATACTTGCGTGGAAAGTCTTTCATCTATTAAAATTGTTGCAGAGCTTATCGTAAAAATGTATCCACAATCATCGTACCAGTATCGTTGTATAGTGTAATACATTGCAATGGCGAAGCATTGCAGGATCCACGAGTTATTAATAAAAATTGGAGGTGTAAATACTGGTTAGAGAGAAGTATTGTCACCTTTGTTAGATGGGTGAACAAATCTGCTCCTAGTTTCAGTGTTGTAACTGATTTCACGTACTTTCTCGCTAATACTTTATTTGGACATTGGTTGCATTTTTAGTTGTTAAGGTCAGCTAATCTACGTAAACCTCTGTCCACCGTGCCATTTGGATTACGGTACTTTTGAACAGTAGTAAGGGCGAGGTTGCTCGAGTTTCTTGAAACGAGTGTGTATCTTCCGCTTCCGGGTTCCGCTGAGCGTCTGAATCACTTTCCGTTTGTTGTGAGGGGAGAGACGTATGATTGGCCGGCGAACGGCAATTCAAGCGCTGCGTTAACAAGCGTAAGGCTTAATTTAGGAGATTGTTTCAGAGAATTTTAACACTTAACATACACTGGACACAATCGACAAATACTGTATTAGTGAAAGTCACTTCACCACACATACGAACAAAATAACTAAGTGAAGTCGTAGGCCTTCGCGGCCCGAGTCATGCAAATGATCTTGACTGTCCGGGTGACGCCGCGTTGAAGACTGAGGTTCCGACGTTTCGACCTCCTTGTCGTGGTCTTTCTCAGACTAGCATTGGCAGACCAGCCCTAAGAAAGACCACGACAAGATGGTCGAAACGTCGGCACCGCAGCCCTCTACGCGGCACCAAGATCATTTACAATACACTGAGGCCTGCGCCGACATTGGGGGACGACTCATTTCCGGAGCGGAGCGATGAATCTCGCTGCTAGCGGAGCGAAGTGCCCTGTTCCCCACTGGAATGCGGTGTCGACTGGGGCATCTCACATTTTTCTTACACTTCACTTCAGTGTCTATTGAAGAAACCAATCAAATAAAACATTTTAAATTTAAAGTCATTCACATATTTTTGGTATTCAGGTCCCATTTTCAAATTTTTAGGTACGGTAAAAACAAAATATCAGACTTACACTATCAGTATGTAGATATATATGCAAGAAAGCTTTTTAAATTTTGGTAGCAAGGAACCAAACAGGTAAAAACCGAGACCTAACAAATAATGACAAATTGACAGATTTTGAATGTAAATAAACCTTGTTGTCAATATTCCGATACAAAGGATGTTTGGAATAACATTTTGATTTAAAGAATTCAGCGTTTTCAAGCATTATATTATCCTTGTTGTGACGAAACAACCCAGGACCGGGTGGTCGCACAAACCACAACACGATTTCGGATAATCACTGACTGAGACATAGGTAAAATATTTATAGGGACTTCCACAACTCACGCATTGACAGAGGACTTTGGGATTCCCCTTACAAGACGTGACAAATGGGAAGGGGAACCACTCCGACTGACGCAACACTCGGGCGCCCAGAACAGAGTTCCGGGATTCACTTTACACATGACCAAAGGGACGAATCACGACAACTTCCAGACTCAGACCACTAAGACCGGCAATTCTGAACAAGTGACGAGATGGGGGAGTCGAGGGCACGTGGAGCCCTGGAAGACAACAGGCAGAAACATACAGGGAGTGAGAGGAGACGTAACGTGTCCGGTGAGATGTCGGGGATGGAGAGGAGTAAAAGAGGCTGATGGGGTGTGAGAGGAGACAGTGGAAGGGAAGCTCATAACGTGTGAGCGGGGACAGACATGTGTGACGAGAGTTTGGGAGCGGACTGCGCCGGCGTGAGCCCACAGGGAATGGCGACAAGGGAAGCTGAGTACGGGCGCGACGCTTGGCCCTCCCCTACTGCCCGCCTGCGGGAAGCAACGTGTCGTGACCGGCCGCACCAGTCAAAGCAGCCGCCGCCGAGTGACGTCAGCGGAGCGTTACCGCCCTGGCGAGAGAAGGAGGCAACCGGTGCGAGCCAGCCGGGCCCGTCTGCACGCGGCCGTCACGCCCGAACAGGCGGGTAGAGACTCGACACCGCACCTACTCCGCAGCTAGCCGGCGGGCTAATAGCTCAGGCAGGCTATAAGAGGGCTTCGACTCGACGCCAGGGCAGACAGCGAGCGGCAGTGTAAACGAGTGTATCCTGGTAGATCATAGAAGTGTGGCGAACTACTACTACGACGACTGGGGCTATGGACTTGGAACTCTCCTGCGGATATTCGACTACTTGGCTGGTTTCTTTTAACTACTACTACGACGACTTGTGCTACGGACTTGGAACTCTCCTGCGGATATTCGACTACTTGGCTGGTTTCTTTTAACTACTACTACGACGACTTGTGCTACGGACTTGGAACTCACCTGCGGGTATTCGACTACTTGGCTGATTTCTTATTGTTTTCTAGAATAAAAACCATTTTTAAGAATGCTTGTCTTTTATTGGATACTACACAACGTCTCAAGGGGTGACTCCAGCTGAGGATGGCGTTGACCCAAGCAGCGCCTCCCAACTCATTCGTCACTTGACAATAGCAACAGAACCTCAACCTCTGTGTAATTTTGCAGCGACCGCGAGTCTAGCGGACCACATTCATTTGCCAATAAATGTGATCGTACTGCATCACATGAAGTCGTAGGCTTCCGCGGCCAGTCATGTAGATGATCTTGGCTGTCCAGGTGACGCCGCGTCGAAGGCTGTGTTGCCAAACTGTGTGTGCTGTGTTGGCAACACAGCCTTCGACGCGGCGTCACCTGGACAGCCAAGATCATCTGCATCACATGAAGTCATTTCAAAACTAGGTAAGCGCCTTTGCATCTCCCAAGCCAAACAATCCTGGGAAGAAACCTGCCCCGATTGGAGCTCGTCTCAAATCTCAGTGTGGAATGCGTCCGCCGGTGAAAGCGGTCCGGACAAAGAACGATCGTGTCGTCTGACAGGTGTCGGCTGTCTCGACGTATGCATCCTAAAATTCAATTTACCTTTTAAATGAGTTTTAGCAAATACTAGATAATACATATAACATGAGTGATGTTTCATGGAGTTTGATGAAGAGGGATTTCCCATAATAGATTAACAACTAAAAGTGTATAACTTGTAATATAATAATGTTGTTAATAGTTATTATTATTATTATTATTATTATGAACATTATGTGTATTGTATCGCATAACCAATACAAATAAGACGTCTTACGGCATAGGGAATGTGAACAGAAACGCCTCAGGCAGTAGGTTGAATGTAAGGCCCCGTAAGGCATGCTTTCTATGGCTTGGAGAGGGGCATTTGCAGTCTCTCCACTATACATTTCCTAAATTTATAGCTATTAGTATACCTATATGAGTAAATGATATTTTGCGTAACTGAACTCTTAACACCCGGGACTGAGGCAAAAGCAACCTCAATGAGGCAAGAGCTACCGTGGTAATGGGCGCAGGAACGAGACGGGCCTGACAGATCGGCGTGAAGTACGAGGAGCACGGGGGAGTTTTCCGCCAGGAAGCGTTCCCAAGGGAGCTGTTGCTACTGTAGATAGCCATGTCAGGTCCCTAAAGCGCCGATAGATGGAAGCAGAGAAAGCAAGGCAGAAAATTCATAAATGCTTTCCCGATTCAATAGAAAAAGAATCTAAATAGCAACAGAATATCTCTGCCATTTTGTAACGTCACTAGTTCTAATAATTTAAACATAATGTCAAACAAACTTTCCCTGCAGAAAAGCCACTGTTCCTCCATTACGTTCCTCTCTGATTGCAGCCATCCCCTCAGTATCTGACAACGGTATCCAAATCGTGTTGTAACACTAATGTCCTATTATTTCACATTAGTTTTTATTGCCTTTCTTATATATTCCATTCCTTACTAACATTTATTTAATGTTTCCAGAATTACCCGATATATGTTCACTGGATGGAAGAAACAATTTTAAGCAACTATATACAGTTTTAAATTCAGAGATATAGAAAGACAGTGATAGAGAGATAGAGAGGTAGCTAGAGAGAGAGAAGTAGATAGATAGAGAGGAAGGGTGGGAGAGAATGAAACTGTAATATTACATGAACTGCGCTTTGATACATGAAATGAGGTTACGTTATTAAATGGCCTCTAAAATGTCAATGCCAAGCCCATCATTTTAAAATAAATTAATCATATGCATTTACATTCACTCCATTCTGTTGACAGCAGAAGTTCCTCTAATGTGTCGAATTCCAGAGTGGATAATACTATGTGAAACAATATTTAGAATATAAATAATTAATTTACTAAACAATATAAATAATTTAATTTTCTAAACAATATTATTAATGCCCTTGATATTGAAAATACTAACTGAAGAAGGATAGCAGCATTTAAATAGTAATCCAACAGTGAATATTTTTTTCTATTATTGCTTACATAGGTTAGGAAGTAAGGGAGACATTAGATTATTGTGTTATTATTTCTATTTCATTTATTTATTTATTTATTTTACGTCAAAAACACAGTTAAAAATTGCGTATGACGTGCTATGGGGAAAAGTGGATTTCTAAATTTGCAATTAAGAAATAACAAATCAACGACAATGAGACCTGCGTCGTTCTTTTAAGCGTTCCTTGTTGAAAAAAATTGAACATATTTTGAGCGGTTTTTTAGGTAAGATTTTTATCGTTTGCATTAATTCAAACAGAAATTGCGCGAAAAATACTAGATTTTTCATAAAACTGTAAATAACCTTTCTCAAACAGTTTATTTAACAGAACAAATCTAATTTTAGAGAAATATCTCGAGCTTCAAATTTGTAGTTTTGCAATGATGTCTTTTTGCAATTTGCGAAAACGCAGAGTTCGCCGGAAATGAGTCTAGCAACAATGTTTTTACCATTCTTTGATACGTGCGAGACAAACATTTTAAGAAAAAATTTGCCGCCGTTTTTGAGAAAATAATTATTTAAATATTTACAAATTGCACGCAAAATTATTCAAAAACTACCCATTTCCGTAAAATTGTAGATGACAATGTTTCACGATCTTTCTACTACAGGTTTTATTAAGGGAAAAAAGCTCTGTCTCATTATAGTTGTAAGAGGACAAAGAAAAAAATCACTTTTGGAAATGTTGGAAAAATCAGGGATTTCAGCGAAAAGCATACCTACCCATTCTTTTAAACGTCATTTACCCTACCGAGGACAAAGGTTAATCAAAACATTTGGAGCAGTTTTGATAAAATTTTAGAAGTATAATTGAAGCTTCTTGTAAAGTACAGCCGAAAAATTAAAAAGTTTCAAATTCGTAGGCCTCGAGTTTCCCCAGAATGGTATAGTAGGCAGACCCCAAGACAACCAGAATAGTAATAAGTAAGCATTCTGGGGTTGAGAACCGAGAAAAGTGCATTGTGAGGAGGAACATGAACATGAACTCTCAGAAAGTATATGACAGACAAATTGACTGAAATCTCTAATGGACTTTAAAAAACGAAAATATACATCACAGACGATCGACCTAAAGATAGGTCAATAACCACCACCGGAAACGTCGTATTATACGAAATATATGTAACAATAAAAAATCAATCTTTTAAATGAGATGTGAATATTTTATTAAAATAAAAATGATAGTTGAAAAATGAAAGAATGGACTTAATGTATTGCGTCAATGTTCAGATCCCTGACCGAGCTAGGATGAGTTTCTACTTTGTTAGCAACACAGAAAAATCCAATCTGCAGTTCGTTTACCGTTAAAATAAGTTTTCTATTAATCGAGAACGAAAGTGTTTAGTTTTTGAAATGTTAATCTCATGCTTTTTATAAATATTATTTTTTTTTATTTTATTTTTTATTTTATTATTATTATTATTATTATTATTATTTTTTATTTTCTCTGTCAACTATTAATAGTTAAATTGTTGGGAAGGGATTCTGAAACTCAAGAAAGCGTGGGCAGATGATTTTCTCCCTCCTACGTCATATACAGTTTTTACTGGTTTTTTTTACTAAATAAATATCTATCTCTTCGTAAACCTTAGGAAACTACTTTACCTCATCGTCTGCATGAAACTTCTTTTCTGCTGCTGCTGCTGCTGCTGCTGCTGCTGCTTCTGCTGCTGCTGCTGCTGCTGCTGCTGCTGCTGCTGCTGCTGCTGCTGCTGCTGCTGCTGCTGCTGCTGCTGCTCTGCTGCTGCTGCTGCTGCTGCTGCTGCTGCTTCGATAAGCAGCGTTTCCGTGGACAAGTCCACTTCCCCCCGCGCGCCCTCTGGGATTGCGGCGGGGGGGGGGCGGCGGCGGAAGGAGCGAATACTTGCGGAGTACTTCATAAGCAGACGCCGCGCGTGCATAGTTCCCCGAGCGGCCGCTGGGCTGCGGTGGGGCCGCGCCCTCGTCGCGCGTATCGGACGGAGCACAAGAATGCGCCTCGATCGCCCCCCACCCCCGCCCCCAACGCCCTGCGTCCACGGCGCTCGAGTGCCATGGAGGAACAACATAGCTCGCGTTTCTTTCAAAGGGGGTGCAAAATGTGCAATTGAATGAAACTCGGCGTGAAAGTGGTCCGTACGTAAATGTTTTCACCTCGCATGCATGGTCGTCCACCCTGCTAAAAGGAGGCCCTTGGTCGATGGAGAGCGCTGCGCTCATCCATGACGTTGTTCTAAATTGACACGTTATTTATTTTTTTCATTTTTTTCTTTTTTATGTAAATTTTTACTATAATTATATATTTGCAAATAATATTTATTCTTTAAAAATCAATGCACAATATATTTAATGGAAATTAAAGATTAGAGGGAGATAGAGAGATAGGGAGACAGAGAGAGAGAGAGACGTAGCGGGTATATGTGGTCCCACAGGGGACTATCGTGTAAACCTAGACTAGTGGAATTACCGGGAGGCGGGGTCTGTTCGGTTGCGTACGTGCAACGGCGCCGGAAGACGACAGCGAAGGGAGTAGTGCAAGGCCGGGGGGATGGGGAGGGGAGGGGCTTGCAGAGAGAACCTACCGGTCGGGCAAGGTAAAACAATTTCCTTCTTCTCTAGGGTTGCCAACAATGTTCAGGGAAAGGGAAGGACACTCCACAAAAGAACGCATCAACACATTTCTTTTTATAAATATATAATTTAGACTAACATCAGTTCTATTCCTTTCTTCTCACCATTTGCGACTCAAGTCCAAAGATTCGTTCGCAAAATGCAGATGAAGATGGTCTGAGTGTCTCTATTTTATTTTAGCTGCTAGACAGAGACACTATTTATTATCCATGCGTGTGTCAGCACTCAGAAAAAGGATATTCATGTTTACTATTCTAAATCAATCAATAAATTATACACCGTAGCAGACGTTAGACGTGATAAAATAAATAATAACAAATGTTAAAACTTTACTATAAGTAGGACATTAAAATACAAAGGAGGACAATTGACGTCAATGGAGGACGGCTGGCAACCTAGGTGTAAACGGTTCGTGGAGCAACGGGGCTGAACTGAGAGTAGCCATGGAACGCTATTGGATAGTGTGGACTATTATAGTGATTTATCTCAGGAAAAAATGTTCATTTGAGTCAGGATAGAAGTGGTTCAAATTGTTGCTGATCACTGCGATTAATTCGTTTCACGGAATTTTTGGAAGAAAGGACCGCTATACCTACTGGTGTGTGGTAACAGCCAGCACATGGTGATATTAAGATTAAGTGGTTCCAAGTCTCGTAGCGAACCGTTTTACAGAATTGAAATAAAAACTGAGCAGTGATTCGTAGAGTATATTTGAATTGTAAAAAGATGAATTTTTGTACTTTATCAGTCATCGTTCCGTTAAAACAAAGCCGGAATGCAAATTTACTAGATCCGTGGACATTCACTAGCGGCCTGGGTAGGGCAAGAAAGAAGGAACTTCGGCAACTGCGAGCAGAATTTGTCAGCGCCAGAGGAGTGAAAAATTGAGTGAGTGACCTTTCACGCCGTGGTGTGAGCGCGGAAGACATCGTGCAGCCAAATCGTAACATACTCAATTTTTACGTGATCGTAGTTGTTCTTGCCTGGATCAGATAAAAAGGGAGTGGATTCTGGAGTCAAAGATTTGGTTATGAACAATATTTAAATTGGTTCTACTTTCAATTTCGAGACGAAAATGACTGATTAGAAAAGAATAGGTTGATAAAAATAATAGTAAAAAGTAACATAATTTTGGAATATAGTATTTACTGAGTGTTAGTGATTTTCTGTTAGGAAAGTGTATGGTTAATTAATTAATTAAGTAAGAGTATTCATTCGTTGGTAGCAATAATTCTCTCATGTTGTGGATCGGAGATTTTTTGTTGAATTTTGAAAATTAAAATTATGAGAGAGTATGGTATTCCATAAACATTATTAGATGTAAAGTGATCAATTTGAACATTATTGTGTTGGGAATATTGAGGTTGTCAATGAACAAAAATTCTGTTGCATTCTGTATTATGTTAATATTTGAGTTGGGGCGAGACCACACGTATTTGACTTTTTTCATTTGGGTGAATAAATCCAAAGCATTTGGTTTACTAAAGTGGATCTGGATGATGATCTTATTTTACATTGTGATCACAACTCTAGGCTTCTAATGACAAAGATCCTCTTCCTAGTTTCTACTATAAAATAAAATAAAAAATCCACGTACAACCAGGTGTATTTTTGTTTCTCTCCTTTCAGTTGTGGGTTGGGTGCGTCACATAACTTTATAATATTTACTTTATAATATAGGGTGCGTCACATAACTTTAACACCTCTTGTAATTTTTGAACGGTTGAAGTTATTGCAATGCAGTTTTCATAGAAGTGGATGAGGGAATGGTAATAACTGACGTATGCATTCGTTTCGATTTTATTACTTGTATTTTTCGAGATATTGAGGCAACTTTGTTTTTTTCAAATGGAGCTGTAAATATTTTTAGTCTATCATTACGAGCGTAAAAAGACAAATCCAATGATATATGTAGGGGAGAGTTAGGTTAACTGGACCGGTTAGGTTAAGGGGTCCATGCTTTTAAATGTTGGTGGGAAGTGATTCCTGCCATTTTCCACTGGATGGCATTCGTAGAATGACAGGGCTGATAATCTAAGTCACTTTCCCAAGTTGCAGGCCCACATTGTTGATCACAGATAGGCATTTTTTCTGAAAGGTCAGAAGTATTTTCTACCACTCATCTGTTTTGCAAGTTTATTGCCATTGAATAACAACTACAAGAAAAATATTCACACTAATTAAATGATAGTATTTTGCTGTATAATAGATTTTTCGTTTTTAATAATATGTGGCGGCTTGTATTTTTCGGGCATATAAAGAAAATATGTGCTTGGGCTTAACTGGACCGCCGGGACGTTAGGTTAAGTGAACCGGTCCATTAACCCCGTTTGTTTTCGAAAATAATATTTGCAGATTTGCAATTAACAGTGACATCTATTGATACCCTGGGCTATGTCTCCCGGACCTACCAAAATGATTTTGTTTCAACAGTAGGTATTGTTACAAATTTTCCATACCACGTGAAGAACGACAGGGAAATATTTAAAGACATTTTTTATCGTGAATTTGATAGAGTAGAATCTTCGCTGAACATTTTCTACATTTATGTATAGAAAAAGGTTATGAAAATGTGTTGAAGAATTGTTTTCATTAAAACGTCAATGTTACTTTCACAATTTCTTTCGGTCCCCTTAACCTTGCCGGTTAGGTTAACTGTTCCTATTGCAAATGTACAAAACATTCCATATTTGAAAACAACTGTAGGCACAATGATGATGTTTGTTTCCACAATATACGGAGAGAGCCTCACTGAAATATAATGCGAAATTTCACATGTACAGGTCAAGTAAATAACATTTTAAAACAAATTAAAAATAAGTGGACCAGTTAATCTAATCTCTCTCCTATTGTCATATGTTAGATAAATATATTTTGGGGTAATTTTGAATTTCTTGATTTTGAACAACAGTACCGTGTTGTTTGCTTTCGGTGTCTCAACGAACGAGTTCTTCCTTTCGTTGCCTCTTCTGATGCCCCGGTCTTTCACGGAGCTCTTCGTCGGCGTCATCACTTTGACCAATAGGGGCTTTTACTCTCATTTCATGTGAACAAATCTTTTTTGTGGTTGGTCAGCTATTTTGGCGTTCCAGATGACAACACTTGGACATTCTACGTAGTTTGTAAAAGGAGAAATTAGCGCGGACAAACCTCTTTTCCCCTTAATATGCACCGGGCTCTCGGATCATTTAATCTCCCCCGTGCATTCTCCTCCTCAAAGGTGTAACTCGTCAGTTTTTAAAATTGTTGGCTAGCCAAAAATAGTGGGGTAGTCAACACCGGAGGCGTGTATCAATATATTGGATGGCCTTCAGCTCTGGATGTTTAACTTGTACACTTATTTCACTTTAAAAAGGTTTGATCGTCGTATAATTATTCAAAAATTGGAAGCTCATTTTCATGTAATCAAGGAGAGATTGTGACAAATTATTCTTGCTTGTCTGTATAATGTGCTGTAAATACAGTGACAGTTGAGATCTATTCATGTTTGTTTCTTTTTTAGAAGTAAGAAGTAACTTCTCTTCCAGGCTATCTAAATAATTCGAGAAATGCGCATCGTTTTAATTGCTTTAGGCTTTAACAAGGGATTTCTGAAGAGTTAGTAGGGCAGATATTGCAATATAAGATTACATAACCGTTATCAATAGCGCGAGGAAGTATGTGATGTTATGGCAACTCTACTTTTTTTATATCTCCCACATCATTAATATTTAATTGAGGGCATTTTTATACATTATTGCATTTGGGAGCTTAAGTGCTTCAAAGTATTTTTTATGAAATTTCTCAAAAATTCAATTTTTCTGTGTAAATCAACCCCAAATTGTGCATTTTCAGAAACGCTCAATCGTCATTTCCTAAAAACTCAACTTTTCCGATGAAAATTTGCAAATATTTCTAGGTTTCGTGAACTCTGCGTAGATTTTCGTCGTTCGTCGTCAACGCTTAGTCGTTATTTACAAAACTTGTCACCGCGACTGACTCCAAGGTTGAGGGGTGAGCATTCATTGAGATATTTCACAATCACTGATGACAGTTACTAGGTAGATGGCTTCAAGATTCTTTAAGTGATAAAGTAATGCTGGCCATCGTAGGTAATCAAAAACACCGAAAATATCTATAAAGATACCCATCAGATGTTTGTCTCACCTTGACATAACACTTTCTTTTAGAAAATTAACTACAACCTCGGTATATGTAACCCTCCTGATTTAAAACTGGTTTGAGTAGCATCATTCTTCAGTTGCTTCAATAAGTCTGTTATTGGTAACCATCTCGAGAACATTTCCCAAGATATTAAGAATGCATATCGATCTCTACGTTTACGGGACGGCTTCTAACTTGCCTCTCTGTTTTTCTAGAATTGTTACTCTAGATAGCTTCAGTTGTTTAGGAAGAGCCCTCGACGAACTCAGCCATCAAATAAGTCAGCCAGGAATGACAATACTGCCTCGGAAATCCCAAAAGAATGTCGGTGTTCTTCTTGTCTGGACCCATGGCTTTGTATCTCCTTGGACTTCAAACTATCTGCCCTAATTTGTTTTTTGTCTCCTTATTTGTTTTTGCGCTTCAGTACCTATGTTCCCTGTATGCCATCAGGCAACAGTCTAGACATGAGAGTTTCAACAGAAAGATAGGGTTCCATTTTGTTTTTCCATAGATGGATTACTAAGAGTGGAATCACTTTCGACGTAGAAGTTTTATATTCCACATTCTAGGGTTCTGCTATTTGATCTTGCATACACTTCACCCAGTAGTCTATTTTTGTCTTCTAGATGGCCTGATAATATCTACTCATGGATTTAGTAAAAACATTGCTGAGAATTTCCATTCGAGATACAACTTAATTGTTTGTTCTTCCTCCCCTATCTGCAAGTTGTCGTTCTTAGTCAATTAAACTTTCATTTCATCACTTTTCACTTTTTGCCCTTACTTGGTAAAAAGAGAAAGTACTGTAATTGTGCACCAGAGAACGGCGTAGTTTCGACAGAAAAACACTTATTGTCGGGCTCAAGTAACAGAAAAGAGGATAAATCTTCTTTCTATACACTACTATACAGAGAATTACTTTCTCTAACACGTTGTGTAGACAGATTCCATGTTTTGTGGGACCTTGATACCGAAAAATCGACTGACAGGAAAACGTCTGACTTCGTCTGTCTGTGGTCAACGCTAGCACGAAAACCGTTCAGCCGATTTTCTCCAAAATGATATTTCTCGATCAATTTAAAGGATCTCAAGGCCCAGCGAGTTTGAAAGGGATACTCTGATTTTGGAAGTACTTTACATGACACCTTAGCAACATTTTCAAAATGTTCTAAAATAGCTCAAAATGTTTTGATTCAGCTTGGTCCTCGGATAGAAAAAAAGAAGCGCAAAAGAATGGTGGAGGTCTCATTTTTGTTGAAATATCTGATCTCCGTGTTTTGTCGAGAGGTGAAAAAACCGGACGCGAAAAGTTAAAAAGTGAATCGCGGAAGAGGAACTGCACTGCTCTCAGACGTAAACAGTTTTCTCGCCCCTCGTCATTTTTTAAATTCTTGGGAGTTATTAATTCAATGTTTGCACAGACAGTCATGCATTCTTAGTTAACCTTCACAATTACCGCGCCAAAACGGCTTCGGCGACACGGAACAACAGCTGCTCGGCACAAAAATATAAACTCAAATAGGAAACGAACAAACTATAGATGGTATCTGAGCCTATTCTTACTTTTTAGTGTTTATGAAATTTTTAATGTTTTTATACCAGCATTATAAACGACCTTTTCTGTTGCAAAATATCGTAATAAAAGAGCATTCTATGGGACAAATAATGACGTATTAACACTTTACGGCTCGAATGATTGTATCATCACACATTCAGCCAATCGCAGCGAGAGAATCGCGGGGAGGTAGCTGTAAACGGAATAGCCAACCTCTGTTTCCTCGCATAGATATCAAATACCTGAGACGTTTCTCTGTTATACAAAAAAATGGCATATGCAACTCCTTTATAATGTTGCTTTATTTGCTTTCGTACAAATTTGAAAACTCGTTCCTAACGTCGCTCGTTTTCAAAACATGTACTCATGCAATAAAGTTTTACCCATTAGTGCATGTGATAAATCGGATGCTAAGAATAGCGACAATTGTGCCTGTTATTGAAGACTTACACAAGAATCAACACTCGCATTATTGGAAAGTAATAAACTAAATCTACACGCTGTAACATTCACAGTATCTCGATTTGAAGCGATTAGAGTGCAAGATAGCGCATTACAGTTGAGTTGTTACATGTAGAGGGTAAATTTTCATTTAATTATAATATCTAACATTGATTGATATTAACAAATTTTATAATAAATAAAATAACGGTTTGTGTTTTCCATTTGAATTGGTATTCTAAAAATAACTACACTAGTTCAAATTACTTTTTGTGATCCGATATATCGGATGACACGCACAGGGACACTTATCATTGCAATGTATCAGAATGGCTATGTTTTTTCTGTCTACATTTCAAGCAATTGCTTCTAAATGAAAAATTATTATCAGACTATCTGTTGCTGACATTTTGAATATTTTTGAGGAAACAGGAGGCGCAAACAATTGCAAGCAATAATTTTTGCTGGCGGCAGAAATTATGCTTGTTTGATGGAAAGTTAATGATGTCATTACTGACACTAATTTTTACTCTCATCATGAAAGAAAAGAAATGGAAAGTTGTACGAAGAGGCCGAAAAAGAAAAAAAATTAAAATTAATTCTCCACAGCCTGTAGTTTTTTAGTTTGTACAATAAAGGAATGTGTGAGGTGGATTTGGTGGGCCAAATGGTGGCGAACTACAGAATCAGAATGCGATAACGACAATGATATTGGCCTGTATTTGCATATTTTTGGATACTTCTGCTGTGAATGCCTCTCTACGGATGAAAAAAATATTTCAAAATTATGAGAAGTCTCATTGTCTTCTGAAGTTCGGAAGAGATATTTGTATGAGCTTGTTTGAAATGGGGGGAACTTCAAGAAGGAAAACACCCAAATGATTCAAATACTGACATGTGTTTTGTCGGCAAAAACCACTAAGTAATTTATGTATTTACAGAAATGTCACTGCCATGGTGAAGCAAAATTCATTTATCAAAAATGTGATGGGATTGTGTGGGATTGCACCCTAATTCTTCAAAGACTATCATCGATATTAGAAAATGAAAAGAAAGAATTTCAGTGTATCTCTTATGAATAAACATCATTTTTTAGAATAAAATACTTTCATTTATTTTACCCAGTAAAATAAATACTAAGAAAAAGTTGGTCTAGACATCAAAATGGACCAAAAGATTAAAATTTTGCTATTTTATTGTTAGTGTAATAAATAATTTGGTACACGGGAATTTCACCTGTTTACTGAAAATATAACCGGGCCGCCCGACAGTTGCACTTAGAGTACGGTATGCATGTGATTCGATTTATCGTATCACGTTTTTCTTGAAAACGGTTCAGAAGCAAATTTTGATAATTCACAAAATATGTCATTTATATGTGTAATGCACGAATATAGTATAATTTGTCCCCAAAAAATAAGCCAGAACACTTCATGCACTAATGGGTAAACATAATAACTAATTGCAATTATTATGTGCCTTCAATGTTTCTTATTGTAGTAAGATGCTCAATTCTGCTCTCCACGAGACAATGTTGGGTTCCAACGAAGTTAAATACTGGCTTGATATTTCATCTTGTGTATGTCTTCAAATGTTCTCTCAAACCTATCTCCTTGTTTTCGAATTCTCACAGAGTTTTAAAATTGAGCGACCAATTGAAGGCGGCACGTTCATATTTCTTAAAGACTGGGCACAAAGACAGCTGGCACGTAGAGCAAAACATTTCTAGGAGAAAGTATAACACGCGAAAGTCACGAAAAAACGGTTGTGCTGGGAATAAAATTGTCCTCGTGCGGAATGACTATTTTTATGGTGATTTTTCTTGTTCAACGGGGATACTATATCACTCACAACTTGCTGCTATTATGAAAATCAATTATGCAAAGTTTTCCATGTACTACATTCATTGTGAGTTTCTTTTTAAGAGGATTACCATACAAACAAACTTCGCTGATGCTGTCGTACATATATTGCCGCCGTAGTCAGCGAAAGCGGCGAGACGAACACCCCGAACTTCGCGAGTTCACTCACAAACAAACAAGCGCGCGCTCACAATTGCACGATTTCTCCATTAACACCCCGCCTCGCCCCCCCCCCCACCACACCCGTCTCCACGCCTCGCTAGCCCTCGTCACGCCACGCCACGCCAGCCCTCGTCACGCCTCCCCTCGTCACGTCACAGCCCCCTCGCCATGCCTCACCACCCTCACCTCGCGCTCCCTCGTCACCCCTCGACACGCCTCGCCAGGCCTCGTCACGCCTCGCCTCACCAGCCTCGTCACGCCTCCCCCAGCCCCGTCAGCCTCCCCAGCCCTCGTCAGCCTCCCTCGCATGCCTCCCACCTCACCCGCGTCACCTCGTCACCCCTCGACACGCCTCGCCGGGCCTCGTCACTCCACGCCTCACCAGCCCCCGGCCTCGTCCCCCCCCGCCCCCCCCCACCCCCTCGGCAGCCCTCCCCCGCCTCGCCACCACCCTCCCCGGCCTTCCTTTCCACCCCACCACGTTTCGCACAGCGTGGGTGGCGTTCCTTATTCATGAAGCGCTCATAAATATTTTCGCATACTCTGCCTGTTTTTGGACCCCCCTCACCACTCCTCCCCGCTGCCAACCTCCCGTTCACTTCGAAACGTAATGAATGCTAATGGTCTCCCTTACTAATTGGGGTACAGGGTTTGGCTGAAAGGAAAAAGACCAAGTGGGAAGGCACAGTGCCCAAGTCGAGCACCTAGTTGCGTTTAAGTACGCTTTAATTATGAACGAGGTCTCTTGGGGGCAAAAGTTTGGCCGCCCGAGTGGACTAGTGGGAGCGCAATGGCCCGGGGCGAGTGCGGAAGCCGTTCCGTACCTTGATCTTTTGCACGCCCTAAGGGACTCATTTTTCTCAAAGTTTCAGTTTAAAAACAAACTTTCCTTCTGGAACGTGCCGGCGACCCGGAATGCCTCTGGAAATTATGGCCTCGAAAATCTTTAGGGTTTCGCTACAACACCACGCGGGCGCGTATTTCACCTGCGGAGCCTTGCGGTGGCCTCTCGGTGGAGCTGGAATAGCGGCTGCCTAGCTACAAGATGCTAATGAGTCCGTACTGATGTTGCTATTTCTAATTTTAATTATTGAGGAGATTCTTTCGGCCACTATTTAAAAATATTACATTCAATCTAATGCTTGCATGTATCTCTTTAGTGTTTCGGGATGTGCCTCATTCATTCTTATTTAGTTAAATCAAAGAAGGTATCGTTAATGATTTAATTCTCAACAAGAGGTATTGCCACGTGAGGGTGTGCGCAGGGCAGGCCCTAATCCGGTGCACGCAGAGCATTACGTTGGGGTGGGGGGCATGGCGGGACAGAGGCGTGATGGAGCGGGGTGGGGAGAGGCGGGACGTGGCAGGCAGACGCAAGGGGGGCGGGGCGAGGCGGGGCGGGGTGGTGCATGGAGGGGTGGTATGTGGCGGTGGTAGCGGGGCGGGGCAGGCCAAAGAAAGGCCGGCGGAAGCATTCATGGTTGGTAGGGTAAGAGCAGAGAAAGTCAATGGATATTTCACGTACAAGGAGAGAGAGCTGCATATAACAGTCACTAAATAAGTTGTGAATTTGCATATGTACACTTTTTTTGTAGTCCTCCGTCGCTCGTTGGTTAACGTACTCGCTTTCCACGGCGTCACCTCGATTCCCGGTCGGGGCAAAAATTAACTGTGCGCGTTCCTTGCACTATCCCAGAATCAGATGCTATGTGACGATGAGAAATCTAACTTCTCCGGTTGAGAACACCTTAGATATGGCGTAGGGATTGGTATGTGCTAACCACACATTCCCCTTAACCCATGACCGTAAGGTCAGGACGCCGCCTTAGCTCGTGACGAAGTAGCTTGTTGTGCCGAAGTACACACATACACATTTTTCGTGTTTACGGCAGGAAATATGATCAGTAAGCTAATTACTATAATTAGAGAGTTAATGATTGTGGGATGATGTTTCGCAATCTGCTTGAGTGTAAATTTGATTCAAAGAAAGATATACTTTACGTACGGTGTCATAAATACATTTTTTGTAACCCAGTATTATAAACGACCTTTTCTGTTTCAAGAAATCGTTCATAAAAGGACACAGATGATGACGTATTAACATTTTACGGCACGAATGATTGTGTCATCACAAATTCAGTCAATCACAGCCAGAGAATCGCGGGGAGGTAGCGATAGAAAGAGCAGACGTCCACCGTTTTCTCCCACAGATGTTCAATACACGAGACGTCACAATAAAGTTGTTTCGCAAAATTAAGTTTTGATTCTGTTATACATTTATAACGCTGTTACACAAAAAATTACGAATGCAACTCGTTTATAATGTTGCTTTACTGCACTGTTGTACAAATTTAAAAACTCGCTCCTGACGTTACTCGTTTTCAAAACAAGTACTCGTGCAATAAAGCTTAACATTGAAAACTAATTGCATAAACTACTATTACAGGCGTAGCGAGGCTGGGACGACCTGTGCCGGAATCTCTGAAGTCAAGGATTCCGGATAAGTGCTCTTCAAAAACATTTTGAAGATAACCCATTCTGTAACAAAAGATAACTCCCTTCTACTTCAGTTGATATATTTAATCATGGTTATTTTATTATTTCTGCATTTACAGGAGCAGATTTATTTGGAGGAACTGAACGCAGTGGAGGAACAGCGGTTGAGGGAGACTGTTCTCAGCGCGTGCAGTGTTTGCGCTTGGCAGTCGCTTCTGCGAATTCCAAACGCCACCGTGTTTATTATTATTATTATTATTATTATTATTATTATTATTATTATTATTATTATTTGCTCGCGAATAGGCCATCTTGGAACATGCACTTGCCCGGGCTCAGTATCATTTTATCACGTTGCAAGTCTTGCATGTAACTAATTAGGGGGGATCAGCATTAGGCTGAATCCGATTTTTATACCCCAAGGTTGTTAGTCCTGGGGAATGGAAGATGAAATGATAATGATAATGAAGGATGAATGGACGGCACACACAAACAGACATACACAAACACACCCATGCCCGAGGCGGGACTCGAACCCGCGATCCTTCCGTCCGAGATCGCCACGACACTACTACCTTAGCGGTCTCGGCTATCCGAATCTTTATTATTATTATTATTATTATTATTATTATTATTATTATTATTATTTTATTATTATTATTTTATTATTATTATTTTATTATTATAATTATAAGGGTCTCAAGGGTTGCGATGTACCAGTAAAACCCCTCTAGCACCCAACTCACTCTCATCCTTTACGCGGGGTACCCTGTTAAGTCAGAAACCCACTCCAAGGTTGCGGTAACCAGCCCCTTCGGCGGAGTGACCCGGCGAACTGATGAGAGAAGATGGTCTTGATAGCGCTACTAGAAGCTAACTGTAACAAAGGTCTATGTGTAGGTGACCCAAATGGATCTGCATCTAGAGAGGCAGTGGAAGAACCATTGAGATGGTCACAACGGCTTTCTGAGCCTCAATGAGAAAGGTTACAGTTGCACCGCAGGGGAAGATTTGACCTCACGTACCTGTCTGACACGCGGGCTCAACCCATAAATACCAGAGTTTCTTCGACTAGTATTTATTAGAAGAAATAAAAGAGGTCATCTTCGTCAACGTATTAGCTTTATTAAGATAGCCGGCTTTCGACGGCTTTGCCGTCATCGTCAGTCTACAAGAAACAGAAAGATATAACAGAATTATAAATACACAATAAGATAGAAAATTAAATTACAATTAATGGATACATCTAAAGTATTTAGTTACAGATAGCAGATAAAAAAAAAAAAAAATTGTATGATTGCAAAAGATAAGGAACATATAGCAGATAAAATTGCAATAATGAATTGCGAGAAGATTGTTATGAGCAGGTTTTTAAGGAATAGAGTCGCTGGCGATCGGTCTTCGCAATACCACACAGTAGGTTCTAGCACCAAGCCATCTGTGTTAAATGAATTACCTGTGCCAATGGATGATGTGAAAGTAGTGCAGATCGATAGACTATGCGCGGCCCCCAACACTCATGGCTACCGCAGAAACAGCAGCTTCATCTGCTGAAGGCAGGAATGGCTAAGAGGACCCCACCGACAGGGTCCTCCGCTATATCAAAGCAAACTAGCCAACGCATGAGATGAACGATAGAGACGAATATCTCCATGATCATGCGTACTACATTATCCGCAAAATCGAGACGGAGTATGAAGGGTTTAGAATAAGGATGCATGCGGAATGGAAAATAATATATCCAGGCGGACAGTAAATGAGCAATTAATTGAATACACTTAAAACTTCAGTTAGCTACGTAACTGCAAAAGGAAAACACCACCCGGCACTCCATTACATAGCAAGAAACAATCACAAGAAGCACTTGAAAGGTAATATGTAGTATCAAGCGAGTCCAAATTGTAATGGTTATTGGAAGAACTGTGTGACACATTACAATGTGTCAGACTTCGTCAATACTTTGCAGGGAAATGAATATTGCTGAAGAAAGTAAAAAAATGAGTAATATTAATTACAAAAAGAATGACGTTCGAATGAATCTTAAAGATTCCAATAAGATGTTAAAATATTAAGATGAACGTCTGAAACGGCGCATTACTGCACTCGGAGCGAAAATTCACCGATATGATGAAACAGCAAAGACACACCAACAACAGTCAGCCTTTGCTTTCGACCAGATGAAATATTACAGGTAGCTTCAGGATGGCAATGAAGACGATCAAGGTAGCAAATACATGGCTCCTAAGTAGCAAATACATGGTTCAGTATTGGCCTGATATCTCGGCTAAAGCAAAGTACACTATGAAGGAGCATATTGGTTGCAGGAAAATGAGAAGCTTGTCGCAATATCAACGGTATGCTTCTTTTAAAATTTCCCTTACTGATATCAAAATATCAATACAGAGGACACAATCCAGGAGAATCGCTAGGCCCGGATCGTATCCAAAATCTATGGTGGAAATACTTCACTGCCCCGCATTCACGTCTAACTCATCAGTTCAATGATAGTCATCCAGATCCAATAGTTTTCGCAAAGGACTTTCAGACTGACAAAACATATATGGTGCCCAAAGTCGGTGATAGAACCCAAAATATTAGTCAGATCACGTGCCGTACACTACTGTATAAAATTTTGACTTCAATAATTCCTCCGCGACTGTAATGTCAATGTTTATTCATT
The DNA here is from genome assembly GCA_964035755.1 of Teleogryllus oceanicus. Lineage (NCBI taxonomy): Eukaryota > Metazoa > Arthropoda > Insecta > Orthoptera > Gryllidae > Teleogryllus > Teleogryllus oceanicus. The sequence goes on along the minus strand of CAXIVR010000003.1, from coordinate 62,778,493 downwards.
TAGTCGATCAGTCCATTTTGGCTGCTGAACAGAATTTCAATGGATAAAGGGGATGCAATCAATATTAGTCATTGATATTGTAATTACACAGCAATTGTGAAAGCATCAGCGGGATATTTCAATGGGTTGGATAGATTTAAAGAAAGCCTTTGATTCGGTGCGTCATTCATAACTTCCGAGTGTTCTCGATTTATATAAGATCGATCGGCGACTGGTAGGTTACTTGAGGGTCTGCGTCTCAGAATAGAAAACTCATCTGTAGGTTAAGAAGAGAATGTATTACCGAAGGCATTGCAATTCAGCGTGGAATCTTTCAAGGGGACAGTCTGAGCCCGCTTTGGTTTTGTATTGCATTCACTTCTTTGAGCAGAATACATAGACTATCCGCATCCATATATAGAGTATCCGTTTTTAGTGAAGAAAAACCCTGATATTTGTATCTCGCACCAGTTCTACATGGATGATATCGAACTAAATGCATCTCATGAATATCACTTAGAAAACGAGTTGGAACTTGTCAAGAGTTTCAGCAATGTAGTTTGTATGGACTTTGGGATAGACAAATGAGAAACCGTAAAGCTCCTTGCGGGCAAGTCCAAACTGTCAACAAAATAAGCTAATATATGGTGAGACGATTATTAAAAAGGACTGCTATAAATGTCTGGGAATTCTCACTCGCTGGGAATTTTTAATTTAGACATTAGGAAGAAGTTTGTACGGAACCTGCTATCCACAGTAAACAGTCTGCAAAACATTGGATCAATTCACGAAGCAAAATATCTTCGATTAATACATAAGCTACCTCCGTAGCAACTTACGCATTTGGTGTAATAAAATGGACAGAAACATTCTTGCAGACTTTTGACCGCAAAATATGAACTAAGCTTCACAAGGCATCGACTACACCACCCCCAGAGTTCAGTGTAGATCCTGTACTTACCTCGAAAAAAGACAATACGAGGACTTATTAACTTGGAGGCCCTCCCAACAGCAAGAAGAAAAGCTACTCGTACTTTCTGTCCATTAGTTCACAAAGTTATCTGTAATCAGAATAAAAAATGACCCCATTAGTCTGGCCAACAGAGTGAAGATTTTGAATACCTCAAGCCTCAAGAACGCGTGAACATGTGTCAAAGAAAAGAACTTCATGGTTTTTGCAGCATCAACTTCGAAGAACATTAATAAGAAAAGGTCAGCGGAGTGGCTACGAACCGGGGACCTCTTCTGTGAGACTGAAGGATCCGTATTCTCTATTCAAGACCAAGTTGTTAAAACTAGAGCATATAAAATATTCTTTATGGCTCCAAAAAATGGATAGCCGATGTCGCCTGTGTAAATCTACCAACGAGTCAATCCAGCATTGGCTCAATCAGAATAATTACAATGATTGAAGACGTTGTCATTGTCAACAATACTATTCATTTCAATAAGATCAGCTTTCGATGGCTTAGCCATCATCAGTTTTCTGATATCATGTATCAGAAATTGATATCTTGTATGATTTCTTGTATCAGAAAACTGATGATGATGGCTAAGCCATCGAAAGCTGCTCTTATTGAAATAAATAGTATTGTTGACAATGACAACGCCTTCAATAATTTCAATTATGTAAATGATAACTACAACTCACCACTATACCAATATCAATCAGAATATCTTATGAGACACATGGTTCATGGTTTTTGCAGCATCAACTTCGAAGAACATTAATAAGAAAAGGTCAGCGGAGTGGCTACGAACCGGGGACCTCTTCTGTGAGACTGAAGGATCCGTATTCTCTATTCAAGACCAAGTTGTTAAAACTAGAGCATATAAAATATTCTTTATGGCTCCAAAAAATGGATAGCCGATGTCGCCTGTGTAAATCTACCAACGAGTCAATCCAGCATTGGCTCAATCAGAATAATTACAATGATTGAAGACGTTGTCATTGTCAACAATACTATTCATTTCAATAAGATCAGCTTTCGATGGCTTAGCCATCATCAGTTTTCTGATATCATGTATCAGAAATTGATATCTTGTATGATTTCTTGTATCAGAAAACTGATGATGATGGCTAAGCCATCGAAAGCTGCTCTTATTGAAATAAATAGTATTGTTGACAATGACAACGCCTTCAATAATTTCAATTATGTAAATGATAACTACAACTCACCACTATACCAATATCAATCAGAATATCTTATGAGACACAACTACACATCTGTGTCTCTCTAATAATTCCTCAGGTCCTTGCAAAGAGATGCGGTATCAAAGACAGCGGAAAGCCCAATTTAAGTGCAGACTAGAACAAGTACACATTAATAAGCGAGTTCGAATTCTGTGGGATAGAGTAATGAACACGGATCAAACAGTTGATGCAAATAGACTAGATATTGTTCGGTTTGATAAAATATCTAAAACAGTATACGTCATTAATGCTGCGGTTCCTTGAGACGACAGACTTGTAACACCTGTTGCTGAAAAGGAGAGGAAATACCAACCATTGGCTGTTGATTGAAGAACATGTATGGATTGCACGCAGTGGAAATGCTTCCAGTGGTGGTGTTATTAAGGATTGTCCACCAAGGAATTGGAATAAACCACAAAGAATATATATGTAAATAGGAAGCTTTTCAGACCATTCAGAAAGCTGCATTATTGGGAACAGCAAATATAGTCTGTAAATTCTTAAACCTGATTGACGGATAGAAGAACCCATGTTCCGGTTCCACTTTATAAGCAAACCACTATTGCCTTGAGTAATTTTTAGAACTCCTGCATCAGTGTAGATGCAAAGATAAAAATGAGAAATAATAATATTGCAACTATGCTGGTACTTGAAACCGAGTAGGGAAATGTTTAAAATAAAAATTCTTCAATAAGTAATTGACGATCAGGTAAAAAAATGCCACATTTCACTTTTTCGAAATTTCAGGGGTAACAGTGGAAATCACCCAACGCTATGTGTATTTCGCAAGAAATTTAATGAAAAATTTGAAGAAAATTTTCATATATTTCCCAAGGGCTTCATTGTGAAGTTCCGCCACAAATATAAAGAATTATTTTCAAAATCCCAAAACTTTGAGTTAGGCCACATCGCGCGCAACCGCGGAATATGCATTTGGCAAAAAATCCTGCGTATAGTTTAGGCGTTAGTCTTGTTGACAGAGGGAAGGACGGACAGTCGGACAATGGTAGAGGGAGGGACGGTTTGAGAAAAAAAATGGTATTAAGGAACTAGAAATGTTGATCTGTGATTGGGTTACATATTAGAGAAAGGAAGTTATTACACATAGGAGCAAACCGGGAGCGGTAGCTCAGTGCATCAACTGATGTCTCTGCAGCGCCTCTGATCGGGAGGTCCTAGGTTCCCACTCCCCACGGCGGCAGGCTTTTCGACACTAGCTTTCCAGCTAGGTCGAATTCAGTCGCTGCTTAGAGGAGAATTGTAGCGGCCGGCTGCTCTGATGGGTAGTTTTCCGTGGTTTCTCCCATCAACGCCAGACGAATGCCGAAGCAGTACCCTACGAAACGGGCCACGGACCGCGCGCGATCTGTCCTTCCTCTTCCTTGTCCTATCCTCTCCCCTTACACACACACTTACACTAACAGGCACTACATTCCGGAATTTGACGCGCCCGGAAACACGAAAAAACAAACCAAACCAAACCAAACCAAACAACATAGGAGAAAGAAAAGTCGTTTTACGATGTCAGGGAGCCACACAACGAGTTTTTCGGTCTAAAATAGGTCTCTGTTCGCCGTTTTATCTGTACAACGTATATTACTCCCTATATATGTATGCATACGAGATAGGAAAAAAATATATATTTTAAAGGAAACGTGGTGTATTTTCCACGCACTGGCTACGAAAGCTGTTCATGACGCACAAACATATCAGAACATCTGATTTGCGTCGAAGTTGGGAAGTCGACAACATTCACGCCCAAACTCCAATGCCAAAATGTATATTCGCTGATCGATCAGGCCCGACTCAAACTCAATTTTGAAAAGGAGTCTTTAAATTTTTGGTGGTACATCACGTGAAACTCCTGGGACAATATCAACATTTTCTTAATAATAACTCCAATTGTTTCATTAAATTTTATTAACAAAACCAACTGGAAAATATCTAAATATGGCGTAGGTTCAATTTCCGCTGTTGACTTTGAAATTTCGAAAATTGCAAAAGACTGATATTTGTTTAACCCCATCGTACAACGGCAATGTTGAAGATATATTTTTCTTTAAATTAAATTTGTTCTCCAGAATTAGTTCTTTCATTAATGTCGTGCACATTTTCCAGAGTTCCTCTCCTCTGGTCGGTGTGGAAGTGGTGGCTGGTGTGTGTACGAGGCCCATCTTTGCGGGAAGCGGCGCGCGGCCGAGGTCAAACCCCAATTGATCGAAGGGCGTGGTGGGCGCGGTGGACGGGGCGGGGCAGGGCGGGGCGGGGCAGGGCGAGGTGGGGCGGAGGGCGGGGGCGGGGGTGGGGCGGGGCGGGTGGGCGCAGGAAGTGACCACGCCCCGCGCGTCACGCGCATGAGAACGACGCGTGCAGTTTGCACTCGGCTCATCCACTTACCCCGCACGCGCTCGCCCGCCCCCGCCCTCATCCGCCGCTGCTAAAACCCCAACGCCGCGCTTCCGAACGTGTAACTTTATCATTGCGGCTAATAATACGGACAGCATTGCTAAATTTACACCCACCCATCAAACAGTTAAATGGAACATTCATCAATGAATTTACCATTAAATGTTGGCTACACTCAAGTGATAACATTTTAAACAGCAACATAAAACAAAGCAAAAACATATCTTACTACAACAGAAACTTCATTCTAGATGGATTATGTTACCCGCAGGCAGAATACAGACAAGAAAAATATTAATAAACTTACAATAAATTATCCTTCGTCCCTTATCTATGGCATGCAGATGTCATTCAGATGCGTATGCACGCACATGACATATCAAATACACATAAACTCGCATGTCGTTGCGTACACTTACTCCCGCATACATACATATGCTTACTCAACATACATATATACATAGATGTAAGTACAAACGAAGAGATACATACATACAAGCGTGCGCTTATTCATTTATAAGCATATATAAACAACTAAGAATAAAAATTTTATACAATACAAAATATAATAATATACAATATAATTGAATCCTCTGAGGACAAGGAACAAGTCATTTCTTGTTGTCATTTCTTGTCAGACATTTTTAGAAAAAGATGCGTCCTGTAGAGTAGCTTCTACGTTGGGCTCCCTCGAGAGAGCAGGCCTTGTTTTCCCCCTGGCATCACGAATTGTAGGCTCTGACCCAGAGCCCTCTAGGCAAAGCAATCTAGCGTTAGCGCGGCAGCGGCATGTGGGAACGTAGGTTGTCAGTTTTGTGTGTTTGAGTTTGCTTCGTTTTTTAGCTAAAAAGGTTCGGTTAATTCGTAATTGTAGTATATGTGTGATTTATTTGGGAATTTTTTCTAGCAATGTAAATCAAGTTTGCTGAAATTACAAAAGTTGTGAGTGCCACTTGGTGACCGACTACAGGGAACTATGCATGTATGCATGTGTGCATGTATGCATGTGTGCATGTATGCATGTGTGCATGTATGCATGTATGAGTGTATGTATGAAGTATCGGAATAGTGAATGAGTCTCCAAATGATATAGTAAGTCATATCATATAATTTTAATTACGTTTTCTGTGAAGACGGGATGCCTTTCTCATGATGTGTTCCTGGGTATAAAGGGGAATTACAAAACTGGGGTTTATATTAGTTTTTTCTCATTTCCTAACCTCGGAAAGCAACTGGAATTGTACCGGAAATAATACCGGACAAACGTCTCATAAAAATACAAAGGTGAGTAATGCTAATGAAAATGTACAGGATATGTTAATTTTTATTTTGATTAAGTTACGTTTGTTTGGCGGCATATTCTATATAGAATATTAACTTTTAAAAAAAAATTTTCATGCAGGTTTCAAAAGAAATTATTGGTGAAAAAAAATTGTTTGAAGGTTTTAACACATCATCCATTGTCCGTTCCCCGAGAAATATACTAAAATGTGGCTTTTCCGTTAATATCTTTTATGAATTATTTAATTTACTTTATTTACGTTATAGGTCTGTGTGAGGCATTTTTTCGAAAATGATTTCCGGAATCTATCTCAGGCATTACATGAAAAAACCATGTCAATTCTGAAAGTGCTTTTACAAGTGTCTCGATTACTTTGAGAAGCTGTTCCTACACTTTCCTGATCTGCTCTCTTATTTATCTGGCAGCCCTACCACTTCAAGTGTCCAGAGCAAAAGAGGATGAAAGAGAGGGTGAGCCATTGGAGACAGCTTTAAAGTTCAAGAGGAAATTCGGAAAGTCAAGAAGTTTCTCCTCATTTGAAGAATTCAATTCCAAACTTCGTTTTTTTTAACAATAAGGAATGGAAGTGATGCAGTTACTTTTTATAAAGTTGTTCTCACATCAGTATAACCGCGAGGTAATAACTCATCCTAGTGACTCACAAAGACCATTGTTTTTTCTTTTCTTTTCTTTTTTTTGGGGGGGGGGGAATTCTGATTTGGTGTTGTTGACGTTCTTATGAGAAGGAATAAAAGAGGTCATCTTCGTCAACATATTACTTCTTTTTTTGTATATATTGGACACAGTATATTTATTAAACTCTGTAAGAAATTGTTAGCTCCGACATAAGAATAAAGATAAGTCTATGTTTTATACTAAATTCACGAAGATTGAGAATTCAATTGAATCGTCTGGTGCCCAGCCTGCCTCTCTTGGTATGTTTAAGAAATTACATTGTGTAGAAGTAAATGTTTCAGCCAAATTTGGTTATTCATTGAATGTTTAAGCTTTTACTGTCTCCAAGTGATTTGAAAAGGCAGAATGTAAAATTAGTTCTTCAGATTTTTAATGAGCACATCGTTCAAGGATTAATGAAAAAGACTGCTAGAGACAATAGCGAAGAGAATGCAAATTTTATTCGGATAATTTGTTCGTGGTGGGAAATTGTTAATGTTCGATGCCCACTTTCCAGAACATGTTTGAACAATGAACTGGAAATGGCAGGAAGCTTTAAATCGTCAGTTCTACAGACGGATGTGTCAAGTTATTGAAACTATTAGAAATAACCCAATTTAGTAGTGTATAACTACTGAGTATCGTAATACATAGACTAGGTTAAACATATACCTTGTAAATACCGCTTACACAGTAGAGAGAAAGTTGCGTAATTTGTATTGTTGTTATGCGAACGATAGAGGGTGCTGATGACCTTATTGTTAGAGAACGACCTAAATAATTTTAAAAAATATTTATTAGCCTCCATTAACTCATGATTCAGATGATGTGAAATACATGAATCTCAGTAAATTCTTTGATTGCATGGATGCTTGGGAGAAGATGCAATTCAGTAGAGAACAAGTGAGCAGAAAAAACACACATGCATTAAAACATTCAATGTATGTTCTGATGGAAATAGCTTCATATTGTATTAATGTGTTCAATATGCATTACATCCTTCCTAAAAATTTCACACTTGGAGAGCTGACACCCAGAAATACCACCTAACAATGTAAATGAAAATTCGAAAATGCCGAATTTCTCTCAACTAAAAATATCTTAAAATCGAATAACTCTTAAAAAAATAATATATTTTGTACAGAACTGATCAGATTACCTTTAACAAAATATCTCTGTCATCAGTATTGTATCTTTTCAATGTTAATTTTTTGCAATTTTTGGAAATACTGAGAGTTTGCCGGAAATAGGACCGGCACCGTCTTCCTTACCGTTCTTTGCTACAAACGGCGGGCCAAACTACAAGGGGGTTCAAATATGACCGGGACTGATTTTTTTTACGAAATACTTTATTAGCAAAAATGTATTTGTACATGTCATTCTTCAAAGTACTTCCCTCCAGATTCTATTCATTTTTTTTCAACGTTCTGGGAGCATCCTAATGCCCTTTTCATAAAAGTCTTTTGGTTGTCGGCATATCCACTCCCGAACACTGTGGATGACTGCGTCATTATCCGCAAATCGCATGCCTTGCAAATGTGATTTAAGCTGTCCAAACAGATAAAAATCACTTGAGGCCAAATCTGGACTGTACGGCGGATGTGGTAGAAGGTTCCACTTCAATTTGCTCATGGTTGCCATGGTTGTTTTAGCAGTATGAGGCCGTGCATTGTCATGGAGGAATGCTACCCGTTTCCCACCTCTCTTCCGTTTGGATCGGATCTTTTCTTTGATTTCCGTTTCCAAAAGTGCTGAATAATACGCTGCATTGATGGTTTTAGCTTCTGTAAGAAAGTCTACATGGATAACACTCTTCCAGTCCCCAAAAAATGTTGTCATCACTTTTCCCGCCGAATGGATCTTTCGCGCTCTCTTGGGTTTTGGAGAAGACGCGTGTCGCCATTCACGTGATGCCTGTTGCGACTCAGGAATAAAATAGTGAACCCACGTTTCATCAGTGGTCACAATGGACCTCAAAAATGCATCTCCTTTATTTTCAAACCGCATTAGAAGAACACTGGCAGCTTGCATGCGCATCAATTTGTTCTCGTCGGTCAAAGTGCGTGGAACCCACTTAGCATTCACTTTTCTATATTTTAGGTGGTTTTTTATCATGTCTTCTACACTACCCACACTGATTCCAATTACTGATTCAACTTCTTTGATAGTGATACGCTTATTCTCACAAATAACTGCATTAACACGATGAATGTTTGTTGGGGTTATGGATGTTCGCGGCCGACGATTATGAGGTTCATTCTCAACGCGCTCTCGTCCCTCTGTGAAACACTTACACCATTCAAACACACGGGTCCGTGAGAGGTACTCTTCCCTGTACTGTTTTTTGAGTCTCTGCAAAATTTCCGACGGTTGAACGTTTTCTCCAACGAGAAATTTGATGATAATGCGTTGTTCCACGCTCCGCGGCACCTTTTGTTCACTCATCGTTCTAGCAAGACCCAGACTCGACTGAACAGGTTCTAACCTGCAAAGGAGGGAGGTGGGGGGTTGTGGCTAGATTCTCACCTGGCAGCGTAGCTACTGCGCATGGCGGGGTATTTGAAAAAAAATCAATCCCGGTCATATTTGAACCCCCTTGTAAACAAAACATTTGAAGTCGTTTTTGAGATAATACATTTTATAAATTGCATTAACTTCAAGAAGAAAATACCCAGAAACTACTTGTTTTTTTTTAAATATACATGATTTCACTTTCTCGCTACTGCTTATGAAGAAAGTATTATAATGTTGCGGAGGAAAACGGCAAAGTTTTTAAAGAAAAACTCTTATTACCGGGTCGTGATAACGAAAAAGTGGATAAATCTTGTCCCTATGTATAGTAAATTACTTACTTTATTTAATATGTTGTTCATCAGAATCCATGTTTCATGGAACATTCACTCCGAAAATTGATTGACGATAAAACGTGTCTGCCTGCGTGGTCGAAGCTAGTGCCAAAAAACATTCACCTGATTTTTTCCAAAACTGATATTACCCTATAGATATGGCTGATGTCACGACCCCTTGAATTTCAAAACCACATTTAACTTTTTTGGGGTAGTTTACATAAAGTCCCGTGACATTTTAAAATTTTCCAAAAAGAATAGATCCTAAATTTTTAATTAAATTTTGTTGTTGGACAGTGTGAAAAACGTTTAAGAGAATGTTGCAAGTCTCATATTTGTTTAAATTCCTGTTTTTCGAAAATTGCAAAAGTCCTATCTTTTTCAGCACTTCCTACAACAGTTACGAAGGTATATGAAGATATTCTTTTTAATTAACTGTTTTCATCAAAAACAGATCTTCAAATGAGACTTGTCAATGTTTTGAAAATTGAGTATTTTTTACGTTAAGAAAGCAATTTTAAAATTTAAACAATATTTTCTCGGAAAAGGATTCAATTTTTTCTTTAATTTTTTCACGTACGCAAAGCACAGCGAAGAAAATAAAGGCACTACATCTATTCGACGCACTCTGTATTTTCGATTAATGGAAAAAATCGGAATGGTAAGTATCGTGCTTCGTTAGAGGCGCTATCAGTCTGTGAAAGTAATTTGAAACGTACCTGGAGGCAGTTTGATATTCTGCGAATCGCGTCTCATGGTTGGGACATGTTATAGCTGTAAGAATCTTCGTTTTGATTGTCGAATTTGTGTTGATATTTATTTTTCGTACCTAATGTTCTTTTCGTACTTAATGAATAGGGACGGAATTTCCATGCAAATGAATATTTTTATTTGAAGGTACGTAGAATTTCCAAACTTTGTAATTATATATTTCTTTCCAAGCTCATTTTCAACTAGTAGTGCTTCAGCAGCCATACTTTCTTGTATTATTTCTAAATTGGAAGCTCTACAAAGCTGAAATAAAAATATGCATTTGCGTGGAATTCCCACTAGTTTTCTTAACGAAATCTGTTCATCGAAAACAGATCTTCGAATACGTTGTTTGAATTTCCTAAAATTTTAAAAGTTTTTAATGAAATATAGGCATTTTTTTAATTAAAAATATTTTGAAAATGGCTTCAAACTTTTTGTGTACCTTCAATATCTATAAATCCTGGTGCTGATGTTTTCCAGGAAATATTACTGTAAAGAATAATACAATATACTTGCGATAGAAAAACGACTTCAACAGAGTTTACTGGACACTGCAATGTTTCAATTTCATTGAAACAAGATTTTACCTGGAGGCTAAAGGACCGATATGTGCAAGGAAAGCCTTTAGAAACAAAAGGTCATCTCAGAAAATATTCATTCTTAAAGCAGAGTAATGAGTGGAGGTTATTGTGTTTGCGTAAATAGTCTATTTATTTAAATAGACCGATAAAAGTAATTAAAAATTGATATTCAAAATTGCTCGTATGGAAAACAGGATAATAAAAAAAACTCTTTTTTCCACAGTATTTCTCATAAAATATGTAGTAGCCAACCAATGAAAGTAGTCTTTAAAAATATTAGCTCAGGGATGTGTTATGTGTATTTTGAATATTGGATCAGTTACGTGGCAGTGGTTAATTAGTTTTGTGCGCCAGTCCCAGTAATTGATGAATAATTTAGCATTTCCTTTTTGTTCCGTGCAGAGCGTATCGACGGCATTTGATTTCACAAATCAAAAGGAGCCATGAGTCACTGAGGCGTGGGGCGATGTGCGCGATGGGCGTTGGGGCGGGGGCGGGGGCGGGGGCGGGGGCGGACGGACGGAGACGAGCGTGACGCATGCATCACCCGGATTACCTGTCACGTCCCCGGCGCCGCCGCCCGCCCGCGAACAGTCTGGCAACGTCGCCATAAATCGGCGCCCGCTCGTAAAAAGCCGCGCCCCCGTGCGAACGCTGTCCGTCCCGCCCGCCCAGCGGAACGCACCGCCCAAAAACCTGGCCGTCATTGCAAATATGAGTGGTAGAAACGGGTATCAAGCGGTTTCCGAGATCGCTCAAAAAGACTACATTACTTCCATACTAGCTATCGATGGTTTTCCGTGGTTTCTCCGATCAAAATAAGGAAAATGCCGGAGCAGTACCCTATTAAACGGGCCACGGACCGCGCACGATCTGTACTCCCCATTTCTATCGTCATCCCTTTCCCAGATGCATACCCTCACATGCACTAGACTACTTATGTTTTGGGGGAGATACCTGGAGAAGGAAAACTCTCATGCAAGCTCTCATCATGGTCGACGCCGGATCTCACCCTCCACAGGAGAAAGAACACCGCCCCTTCTGTTATAAATCAGTCTACATTTATGGTATTAATGACCATACCAGTGTCCAGTGCCAGTGTAATGTAGCCAGAACACGACATAATCCATCATTAATATGTATTGGAGTAAAATCACGACAAACCAAATGGTCCAGATATTCTGATAAAAGATAATCCTAACTGATAGATTTAATGTTAATTAATAATTAATTAATATTTCACTCCGAATTGCGCAAAAACTACTAATATTTTTCAAAAATGTGCCTGTCATAAATGAAACGAAGAATAGTGGAGAACAAATTGCATTTGAAGAAAAAATCTCTTCAATATGTAGTTTTAAAAAGACGGAAAAATATATTGAACATATGTGATTTTCAAAAATTCCGATTAACAGTGAAACACGCAATATGCCAACTTTAAAGGTGAATTTTACTTCATTTTACAAGAAATTTTAAGGAAAAATTTGGAGCCACTTTTGAAAAAATTTAAAGATGTTTTCAAAATCGCAGCTTTGAATCGGGTCAGATCGACCAGGGAATATTCATTTTGAAAAAAATTCTCGGAATTGTTCAGGTGCTAGTGTTGTTTACAGAGGTACGGAAAGACAGGGGGACGAACACATATACTAAGAGATAGAAAGACGTACAGACAGACGTACGGTTCAAAAAAAACTTTTTTGGTATAATGGGACCACAAAACGTGTACCTCAGTTGAAAACTGGAAATCGATTTTCTGCATCATTACACGTACTTTATACTACGTGTAATACTCTTTATATACGTATGTACACTAGAAATTAAAATGAATTGGGAGAATAGGAGAGATGGGGAAGTGTGAAAATGCATCCTGGCTCTGAAGGGCGAGAGATGAGTTTACGCAAGACAAAAAGAAATTGATAGAGGCATCGGGTTGATGTTGATTGTCATATGGTTCCAGTTCCAAACTTCTGCGTTGATTCTATCTCATCTGCCTACGCATATACGAAATACAGAGAATGTTAGATAATGCAGTAGTAAAATCGATTTCGAGATTTTAACGGAACTGCGCGTTTTTGTATCCCTTAATACCCAAAAATTATTTTTTAAACATCAGTTCGTTTTTGTGTCGTACATAAACTAGTGATGTTAAAACAGCAGGTACTCTCTCGCCCATATTTTCACACAAAATTACACAAAAAGCACTCAAATTGTACCCGACCTTATTTCAAAATCTATCTTTAAGGAACAGATTTCACTTAGGGAAAAATCTCTACCTTTAATACTTTACCTGTAGGAAGACTGAAAAAAATGCAACTTTTGAAATCTTCGAAAACTTAGGTTCTCAACGTCCATGAGACCTGCACCATCCTCTTAAACGTCCTTCACACTATCCAACAACAAAATTTAACTTAAAATGATGGACCTATTTTTTTGAAAATTTGGAAAATGTCCCAAGAGCTTTGTGTAAAGTATTCCTCAAAATTAAAAACTCTGTTTCAAATTTAAGAGACCGGACATCAGCCAGAATGATTGAGGAATTCAGTTTTGGAGAACATCAACTGATCGGTTTAGCGCTAGCGTTGTTCACAGACGAACGGACACGTTTTGCCGTCATTCGATTTTCGGTGTCAAGGACCCACAAAACATGGATTCTGGCTACATTATGTGTTTGAAACTTTTTTCTAAATTTATCAACTGGATTTATCCACTTTTTTGTTAACAGGGCCCTGTATACGACTTTTTGTGCCAAAAATTTTCCATTTTTTCGCGCGTCATTACATAACTTCTCTCTACTCCGTAGCGGGAAAGTATAAAGTATAAAACAGTTGGCTTGCATTCAGAACTATCCTGCGTGAAAACTGGATGATTGATCATTGCGCCCCTATAAAGATAGATATACAAGTAGATAGATAGATATACAAGTAGATAGATAGATAGATAGATAGATAGATAGATAGATAGATAGATAGATAGATAGATAGATAGATAGATAGATAGATAGATAGAGGAAGGTAAGGAGGAACGGGGGAAGGTAAGGAGGTATGGTAAGGAGCTATCTAAGCGACCGAAAAGTACATGATGCTGCTTTCAAGATTGATGCCGAACACCAGGGGACATCATTCGACAAGAGGAGGCGGCTTATTATGAGTGTGACGCACTCAAAAATACTCTGTGCAGCTCCGATATGGCCAGAATCCCTCCAAACCAATACTTTGAGAAGAAAAATGCGACTGTCCAGAGGAAAGGAGCCCTATACAAAACATCGGCGTATAGAACTGTATACGGAAGTGCTAATCTTGTCCCAGAACGTCCGTCCCATTGACCTGCTTGCTCTATAAAGGAAAGAAGTTTACGACTACTCCCAAGAGCAAGAAGGCAACGGACGGCAAACGCACCAAGATAGGGATAGCGTAATTGAAACAGCAAAAGATAACGTAGTGCATCGCTGGCAAAAGCGTTGGGTCAGAGAGGAGACCAGCAGATGGACTCATAGGTTCATTCCGATTATATCCAAATGCGTAAGCCGCAAGCATGGATCTTCGACATACCGTTTAATCCAGGCATTCAAGGGGCATAGATGCTTTAAAGCATCCTTGAAGGGATTTAGAAAGGCAGAAGACCCGGTATGCTTCTACTGCAGCCATGAACTAGACGACGCCAAACATACGCTATTCCACTGCCCGAGATGGAACACGGAAAGTCATCGTATGATATGAGAGGTCGGGTGTAATGTCACAGCAAAAACCACGCTGACATTAATGATCTATAACAAGGAGAAGTGGACAGGAATTAAGAGATATCACTGCCATCGTCAAGAAGAAGGAAGAAGACGAAAGAAACTGCATCCATAGTCGAACCTGAATTGTACCTGAAACTACTATAGCTGGCACCAGCCTTACGTAATTCGTAATTGTAGTTCCAGGACGGATAACATCAGGTACATAAAGGTTTTGTGGTTTTAGTAAGTAAAAATCTCTCACTGTTGAGAGTGCAGGTTCCTCAGCGTCTTCTTGAAGATTTCCACACTTCCCTTCGTACAAGAAGAGGGAGGAGAGAGAGAGAGAGAGAGAGAGAGAGAGAGAGAGAGAGAGAGAGAGGTAGATAGATACTGCACCACTACACTCTCGTGAATGTATGGCTACTGCATGGCGTCCCAGTCTGACAGCCATGGACTCTGAAGATCTGTGGTAAGCAGGCCGCAATCCCTTAAGCCATCCATCTGCCACTCTCATCCTGCGAGAAATTTTTAAGCCCAAGATTTTGGGAATCGAACCGGGAATGGTGGCATGGAATGCTTACTCTCTACCAAAGAGGCAGCGAAGCGTATAATTTGAACAATGTTGGAATTGAATTACAAATATAACTGCTTTAAATTTCACGCGTTTGTGACAAAAGGCTTTGACCTTCGTTTTGGCCTCATATTAGGGCTTTGAAACACAGTTCCCAATATTTATCTATTTCTTTTTCATATTTATCACATATTTCGCTTTATGTATTATATCTAAACGTTTGTGCAATGAGCTATACGGTGCCCACGAAGAAGGTGTCGAAGAAATGGCACATTGTTAATCTCGACTGAGCTGTGATTAGGCACGAAGAATATTGCAAAAGTATATTTCGAAGTGACGAGCCTTTCCAACAAGCCTGAGGTGCGTGGGCCCTTGTCGCGCCCTCCTAAGCGGATTACTTGGAGGGCTGTTTGTTATATCGAGGAGGCCTTGGCTTGCTCGCCAAGTAAGCGCATTACATTGGCCAACGATTCAAACACCCCTCCCGCCCCCCTCCCTTCGCCACCATACACACAGCGGCACTCGGTGGCCCAACCTCCTTCCCGTAATAAAATGAATGTTACGTAATCTTCTTATGTGTGAAGAGAGGGATAGCCGAAAAAATAAAATTAAAAAATGTATAAGGAGGGTTTTGGGAACTGAAGTTGGTTTTAACAATGTACACCTGTGAAATAAATAAATATGTGTCTGGTTATAACACTACCGAAAGGCCATATTATTTCACATGTTGAGTCAAGAATTGAACATTCGCGTTGATCCGAAATGGATTTAATTGCCATATATGTGAAATATTCCTTGTGCCAGTGCGTTGACTTCGAAGACATTATGTTGAAGTTTTAAAACACCGATGACGGGGCTTTCCTAGCCGAGCGGGAAGAGCGATGTGCTGTGATATTGTTCGCCAGAACTAGGTACACAGTGTTAGTCGATTTTTGGTTGGCTGGTGGTTTTGGTTAGTGATTTCGGGCGCGTCAACAGTTTAGATCATTGGTCCCGTAAGTGTAGTGCATGTTTTCCTTTGAGAGTTGGCGGTGATCTTCCCCAGCTGGATGACGAGATCTGGCGCCGACCCACCGTCGGCTAGCGGGGTTTCCAACTAACCAGGACTCTCTCAACAGCGGAGCACCGCCCCAGCCGGGACAAGTTCTAAGCTCCCGACCGGTCTCCCAGAATATGTGGTAGAGTAGTGCATGTTAGTGTAAGTGTGTGTGTGTAAGAAGACAAGGCAGAGGAAGGAAAGATCGCGCGTGGTCCGTGGCCCATTTGTTAGGGTACTGTCTGGCATTCGCCTGGTGTTGATCGGAGAAACAACGGAAAGCTACCGATCAGAGCAGCTGTCCGCTAGAATTCTCCTCAGACAGGGACTGAACTCGACCTATCTGAAAAGCTAGTGTCGAAAATCCTGCCGCCGTCAGTACTCGAACATAGAACCTCCAGGTCAGAGGCAATGCAATGACAACAGTTGATGCACTGAGCTACCGCTCCCGGTGCGTTTGTCGACTTGCTGCGCAGTTGGCAGAGGGGAGCAAGGCGCATTCATTCTTTTTTTTGTGCTCAGGAATGATTCTCTCCTGCAATATAAGGCACTCTGCACGAAGTTTAAAAGGTTTACCTCAGACCATCGTCGCACACATGTGCCTCTCCACGCCGCTTGCATTGCACTGTTGCCCTCTGTTGGGGGCGCAAGAACGGACTCGCTGGCAAATGAAGTCCAAAGGGATAATTTATTCAGTTTTGAACACAGATTAATTATAATTGCAAGAGGGTTGCATCAGAGCACAGCGAGTCATTAAATTTTGAACACCTGACGGCTGCGTGTCGCTTTAAAACTGTTTGAATTTTGTATTAACAACTCATTATTTAATTTCGATTCTGGTGGATGTATTCGTAGCTGTGTAATAGATACGCTTGGACGCACGATTCTTACATCGTGTGCAGAACGGCGATTTAGGGAAATACGAGATTTTCAGCACAAACGAGGATCGATTATTAGAGTTCAATTATTCTTCTAGTTGGAGACACAGTCCAAATGAATTTACAAGTTTGGCCCAATTATTTTCCATGCTCTCTAGTTGAGTTAAATGTATTTTATATCTTTATGCAGTTGCGACATGAAACAGTGAATGTGAGCATATTTGCATTTCACGCAATTTTACCAAAAGTCAGTCGCGCTACTGACCAAAATGCAAAGTGTTAACCTTAAAAAATTTTTAAAAAAGGTTTTGATATTTTGTTTTTGACTAAATCGTTATTTCGGGTTCAACCACCTGGTTCATTTCTCAGATGTGGTTCGTAAGTGTGTGTGCCAATATCCCTTTCTTTCCCGGTACCGTGGCTCGTAAGCCCAAAGCATCCCTCGTAGGGAGTGTAGGTCGCGCCACCGGAAGTGGTAGCTCAGTGCATCAACTGATGCCTCTGCAGGCCTCTGACCGGAAGCTCCTAGGTTCGAGTCCTGACGGCGGGAGGATTTTCGACACTAGCTTTTCAGCTAGGTCGAATTCAGTCGCTGTCTGGAGGAGAATTCTAGCGCCCGGGTGCTCTGATCGGTAGTTTTCCGTGGTTTCTCCGATCAACACCAGGCGAATGCCGGAGCAGTACCCTACCAAACGGGCCACGGACCGCGCGCGATCTGTCCTTCCTCCTTGCCCCATCCTCTCCCCTTACACACTTACACTAACATGCACTACACTATCACATATTCCGGGAGACCGGTCGGGAGCTTAGCGCTAGTCCCGGCTGGGGCGGTACCCTGCTGGTGAGAGAGACCTGGTTAGGGGGAAACCCCACTAGCCGACGGTTGGTCGACGCCGGATGTCGCCATCCAGCGGGGGAAGATCACCACCATCTCCGGATAAAAAACATGCACTAAACTAACGGGACTAATGACCAAAGCAGTTGACGCGCCCGGAAACACGAAAAAATCAATCAATGTAGGGCACACTTACTAACGGCCCTTAGACCCACCGCCTCGCGCACAGTGTACAATGTCTCTGTCGTGCGCCTACCTCGCATTTCTCTTTTACCTGGGGAATTCACCCCGGGGTGGGAACCTAGGCCCGTGTTTATAAACCTCTGCCAGGGGCCTGCCAGGCCTAGCAGGTTGCCAGTGTTCGGTTTTGCGATTTATGAACGGCCCCCAGCCAAAGCCAGTCGCCCCTTGAGCTCCTAGGAAGCCCCCAGATGGCAGGCGCCCGTAAGAGCGCTGCTGGCAGAGGTTCATAAATACGACCCCTAGCGGTTTGCTCCGATTCGCACCCCCCACCGACCCAACGGGCTGGTGTCTGAATCCCGCTAGAACGCAGTTTACACTCACGGTAACCTTCCCATTCAATGTCTGGTTCGGGCCGTCCTGCCAATTCAGGGCTACCGGCTTTCTAGGGCGGTGCCGGTGTCGAATATATGCGCCACCCAAATTGTTCCGGGAATAAATTCCTCCACTATTCCTAGAGTAATGGGTCACTGGCAAGACGAAGCCAAGAGTCCAAGAAGGGCCACCCGAACCAAGGTCCGGACGGCTTGGGGCCTCTTTCCCGACTCCTTACTGCAATCACCGTTGTGCTGTCGAGGTGAGATCCGCCGGAATCTAGGCGACATGACAGGGTGGTTTGTGGTCCCCGTCTGGACTTTCGTGTGGGATCCAACTCATTCTGAAGAATGGTCGTCTGCAACAGAAACCATGCCCGCCTACGTGGTCATGACTCCCCCCCTTGCGGGAACACGTAGCGTACAGAACTCACCGCGATGGAGAGCGGTTTGTAGGCGGTGCCAACTTGCCAACGTTGGTTCCGACACAACCCCAAAAAGACCGCTAATGTAGGATGAAGATGACAATATTTAAATGAATGTTATAAATCATGGCTCTACTCCAACATACGAGCCAACTGCAATGAATATAGCATTTCGTGTCCACAATAGAGGACTGGGGGCCGCGCAGATCGAGCCTTGCAGCCCACTGTGGAACCGGAGAGAGCGGGGTGAGTCCCGGAATGGTTAGTGGCGGAAAGCACCGCAGGGCGCAGATCAGGCGCACAGCGTGCCGATGAAGAGGCACGCCCCCCCCCTCCGCCCTGCTGGAGCGCGAAGTGGCCCGCCAGGACGCGTCTGGCGGGTAAAGGACGTCACGGCAGAGCCCCGCCCAGGAAGCAGCTCGCAGCTATACAACCGCTGCCAACCGGAGCAGAGGAAAGGTCCGCCTGGAATCGAAGGCGTCGCGGTGCCAAGAATGCTTGAGCGAAATCGGCACCGCCGCGGCGAATAAATTTGCTCAAATATTCTGTAAATAGTGCAGTGAAGTGTTGTGTGAGCCTGAGTGAATGTATTTGTAAATATAGTTTAAGAATAAATGAGAGTATGATTGATAAAAATGAAAAAAAAATTTTTAAAGTTTTTAATCAATTATGTCTAACTAATAAGTTTAAGAGGCTTTGAATTAGCTATAGAATAGTACACAAGTAAATTTTAGTTCAGTATATTTAAGATAGGCTCTGCCCAACTCTAGAAGCCAAAACGGCTACAGTTCTTTATATCCCTAATGAATGAATAAATTCAGACCTATCCAAGGTTACTGGAGAGGGGAAAACTGAAAAAGTCTCAGGCATTAAAGCAGTTTTTGGCATGACAGCAATATCATCAGCTGCAACAATAGCAGCAGCGGTGCTGGCAACAATGAAAACATTGTTGATTCCGCAACCGGCACAGCGCCAACTGCATCCGTCGTCCCCGCGAACTGCACCTCGTTTTTCAAAGTCCCAATCGGAAAAAGATCGATGCGGCTAGTATTACGCAAGATTGAAGCAGCATTTTTTAATCATAGAATAACAGAGGGTGAGCCCAAACGAGCCAAACTATTTATGGATATGAGTTATATGAGCGATTGCGGAAACTTTTTCCGTTTAAAAAATAGAAGAGGAAATGGAAAGTTTGCAGTGCACTTCGAGAAGAAGCGTAATATAATAGCAGCGGGGTACAATTTTGTGGGTCATCTTACGCGGAAACGTTAATTAGGGAGTTATTAGTTAATTATGGTAATGCAGTACTCCATGAAAGATAAAGTCTGAATGTAGGCATTGAAGCTAGAAGATTTCTCGTTGGCACAGGTTCAGAAGATAGCAGAAATACATGAATTTACCAGCAAAGAGGCTAAATAAATAGTGTATTCGACGATAGTGATACAACTTACGCCAATTCCAAGAATATATCGCAGAAGAGCCCAAGTCAAATTTTAGATCAATTTCAGTCCATAGAAGTTCTATGGACTGATTCATTGTTTTGTTTCCGGGTACGTCAGTCCCGGAAGTTCATTAGTCCTGTAGGTGTAGTGCATGATTTTGTCGTGGGAAATGGTGATCTTTCCCCAATAGAAAGCGTCGGCTTGAGGGATTTTCCCCATTTAAGGACCTCCCACTTAGCGGGGCACCGCATCGGCCTGAATAAGTTCTAAGCTCTTGACTGGTCTCCCAATATGTGTAGTAGTGTAGTAGCTTGTAGTTAGAAGAGTGCATAAGTGAGGGTAGGACAAGGAAGAGGAAGGAAAGATCGCGCGCAGTCCGTAGCGCGTTTGTTAGGATTCTGCTCCGGCAGTCGCCTGGTGTTGATGGGAGAAACCATGGAACCATTACCGATCACAGCAGCCGGCTGCTAGAATTCTCAAGACAGCGACTGATCTCGACCAAATTGAAAAGCCAGTGTCGAAAATCCTGGCGCCGTCAGGACTCGAATCTAGGATCTCCCGGTCGGAGGCGCTGCAGTGACATCAGTTGATGCATTGAGCTGCCGCTTCCGGTGGTAGTGCTCCAGCATTCTCCTGATTTTGATCGGGCAAACCACGGAAAACCACCGATCAGAGCAGTCGGCCGCTACAATTTTCCTCCAGAAAGCGGCTGAATTCGACCTAGCTGTCCAGTTAGTGTCGAATATCCTGCCACCGTCGAGAGTGGAACACTAGGACCTCCCGGTCAGTCACTGCAGTGGCATCAATAGAAGCCACGAGCCACCTAAACTTTTACCATTACCTTGTCTATTTATTTGCGAATCAGTGGCTTTTGTCAAAATGACTTGCGGGAATATATTTTCAGAAAATGACAATGTCTATTACTATAACACTCGACGTAGAAATCATAATCATCATGTGACAGTATCAACAGCTCATTACAAAAAATTCACATACAATACATGTACATTTTTTTACAACACTTTGCCAGATGACATTAAACGATTAAATTCGATAGAAAAGTTTAAATCCAAAGTAATCGTTTCTGCTGCATACCTGTATACAATTAGAGACTATACTGAGCATCACAAGAAAAGTAACATTATTTACCATTTCGACTGTATAAATGAGTATAAACAACCTGTAACAAGTATTTATTACAGCCTCCAAGTCAATGACCCCCGTCTCGATCAGGTTTTTTGTCCAGTTTCCCTGATCCATTGAGCAAATGCTGAGGTGGCCCCTTGTTTTGATTCTGGACATAAATGTAACTTCATTTTCTGTGCACGTCTTCTAGAATTCTGTGGGAAATACAACTATTCAAATTATCGTTTTCGCGGCAGGAAGTATTATTCCGAAGGACAACATGGATAAGAGCCAAAATGTATTGCCTTTTTATCCTATAAAATATATTTGATTACATGGGAGCTTTTTTCCCTTAAAAATTTAAGTAGTATATGACTTAGTGTAGGGATCACAGAATTTTGAAAATGTGTACACAATTCACTTTTCCCCATAGCACGTCATACGCAGTTTTTAACTGTTTTTTGACCTAAAATAAATAAATAAATTAAAACTTTTGTAATTCCTAGTGTTGCTCTGAAGAAACATACATGATGCAACAGGGCAGATTAAATAAGTATGTGGAGAAAAGAAAACAGATGCAACGTTGGAAGCGAGAGAAGTGGGTAGTGAAGTGGAAACGGAGGTAAACATACCGAATAAAGTGCTCGGAATGAAAAATTTTAGTAGTTTTTGGCAAGATGAAATGTCAAGTTTCAAGTAGGCACGGGTTCACTGGTCACCTGTTGATTAATCTTGAACCTTGTAAAAAAGTAGAGGTCCCTCAATGTAGCAAATCTAACTTAAACTTGTGTTCTTTTCGTGAGGAGAAGATTTTTTAGAGGTACCTTTCAGTCCTCAGTCAAGTTTGAAGGGGTGCCTGAGAATGTGGCTATTAGAGTAGTTACTATAGCAGGATATGATTGTTAGTAGAGTAGTTACTAAAGCAGACTCAAATTGTGATGAGACCAACGTTATGGAAATGGACGTTTTTAGAGCCTTCCAATTCAAAATTGAGATCCAAGTGAATTTAGATGCTTTCTGTCAGTAAATGGTAGTTAAATTTATGTATTTGGCGTTATTGTGTCGATAGTCCGACTTTGCCGACCACGGTGCTCCCTATGTCTGGAGCTAGTTATATTCTCATGGTTGGGGGTAAGAGCGACATGTGGCGAACATGACATGTTTCCTTCGCCGTAACTAGCAAGATCCGCATGCCTGAGCTTTTCTTCGCCACAGAGCTACAGAACCTGAGACGATTTTAAGGAAAACTATTTGTGACTCGACCGGGAATCGATCCCGGGACCACACCACGGAAAGCTAGTACTCTGCCCATGAGTCATCCTAGAGGCTACTGGTAGTTAAATAAAATGTTCTAATTAAGCGCTTTGGCGTTCCTTGCAGAATGTTCCACTCCTTTCCTATGTTGTGATTTACTTTAACACCTTTCTTTAGATATGGTTTTTAATGCTTTCCTTTCAAATATGTCCAATTAGAGTTGCCTGTAATGCATATTCAACCCATATAAAATTAGTGGGATGAATGTAATATGCGTTTCATTTACACTGGTTTTCCTGTTTCAAATTTTCACATTTGTGTTAATGTACGAACGTCATTTCTGTGCCACAAAGCAACATTCACTCTAAACATTTCCATATTTTGTAACTATTGAGACCTTGGACAATGTATTCGTTTTCTGAACCTCTGCTTGCAACTTGATTTGAATCATAGAGGCTTGGTCTGAACGCTGTGATCAGTGGTTTCTCATTTTGCCACTTAGTCTACTTAGTCTAGCCCTTTCTCAGGCCATGGAGAATGTTTCGAAACTTTTTGTCAGGAAAATAACATGTTAAAAATTGACTAGCGCCAAGGAGCTCACACTTTCTAAATAACGTACCCTCTCACACAACTAATAAATGAATCAACCTCCACGATGAAATGTATAACAACTTTCCAAGTAGTGGCTCATAAATACAGTACAAGACAAAATGAAATGCAACACCTCTTAAGGTTTTCATTTCATGAGATGTGGTTCAAGACCATCAAATTCCGAAAATGCACATAAGACCTGAAGTTTATATTGTAAAATAGACAACTAGTGAACCACAAAGGCACAGACCTATCATTTTAGTCTGGGCTTTTTTTTTCGGTTTTGTCCCACTCTCTTCTAAGCTGCCATCTATTGGCTTCTAAAAGAAACTTTGTTCACATTTTAATAATTTTTCGACCCCCTATTGGAAGAATTGAAATGTGACTGAGGATATCGATGAAAAGAAAAACGAGGTTGAAAATTTTTGTTGAAACATTTGCAGCCGTTTTGGAGATAACGTCGTTTGAGAGTTTCTGAAAATGCACATTTTGAAATTCACTCAAAACATTTGATTTTCTGGGAAACTTCTTAAGAATTATTTGAAGCTGTTCTTCTCACAAATAGGATATTGTGTAATAAATGCCCAGAATATAAATTATAACGACATGAGAGATATTTAAAAAAAATTGTAGATTTTTTTTAAAAGAAAGGAATACACCATAATGAAGTTTATGGTATCTTATACAGTGAATTTAGTAGTATATGTAAACTTGGTATTTGGCGGGAATATTTTGCGAAGTAAGCGAACACAAAATTATTTTGGTGTGGAATGGCAATTCCTAATATCTGCTAATAGAATGTGGATATTTAATAAGCTATCGTGTGCGCCTATACTAGATACTTAATAAGTAACAAAAGGTTTACAATATCTATTGAGTAAATTCAAGTTGTTAAGCGGTAATTTAGGAGAATGAACCAAAACATCAGTTTTACCATTTCGTATTTATGATAATATTAATGTATGATTATTTGCTCTGTGTATGAATTTACATTAAATATTAAATGCTAAATCGTTTCATTTTAGTTTGTGAAAATTTACCCTTGATAAAATACAATGCAACATTTTATTTATGAGTATATTTAATTTTAAAAATCTCGTAAATCTTTCTTCCAATGGCATAAATATGTTTGTTTTTTATTCAGCAGAGTGTTATTTTCTCAATGTTTTTGAAATCTTAATTTCGAGATGTTACGCGGTAGGAAAAAAGAATTTTTGATATTTCTACTTAGTCCAAAATTATGGCGCAATTTTTTTTAGTTTTCAGAAATTGGAACGGTTTTCATTTTATGTTCACGCACCTAAGAGTTGGTTTCGACTATGGTTGGTAATCGGGTTTACCAACCACATTTTGGTTTCTCCTGTATTATAAAAATATATAGAAGTGGTTCATAATTCTTTATATTGACAATTTTTTCAGCTTTCAAAGATTTAAGTAAGTCTAAGCGCAATTGTTTATGTTCTAAATTCTCACAGTAAAACATAATAGATTTTCTCTGCTTTCCATCACTACTTTCAAGACTTCTGTTCCTTTTGTGTCTGCTGAATAGAATTTACTGCCTGTGTGATCGTTTTCGAACTTTCTTCCAGGTTTATACTAAACATTTTGTTATTAGATTTATTCTCTAAAATTAATTGGTCACTATTCTTAATCCATACTCATTCTAGCTTCATTTAGATTCTGCATCATTTTTGTTAATTTTTTAATTCTTTACTGTCAGTTTGTGTTTCTCATCTGGTAAACTCGATTCCAGTACTTTAAAGATGCTTGACGGCTCTTTATTTCCCCATCTCACCGTTGCTTCGTGCCACACAACATATAACAAATGCTGCTTGGGTCTCCAAAAAGCATACACAAATTATAGTTCGGAAGCTGTCTGCAAAAGAACAAGTTTTTAATGAATTAGTTTAGATGTTAACAGAATTTATTGCAAATTTACACTCAAGTGCTGTATTTGCAGGCACACGGGACTGAGAGCAATCACTATCAAATAGTTGTACATTTTACTTTCCCGTCTTATTTCCTAAGAAAAAGTATTGTGATCATGCGATGAATATCGGCAATTTATCGACAGAAACACTTTTATTGCTGGGATCTAGTAACGAAAAAGGAGATAAATCATGTATTTTTTAATTGTAAATTACCTCTTTCATCATATTTATTGCGTATAAATACCGTCCTTGTGTAGTCAGAATCCATATTTTGAGAGTCCTTGATACCGAAAAATCGACTGACGGCAAAGTGTCTGTCCCTTTGTCCGTCCGTTGGACACGTGAGGGCCTAAACCGTTTAGAGTAGACCATCTACGTACAATCGAAAGAAATTAACATTGTATATGAACAATATTGATGAGGCAGATTTTTTCTTAAATGAAATTACGTAGTATTTGCTTCATATTGAGATATACAAAATTTTCCTCTCTCTACATTTATATCTGCTAAAGATCTTAGCGTCCGGCTAGCTGGGTCAATGGGTCACGATATATTATAATTCTTATTACCTCTATAATGGATTATAGGATCCGCCGACTATACAGCGCAGCTGGGAATCTGAAATAGAATGATTCTATTCCTAGTTCACTTCTGTTTGGATTGACTAAATGAAAGATCACTTTCTTTTCTAAAGAACAAAATTCAACAAAGTTTATTTTTACGCTTTTAGCAAACAATTTAGTGAATTTACAATTTTTAGGCCTTTGATCAAGATATCTTTCAATTTACAATTTATACCGCGGTTAACTTATCTTTTCTTCGTTAATGTCCCTCGTAGACTTCTCAGTCGAAATATCTTGCGAGCTTGCCGTAGTCCAAAGTTCCACGAAATCCTCTTCTGCCCCTATCCAAGCTGGTCTCAAACTATCAAAATTATCAGCCCCGATTACGTCCTATGACATAGTCCCGAACTCGATTACCACTCCCGACAAAGTTCCAATTTATACATCAATATTGCTTCCACATGAAAATATCTGCAATATCATTCACTGTCCTTAAAATTTCACTGATAACCCAATTCTATCTAGATTGTACTCGTTCCCTCTCACGAACCTACGATCAGTTCAGAAGCGCGTTTCCGAGCAGAATGAAATCTTCCTGCATGATTCATCCCTGGAAGACTTCGTATTAAACTACCTTCATTTTTTTTCATAACATTTGACCGTCCTTCTCTCACCCAGTCAATCCATGCGTTTGTTATATTTTGGTGTAGCTGACACTTTGATCGTCTAAACTTCTTCGCCCAATCCCAAATTTTCTACTTTCGGCACCAAGCCATCTCTTAATGCATTTAGAAAAAACAAAAACTACATTGTTTATTCACGGTCGTTGCTAAGCTCTAGCTCTCGTGATATTTCGTAATGCATGTTCCACCATATTGTCTACAAATAAATGTTAGTTTATTTTAACGTGACATATCGGTATGTCACAATATGAATGCAAATTATAAAAAAGTTATCAGAACTGACGCCAACTTCTTCATTAAATGTTTGTCTCTATTAAAGTAAAGAACGCTTAAAATTGGTGCAGGTCTCATTTTTGGCGAACTCTCCTTATTTTCAAAAAATGCAAATAGAAAATTAACATCCTAAAAGTACAATATTGACGGAAGTGATTTTTTCCTGAAGTAAATCAGTTATTTAAATCTACGTCTTGAAGTCATGTTCATGAAAATATCTGAACTTTCGAAAATTGTTATTATCAATGTTCAACTTTTTTAAGCTTCGGAAAGGAAAAGTTCGGTTTGAATCTGATGTGGTGTTAAAGTGACTTGCGAGTTAGCTCTAAGGATCTGAGTTGGAATCCCAGCGCGGAGAAAAAATATCTGCTGGTTGGAAACACTTTTGCAGGTTCATGTAGTATAATATTGCGTAGCCGTTACAAGCAATGCTAGAAAGTATGTGCTGTTGTAGAACCGCAGATTCTACTAATAAGACGATCCCAAAGATTGTCTGATATCCTCAAAATACCAGTGAATGGCCTTCTGGGATTAGAAACACATAAATCCAACTATCTGTCGATCGACGGTCAGTCTCTTGTGTTTCTGATACCATTCTTCCTACTTCTCTATGAAATGATTCCATGAGCCCTATAAGAGGTTCTCTATTCGAAACTCTTTGGCGGATTCTTTGGTCCTGCTATGTTCGTGGTACACTTCTTTTTGTACATTTTGCATTTGGATGCAAAAAGGAATATTACTCCTGCTTCGTATTATACCGAAAGAATCCCAAAACAAAGAAGAGGCAAGCCAATGAAAGGGACGATTCAGTGTCATTTTCATCTAATTATTCGTGTTCATTATATGAATCTCCGATTAAAAATGTATGTTTTCTAAATAATCATCCAAAACAAAAGCGTCGCAACTACGCGCAACATCGATTATTACATGCATGCTTCTCTCGGAAGGCGCATGGACTTACAACTGATGCCATCTAGCGGTAACCAAGGAAACTAATCGAAACATTGCCTGGAACATCGCTGTACCAAGTCATAGGCGTCACCTTGTATATGCAGCACCGCAAGGGGACTCTGGTAACACCTCTGTGATTTCAAGCAGAACATTCAACGTAATAAATGAATTATTGTGAGAGAAAACTATACTTTATCTTCCTTAGAAATTTGAAAAAACAAAGTATTAAGCATTGTATTCGTAATTATCATATTACAGTGATATAAATGTGGGCACTAGTTGTTAAGAAATTCAGAAATAAGTCAATCACAAAGACACTCCTGTATCTTCTATTTCTCTTCTCTGATTTATTTACGTAACATTCCTCCAATCGCGTATGTACTCTTGTTGCCTGTGCTGAAGTACTGTGATTAATTCATCTTATATGATATTTCAGTCCTGTGATACGTTATCTGAAAGTGTTTTAGTTCTCATTGTCAGTAGTTTTAAAAAATATCTCAGAAAATGGAGTAAAGGCAAGAAAGATATGTTATTGGGACGGCCCACTCATTTCTTAATTGTGAAGAAAGTCTGACGAATCTGGAGCAGGAACAAAAACAATCATATACCGCTCGAAAAAGTTGATACACAGTTTTGCATGGTTGTGTAGTAGAATGTAATTACAGTAATTCTTTTGTTGCCCTTGCATCTTGTGGGGTAGCGTGTTTGGAGCCATGCAGCTTACAAATTTGGTACCATTTTTAGTGGTATTTTTGTAATGTCTCACACATACTAAAACATTTAATTTTGCTCTTATGTCCTCGTTTCGAACTATGTCCTACAAAATTTCACAATTATTCCCAGGAGACCTCTTAAGAAATTCAGTTGTAAAATTTCTAAACTTCTGCCATCCTTTATTTCAGCTTCCCATGTTGTATGTTTCATTTGTGAAACAGAGTGGATTAACATACTACGTTTAATTTCATTAGTGTGCTATTTAACATTTTTTTAGAGCTTCATCATAACTTCATTCAAATTATCGCTAGCTTCTCGGGGTTGGTGTCATTTGCCCTTTTCTAGCCACGGTAAGTCAGGCTTGGCACTAGTTCAATAATTTGGCTGTTGAAGACAATTTTTTCTTTTTCAAAATTCTACTTTGGAATGCTTACAGGCAAAGATTGTTAAGTTGATGTTCATAGACCTCGACAAAAAAAGTCATCCTCCTGGAACCCCAAAAAATTGGTCATCTGCGTCCGTGTCAGATGCGTAATATTTTTCATTTTCGAGATTGGTATACGAAGATACGTATACTTAGATTCATGAAACTGATTTGTTTTTGGGTTGCTAACCATATTATTCCGGGTGGACGGGGGACGTCCATCGATGATTTATTGTTAGATTTACGAAGTTTATCTTTTTAGGAAGCAGCAAATCATTGATATCTTTTTTTTTGTACCTTGGAAAATTTATTAGAAAAAATACGCTGAAAATTATCTTAAGAGCTTATTTTTGAAGATTCATAATTTCCTCCCTGGGCACCTATATATATATATATATATATATATATATATATATATATATATATATGTGTGTGTGTGTGTGTGTGTGTGTGTGTGTGTGTGTGTGTGTGTGTGCGTGTGTGTATGTTTGTGTGTGTGTGTGTGTGTGTGAGCGAGAAGTCCCTTTACATATTACCAGTACGTGCGTATTTAATACAACATTTATTCTTTATTTACTAATAATTTTGTTGATGTATTACGTATTTATGATATGTTTTGCATTATTACACATTGAACATTTTTTTGAACTGTGGGTTAATAGGAATAAGCTAATTCATGATGGTTGTGGTAGAGGTAGTGGTGGAAGGATCCACTCCGTTCAGTGGGGAGAGATGCTTTGGCGGGAACAACTGTTTGTGCTGTTGAGGTGCGTTTGGTGGCAGCTGTGTGCGTTCACGAACGTCACAACATGAACAACTGTTATTTCAATGCAATAACTATCATTTCGAAGGAGTTTGCTGTGCGTTTGGAAAACCGCTACCATCACAATCGAAGCAGAACATCTCCTTGGACCGTATTTTTTGACTGACCTGTGTTCCAGCATAGTTACTTGCACATGATTCACACGTGTTTGCTCCTGGAATTGACTGCCAGAGGAATGGCAGTCGTTTCAACAAGACAAAGTTCCACTACATTTCGCTGTGAGTGTGCGCTCACGGCTCAATGATTTGTTCCCTCGTCGCTGGATGGGACGCGGATCACGCGACTTTCCCCCACTGTTGCCGTGGCCTCCAAAAATCCCAGACCTCACCACACCTGGCGACGCTATTGGGGCATAATAAAAGAAGAGGTTCGCAAACAACGATACTCAAACAAACAGTGATCTTTATGGAGAGGATTTTTTATGCCCCTAAAACCTTAAAACATGCTTTTAAAGATGTGCATTTATGACCTAAAAGTTCTGAAATTGCAATTTAATCTGCAATTTAAGTTAACAATATTTCATTTCCTTTATAAATCTTTCTTGACAAAATTCAGAGAAGCATGCTTGGAATGAAAATATATTTTTGTGTACAATAATATAATCTACCT
Source organism: Teleogryllus oceanicus (assembly GCA_964035755.1). Taxonomy (NCBI): domain Eukaryota; kingdom Metazoa; phylum Arthropoda; class Insecta; order Orthoptera; family Gryllidae; genus Teleogryllus; species Teleogryllus oceanicus. Next base: position 62,748,377 of record CAXIVR010000003.1, on the reverse strand, counting down.
TTATTCGCGAGAGAAATAATTTAAGTAAATTAACCTTTGTGAAGTACATGTTTTACCTTGTATTCTTCAGACTGGTTTAAAAAATATTATCAAGAAATATCTTACATCTGCGCAAGTATTTTGTCATCGGTAGAAAAAAAAACTAACGGAAACTGACAAGCTCTTTCGAATCATGAACGCTCACAAATAAATAGATTCTACGAAAAGATGAAAAGTTTTAATAGATAAGCTTCTAGTTGCATGAAGATGCAAAATATGCTCCTATAATTACACGAATACGCACCAACACGAAAAAACCGGCCAAATTTGCACTAACATATTAATCTACGTAGCATCATATTCTAACCGAATATAAAGAAATTTCACTTAGATGTGCACTGAAGCAACGGACAAAAATATGCAAAATAATAGAAATCCACTCCCTAGGATTCTATCCAATTGAATGACTGACTAGAACGCGCACTAGAAAAACGTGCTCTTTCATTGTGGGCGTCCCCATATAGCAACAACATATTTTTATTTACACATGTGCCACTTGCACCGCGATACATGTCCCGGCGAGACAACCATGTCACCTCATGACCTGAACTCATACTGAAAGTAGAGTGAGTTGTTTGCCTGCCGTTAGTGTGACTTTTGTTCGTGTTTTTTTACGAAACAATTAATGAATCTAAAGATTTAGTGTTATGGAGAATGCCCCACTGTGATAACTTCTGAACACCGATAACTTCTAAACGTTTCACTATATCGAAATGCCGTTTTCGCTCAACAATGTAGAATCATGAGGCATGTAATATGCCATAAAAATATAAATAACAGAGATACGTAGCATGCCGCCAGAGAGTCAAACAGAGATACGTAGCCAAATATAAATAGCAGAGATATGCCGTGTTCGATATGAAGAGACTACTGAAATCTGCATTCAATCAGACCTGACCACGAATGAACTTTCAGGGTCTGAATTATATGAAAGTCACAAAGTCGATTCTTTTATAATTATTGATACAGTAGTGTCTTAGATGAAATGTGGATTTCAAGATTTTCAAAACTTCCATTTTATTGAATTTCTTGGCGAAAAGCACTTTTCCATCTACAAATTGCCCTTTCGTTAAGATAAGTATTCTCTCTGAATCAAACAATATCAATTCTTTGACAGTGATCTGCTTCGAAATGAAATGACAAATGTTTATTGATAAGCAAATTTAATGCTGAAGTATTTGTTGGATAAATTGGTCCAAAAACAAATTATCAAGAGACTGGTCGGTTGATACATGTCAGCCTAACTTTTCCTGTATCTACAGTATTATGTGAGAGGAATATTATATATACATTAAAGAGAGTAAAGACATTCCTGAGAAATTACATGGGAAATATCAGAATAGGTTATTTCAGTATATTGGCTATCGAGAAGTGTCTGCTAAATTGACTTTGCGGAACCGACAGCTTTGAAGAACAAAATTATCGACGTTTTTGTTGAATGAGAAAACCGATGAATTGAGCTAATTTACAAAAAAAATGTAAAATAAGATTTTCAGAATACCCAAGTGCATAACTCGAGCTTCGCCACTGATGGCCACGGTCGCCATTAGCACGCCAGATGCACGTCCCCAGACCCCATTTGCACGACACTCGCACGCCCCACGCACGACACCCCGGCACGGGTGGCTTCATCAGCTAGCTTTAAAAATAACAGTTGGCTAAAGTAAGGTTTTTTGTTAAATAAGATTTCCGGGTTAAAATAAGGTTTTACAGTTAAAAAGGTGAGGATTAAAATGTTTTGAATGAAAATATGATTAGGAAATTATTTTGAAAGTTTTTAAATTTTGTTTGTTTTTTACCTTTCACAGTCGTATTAATTTTCTTAAATAATATCTTTATGTTTTGTATTTAGTAAAATAATTCGCAAAACGGAATTGATTGTTTGCAATGTTGAAAATAACTCATTATTTCAGTAAGCACGATATAACCAAAAAATAGGTATGTAAACTATTACAAACATTTTGTTAAACACGTAAGTTCAGTTGAAATGTTTCACGAGTTTCAGCAATGGTAGACTTTTAGGTACCCTCATAAAATGACATAGTTCTGACAACGAAAGAACAATAAGTAATGCCAATAAAATAATAAAAATTACACTGTCACGGCAGCGCCTCTGACCGGGAGGTTCTAGGTTCGTGTCCCGACGTCGGCAGGATTTTCGACACTAGCTTTTCGGCTAGATTGAATTGAACCGCTGTCTAGAGGAGAATTCTAGCGGTCGGCTGCTCTGATCGGTAGTTTTCCGTTGTTTCTCCGATCACTACCAGGCGAATGCCGGAGCAGTACCCTACCAAACGGGCCCGGACCGCGCACAATCTTTCCTTCCTTTTCCTTGTCCTATCCTCACTCCTTACACACACTATACACTACACTATCATACATGCCGGGAGACCGGACGGGGCCTTAGAACCTGTCCCGGCTGGGGCGGCGCCCCGCTGGTGGGAGATACCTGGTTGAGGAAAACCCCGTTAGCCGATGGTAGGTCGGCGCCGGATCTCGCCATCTAGCGGGGGAAGACCGCCGCCACCTCCCGAGCAAAAACACGCACTACATTTACGGGACTAATGACCATAGTAGTTGACGTGCCCGGAATCAGTAACAATCAATCAAGATGAAGAAGAAGAAGAAGAAGAAGAAGAAGAAGAAGAAGAAAAACGAAGTACTTTAAACCAGCCGACCTTGCACCAAAGAAAGTCCATCTAAAGCAGCGCGGAGTTGAAGCATGGCCGCGTACTACTCTCCTTGACGAGAATTCTCTCGCCACCTCAACATTTCTTTCCTTCCCGAACTCTTCTGACTTGCGGTTCGTTCACACCTCAATGGGCGTGGGGGGGCGCGGACTTTCGGGGTTCGCGAGCGCCGTCCGTGGGTGTGTGGCGCGCAGTTTGGCTGCGTGTGGGCCGCAAGGGCAGCGCGCTCTGGTGTAAATCACCGCCGCTACGTGAACGCAAAGAAGAATAAAATAAAACGCCCCCTCGGGGAGCGGGAAAGCGGAGGGGCTGGAAGGGGAGGGCGAGGGTGCAGGAAGGAGGAACGCTATTTTCCGCCGCAGTAAACGCTGGCGATAGCGTCTAGAGGCGGAAATCCAATAGGAAAGCAATTTGAGGCGCAAGGTGTCGCCCCCCCTCTCCTCCGCGCTTAGCGCGCGCGCGCGCCCTGGGAGAGGACGCGAGGGCGCGGGGGGCGGGGGCGGAGGGGGGCGATGTTGCAGGGAATTACTGCGGAGTTGCCGCGCATGGGATTTGCTTTGCTTCCCCTCTGCCTTCGCCATCGTGTCGTCGCCTGCCGATCTCGCGGCTGGATCGAGGCGTGCGGAGAGAGATGCTAAGATGTGAAAGCCCAGCGTCTGCTGCGCGTCTGCAGATAAGCCGCAATAATTTTTTTAAGCGTTTACAAAGACATTGCTCACGGAAATGGTTAGTCATCGTTCTTCTCGGTGAATTAGAACGGTAACTGATCTAGAATATAGTTGTAAGTGAATTTAACGAAGTGCTTAGAAAATCGTTCAAGACTGTGAATGTCGGAATATTTTCTCCTTTTCTCAAGTAGCCTCTCTTGTAAAGATCCTGACAATAACTCCCCAGAGAACCCAGAGTCCGAAAGATGCTTCTCTTCTCCAAAGAGAACAAACACCCTTCTAAGGAGTACAATGTCTGAAGAACATCTCACTGGATTGGCAATGCCTTCTTTAGAGAAGGGATTGGTAGTAATTGATTACTTCAACACTAAGATTAGGGGCAAATTCAGCAACATGAAAGAGCGAGGAATTGATTTCATCTTTCGTCATTAGGTGAGTATTGAGCTGCCAGTGTCTCATATGTAGCATTTAAGTTCACTTCATTCATGAGCCGCCACTGGTTCTCTCCTTGCCTTGCGTGGTATATAAAGGCTATGGATATCAGTGCGAGATTTAGCCCCTCAAGATGCATCTATGAGTATCATCGCTACTCCCATAATTACTATTACTATTATTATTTGCGTATCAGCCATTTCTGACCACGCTCCACGTTCTCTTCCGAGGCCCAGTCATATCCTACCCTGGACAGGGAGATTAACGTGTGTCATTATGGGGATCAGCTTTGCGGCTGTCTTCCTTGGTACGAGGGTTATTAAGCCTTGAATTATGAATTCCGAGGCGATAGGATGATGATGATGGGTGAAGGGACAATCACACATACAACAAAGTACACAATACAAAAGAGCAAATGTGCCCTCTCTTACTATAGAGAGTGTATTAAGGAGTGTATACACCGACTTTGATTGCTTGTTAGCTTAATTAGCCGATTAACTGATAAACGGCAAGAGAAAATAGAAATGGCGGTCAGCAAAGTAGTGAGCAAAAAGTTTAATTTTAATTCGAAGAACGCGACACACACTTCATCGAACCGAACATGTTGACTTGACTCTGACCAATCAACGAAGACTAAAAGTTAAAACGTGCTGAAACGCTTCGCTGTGCACTTGCAAAAACACTCCAATACATTGGCAAAATAACGTTACCATGGTAACAACTCCAGCGGAGGATTGGAAGTGTGGACGAATTTTCACACGAGGCTTCGCTTCGACGAGAGCTAGTCACGTCGAAGGAGACCGAAATTTTGGTTAGTGTCCAGCGACCATTATTACAATATTCCCTATCGATTATCGTTTGGAATAAATGCATTTTAAGTCATTTAATACATTAAACGAAAATTACACCTAAAATAATTATACTATTAAAGTACTCTAGAGTGCGGCAAGCGATGCTTCCCTCACAGATTACTCTCTGTACTCCGATTTAAACGTATTGGCGCCTCAAGTTCACGATCAGGACGAAGGGAACATGGTCATCCAACCGGGAGCTTATTACGATTAAAAGTGTTGGTACTGGAACTACCGATTGGTTACAATATCCCCCACTCCTTCCAGCTCGTGACTTTGAGGCCAACTATAAACAAATCAAAGAATAGTTTATTGAAAAGAGGCGACGTCCTGCGACGTCCTGCGCTGCTCCGGACGCAGGTGACGGCAGTGATGCGACAGCCAGTGTCCATTTCGCCCCAAGAAGTGACATTCAAACTAATTTTCTCCACGACTTTTCTTGTTGAAAAACTGGATCTGTGCTTCTTCATAAGTAAAGAATCTGGGTATTTTTTGTCATGAAGCTTCTGGATACACTCTTTAAGATTATACCCGAATACTGTTTTATTTAAATATGTATTAAGTTATGATAGTTCGATTGATTTTTTCGTGTTTCCCGGCGCGTTAACTGCTTTGATCATCAGTTCCGTTAGTGTAGTGCATGTTTTTCTCGCGGGAGATGGCGGTTAACTTCCCCCGCCGGATGGCGAGATCCGGCGCCGACCTGCCGTCGGCTAGTGGGGTTTCCCCCTAACCAGGACTCTCCCACCAGCGGGGCACTGCCCCAACCGTGACAAGCTCTAAGCTCCCGACTGATCTTCCGGAATATGTGGTAGTGAAGTGCATGTTAGTGTAAGTGAGTGTGTAAGGGGAGAGGATAGGACAAAGAAGAGGAAGGACAGATCGCGCGCGGTCCGTGGTCCGTTTGGTAGGGTACTACTCCGGTATTCGCCTGGTGTTGATCGAAGAAACCACGGAAAACTACCGATCAGAGCAGCCAGCCGCTAGAATTTTTCTCCAGACAGCGACTGAATTCAACCTAGCTGAAAAGCTAGTGTCGAAAATCCTGCCGCCGTCAGGACTCGAACCTAGGACCTCCCGGACAGAAGCGCTGCAGTGACATCAGTTAATGCACTAAGTTACCGCTCCTAGTATGATAGTTCGAGTATACTTTGAAGGGACACTACGTTTAAATCGAAGTCACGAGCTGAAAGGAGAGGGTAACGCTGTCATCCAATCTGAAAACTCCAATTCCAAAATTATCCTTCCAGCTCGTGACCCTGAAGGGTACTATGTTTAAGTCTGAGTATAATCTTCATAATTAAACCGGCGAGAGTACAGGTCATATGACACATCCAACAATTGCAACATGAATACAGCTAGAAATGGTATTCACACGTGTTCATTAATGTTCTTTTAATTGAATGGCTACTCCTTCGAGGGAGAGGGTGAGGGTGAGGGTGAGGGTGAGGGTGAGGGCGGAGCAGCACGGGGCGCGGGGCGAAAAGCCCCCCCCCCCCCGAACACCGGAGCGGTGGCGTTAATGGGGATCCTTAGGAACTAAAACACTTTCGTGGAGTCTCAACCCTCGCCGTCTGCTTCGCCTGCACATAAATCTTCTCCCTCACGTCTTTGGGTAGTGGATTCTCAACATTTCATTACGTAAAGTCGCATTTATCAAACCACGATAGTTTTAGGACAGGTTTGAAAATAAAAGGGACAATAAAATATTATTGTAGAATGTTAATTCATCCATTTACATTTATAGTTACACGGTATTCTGTAACATGTTTTGAAAGTTACAAAAATGGAGAAGAAATAGGGGAGCAAGGAAAAAAGTAAAGGAGGGCAACAAAAGAAATTGAATAAAACCCGAATTGTTGGTGCAGAAAGGCATAAACTTTCTAGTTGGTACGTACTAGTTGAATTGAATTGAATTGAATTTGCCTTATTTTACGTGGCGAGACTCAGGCCATGAGGCCTGCTCTTCCGCCTGACCACGCAAATTTCGTTACACTCCTTTCACCAATCATGGGAGAAAGAAGGTATTACTTGGGCGACGAAACAGGCGATTTTGAATTTAGCTCAGAGGCGTCATTTAGGCTTGAGGATCTTTTACATGCAGTAAATGTACTAACATGGGACAGCCGGCTTTACTTCCCCTCCGAAGGAAGGCGTACGAAGGATTTTGTCGCCCTTAAAAATCCACGGCTTCGATCGGGTTTGAACCCGCAAACTTGGGTATAGCAGTCCGATACGCTAACCGCTACACCATCGCCACCGATATTGGTTATCTAATCTCTTTAGTCTTGGCTAACTTTTCGATCTTGTTTGCACCGTCTTCTCAGTTGTTATTTACTGGCACCTAAAAGATTTTTTTCACGTTTTTCTCAACTTTTTGTTCCCAAACAATAGTATAACTGTAGTAATAATTGAAATATGAGTTTAAGAATTGAATAGAAGCGAAAAAACTAGATTTATGAGCAAATTTGTGATAAGAATTTGGAGCTACTTTCATGAAAATGTCATTTGAGTGATTCCGAAAATTTTAAATTTTGCGCTCATTTTCACAGAAAAAATCGAGAAAATTACATTTAATATTAAGAAAAATAAATTCAAGATTTCGAGAAAAGTGATTAGACTTTATTTCCAGGATTTCCACTTAAAAGTGCAATAATGTATGTACATATTGTAAATATTAACGACCTAAGACATATTTCAATATAATTACATTTGTATAATTATTGATATATCAAAAGGATTCATCCAAATGGCACTTAGTCCTGTTTACGTCCTTTATTTATTTATTTATTTATTTTACATTAAAAACAGTTAAAACTGTGTATGACGTGATTTGGGGAGTTTTTCAGTGCATTTAGCACTCTATATCCAAAAAATTTTAATAAAAACTTGGGAACCGTTTTCGAGAAAATGGCGTTTAAGCTTTTCTGAAAATGCGGAATATTTAGCTCATTTCCACAGAAAACATTTTTGAAAAACTTATTGAAAATCATTTAAAGCACTTGTACGACTAATGTATTCAAGGTCTGATTTTCATTAAAATTCCTGATTTTTAGAAAACTGCAAAAAAAATTTAATTGTCTTCAGCGTGCACCTACAATATTGAAGAAAGATTTTTTCCTTAAGGAAATCTAGTCTCTAAAGATAGGCTTTGAAATAAGTACAGAAACAATTCTTAGAAATTTTGAAAAGTTTTCACGGAATTTTGCGTGAAATATGGACAATTTTTAATTTTTTAAACGATTTTTCTTCAAAACGGCACCAAATTTTGTATTAAATTTTTACCTTGAAGACGAAAGAAAGCATGAGTAATGGGTAGGTCTCATTTTTGAAAAATCACTGATTTTTCAAAACTTGCAAAAATTCAAAATTTCCTATGCTACCTGCGTTCCAGGCCGGTGCCGGAGTCGAAGCAATGCGCCGTGTGAGAATATAGTGCATCAAACGTGCACTGTACTTCTTTGTTTTGTTATTTTACTCTTTCGCTCTTAAAATGGCGCTATGTGATAAGTTGATAACATGGGAGATAATTTTGTTCTTATATATTGAGTATTAAGAAATCATGGGTCCAGAGCAACTTTTCGAAAATAATTGTTTTTAGAATTGGACGATACCTAATTTATAACCAAGCACAGAATGTCAAAAGTGATGTTGCTGAAGATTTTAAAAGTAGAACCACAACTGGAATACATCTCTGGCGGCGCTAGCCAAATTCGTTTACTACGCTCCGTGAAGTCACGAAGGTTAAGCGAATTCGAGACTCGCGGGTTCGTGGTTGGGTGACCGGCCAGGAACCCCAGGATTTAACGTCGTCGAGCCCCTGGCCGAAGGGATAAATGGCACTGACTGACTGCGACGTGACGAGACTTGACAAATATTAAAATAAAGCACATTAATGGAGGATTACTCCCCAGTGCAAAGTGCTCAACGCCCCTTAAGGGGCTTCGAGAGTCCACGCAGCAGTGTTGGCAGTTTTTATCTTTTAGGCTACAAGACATTTCCTCCCTGTGTTCGGCGTTTGCAATCGAATTTTGCCATTAGTAAAATAAAAAAACCATTCCTTTTATAAATACCTCAGTACATAACAGCGTGTGTTATTTGCACCAGGTGTTAAAGCCTCAGCAGTAGAGAGATGTTTTTAGAAAAGCGGACTATTCTGTTAGAGACAATAAACGGCACTCCTGTCCAAATTTTCTCCGGGGGAAATGGATCAGAACGATTCAGAACCGAAAAACAAATTTCTCTTTAAACGTGCAAACAATGCCAACCCACTTGAAATATAGTTGATCATATGTCACCAGTATTCAGCAGTCAATGCGGAACCGCGTTGTGACATTATAACCAACCTCAGTGTGAGGAAAATAAATCAACGTATGTTCAATGACGAAACGTCATAGATAACGGAGTATCATTTCTATTCCAAAAGTGTCAGGAAAACGTTACGAGGCGTCACATATATGACGTTCATGAAAATGACACCGATTTGACAAAGGTTGGTGAAATCAACGGTAACACTGGATCTAACCGCAGAATGTCAGCATAGTGTTCTTGTGTCAGTAACTCCCAAATCGTGGGTTAAGAATAGGGTGTCCTTATTTCCGGGCGCGCAACCCCATCAAGATCTCCACATATTAATTTTCATATTCCTCGTCAATTCGAACACTCTTAATCCTCGGCTACAAGCATACATAACTTCAAACACGCTCTTCTATGAAATAAGGTACAATTCCCTTTGAGTGTCATAGAGGTGAAAACATGGACGTTTTGATCAGAAAACAGCAAACTGGTACTGCCGATATTATCAAAGAGACGGCGCGAGACTAACCAAATCTCAGCGATTGAGTTCCCGGTGAGACGATTATTTCGCGAATATCGCGTTCGTGCACGTTTTGCATTACTTTTATAAAGCATGTAAAAAGAATAATTTTGATGTATATAAAATATTATATTTAATTATTATACTTTTTATCTACTTTCTTTTTCTTGCTATCAATATCAACAATGCTAATTGGCAAAATGTGTACGAATCAGCTTTCCTGTAAGCCATTGTAACGCTTCACTTATAACAAGGCAATAATGACTGCTGTCGTTTGTTTCGCATTAATACAAACTAATCGTTTTATTTGCGACTAAAATACGGATCGTTATTGTTGGTATTCGCGTAATATTGCGTGATTTGCGTAAATTCGCGTACTTTTCGCACAGTTTTGCTTGAAAATACGGGCGAGAAAGTAAGTGTTGTTTTAGCAGCACGAGTTATCATTTGTAATAATCTAAGACCTTGTTAGGCTTATATATGTTAAATATTTTATAATGTTCCATTAGTCAGCTAGTATGAAACCAACGTTTACTTCATTAATTTTATTTTATTCATTCATTGTTTAAATCTTGTACGTAATCTGATATTCATTCTTTGTTCATTTTCTATAGTCAATTATACGTTGGTCACATGAGTGTTAGTGACTTAATTCAACTATTTTTTTTCTAATTCTGTTGGAATTTTTTGATTTGGACTTAATATGATATAATAAAGTTGTTTCATGAAATTAACGAGTTTAATTAATTTACTACATGAAAATTACCTTGAAATTGGTCTTTTAGGTGGATGGTCGTCTTAAAGGGGTTATCGCATTATTAAACTGCCACCTCTGTTGCTGCAAAAACTAAGATACGCATAGTAACACTATTCTGGTTTCAATTGAAAGCTTTAGTGTATTATGACATAAAATTACTTTGATCAACTTAATAATGAATTAATATGTTTACAAAAAATAATGGGAGTACTTTAAGAATTGTTGTCCTACAGATAATGCGTTATTGACAACTGTACTACATTTTTCATACGGTTACTGACTCAAAATATTCTCATACTCGTTTTCCACTTTAGATAACAAGCCTATCAATTTCTGATTACTAAGTACACAGGCAAGGAACTGGTGTCTTGCAATACCCTGCAGTGACTCGTTAAGCATGGTTGCCAGCTTATGCTGGCTCATTTGGCTGCCAGCATCTTTTATACACGCCTTTACTGTTTTTTTTCTATTTATTCAAGTAACGGTCACGATTTGCAAGACAGTTTTGAATTTGACTCTTTCCACAATTAAACTATTTTGCCAAATCCCGCTGAGATCTTCCATCTTTCTCCTTTGTAACGGAAATGTGTTCTTCCAGAGAAAGAAAATTCACTTTTCTCTTACGCGCCATGACAACTTAGTCTCATTTGCTGAGTTTCAAGAATGAACAACTAGTTGTGTTTTTCTCCTGTGATTTCCCGATTATCGTAATCCAGGGATATTATTTCACTTCTGTGAAATGATCTCTCAAAATTATAACGCGAAAGTTCCTCTGCATTTCCTGAAAGTCTCTCTTCGGAGTTATAGTGAAATCTGCTGTGCCCGATCGCTGTTACTAACCTGAAAGGTACCGGAAACAGCACGACTCACAGTAGTACGCGAACTCTCGAGTTTATTGTAGAGCCAGGTTTTCTGGTCGGTTTAAAGGGAACGCGGGGTCAATACGACAAAAATGCCTGGTCGTTAGTCGGGAAGATGGGCGGTCGTCTTTAAGAAGATAAAATACATTGGTCTTCTGGAATAATTATTCCGTTCCATGACAAACTGGTCTCGAAAAGGGGTGGTCTTCACGAGAGGCTTTAGTGTACTTCTATGAGGTATTTTATAACGCTCTAGATGTATATATTTATTTTCATGAAAAGTATGGAGATTATTATTTACAACATATTTTCATATGGCCGGCGGCGCTAGCCGAATTCGTTTACTACGCTCCGTGAAGTCACGAAGGTTAAGCGAATTCGAGACTCGCGGGTTCCTGGTTGGGTGACCAGCCAGGAACCCCGGGATCTAATGGCGTCGAGCCCCTGGCCGAAGGGATAAAAGGCACTGACTAACTGCGACGTGACGAGACTCGACAAATACAGTAATTACTTGGTTAACGGAGGACTACTCCAACAAAAGCGCTCAACGACCCACAATGGTTAAAAGACGCGTTGCGTCAACAACGACGCAACAAATAAAAAAAATATAAAATCTCCGCCAGTTTGTATGTGTCGTATATCGCTTCTAATATAGTATAGAACCTCTTAAGGGTAGGTCAATGAAAGAGAAGGTGTTCTTTACAATGCCAACGTTTCGGCCATTTATTTGGCCTGCTTCAGGGCTATATATACAATCATACAAGAAAAACATACAGGTAGTGCACTTTTACATGATGTGTCATTTCATAGGAAAACTAACAATATTCCATCAATACTTTGCTTTGCAATAGGGCAAAAATAACCATAACACCTGTAATTACGGATATGGTAGGCATCATGTGTTAAATTAATGCCTTTTGTATGGTACGTTGCTCCTGCGGACGGAACCACCGGTGTCTATGCGTCATTGCCAACCGCAATGTTGTATTCTTGGATATGTATGTATGTATGTATTGTGTGTGTGTGTATGCCAATTGTTATTTTGTATGGTTGTATTAATATAATTATCATTATTTTTTCGTTTTGTATTATTTATCCTAACAGTCTACATTTTTAGATGGTTGCTAATCAGTTATTATAATTGGTGCCAACCTCCAAACAATATTGGTATACAGTGTGCAATGATAGGTAGGGCCATTCAACATAAGTACATGCATGAATTACAGGAGAATTGTAGAGTGTGGATATGGTAATTAAGCGAGCATAGCCTATTTCATAGCAAATTATAGTTGGAATATTTTTAGTTTTCGTATGTAATGACACATCATGTAAAAGTGTACCACCTGTATATTTATCTTGTATTATTGTGTATTTATAGCCCTGAAGTAGGCCAAATAAATGGCCGAAATGTTGGCATTGTTTTCACTTTGTCTTTTATTGACCTACCCTCAAGAGGTTCGATATTATATTTAATTCGAGGTCAAGATCAACAGAATCGCTTGTAATTGCGTTCCTATATCCAGAGGCGGATTAATACCTTTATCGCATGTACGCGTGCGAAAATTCTCTGCTTATTTTTTCAAATAACCGCGTAAAAGCAAGAGTAGTTTATGAACAACGAGAATAGTTTATGTTTACAAATTGGTCACATATTTATGATTAAATTTCCCGCTAACCCCTAAATCAATTTTCCCCGCTGACTACACTGAAAAACCACCAAATCTGGGGGGAATCCCGTTGATCGGGCAACATTGATTACAACAAAAATCATGTTTTCAAAATTTTGAATAAGGTAACTGGAAACGATGTAGCATGAAGACTCTTTTGGTAATTGTAATTAAATCTTAATTAAGACCTTGAGCACATCGCTCGTTTTGACTTATCACAAGTTATATAACAGAAGGTATTATCAGCCTATTAATAAATTAATTTGCGAGTATTTAATTATTTTGTTAAAAAACTCATAGAATACAAATAGCTAAAGAAGAAAACTCGCACGTGACGAAGAAGAGGCTCTTTAGACACAATTTTAGTCTTAAGTTTTGCCGCCGTAGTCACGTGCCTCTTGGATTTTATGCGTAAATCCACTCCTGCCTATATTGCTCCCACATATACTTGAGTTTTTCTAACGTGGCGACTGAGGGTTGTATCTCCACGATGGAATTCGGTACGACATCTTGAGTCATTCTCAGTCCTGCCGTAAGATGTCGCATGATCGCGAGCACATCAAGCAATGCTGTAAATCAAGCGACTCTAGCGGCAGGACTGGGAATGACTCAAAAAGTCATGCGGAATTCCATCTTGGAGATACTTCCCTCAGCCGCCACGTTAAAAACCCAAGGGTATAAAACTAGTGCTGGCATGCGGAGCCTGGCCTCCGAGTAATTGAATCGGAGCTTGCAATTACATCGCTCCTCCGGTTATCTGCGGTTCAACCGACGGAGGTAAAAACGGAATCGGAGGTCCGGTTCCACTCGTTCACACGGGGAGACCCGCTCAATTTGCTGGGCCAATCAGAATGTGCTTACGTATCTGTTGGCTACAGGTCTTATCTTGATGAATGACGCCTTGGGAATAAAATGCCAAGTAAGTTAGACGCAAAATTTGTCTGCTTCTCATCTACACTTTACTTATTTTATATAATAATAATAATAATAATAATAATAATAATAATAATAATAATAATAATAATGATGATGATGATGATAATAGTAATATGAAAAGTAAACTGATGAACTCCTCTGACCTAATTATGCAGCAGGATAATGAAATTGACTTTGGTCACACGCGACTGAATCTTTCTTGTAACACCACGAAAAGCATTCCAAATACACAAGATAAACTACAATCTTAGAAAAAGAAAATACTACACGGAAAATTTCCCAATCAACTGGAAGAAGAACATATTGATAAAGTTGCGTCTCTGCATTGGCTAGTAAGTGTATATTTATACCCAGAGACTGAAGGGTTTGTAATGACTATTCAGGATACGGTGCTGCGAACCAAAAACTACGAATAAAATGTTATGAAGATGAATGTGATAGACGAATGCAGAAAATGTGAATCATATGTCCAATCAATTGAGCACATTTATGGCGAGTTGTCCGGCATTATCCGACTACCTTAGAAGACACAACTAACTTGCAAATTTGATACATCAAGAACTTGCTGATAAGCACGGGTTGCTCGACTCATCTATGCCGTTTTACAAATATTGTCCAGCACCTGTGTTGGAAACAAAGAAACATGTGATGTACTGGGACCGATTTGTTATCACGGACAAAACAATGGATTATAACAGGCCTGGTATCCTCCTCATAGATAAAACCAATAAAGTAGCCTCTATAATTGATGTTGTAGTTCCTTTGACGCATAACACAAGGAAAACTGAATTAGAGATCAGGAAGTGTGAAAAGCTTGCAATGCAATTGAAACAGATCTGGCGGTTGGAGAAAGTTCTCATATATACCTTGGTGATCTCATCGGAAGGGGTGATGTCAAAAACATTTAAAAATAATTTCAGAAATTTGGAACTACCAATAAAATTGCAAAGTGTTGAATAAAAGGCAGTCTTGCTTCAGACTTGTCACATACCCTCGAAGGTTTTTACAGTAAGCTCAAGTGGGATGAGGTGAATTCCCTTTTCATAAGAACAGAATCTGGTTCTAAGACAACAAAAGACAGATAAATCAGGATTCACTGGATAAATCAAACATTATAAGAAAAAAACGAAGATTTCAGTCAATAAAGTATATTTAAAGCAGACGTTTTAGGCCTAAATTGTAAGGCCCTCTTCAGTGTCTGAAAGGTCAACACACCAATTGTGTAACTGATTGTGTAACAGAATACCTAAAATCAACATACACTTTCCACTTGTGATCCAGGCACTTCAGTTTACACATCCTCTCAGGATTTTCAAATTTCCCGCATTATATCAGACTGAACAATGGGAATGGATGGAACTTTCTCTTCATTATGAAGAAGGACCCACTTCAAACTACGATTGGTAGCATCGATGAAAGTCTCCGTTGTGTAGTGTCGTACCATGGTAATCCTAGTTTCAGCACAGCCTCTAGAATGTTGTTGCAGTAACCGAACTTCCCTCTTCAGAAAAGAAGTGTAAAGTCTTGGTCGCAATATCTGTACCAATAGTATATCGTTCCTGGTGCCAACATGTTCCTTTCGTGAAATGTAGGCCTGAGTATCTCGGCAGATTCCTTTGTAAGACCAAGATCTCGAACAAAATCATTTAATTCACTTTACTTGGAAAGTTTAGTTCCTTTTCAAAATCTTCAATCACGAAATCACATTCAGAGAAGGATCAGTCATTTTTGCATCGCATTCAAATTCGGAGGGACAGTCTTGTAAATTTTCTGGAGGCTGTGCGACCATTACATCAGAACCACGAGGGTATAGATAAAATTGCTGATGGAATATTGTTTAGATACAAAATAATACTTTTGTTCTTGCTGTTAAATCCCTTCACACTCATAGAACAAAATGGCAGTCAGTACTGTGGTCTGAAGGTTGTTTATTTATTTTTTTATTTATTTTACGTCAAAAAAACAGTTAAAAACTGCGTATGACGTGCTATGAGGAAAAGTGAATTGTGTGCACATTTTCAAAATTCTGTGATCCCTACACTAAGTCTTATACTATTTAAATTTTGAATTTTGAAAAAAACCCATGTAGTAAAATCTATTTTCAAAAATAAATAAGCAATAAAATTTTGAATTTTGAAAGGGAGAAAAAAAACAAAAAAACTCCCATGTAACAAGCTCTATTTTCAAGGATAAATAAGCAATAAATTTTGGCTCTTATTACTTCCTGCCGCGACAACATGGAAACGATAATTTAATTTCCACTGAATTCTAGAAGACGTGCACAGAAAATAAAGTTACATTTATGTCCAGAAGCAAAACAAGGGTATTGTTGCCATATCATTGGAATTCCGAATGGCAACGCTGTTCCCTCACCGCTAATCCACTGTCGTAACTACTCTATACACGATCTACAAGCCCTATGTGGTGCCCAAGGCTTGTCTGGGTCTCCCAGTTTGATACCAGTCGGAGTGGTAGGCCCTTTTTAATGAACTCTGTTATTTTGAGCTGCTGTCTTATTGCATGGAACGTCCACAAACAGCACAATGAATCTGAACTGTGCACCCACGACGTAGCATGTTGATATAATTTCAATCAAAATATAATCTTGTTTTATTGAAATATGTGCTAAACACCTTGATACTCACTTTAGAACACTTATGAAGACAAAGGTCTCTTTTTTCCAGCAGGCGGAACACAACTCAGACTAGCGGACAAACCACAATAAAATGTCGCTACTCTGCAAAACTTGCTGCAATGTCTCGCCGGCTCTAGACTGAGCAGATTATACAGGGTTGCCAGATGGCTGCAGGATTTCGAATGAATAAACTAATTTGGAAACTTAATTAAAACAAATCATCCTGTAACAACTTAAGAAGTGCATTAGTGCCTGAATGTGATAAAAAAATAATATAGTTTTTTTAAAAGAACGACGTGAAGGAAAAATAACGTCGGAACCTGATTTAGGTTACAAAGGTAATCCTAAAGAGCAATACAAGATGGTATCAAAAAATCCAGGCCATGTAATCAATGCATCATAGAAATTAATTAATAATAATAATAATAATAATAATAATAATAATAAAAAAAATTTTTAATAATGATCATCTAAATGGAATTAATATATATTTCAATTTGAATATAATGGATGGAAGAGCCTCTACATTTGCAGTGTTTGTTACAATGTTTTAAAGGTCGACGCACAAAGGAGAACTTGCCTAAATCAGATCTTTGCTTTCTACATCATATTTTTCAAGGATGGTTCCCTCTGCTTTTATAATCTGGTTTCTGTAATATTTTACCGATATCTGCCCACGTTGTGTCTCCTCTTTATGCCTTGAACATTAAGCATCCGTTCCCTTTCCCTTACCTGAGAATTTCCATACTTCTCCTCCAGCAACAGTGCACCCAAAATTTATAAACTTTCCAGCCCGTTTTACCCGAAATATTGTGGCATCATCGGTTCGTCTTGGTTTGAACTTCTTTTGGCAGAAAAGGAGATACCACGCTTCTTTGATAATCCTTTGATTCCGAAAATACTTGTAAATTTCGCCATCGATGATCAATCGTAAATCTTCGATTGTCTAAAGACTAAGACCTCCTATTCGTTTCTATTAAATCACATGCGAGAAAAAGACCATCTAACGTCGCCCTTAAAATACCGACAGCGTAAAAGAAACTGACAGTTCAGTGCGCTATTCCCACACATTACCACGCACATGGCACCACCTACTTCAGAGATAAATTAAATCTCAAAACATTGACATTTACTTACCGACTATGACACATCTTGATATCAAGTACATACCTTTCGCCAAAGCCGAACCTTATCGCCTCCACGACTTCGTGTGAGTCATATGAGCGGCAATGCTGAATCCTGTCTGTAAGAAAGTAAACAAATTTTTGCAAGCTGATTGCTTTAGACCAGGTCATCTGACGTACCACATCTCGTGGCGAGAGAACTATCAGAGTCGCTTATACGCTGCCGGTACTGTAGTGTTTTTACGAATTTGTTTTCAGCAATACCATAGTTATTTGTAATATTGGTGTTAGTTTTAAATAATGGAATACAAAATTATTTTACGAATATTAAATCATCAATTACCGTAGACTTAAAATCCTGGTATTAAAAGTACAGTATGTCTTCATTCTGCTACATAGTATCTTCATTACAATCCTCGTAAAAATACCAGGATCTTCATCCGTCCGGCAACACTGATTGCTCAGCCTCTGCCGCCACTGCTCTCTTAACTTGCGAAGAGATGACTCCCGGTTGATTGATTGTTAGTGATTCCGGGTGCGACAACTACTATGGTCCCATAAGGGTGGTGTGTGTTTTTTAGCTCGGGAAGTGGTGGTGGTCATCCCCCACTGGATGGCCAGAACCGATGCCGACCTAACGTCGTCTAACGGTTTTTTCTCAACCAGGTATCTCCCACCAGCGAGGCACTGCCCCAGCCGGGACAAGTTCTAAGTACCCAGCCGATCTCCCGGCATATGTGTTAATGTAGTGGATGGTAGTGTAAGTGTGTGTGTGTGTAAGGGGTGAAGATGGGACAAGAAGATGAAGGAAAGATCGCGCGCGGTTCGTGGCCCGTTTGTTAGGGTACTGCTCCGGTATTCGCCTGGTGTTGATCGGAGGAACCACGTACCAGGAAAACTACCTATCAGAGCAGCCGGCCACAAGAATTCTCCTACAGACAGCGACTGAATTCAACCTAGCTGAACATACGAAAAGGTAGTGTCAAAACCCAGCAGCCGTGAGGACTGTAACCTAGGACCTCCCGATCTGAAGCGCTGCAGTGACATCAGCTGATGCACTGAACCGCTGCTCCCGGTGAAAACGCTCGCTCGGTCGCAAATCTGCACACATCAAGCAGTCACATAATATATTGCACAGCAATTGATCATCAATATTAATCATTTATGCAATGTGTTTGCAAAAATTAAAATATACATTTAAAATTGAAAGGGGCTGCGATATCTGCCAGTTAGAAGAATTCTGGTGAAATTTCTGAGAATAGTTAAAAGGCTAGTTGTTCATTGTCGAGTCACATGGACGGAAAGGCTGGCAGCTTTGATATAAGTTCACTTTTATTGTAATTTCGTCTCCCAAAACTTTTATATCCTTCAATATATGGGCATGTATTTGTCGCAACATTAGGTATCTTGCTCTTCACAACGTATACAAGAAAGTGAAACTGTTTGATGTTCTCGATTCCTCAAAGTAAACAAATTTCTATCTGAAAAGTACAAGTATTTACATGGGGAAAAAAATCAAAAAGTCATGGAGTTTAGAATTTTTAAGCATAGCAGCAACAACTTATATTTCTGGAGATTTAGCTCTTCTGGCTTTTAGCTCGAGAGGTTATCAACAAGTCTGGAAATATTTTACAAACAATTGAATGGATTATTTGATGTTGTGCGTAATTTAATATCAACGCTTGGCAATACAACAGTGTTTAAGGAGGGCCCATGACGCAGGGCCAATGATGTAAGGGCGCGTGGAGGAGCTGCGACCTCCAGGGCAGCCTCTGCTCCCTGCGCCACTTCCGTTTCTTTTCTTCCACCCCAAGAGCCCACGGCACTAAGCTAGGCAAAGCTAGGTAGATCAATATTTCTTCTTCATTGTCAATATATGTTTACAAATAAAAGTATCAAAGTTAGACAATCATTTATTCAGTATTTACACGTTTTCGTTTTGTTACATCTTTAGGTGCTAAACTTAGTGTAGCGTTCCCTCACTAAGTTTAGCACCTGAAGATGTAACAAAACGAGTTACGAAACGTTGTGAAATTACTGAATAAATGATTGTCATAAAAAACTTTGGATACTTTTATTTGTAAAGCTAGGTAGAGCTAGGCAAAACCAGACTGATCTGGGCAGAGCCAGACAGTGCTAGACAAAGCTAGGTAAAACCAAAGCTAGGAAAACTACAGACGAGGCAAAGATAGAGCTAGGCAAAGGAAAAAGAAAGGAAAAGGAAAGGACACGCGCCTAACGCGTCGTAGCCTCGAACCCTCTCCCTTCACATCGCCATCCGTCGCTCCTACTACTCGAAGCACACTTTCTGTGTGCACAAGCTCTAGCAGCACACTTTCTGTGCATTTACGCTGACTCAGAGCAAGAAAGAACTTAGAAACTAGTAGTGATACAACAGCACATAGTTTCCAGAATTATTTAATTTTGAGAAAATTTAGATTTAACAAAAGAGATCTCCGCCATTTTTATAAGGAACTTCACTTCATCCCAGGGAAAAGTTTAATCCAAACATTTGAGCCATTATTGAAAAAGATAACACAAGTTTTATGTAATGTACCGTAATCCCCAAAATCCAATTAACAATATCAAACTTGTAAAAAATTTGAATTGTGTGTTTAATATTTCGAAACATTTTACACCATTGTCTATTTACTATGTAAGTACGTAGTAGGTAAAAAAAAAGTAAGAGCATCTTTAAATTGGGATTTTACGTCGCCAAACAAATAAAAAGAATTTAATTCTGTATGTAGATGATATTTTTAATTGTATTATTTATATTTTCAAATTATAATTTTACATTTCAATAGAAGGCTGCCTAAATTAATTTCTTTCTTTATAGTATTATTTCATTAAAACATGCATTTGATATGGGACTATCTTCATCTATTTAAAATTTGATTTGGATCGCAAAACATAAAATAAAAAAGAAGTATTAAGTTTTTTTTACGATTGTTGACTTCATCTCTTTCTAGATCAACACGAGGTGTCGTCCAAGCGCAGCTCACCAGCTCAACCCCTTGGAAGACCGCGCCTGCGAGGGCGAGGGCGGCGTCCGTGAGGAGCGGACGAGTCCGAACAAGTGGCGGCGGCGAAGCAAAAACTCACCCCCCTCCGCCCCCCCCACCGACCGAGCGGAGGGCGGAGCGAGACGCCAGCAACCTAAAGAATTCCAAATTAAAAGTTCGCACTCTTCCAATTACACGGGCCGCTGCGCCCCTCGCCTTTCCGCCCCCTCGCCCTCGCCCCCGTCCCCGCCACGGCCTGCCTCTCCCTCTCCTAGCTCTTTACGAACCCAGGATAGCAGCTCCATAACGCAACTCGTAAATAAAACTAATGGCGCTACAATGACACGTAATGTCTCCAATTTCTGTAACAGCTAAGCAATAATATAATACATGAACCTGAAAAGGCGTTTCCAAGTAGCAATTTTTACTCCCTTGCCGAGATTCGAACTCAAGCGTTTAGAGTTAACGCACAGTCACGTTGCCCCCACTATCCAAACTTCAACTAAAAAAAAAGTTTAATATTTACATTTTCAATTTTCAAATATTCACAGATTTTTTTTCAACTTTAAAAAAATTAATCATTAAGGAGAAATGGTTATCATCAACTTCGTAGTTTTGCAATGATTATTTTTTGTTTCAATTTTTGAGAGAAAAAAGGCGCCGAAAATGAGGCCCGCACAATTTTTTAAGCATTCTTTGTTCTATCTACGGAAGACCAGTGATGCTAAAACAGCACATACTTCCTCGCGCGTAGAAATTGTTACGTGATACTATTTATACCACAAATTCTATCCCAATTAACACATCTCATTCTCCAGTTTTTTGTGAAAGTCATTTCAAATCGTAGAACATTTGGTGAGAAAACTAAATATTTTCAAACATAAAAAAATTGACAATTATAACTTCTTTTCATACAGCTAAATCATCCAACAATGAGACGTAAGTCACAGAAATTCTATTAAAGTTTCGCTGCGTGGAGTGCCATTGTTGCATTTTAAACTGATATTCCCTTCAGATAGCAATTTTTATTGCATATATTTCAAATAGGTTTTAAAGAATTTTTAAAAGATTAATTTGTAAACGTATAGTAAAGTCTCGAATGTAAGAAACGAACAAAGAAATATTAAATAATATACAAATTCTAACTTACGTAGCATTCAAAAGACTGAATGGAACTTCTCATATTACTTTCACGAGGCACAGGAAATTCGAAGTGGGCGACTAAGCTTGACGCCAAATTACTCCCAAAATACTTTTCTTAGAAAAATTCAACAGGACGTTATTTGAAAATATGTTTTTGACTAACACATTTCTTTGAGAAAAAAATTGAATCTTCATAATTGAAGTTGGAAGTAGGAAGATGCCGGTATTTCTGTTTTCGAAAAATCAGGCATTTCAACGAACATGAGACCTGCACCATTTTCGTAAGAGCACTTAACCCTATATAAGGTTCAAATTTAATCCAAAAATGTTGATCCCTTTTTAAGAAAAAATGTTTAAAACAAAAAAATTGCATGTATGACAGCAAATTTCAAAACACAAAAAATACTCATATTTTCGAAAAATTGACCTTGATATTGCTTGAAGATCTGTTTTTGATGAACACATTTCATTAATAAAAAATATGTTTATCTTTATTGTATTAGCAGGAAGATTCCAAAGAAACATTTTAATTTTTGCAATGTTCCAAAATCAGAATTTCATCGAACATGAGACCCGCGCCATTCTCTCTCTACACATTGCACGAGGTCAAAATTTAATCAAAGTTGTTGGTGCCGTTTCTGAAAATAAAATGATTTAAACAAAATAAAAAAATGCCTATATTTCACCAAATTTACGCAAAAAAATACTCAAATTTTGGAAAAAATTTGCATTACCTTATTTCAAAATCTATCTTTAAGGAACAGATTTCATTAAAGGAAAAAAGATCTACATTCATAATTGTAGTTTTATCAAGATGCCGAAAAAGTTTTTGCAATTATTCAAAAATCAGGGTTTTCAACTAACATGAGTTCTGTACCATTCTCTTAAACGTTCTTCACACTATTCAATAACAAAGTTTAATAAAAAATGTTGGAGCCATTTTTTTGAAAATGTTGAAAATGTCACAGTGGTTTCTTGTTAAGTACCCCAAAACTAAAATTTCGGAGTCAAATTGAAGGGGCCGCGACATGTCAGATCGATAGAGGAATATCAGTTTGGAAAAAAATCAGCTAAACAGATTAGCCACTGGCGTTGTTGATAGACAGATGGACGGACAGACGTTTTGCCGTCAATCGATTTTTTCGATCAATCGATTACTATTAGATTAAAATTGTCTTACGCATTGTTACTGGCCTCTAGAGAATCTATTAGGTACCAGTTCTGTCGCACCGCTACTGGCCTCTGGCGTAAAATATTAGCAATCAATCTGATCTTGGCGACAGACGAAAAATAATGATGTGGTGCCTCTACCAACATATTATTTAAATTATTTATTTTCCGAATTTGTGTTGTATTGTACCAAACTTTGCAAAGACACTGCGACAATCCTCAAAAAGAGCATGTAAATTTCGTATCTTTTCACACGCTACTTTTTGTGGTATCGATGTCGATTACATGTCGTTGAATCAAAATTTATTAGTATAAACAATATTCTAAGGAAATGTGAAGATTTTTGTCAGTTTATAAGAAACCACCTGCACAAAACTTCGTAAGTGTGATGTTGGTAGATTGGGAATTACATCCCAATTCTACATTCAACAGAATTCTACATTCAGACGAAAAAATTGAAGTTTGCAATTTATGACCTACATAGCTGCAACACTCATTATAATCACGCATAACTCGCAATCGTTGAATTTTAGACTTTTGAAACCAGGTTTGTGAGTCCCGTTTGGAAACCCGTTTTTTGAGGTCAGGCGAGATCTGGCAATTCGAGAAATGAGGGACAGTTCGGGGATACGTGAGAGATAGAAGGGAAAATGAAGGGGGACAGGTGGGAACCCGATTATATTTTAGACTTAAATAAGACTTTTGAATTTCCTTTTACAATTCAGCAAAATTAATTCTTTTGGGTACTCACTCCATAGCACTGGCAGTCAGAAAAGTGCAAACTCAAAATCTAGGTGAAAATTGAATTAAAAGAAAAATACAAAAATTTATTTTTCACTATAAAGTTAAAGAGAAAATTTGTTTTTCTGTGTATTCTAATCTCAACATTCAGCAATATTACATTGGTTTCCCCCGCACAGTATCGAGTTTACGAGGCTGTAACACTCGATTCGGGGGATGGCCGTTGGAAGTCGGGTTCCTCACACGGGCGCGCACTCGGGATTGGCAGGGGTGGCTGGCACAGCGGTCGCCAACCAAATAAACTTGATCTTCGAAGGCGCCCTCACCCGAAGACTACCACAAAAGCGTCCCCAAGTTATTTAACATCAACAACAGACTAACCCACATTCAATTCAACTTTCTGAATCAATCGTGCTTCCACACTCCACGACTTTTTTATCAGACAGAGAATCGACAAGAATAATGCATAATGTTTGCACAGAGTTTTCGAATGCGACACTGATTTCAATCAGCTGTCCTCGACTGCTCGACTGTTTTTTCCGATATCGCCCAACAGAACAGCGCCACGATTAAAGAACCATCACAGTGCATCGTCGAGCTTCCAATGTGCTATTTTACTGCATGAAACGTTTGTTCCAGAAGCAGATTTGGGGAGAAGGGGAAAAAGTAGGTAAATGTCCCCCCCTCCTTCCCCCGATCTAAAAACTAAGATTTTTTGTATTAAATATTCAGCATTATAGGTTCGGAACAAACCAGCCTCTTTTAAAACATTACACTCCGGTAAACGCATTGAATCGTAAATTTCACTAAGGCGGTATCAGCTATTTAATTGGCTTGAGCACTTCGTAAAGTTAGAGAAAGCGTTTTCTTTTTCTCTTTATCGATTTTCTGCCGTGAATAATAATGTACGAGGATATGTCGATTTAGCTTTTATTAGAAAGGGTTTCTTCATGTGGATAAATGGTACAAAAGCGTTAAAAAATTCAATAAATTCCAAAGTCACGTTTTTAGTGTATGTTCTTGGTACGTATTTCGCCTTGGAGAGTCTTTTGACTGTGCAATTGAGGCTTCTTATGAACTTATTAGAACTTCAAGTTGAAGCTAAAGAGAAAACTGTGGGTGGTAGAGATATCAATAACATCGATCCCAAGGGGTAAACCTTTCCGTGGACATCATGAAGAAGAGTGACGAACCTGGGTTATTAAAAGTTGTCGCTCTAATTTATAAATACGACACCACGTTGAACAAACATATATATAACAATGCAAGAACTACCTAAGCAATAGTTCGCAAAATAAATTTATTATTTCTTATCGTACGGAAAGTTAATGCGGACGTTAATGGAAAAGCTGTAGGTTTTTATTTGTGATAACATAAGTGGTGCAGACTATCACGAAAAATGTCGATTGTTACAAGATGTTTCTAATGATGTATTATAGATAGATTGGTGGGTGTGAAAAGAGTTATAAATATTGACTCCGAAACCATCTTTGATGAATTAAAGAGTCTTGCTAATATACAAAATGTAAACTGGAAGACGCTAGAGCTATCTGCTTTAATAGTGCATCGAAAATGTCTTGAAATTTTAAAAATGTACCAGACAGGTGCAAACAGGAAGACCAGCAATATTGTATAAACACTGTTATTCACATTGTTTGAATCTAATTCTTGCAGTTACTGACTTGAATCTTAACAAAACTAACGCATCTTCGACGGCAGACAAATAGGCAGGTGGATGTACTGAGGAGCGAGCTCACTTACGGGGAGTCGTGTGTTGAGATGGGCGAGCTGTAGGATGCTGGGTTGCCTGGTGTGTTGCGATCTCTTTCCCGCCAGGTACTCAACCAACGATCTCTTTCCAACCAGGTATCTCCCACCAGCGGGACACCGCAGCAGCCAGGACAATTTCTAAGTCCCCGACCGGTCTCCCGGCAAGTGTGGTAGTGTAGTGCATGTTAGTGTCAGTGTGTCTAAGAAAGGGGTGAGGATAGGAAAAGGAAGAGGAAGGAAAAATCGCGCGCGGTCCGTGGCCCGTTTTGGTAGGGTACTGCTCCGGTATTCGCCTGTTGTGTTGATCGGAGAAACCACGGAAAACTACCGATCAGAGCAGCCAACCGCTAGAATTCTTCTCCAGACTCAATTCGACCTAGTTTACAAGCTAGTGTCGAAAATCCTGTCGCCGTCGAGACTGAAACCTAGGACCTCCCGGTCAGAGGCACTACAGTGACATCAGTTGATGCACTGAGCTACCGCTCCCGGTCCAGGCCGACGGGGTTCGACCTTCGTGTAAAACATTTGAACACTGCTGGAATATTCATCATCCCCTACACAATTTTCAGAATCACAAAAGATGTCTTTAATTTTTAAGAAATGTTTCTGTGTGCATTAATGAGAGTTAATCATTTCAAATTGGACCATATCCACAAGACAGCTGACGTTTTTATGAAGATGTTGATGACTCGATGAAAGACAAATTTACACTGAGTAACAGCACAGAACCTTCTGAAATATTAACAAAACCGTTGGCAATATTGTATTGCAGAAGTCAATTTTTCTTATTTATAATTTGCGAGTACAGGTAAAGTTGTGATTTTGGTTCCTGAAATTTGTAATATTTTCCTAAAATCCGCACTCGAACATGGTCTTTATGGTGAATAACTCACAAATAATTTATTTTTTTAGAGTTTTGAAAAAGTTTTCTAGTAGCTCTAACGTAGTATTTTTAAAATGACATAAGATAATCTGAAACATTTTTGTTAATATAATGTTGATATCTCTAGAATGATTTTCTTCAGGAACTTTATTACATTTTTTCTTTATAATAATAATAATTATTATTATTATTTATTATTATTATTATTATTATTAGAATTATTATTATTATTATTAGAATTAACAGTAATTTATATTACACGTAGCGAAGAGGGAGTACTGTGTGGAAGTTACTAAAGTCGCAAGCACGAAGGCAACAATGACCTTTTGGCGATGCCTTATCATATTCGATCGCCTTTTCTACAAAGGGTAAATATCTCGTACTTCAAAGAAAAGCAATAATGCTCTTTTGAATAATCCGTTTCCAACTGCGTTCAGAAATCTGAAATTCTTCTTTCTTTTCCCATTTGTGCGGATCATTTACCATAGATTGTGTAAGCATTCTTGTCGGACAAAAGAAGCATCACAAACAATTTCGAATGTCTGTAAGACAGTCTGTTTACTACAAAGCAATACTTTGCTTTAAAGCAAATGCTCTGATAGACGGTGCGTTGTGTACAAGGTCTTTTCCGCCTCGTGTAGCATGAGCTGTTGCCGTGCATTGGCCGCCACCTGCTGGCGCGACTACGCTCCATCGCCCCCGACTCACGAGGCCAACACGTGTCGTTCACAAGTACTGACAATATTACTCAGAAGAACAGGAAGATTGTTAGTAAAGCGCTATGGTCTTTAGTTCCGTAAGTGTAGTGCACATTCGTTCTTCGAGAGGTGGCAGTGGTTATCCCACGCTGAATGGTGGGATCCGGCGCCGACCTACCATCAGGGTTTTCCCTAACCAGTTATCTCCCACCAGCGGCGCACCGCCGAAACCGGAACAAGCTCTAAGTTCCCGACCGGTCTCCCGGCCCAAATTTATTGCTGATTTATCCTAGAAAGTAGATTTTTTTTACATCGGACCGGATAATTCGTTAACAATCCTTGCAAAAAACTCTCATATTCTTTCTGCATTCAAAATTCAAGTAGTATGTGGCTGAGGGTAGCGATCACAGAATTTTGAAAACGTGCACAGAATGCACTTCTCCCCATAGGAAGTCACACACATTTTTAACTATTTTTGACGCACTACTTAGGGCGCACCTTACTTTCTAAAACGTTTCCCACTAACCTATTCTTACTCCATGTGTGACCCTGAGCATAAGATTTCATTTTTAACAACTTTTCTTCCACTTTCTATTACTGTTTCAATGTAAAATTTCAACTTTCATGGCATTAATTCTCAACAAATATAGTTTACCTACATTACCTTTCTTATATTCGAATTCAAATTATTAACACAAGTTGCATTAGATAGTCTCGCTTATTTGTACTGTACAAAAATATTTCATTGTTTAAAAAATTATTAACATTACTTAATTCAATATTGTAACGAATATTGCGTCATCTGCCGGCGCCTATCCAACTAGATAGTTCCGGGGGTATGCGTGGATTGCGACATCTGCCGGCGGCCCCCGTAACTAGTTGGTCAACGGAGTGTTCTCGATGTTGATTGCAAATTCCAGAAAATTCTAGGCGGGCGACAGACGAGTATAAATACACGGCGGGCGGCCGGCGGCCGGGGGTCTGTCTGAAGTGGAAGTTGAGGTGTGAAGTGTGTGCATCGCGGTGAATAGCAATGCAGTGGATTGAACTCAGCTCCGTGGCCAACGGCGTGAACTGTAGTCAGTGCAGTGGACTGTGTTCAGTGCGTCGGACGGTGGTCCGTGCTTAGGACTGTGCGACAGTGCAAAAGAAGTGGACAGTGAAAAGGAATAATCAAGAGAAGTGTTGTGAAAATAAATAAAGAGAAACTGTGCCGAATCAAGAAATAATCAAGAGAAGACTAACTGTATATAAATCAAGTATTTTTAGCATGCCTATAAGAAACTAAATAAAGGTTTTTGGTGAAATAATATCTTATTCACCACATATAACCGTAACAAAATATACATGATAGATGAATTGACTATATATGATTTCCATTCGTTTACAGTGAAACTCAGAGAGACTTCTTTACCAATACTCTGTTGTACTAATTTTCACAATACAATTTACACATTTGCTCCTACTAGTAAACAGCATATGGCTTAACTACACTGTAGCGCAGTTCTTGCCTATTTCTTTCCCTGAAATTTTTGTGAAAATGGCGTCGATCGTACTTGTAAAAGGATGGTTAAATTACATTAGTACCTCGCTTATTTGAATTGTAAAGAATATCCGGTATCCAGTCGTGCTTTCGTACAGGATGCAGCTGGTCAGCGACCCAGACGTTCCACGCTTTGGACTCAGTTGAAATAATGCAATGGCTGGACTACAGACTGGGTTTCTCGTACTCTAAGTACACGTAAATAGACTCAAATTTACTCCAGCAATAGACTGAAAAGTAAATATCCGCGTGTTAGTAGAATGGTAATTTATCAAAGGTAATTCCAAACCACGAGTGTTAAAATTAAAATTTTTTATTCAAATATTTTACATCCAACAGAAATATATACATAAGAGCAATTATAAACAACAAAATAAACATAAGACGAACTAAGAGCGAAATTATTGGAAAAAACAGTTATTGAATACACAATCTTTAAAGTTTAAATTCGAAAGAAACGTGTTTTGTTTGCTTATTTTTAAGGAAGATGTTGAACTTGAAGCGCTACTATGACTTAATTTAATAATAATTAAAGAATGGTGTTCCTCATTCATTTAGAGATATGTCTCGAGTGACGATGTGTTGGAGTATCCTGTAATTTTTGGAGCATTTCAGAAATGCAGTTTTTTTTTTTTTTTGTTTCAAATCCAACTTTAGCTGCGTAAGTTTTCGTCCACGTAGACAACTGGTTTTCCCCAACAGGGCAGTTCTTGTACCAAATACCTGACTTTTGGTAGGAAGGGTTACGTGTGAGAAAAAAACGATCAGTTTTAATGTTATCTGTGCGTTTTTCTGCCAAAAGTTTGTATAATTTCAAACAAAAGATACACACCGACCATGGAATAAAAATAATAGCAAAATTACATAACCTCTATCTGTAGGCAAAACAAGGCGCAAAATTTATCACCTCCTAGCAGGTGATAATTAATAACTGATAAATATGCATGGTAAAGTCGTCTAACCCTCCAAGGACGAGTGTGACATATACTTCAAACAAGTTATAACTTGAATTATTTCTTGTCGCTGCATGTCGATATAACTGCACGTGCCGGTGTGTTCTTGTCGCAGAGGGGTCTGGTTCGTCAGTTGATTGTGCGATCTTGTCCGAGAAAGGTGTTGTAATATTTTTTTTCTAGCTGTTCAAAAATTGTGACTTTTTTGCGATGAACCCAGCGCATTGGTAAGTTGAATTCATAGCCTGTACTGTTATTAGTTCAGTTTATGTCAGTTGTATATCTCTCACAGATTGTTATGAAAGGAATAAAAATATTTAATTGTTTTTATTTTTATTACGGGACGCTGTGGAAGCGTGAAAAGTCAGCGTGACGTATACGTCACACTCGTCCTTCTCCATTGCTTTTCACGCATCTCCACAGTTTTTCATACTTTTGCATTTCATTCAATTGCACTGCCAAAAATCGGAAGTTTTTATAATATTTTTTTCATTTATTAGGAATAATGACCGTTTTAGCGACAGACTGACTGTAGCTGAGATAATTCAGTTACTAGAAGAAGACATTCCAGGTCATGGTTGTGGTGATGATAATATAGAAGTAGAGGATATTTTCATTGCACCACCGCCTGCGAATGACTAACTGACGAAGACAGTGGTGATGAGGACACAGGAGGTCTGCTGAATAATTTGTGCGGCAATCAATTGGTGAGTGAAGCTGAAGCAGTTTTGTCTAATGGAATTCGCATTGGAGGCCCGGTACACGACTTCTCGGGATATTCCACAAATAGGGAACGTGCGTGGATAGATGGAGATCTAGTTGATTCAATAAAAAAAGATGGGCTATTTCCTGAAGATTATGACGACAAATACAAAAATATGACTCCCGTTGAAATTTTGGAGATATTTTTAGATGATGAAGTGATTTCCCTTTTCCTCACAGAGTCCAATAAATATGCTTTGTCTAAAAATGAAAATAATATGAATGTTACGACAGAAGAGATAAAAGCTTTTCTAAGTATTCTGATCCTTTCTGGTTATAAAGTTTTGCCAGGAAAGAAAAGTTACTGGGATACGAAGCCAGACATGAAGAATGTATTAGTTTCTGAATGTATGCGGAGGGACAGATTTTTATTCATTGCAAAATACTTTCACGTTTCTGATAATTCTAATATTGACAATAAAGACAGATTATTCAAGCTTCGCCCACTCATAAATCTTCTCAAGAAACGATTTATTGGTAACTTTCTTGAATGTGAATTTCTTGATTACGATGAATCCATGGTGAAGTACTTTGGCCCACATCCTTGCAAGCAATTTATTCGTGGTAAACCAATACGATTCGGGTACAAAATATGGTGTCTGAATACATTCTACGGGTACTTGATAAATTTTGAAGTCTACCAGGGTAAAAATACGCCAGTGACAAACCCTGAATATGAAAAGATTTTTGGCAAGGCTACAGCCCCCTTGATTTCATTTTTAGATGAATTGCCAGATCGTAAAAGGAGTTATCCGTATCATATAATTACAGACAATTTATTCACAAGTTTCAACCTTCTCAAACATTTGAAAGAACGAGGGTACTCAGGGACTGGGACTATTAGGAAAAACAGGATTCCTAAAGATTGCAATTTACCATCACATGAACAAATGATGAAGATGGAACGAGGAATATTCCAAAGCACAATAGAAAAAAATGACGGAATTCTCGTTGGGAAATGGATGGACAATAGTGTGGTTGCAGTTGCATCAAATTCGCTCGGAGAATCTCCAGTCAAGAATGTAAGGAGATATTCATCAAAAGAAAAAAACATATAAATGTCCCTCAGCCACAATTATAGGCATTTACAATAGAAATATGGGTGGTACCGATCGAACGGATCAAGATATAAATCAATATCGTATATCTATTAAAAGTAAGAAATGGTACTGGGCTATATTGACATGGCTCGTAGATGCTGCAATAAATAATGCATGGCATATTTACAAGAAGACAGGAAGGAAAATCACTAAACTGGAATTCAGAAGAGACATTGCCATCACATACCTCACAAGATATAAAACAGCTGTCAAATCTGTGGGTCCAACAGCTCTGTCGTCGAAGAGGTCAACTCGAGTTTTGGACGACATTCGTTACGATCGGGCGGATCATCTACTTGGGGAAGTGGAAAATAAAAAGAGAAGAAGGTGTGCGAATGATGGATGCAAAAGTGTCGTCGCGTCAATGTGCATGAAATGTAACGTTGGCTTGTGCTTGAAATGTAATGTACCGTTTCATTCAAAAAAATGAAAACTTATTCACCAATATTTGAAATCTCAAACTTTTTAGAAGAACTGAATAAGGAATTGTAATTTGTTTGCTACTGATATTGTAATCACTGATTAGTTATTACTGATTAGTTAGTTGGTGTTTATATCGAATAAGCGCTTATGATTTGCAAATAAATGTTCTCCTTGTTGAATATTTTTTTCTGTTTCACCACAGTATAGTTATCGCCCCTAAATGACGAGTGTGACGAATACGTCACACACCCCTACTCCTCACAGATACGTGGAATATTTTTTTAACATTTTTGGGGCTTGGGGCTTTGGGGAAAAAGTAAAAATATTTAACTTTTTTTACGAAAATAATTCTCGTCCTTGGAGGGTTAATTGGCTGGTAGGGTCCCAGTTCTTACACGCTATTGGCTGAAATTTCATGAGTGGAATAGTCTATGTTATTTACATTAATGTTTTTTCTCAAAAATTGAATTTACATATGCGAAGAATTTATTTTATTGTAATTCTATAGTCATTTACCTATTTTAGAGGGTTTCTAATCTTCCAATCTGCGTGGCATCGCAAATTCCATGACCTGTAACGTCTGGCTGTAGCCACGTTAACACCGAGGACCTTTCTCCGGCTAGCATAAGAAAGAAATGAGGTCGAACTATTCCGTGACATGCACGCACTTAATGCGCGCACATGCCCCTTACTTCCTGCTACACTAGCGTGCGCTCAGTGACGGATGTACCTCTCCACTCTTCCCCGCTGCAGCGCCTCTGACCGGGAGGTCCTAGGTTCGAGTCCTGACGGCGGCAGAATTTTCGACACTAGCTTTTCAGCTAGGTCGAATTCAGTCGCTGTCTGGAAGAGAATTCTAGCGACCGGCTGCTCTGATCGGTAGTTTTCCGTGGTCTCCGATCAACACCAGGCGAATGTCGGAGCAGTACCCTAACAAACGGGCCACGTACCGCGCGCCATTCTTCCTTCCTCTTCCTTGTCCTATCCTCTCCCCTTTACACACACACACACTACGTTGCACTACACTACCTCGTATTCCGGGAGACCGGTCGGGAACTTAGAGCTTTTGCCACCACCAGAGTGGGAAAAGTGGTACAAGTTAGTCCAGTTCCACTTGTTTAGGAATAACGGAGATGGAAATTTTGTTTTCCAAATTTGTGAAAATCTTAGTCGTACTAGATAATAACGTTCCATTGGGTCAAAGAAACTGCTATAAATCAAGAATTATTCCATCATCTCCGTCAAGTTCCTTTGAGTTTTGGAAGATACGGCATCGTGCGGGGAGCCCTCAACCACCTCACGTGGAAATATCGAAATGCATCTGTGAAAGAAAGTAGGTTAGATTGAACAGATGTCCTCGTTTATAGTTATAGATAGATAGATACGTAGATAGATAGATAGATAGATACGTAGATAGATAGATAGATAGATAGATAGATAGATAGATAGATAGATAGATAGATAGATAGATAGATAGACAAAAATTTATTCTACAATTCGGCAGATGATGCCAGGTGGCAGAATGCAGAAATACGAAAGTACAGTTACAATTACAAATAACATAATAATGTATAAAAATCCATATAAAAAACAAACTGCCTCTGTCCTTTCCTAGGTATGCAGAAGGCATTTACATTCCTATACTACAAATGAAAATACATGTATACTAACATATAAACTTACATAGTACACAAATATACATATATGCATGCAAACATACACGCGTAGATACATAGACTAAGGAACCCTCGCATATACACCAACCTGCACCTATTCATTCACATTCAGAGAAACGTGTATAATTTACCTAATACAAGAGTATAATAATATATAATACTTAAAATAATTATTACATTTCTTATACGTAAAACACTCGTTACTATAAACAAATAAATGAATAAATACCACTTGTCAGCATAGCCTGCAGAAAGACGTTTTCGAGCGCGCAAATCGTGCCCTTTCCTCCGGCGTTCTAATGATTCCCAATGCGCAGATGTGTTCCTACGAAATGTGTATTTTCCGCTGTTTTGTATTCTCTCTAAGCTCTTTTTAAGTCCTATTCTGTACGGATCCCAACAACTAACTCTGTATTCCATTACCGGCCTAACAAGCGAGGTATTCGCGATTTCTTTTGCTTTCATATTACATTTTTAAGATTTTTCATGACGAAATACAAAGACCTCCAAGCTTTGCCCACTACGTAGTTCGTTTGTTTCTCCCATCCCAATCAACTATCCAGGAGGATGCCAAAGTATTATCTGTTCGAGACTCGCGGAACTACGTCATTACCTAGCTGAAGGTATTGTATGAAAAGCTCTGGCCTACAAAATGTGATTGTTTTATTTTCTTCTATTTATAGTTATTTTATTATTAAATACTATTAGCTATTAGTTATTTATTAGCTAGTAAATTTTATTTAAATCGTCCTGTAGTTGAAACATATCGTATGGCTCTGCAATTTCCCTATATAATATACTCCAACAGTCGTCGGCGAAGCGTCGAATTTTTGACGTTATATTTCGCGATAAATCATTTACAAAGAAACAGCAGTGGGACTATGACACTGCCCTGAGGGACTCCGGAAGTAATGTTACCCTTTTCCGATAAATGATGTCCAATTCAAACTTTTTTATTTCTTTTTTATTTCTGTCGCAAAGAAATTCACCTATCCATGCTATTACCCGCCTGTCAATTGTAGTATCAATAAGTTTGATCTGCTATGATTTCGTCTAAATGAAATGGTCTCTATCTATGATCCTAAATTAACCAAATAAAAATACTTATCTGGTTATCATTATTTA
This sequence comes from Teleogryllus oceanicus, assembly GCA_964035755.1. NCBI lineage: Eukaryota > Metazoa > Arthropoda > Insecta > Orthoptera > Gryllidae > Teleogryllus > Teleogryllus oceanicus. The sequence continues at coordinate 62,713,910 of CAXIVR010000003.1, read as the reverse complement.
CATTTTATTGAAAGGAGGGACAACATGGTTGCAAAACTAATTCGAAAAATATATTGACAGTGCCGTAATGGAATGTGTATCAGTTTTATCGCTCGCGCTATAAAATAACGATAACGTTAGAAACTGGGTTATAACCCGCGCAATACTAACCGTATTTTGTAATACCACGAAAATCTAAATGATAATACAGAGGCGTGAAAAAATATATTGAGATCTACACGTTATATGAATCTGGTAATTTCACAAGTCAATAACTGGCAAAGTGGGTCGAACAAATTGCAAAACAATTTATTCTAATCGACAAAAACCTAATACCTACAGAACACAAGTAGGTTACCGTTACAGTCAAGGTCGACAATGTATTGTCCATTTTCACCATAGCTTTTATCAATCTCGTCTTGGTAATGCGTTACCAATCGAAGAGACAGTGTCTTTTATAATCCTTCTGAGTTAACTAACATCTCTTAAACTGATAATACTATCAGATTGAAAACCTTCGTTTTTATTTCCGATTGCATTAGTCATACAATTTAGCCCAGTTTATAAATATTTAATTATTTTTATATCTCTATATTATATTTATAGACAAGTAACACAAAATCCGCAGCATTGTTGTGTAGCACATCAAATTTTCGCTTCTCATGGTATAATGACCTAGACTGTGACGACTAGCCATGACCATGACACCTAGACTGTGCCACTGGATACTGGTGACTTCCCCAGTTTAGTCATATTTGCAAAATAAGAATGAGAACTTAGAGACTCGACTGAGTTCATACATCGAAACAAATACCACAAATTAAGTGAGAAAGGGGGGATGTTAAGTGAAGTTTAACGTTGTCTAGCAAAACATAGAGAAGAATATTTTTTATTACTTCTACAAATACAGGAGATGAAAGAAAAGGAGGTAATTTTATATCTGGAACTTCATGGATTCCGAAAGAATCAATGACATTTTTCTAATCTATACTCGTAGTTTCTAAATGAAATCTTTAAAAAATGTATTTATTAATTAATTAATTTCCCTTATATACTGAGATTTTTATATGCAATAAATATAGCTATAATAAAGGGAAAATCAGTCTCAAATGTTCATCAAGTTTGTTGTATACATAGATACAACCATTATTCTACAACGCTATTGTACGTCACTTCAAGGGGCGCTGCGAATCCGTCTGTTCCTTTGCTGGGGTCTGAGACGACTACACGGCAGTCACGACTGCACGGCACGACACACTGACAGAATTCGATTCAGAAGCAGAGGAACAGTACGAACGATCAATGGTCCTCATGGCACCACGTTAACACAAGCTGTATCAAAAACATAGAATTAAATTTTCAACACCCGCTCTGTCATAACCTCTACAACATTTCTGAGCTGGCACCTCCCTGTTGGACATCCCAAATATTCCATTTCCGACCGACTAGATAATATTTGTGTGTGATAATGTGGGATATATAGAATCTGTATTGATGTCGATAATCAAGGAGATGTAGGTAAAGAGAAATTAACATTAAATACAAATTAACGAAAACGAAAAGAGTTAGTGGTGCTACACAGTAGCACGCACTTTCTCATTTCAGTTAGTTCCCTAATATCTTCAGTTGGGGATAGCATTTTAGTTTTGCCCTCACTTTTCCAACTGTTATTTATTGGGGAATAAAAGACATTTTTTTCTCATTTCTTCGGTCACTAGCAGTAGAAATGATATATTATATTAAGAATATTATAAAAGTGTAAATTTTGGTCTCACATGCAAATTTGCCTTGAAAAATTTGAAGCGAATACACCAAAATGACATTATATCAAAATATCCAATTCAAACTCGCAGAGCCGCGAGTGCATCTAGATCAAACAAGGAAAATCTGTTTCTAAACACAATAGTCGGTGCGGTTTAGGGGCTAGCGCTCACCACAGGCAGATAGACAGAAAGACGTTTTGCCGTCAATCGAGTGTACGGTATCAAAAATGCACAAATGTGGATTTTGTTTTGAGGAAATAATTTACTACACATGGGAACAAGATTTATCCACTATTTCGCCACCGGAGCTCTTCAATACAAGTTTTACTCTCGTAAAATTGCTGATTTTTGCCGCAGCATTACAATACTTTTTAACTACATACATAGTAAGGCGCTGAAGTTAAAATGATATAAAAAATGAAGGTAGAGAAAGAAAACGGCAAAAATGTGACGCACAAATTGCAGATAATATAAACTACTAATGCGCAAAGAAATTGAAAGAAAACTATGAATCTTTATTACCAATAATTAGTAATGTTGGTATTTTTGTCTTCCAAGGAGTAAGTTAGTCATGGAAATTATTTCCAATGTTCGCAGAAATTGAAAGGAAACTACGCATCTCCGATTTTTGGGAGTAGCTTTGGTTTCATTACAATCCCAAGGGTCTGGGAGAGGGAAAAAAATTAGTTTTGTTTTTGAGAGAAAAAATATTTGGTGGAGTAATTTCGCCTATTCTCATGACACGTGTAGCGATTGAATTTTCATTCTCAGGGTGACACTGCTTACGACACAGGTGGCGTCATTCAAGAGGAAAAAAGAAGCTTCGTTATAGACAGAACATATCAGAACCTCGTATAGTCGTAACCTCTATATAGTTATAGTCATAATACACATTTTGCCGTTTCAGAACACCTCATTTTCGCTGCACCGAGACTCCACTTTGCACACGCCCAACAGTAGCATTTTGGCTGCTGCAGGCCACAGGTCATCACTCATTTTTTTTTTAATTAAAAAAGACGTTAGATTGAAGTTGGCGGTAGAAATGGTCATTCGGTAGATCTCTGATCCGCTGCCATAAGGTGCGTATTTGTTTCCAGACTGTTTGCTCAACCTTTTCCGATGAGCGGCCCATGTGGAGCACAACAACCCACGCAGGTGTTGGCGGGCTGGCGTGGGAGGGGGCGGGGCTTTAAAGCGCGGCGCGCGGGCGCCGGCGCACACACGTCGCCATGAGGTCCTCCGCGCGCGCCCTGCTCTCCGCGCTCGCCGCCGCGGCGCTGCTGGCGTCGGTGGCCGCCGACGGCAACTGGCCGGGATTCCCCCGCAGGTAACACCTCCACCTGCTCTTGGTCACGTGACTAACGACTTTATACGGTTATAATGAACAACATTCAAAAGAGTTTTAGCAAATAGGGAGTTTTAGCGCCAGGTGTAAGGAGACATTCTTGAACTTCATTGACCACGTGACTAACGACTTTATACGGTCATAATGAACAACATTCAAAAGAGTTTTAGCAAATAGGGAGTTTTAGCGCCAGGTGTAAGGAGACATCCTTAAACTCTACTGATCACGTGACTAACAACCTATTACGGACAGAATGAACAACGTTCAGAAGAGTTTTAGCAAATACGGAGTTTCAGCGCCAGGCGTAAAAAGACATTCTTGAACTTCATTGACCACGTGACTAACGACTTTATACGGTCATAATGAACAACATTCAAAGAGTTTTAGCAAATAGGGAGTTTTGGCGCCAGGTGTAAGGAGACATCCTTAAACTCTACTGATCACGTGACTAACAACCTAGTACGGACAGAATGAACAACGTTCAGAAGAGTTTTAGCAATTGCGACATTGCGTTATGCATTATAACAAAAGAAACATTTCAAGCTTTGAAGAAAGACGTGGCATTATATCTAGGCTAGCGGTGAGATTTTCGAACCACGATACGAGACAAGAGTATAATAAATGTATTTGTGTTCGGAGTTTCGGATTTTGTGGCCCTTTGCGATGAGAATGCACTCTGGAATTTTGAATCGACTGTTCTTGAGAACGTAGGAAATATTTTCAAACAGCTTTCATTATGAGAGTAAGACATAACCTATCCCGAACATATGATTTCAACTTCTTTTTCGCGAATTTCTTTTCTATCACTTTTCCAGCATTTCCTGTTAATTCTTGCCAGCGTTGTGGAGTTAGTAAGAAATAATTGCAACTGCCTCACGTACGAGAATCGGTTTGTCAGAGATGGAAAAATCCTCGTTTCCTGGTTTTAGGCGGCCATTTTGTCGCTTGTAAGGTGATTGTAGAGACTCCTATAGGCGTGCACTATTTATAAAGGTATAAGGTCGTACCTTAGGCCTAAGGTAAGGCGTTATGACTTCAAGGTTTGTCACGTGACTATTAGTGCATAACGTCGCTGCCTTACACGTGGTGCTAAAACTCTTTTAATGCGGGTGTGGTGGGTAGCTAGCTCCACGCGACAAATTATGAGTGGGTAAAATGCCCACTCGTAATTTGATGCGAAAAAAATATTCCTTAAACGTCAAAGTCCAAAAAAAAAAAAGTTTCTCGGTGGTATTGTGTCGACTCGATACGTACATGCGATCAACTATGTTGCAAGAGTGGCACAATAATATTGCGATTTTACATTAATATAGTGACATGACAGACGAAATCGATTTGAAAAAAATTGTTAAATGAGTTTATATCAAAAATACAAAGAGTACCATTGTTTTTACATTGCGAAAGTGAACTGCTGAAGTTACTCCTATTCATTACCCCATTTTACTTTCTCGCATACTACATTGTACTATAAGCAAAGTTATGCAATAGTGGAGCGTTTTTTGGCACAAAATTTGTATTATACTTCATTGATTCCAAACAAATTGGTAATTATTACTCACGCGTGCTATAAATTCCGTCCCATTACATGCTATAGTCATAACACTGACCTGCGATTTTAAACTTTCTGACCATTGCATAAAGTTTAAATTGTGATCTTTTATATATCTGGCATGCGGATTTCGGAATTGAAGTCAGTTTTTCTCTATCACGTCAGTTTTTTTTCTTTTTTGCAAAATCATAATGAAAGTACGAGAAATGTGAGATACGCGTGCAGGCAAGATTACAATTATATTTATTATCATATGTAAGTGATGTTTCTTTTTTATTATTTTTACTCATTTAAACACTACTACATTACATATTTATGAACTTAACTTAGACATACGAAATATATTACGTATACAGATTTGAAGAAAAACACAGCGAAATGGTATTAATGCCTCATAATATATTAAGAATGGCAAGACTTCAGTTTCAATATTATAACTTAGTGAGAGAAACTTTTTGTGCCTTGCTTTTCACGTGTGAGATATAGTTGTATGTTCTCTTTAGTAACCAACAGTAATCTTCAAGCATGTATCTGTTCCATTTCTCTTGCTATCTGCGTTCCAATTCATTTAGATCCTGGTGGAATTATTCTCCTTGCTCTTCGCACAGCATTCATAGGACCTCAGTGAAATATTCCAGTGAAATGTGCATGTAACATGCGCACTTTTAAGCTCATTTTTCAGCCTAAAACTTCGAAAACGACGAGCATTCTATCCACTACTTGTTTGTAGTCTGAATCCTTTCTGTTGCTAAGTAAGTTTTTTATCACATCCTGGAATCATTTTCATGCATATTGTTCTGCAGCGCACATAACAAAATTAAAATTTTCTGATATCTAGAGATGTGAAGATTTTGTTTTTTGGAAATTAATATAGAGGTACTGAAAGCATTTATCTTCTTGTTTAAGGTTAAAAATTTTTAACCCAATTTATATGAAGCAGATTAATATTAAACAAGAGTATTTTAGTTTATGTTTATCGAGCCTACAATCTACTGCCTATGTGCCCATTCTTTTCGGGTCCAGTATTGTAACCTTACTCATTTGTCCCACTAGGACATCCACCTAACAGAATACCTATGACTTTAAAACCACCACAGAATTTTCACTTGTGTCCCTCATGCTTCAGTTTACACAAGATAATCTCAAGACATTCATTTTTCTCGCGAATTAACAGAAACAGCTATGGGCCCGGATGAAAAATGGTTTTCATTGTGAAGGACACACTTCAAACTACGCTTGGATACGTCAATAAAAAGTTTCCATTGTATAAGGTCATACTATTGTAATCCTACTTTCAGATAACCTCCGGCATGTTGTTACTGTAAACCAAAATTCCCTCTTCAGAAAACAAGATGTAACTTCTTGTACGCGATGTCTGTACTAGTACGTCGTTCTTGGTGCCAGCATGTTCCTTTCACAAAGTCTAGACCCGAGTATCTCCTCAGACTCCTTTGAAAGGCCAAGATCTTGAACAAAATCATTTAATACACTTTGCTTGAAAAGTTTAGCTTCATGTTCAACAACATTAACCAAGAAATAAGACAGAGGTAGGATCGGCTATTTTTGCGTCACAGTCAGATTCAGAAGTGTCGTAAATTTTCAGGACGGTGTGGAACTGTTACATGAGGACCGGGAGGAACGAGTAAAAATTCAGATGGAAAATTGTTGGAAGACACAATAATACTTTTGTTCTTGCTTTTCTTGTCTTCACTTTCACAGAACAGAAGTAGCAGTGATTACTCTGGTCTGTTGGTTGTCGCCACACCATTGGAACTCCGAGGGGCAACGCTGCTATCTCTCTCCGTCCATTGTCGTAGTTGCTCTGTACTCGTTCTACAACCCCTTGTTATGCGCATGTCTTGTCTTGGTCTGCTAGTTTGATGCCGAAGTAGGCCTTTCTCAAGAACTCCGTTATTTTGCATTGTCGTATCAGCACGAAACTTTCACATTCTTCACAGAATGCATCTAGGCTGTTCTTGCGGTCACGATGTTGATATAATTTCAATAAAAAGATAATCTTTTATATTGAAATATGTGTTAAACACAGTATGCCCTTCACTACAGAACACTTTATACGCAGTTTTTAACTGTTTTTTTTTACGTAAAATAAATAAAATAAATAAATAAATAAACTTAAGAAGACAAAAATCTCTTTTCACTAGCAAGCGAAACACAACTCAGACTAGCGATAAACGACAACAAAATGTCATCACCCAGGAAAACTTGCTGCATTATACCGTGTTGCTGGCTCTAGACTTGAGCGGATCGTACAGAGTTGTCAGATGGCGGTAGGACATTGATTTAATAAATTAATCTGGAAATCTTAATTAAAGCAACTCCTCTTGTAACAACGTTAGAAGTGCATTAGTGCATGAATGTGATAAAAACGTACTATGTGATTTTTGAAGAAACGTGACATGGGGAAAATAACGTCGGATACTGATTCAGGATGCAAAAGTAAATCTATAAAGCAATTCAAGATGGTGGCAATGAAATCATCGCAGGCCAGTGTAATCCACGTTTTGTGGGACCTTAATGCCGAAAAATTGTTTTAGGGCAAAAATGTATGTCCTTTCGTCCGTCCATCTGCCTGTCTGTGAAAAACGCTATCGCGTAAACCTTAAGCAGGATTTCAACCAAAATCGATATTCCCCAATCGATCTGACTGATGACGTGGGTCCATGACTTAAAAACGAATATTTTAAATTTTGGGGTACTTTAAATTAATCTTAAGGATATTTCCGACATGTTCTCAAAAATGACTTAAAACGGACTATTTTTCTTATCGGATAGAGAAAAGTACGCGTATAAAAACGGCCGATTTTCGTTAACTTCTTGAATTTTAAATTTTTTTTTCGATTATGGGTTACATTCGTTAAAATCTCTGATTTTTGGAAAATTGGGAAAGTTTAATTTTGTTTCGGTGTTTTCCTAAAAACTACATTATTGAAGATATTGAAGAAGAGATATTTTCTTTATAAAATCAACTGCCTAAAGTCAGACCGTAAAATAAGCTCGTGTTGAAAAAATACGAGTTGTTTTGTGTACTTTTGCGTGAAATATAAGCATTTGTTAAACAATTTTCTCAAAAACGGGTGCAAATTTGTCTACTTTTTCCTCTTATGTAGGAAAGAATGGTTAAAAATATGTCAATGGTCGCATTGTCGTTAAAGCCTTTGAATTTTCGAAAATTGCAAAAGCTCAAAATTGTCGCGGCGTCGGCTCTGTAACTACAGTATTGAAGATATCATTTGTTTCTCTATGAAATCTTTTCATCAAAAACATCTTAAAATAAGGTCTTGTACAATTATTCAAAACTATGAGTAGTTTTTTCGTTAATTTGGCATCAAACAAACGCAATTCTCAGCCCGGTGGCAGAGATCGGTAAGGCACTAGAGTCGTAATGTTCTCGGACTTAACGGTCGCGGGTTCGAGTCCCGCCTCGGGCATGGTTGTATTTGTGTTCGTCCTTTCACTCCTTACCATCACCACTTCGTTTCATCCTCATAGTTACCATAACGTTAACTCTAATAGTGATCGCTAATGACGTAGATGTTTATGCGATCTTAAATAACAAGGGCACAATTATTTACATTTATTCTTAAACAATTATTGACTCAAAACTCACCCATCTTTTTATCTGCATTTTTTGTCGTATGTAGCAAAGAAAGGTAAAGAAAGTGGTGTAATTCGCTATGATTGGCAGTGGGTTTCATAAGTGATGGCTGTAATGTCTTAAAAAGGACAGAAATTGCAGTATTACAATTTTACGTAAATGTTAACGATGCGTGAACGCAGGTTCTGTCGTAGCAACACTGGTTTGAAAACGGTGATACCCTACTAGTTATCCAGTAGCTCGAAATAATAAATAAAATTATAGGTTGAATAACACGAAACGTTCATTATTTAAAAAAATTCGAACAGCACAATAAGTAATCCGAGTGCATTGAAACGCTCCTAGATGAGAAAACCTTCTTCCTAAGCCATTGAATTGGTTCTCACCATTAAAGAAGCTATTCACCTCAGATTTAGTCGCGATGCGCACCCGGAACGACTTTACGAGGGCGTTAAAAAATCGTTCGCTTTTAGCTCACTTCTGTGACGAATTTCCCGAGGCAGGGGAAGGGGTTGAGAAACGAACGTTCTCACAATATTTTTGTATTTTTTAAAATTATTTTACGTCAAAAACAGTTAAAAACTGTGTGTGGTGTGCTACGGAGAGAAATGTATTTTGTGCTAATTTTCATAATTCTAGGATCCATACCCTTAACTATTTACAAGTTGAATTCTGAATACAGAAAGACATGAGCGTTTTTGACAAGAATTGTTAACAAAATATTCGCTCCCATGTAATAAAAAATATTACATGGGACAAGCTCTAAGCTCCCGGTCTCCCGGAATATGTGGTAGTGTAGTGCATGTTAGTATAAGTGTGTGTGTATGGGAAGAGGATAGGACTAGGAAGAGGAAGGAAAGATCGTGCGCGGCCCGTGGCCCGTTTGTTAGGGTACTGCTCCGGCATTCGCCTGGTATTGATCGGAGAAACCACGCAAATTAAGTGTAGATTTGGGTTCTTATCCTTCACCATGCCCTTCGTGAAGGAATATACTTCTGCCACGACAAAATGGAGAACGATAATTTGAATAACCATAAATAAGACGTGCACAGATAATGAAGTTACATTAATGCCACAATGGGCCGCAACTGTGCTTTCCAACACAGTGTGCCCAACTAGTCTGTTTCCGTGGGCACAATACTGTAGTATACAGCAAAAAGCCTGATCGAAATGGGGGTCATTGGCCCAGAAGCTAAGGTCCAATACTTGTTACAGGTTATTTAGAATTATATAATCAAAATGATAATTAATACATTAAATATCATTGTTAAAAGGTAAAGTTAACTTCCTTTTTGATGCTCGGTATGGTCTCTAATTTCTTTTGAGATTTTACTTGGGACTTAAGTATCAATTTTAATCGTTTAATATCATCTGGCAAAGTTTGTTTAATAATCTTGTATGCGAGATTTTTTTGTAGAGAGCTGTTGATACTGTCATCTGATGAATATGTTTACTACATCGCATGTTATAGTAGTTATAGACATGGGCGTTGGCTGAAAATATATTCCTGCCCTTGAAGAAGTTATGTTTGACAAAAACCATTGATTCGTAAATCAAGAGACAAGATAATTGTAAATCATTCCTAGATTAACAAAGAGAGGCTTGCAATAATCACGTGGGTGAGATTAGCTTATTATTCGAACTTTTTTTTTTTTAAGCTGAAAAGCTAGGAGCTATAAGATGCATCTCCCCAGAATGAAATGCCATATTTCAGGCGGGAATGAACATTTGGGAAATATACACAACGAGCGGTATGAAGGCTGACTTAATTTGAAAGAATTCTGAACGCATAACGTAATGAACTTATTTTCTGTTAAATTCATTTAAATGGACGACCCATTTGATGTTTGACTGAATTGAGACAACTAATTTTTTAATATTTTTTTCCTGTTCATTTTTATAGTTTTTGGAAAAAATGAGAACTTTTTGGAGATGCCAGAATTGATATCATAATTATTGACAATTACGATTTTATTTTAATAATATATGGAATAAAATTAAATTTCAATACGTATTTAGTAATTTTTATTATAAATTTAGAGTTTTCAGAGAAGACATTATTTAGTAATAATGTAGAAAATTATTTACGGAGGGTGAAATATATCTTTGGGGTTTAAGAAATTAGAAAATTGATTATGATAAATGTCTTAATTAGTTCTATTTGTAATTCTTTATTATCTGTTGGGAAAAAAACATTCAGCCTTTAGAATTGTTGACAATGACAACGCCTTCAATCATTTCAACTTTAGAATTCTCTGTAAAAACTTTATTTTGAATAGTTTGTATTTTCTTCATGTTTGGCAGATGAATTACAACAAATTAGGCATGCGTATACAAGCTTAATGGTCTTATTATTGCCTTGAATATTGATATACCACAATCAATTTGTAATTTTAATTTTTTTATGTTATTTTATTTTAATGTTTTTTGTTTGTTTGTTTTTTTTGTATTTTTCGTCGATTTCGACTAACAAGTCTTTTTTACTTTTTCCGTGATTTTTAATGCATTTTCGCTAATTTAATTGATTTTGACGTCATTTTAATGGCACTTCAAATAATATTTACGAAATGCAACAAATGTTCTCCACAAAATTCCTGAGTAGCCTATTCAATTTCTTCGCTCAGACATTGTAATATCAACCGTTGTGAGTATGTAATCTAAAGTTCCTGACACGCTTTTCAGCACCTTAGTCGGTTCGGCCGATTTCAAGATAACCAAATACACAAATAAATAACAGTTCAAACCAAATGTTTGCGAGCTGACTTCACTTGAACGAATAGAAGCATTAGTATCGTGTCCAACAACTTGAGATGTCCATCCGAACTGGTTTTGAGCACATTTTTTACGTGATTTTTCTTTACTTTCAGGGCATTTTAAAAACATTTTAAGAGCATTTTATTTATCATTTTTGGCGATGTTTTAGGTCATCAAAATCCGCTCCCTACTTATAACCTTTAGTAATCGAGCGACCAGTGTCCGTGGGTCATCACTCATGGTTAGACAACTTACGGTCCGCCAATCGAAACAAATGAGGTGTCATTCGACGCGTCTCGGTTTCCGGATGCGGAATTGATCGTTTATTGCGGATCTCCCTAGAAGGTTCTAAGAATTTTCTTCAAAAAAACTTGCATTAATAAACTAAAATTCGATATGGGTAACTAGAGAGATGATCAACAGCTTATTCATTTCCTGTCGACAAACCCAAAACGAAGGATTTTTTCGCCCTTAAAAATCCTTCGTACGCCTTCCTTCGGAGGAGAAGTAAAGCCGGCTGTCCCATGTTAGTAGATTTACTGCGTGTAAAAGATCCTCAAGCCTAAACGATGCCTCTGAGCTAAGTTCAAATCCCCGGTTTCGTCGCCCAAGTAATACCTTCTTTCGCCCATGGTTGGTGAAAGGAGCGTAGCGGAATTTGCGTGGTCAGGCGGAAGAGCAGGCCTCATGGCCTGAGTCTTGCCACGTAAAATAAGGCACATTCAATTCAATTCAATTGATTGGTACAATTCTTATCCGGTTCCCTCCATGATACTCCGGAAGAATTATAAAACACATGGTTTTTACGGTGTCAGTGCACCAACGACTACGTTGGTGAAACACTGTGAATCACTATACTCTCTTTATCGCATTTTCGGGAATATTTACGACTTCATTCGTCAAACTGTCAATTAAATCAAAGTTTGTAAAGAAACAAAAAGTAAACTATTTTAATATTTACTTTTTCACGTACCTTCCTATATTCAAAAATGGTCCTTTGCGCTATCTCAGAAAAAAGTGCAATGAAATATTTTCATCCATTTGTGAGAAAAATTTACAGAATGTTGAGTCTTCATGTAAAGTATCCTTAAATATCATCCTTAAATATCTCGATCGGGTTTTTGTCTAGTTTCCCTGATTCATTGAGCAAATGCCCCTTGATGGCCCCTTGATTTGCTTCTAGACGTAAATGTAGCTTCACTACGCGCACAATTTGTTGAACTTTCCTTTTGCTTGTAGTGGTAGTAGAGCTTAGGGTGAGTTTCTATTTTGTTAACAATACAGAAAAATCAAATCTGTTTGTTCCTTTACCGTTAAAAATAAGTTTTCTATAATTTTGCAACGAAAATATATAGTTTTTGAAATGTTAATCCCTCGCTTTTTTAAATTTGTTGTTATAATAATAATAATAATAATAATTATTATTATTATTATTATTATTATTTTATTTTTTTCATCTTTCAACTATTAATAGTTAAATCGTTGGGAAGGGATTCTGAAACTCAAGAAAGCGTGCGCAGATGATTTTCTCCCCCATACGTCACATACAGTTTTTGACTGTTTTTGACTAAATAAATAAATAAAATAAAATAAATAAATATCAACGCGTTTCAAACTCGCAGAATTGCGAGTTCATACGACCTTGCAGAAGGATTACGTCTTGCAGTCAATCGATTTTTCGGTATAAATGAAACAAAACGAGGATGCCTACGCAACATGTTAGAGAGATTTTTTTTTCGCATACGTAAAAGATACTTAGAGCATTCAAAAATGATTGGCACAACAATTATTTTGGGTGCAAAGTAATCATTTACTGAAGGAACGACAAAGAGACAGACACGAAGACAACTGACGATAGACAGCAGACGGACACGTCTGTCGTACAGAACGTGATAGAGAAAGTAATTTACAGCATACAGGAATATATATTCACTTTTTCGTTAACAGGGCTCGGCAAAAAGAGATTTCCGTCGAAAATTCACCCTTTTTCCGCAGGTCTACAATACTTTCTCTTTACTACGTACATATTAAGGCTAGAGAGTAAAAAGTATTCGCTTTCAGTTGAGAATTTTGTACTAATATTCTTTGTGCATTAATATTTCTTGTGAATTAAATTGAAACAAGCTGCTTTATGTATTGTGTTTTATAGGTTTATAATTGAAAAGTTTATCAACTACATAACAAAGGAACTTTGTGGATTGAATCGCGTATGAAGTGATTTTATATTTCAAACAGATGTCTAATTGAATGACAATTGTTATGTTTCAGAAAACGAGATTCTAGCGCAAATATTAATGATTACATGGATCGAGTATTGGAGCAAACTCGAGTGTTTTTGGTGGACAACAATCTGGAGCCTTATGAACTTGATGATAAGTTCTTATTCAATTTGACTTTCGTAAGTATGAACGCATGAAAAATGTTTTTCTACTGTCATTTCTTACGTGCCCGTTCCCCGTTCAATATAATACTGTAATAAGTAGTATGTATGTAAGTATTTGGCATTTTAGGGTAGGATTAATCCGACTTCAGCCAGCGAGCTGTGCTGTCAGACCTGGCCAATGTTTTTATTTATTATCGAGCCTGGGGGAAAGCAAGATATCTGTCTAGCATGACGTATTACCATCACCGTATCTACCTTACTTGATCTGCATGAGCTTTTCTTTCGTCGCACAACTATAGAAACAAACGATTTTTATTAGAAAGATACTTCATTTTTGCCCCGACTTGGAACAAAACCCGGGACTGCAACACAGAAAGCTAGCACGCTGTTCATGAACGACCTGAGGAGCATAAATATTACAAATATATAAAATTTTAAAAACTCGATTTTATATAATATGAACAATGTAATATTATAGTATATAATAACAATACGAATATAGTATTAGTACCGGAAGAATACCAGAACAATTCCTTAACAAAAGGCACACGGACCTCGCACAATCTTCTCTTCTTTATACTTATTCGCTTCTATTCTCTTAAACACCGCCATCTTCCGGGGTATAACATACATTACACGTACAGAAATAATATTCACAAGAGTTCATGCGTCCGGACACTCAATATTCAATTATTCTCAAATCAAAACTCTGAACTTGAAAGTCTAGTAGTTTCCTTCTATAATAGAATGGACCTATTAGGGAAGTCTACTACATAAAAATTATCAAACTAGCATCGAAGTGTCAAGGTACTGATGAATGATTTAATATAGATAAAAATAATAATTTTCAGAAAAGAATGCTTAATTGATTTATTTCAAAATAATATTACATACGAGTAATAATCAAGTAATCTGCTTCCGTTCATCGCTAAATATTCTAAGTTAATTCTACAAAAACACGCGTTTTGATGGTTTTAATGCATTTACGACACTAGTGAAACGCAATGAAATACTATACACTCGTTCCGACATTTACACATGAATCGTTACAATTTATCATATTGACAATAACTGAAACTAATTATGTAATGAATTATCAAACGTTTTCAAGGGGGGGTAAGTATCTAAATCGCTTTATAAGGGAGTTTCAAAGCCACTAACGGAAGTGATCACATTTGATTGCTCTTGACAAGAAAAATCAATTGGCTCCATTTCTAGAGACTTTTTTTCTGAAATTATATTATTCGTTGATCAAAGACAGAACTTGAAATAAAGTTCTTTATCTTAAATTAAATCTCTCTCTGTCTCTCTCTCTGTCTCTCTCTCTGCTCTCTCTCTGTCTCTCTCTGTATTCTCTCTGGCTCCATTTCTAGAGACTTTTTTTCTGAAATTATATTATTCGTTGATCAAAGGCAGAACTTGAAATAAAGTTCTTTATCTTAAATTAAATCTCTCTCTGTCTCTCTCTCTGTCTCTCTTCTGTCTCTCTCTGTCTCTCTCTGTCCTCTCTCTGTCTCTGTCTCTCTGTCTCTCTCTGTCTTTCTCTCTGTCTCTGTCTCTCTGTATCTCTCTGTCGCTCTCTGTCTCTCTCTGTCTCTCTCTCTCTCTGTCTCTGCTCTCTGTCTCTCGTCTCTCTCTGTCTCTTCTCTGTCTCTGCTCTCTGTCTCTCTCTGTCTCTCTCTGTCTGTCTCTCTGTCTGTCTCTCTCTCTCTCTCTCTCTCTCTCTCTCTCTGCAATAAAAGCCTGCGAGGTAAAAATTTGGAATTTGGAAAACGTGCAGATGTACTACAGTGCAGCTGTAAGAGATTTCTGTGTCGAAGTGTGCGTGTGTGTTGTGTGCAGAAGCTGGTCCTGACCTGGCGCACGCGCCTGGGGCTGTACGACGGCGAAGCGCAGAACCTCACCACCCTGCGGCGCCAGAGCGACGCCCAGCTCACCTACACCAGCGACGCGCGCTCGCTCAACCTCGACGCCACCGTCGCCTTCGACCAGCTCGTGGTAAGCGCTCAGCAACTCCGTTCTTCTCCATGGGCCGGTGTGCCGCAGGGCGGAACGTTTGGGACAGTCAAGTCAACTAACATACCGGTACCCGAACTTCTTAGCCAAGCTCCGTGAAGTTACGGAAGTAGCTTTAGTCCACGCGGTTTCGCGGTCGGTTGACCGTCTGGGAACCCGGTGATGACGCTGAGCTTCTGACCGTTAGGGATAAAGCCAATGACACCGCATTGGCTTCACTTAAGACTGAGTATAAATGTTCAAGGAGAATTCGCTGCCTTAGGGTCATACTGACGTAAATACGTACGTATTAAGTAGTTACGTCAGTACGTAAGTAGTTACGTCAGTACGTAAGTAGTTACGTCAGTCTGACCCTAAGGTAGCGAATTATTCCTTGTGTCCAAAGCCACAAGGGCTTAAGGATGCTACTCAAGTAGCAAAATGCATGTGATATGTTACTGAAGTAACAATGAATTAACAATCATAGTATTGTCTCTTAGTTATTTCCGATCATCACTAGAGACAGGATTTTTATAGAATTACATATTGTCCTACTTAGCGTTCTCAAAATTGTAAATCGTTACCGCTTAACACAATATCCCATTTTTTCGTTACATATTTTTACATATTTAGTATTATTTTACATGTTTTGGTATTTTCACAAATTATCTTTTATTCTATCAATTTTGTGCAATTTTGTTACATATTTTTATGAAAAGAAGTTAAGCATTTTTTATAAAAATCAGCATTTTTTTCCTACAATGACGTCGCGGTCAGATGTTCTCACAGTCCGGCGAACCTGCTTCAGATATCTGAGTGGCGGGGAGTGGGCGACAGCGGCTGATATCATTTCACCTTTAGAAGTTAAAAGCATCACTGACGCCGTGTTTCATGACCTTTATCCTTAATTTACGAGAAACATTGGCGATCGACGATGTGTAACACTTCGATGAGAATGCTGCACGCTGCTTCTCATTTTGGCTGGTCTTATATAACACCTCTGTGTATGATGGCTTTTATTGCGTCTAGTCTGGCTGCTAAACTATGGACCTGGATGGTAATTGCTGAATCTTTTACTATTGACCGGAAAGTTCTATGATGTAAAGAGTGCATCAATATCAAACGATAAAAGAATTTCTGCCTATCAGGAGAGGTATTAATAGATTTTTCGATGAAGAGAGGACAATATCTCTCGAAAATTGTGTTCATACTCTTTGCTAAATATATTCCAATGTTTATATTTTTAAGTAAGTTAATGTCGGAATTGAAACGCGAGTTAAAATGCTTTTGAATGAACAGTGATGACAGAATATGATCTTTAGCAATAATTTACTCTTGAGCTTCCGGTGGCTCATGATGATCTTCTAATTTGATATGACTCCACAAACAGGAATGGATCGACAGAAAATCCACTAAAACTCCGGTTGAGGTTAAGTTTGCCTTCTAGTTAAGAAACTTGTTGGTGAGAGTTCATGCAAGTGAAAATATGTGTATCCTGTATACCAGGTAGTCATTTTCATATTTTTCTAGATTAACTACAAGTACGCAGACCAGTTCTTCAACTTTGGACCACGTGGAACTGTGAAGGCTATACTAAAAAATCTTACTGCAAATTTGAATATTGATGTGGGATTGCTGTCTGGAAAAGCAACGCTTCAAGAATTCAAATTGAACACAGCCAAGTATGTAATCTGAAATTCAATTTCTAGTAATGCGTCAAAAATTGTTTTCTTCTTTTCTTACTTTCTTTAAAATTAACTTTTATCATTTTAACTTTTATCATAAGTTCTGTTAGTAATTGTTAACGCCTCTTGAGACCGTTTTCGTAGACTTTGGAACCTGCGGGAAAATGGAGAAATCTCTAGAACTTTGAAGTTTTAAATGAGAACCTCCACGTTTCATCTGATTTTTTTTAGATTTGGGATAGTTGGCACGGGCAATGAGAACACGCCAGCTTCTCTTCTTAACTAATCTGCGAGAAAAAATATTATTTCGTTAATGTTCTCGCGATAGTTCAGTGGAAAGTACGAAATACTTTCGCTTTTATAAACGAGCTCTGTTGATTTGTGTAAAATGTAATAGAAATTGTACTTTCTCTCGTACTTACACACTACTTGCAAAAATTAAATTAAAAGTGATTTTAATTCAAATTAATTAAAATATTCCAAGGTACAACAGTCTCCCATATTATTAAAACTTTCCCTTTGCATTAAAAACGTTCTTGTTACAGGAGCATCAAGATTGATGTGACTGGCCTGACATTCCTGGGCAATCTCATTGTTGAGTCGTTCGTCAACTTCTTCACGCTTATCCTCAAGGGCCCCATCCTGAGTGTGGTGGAGTCGCAGGTGAAGACTGCGATTGCCTCTGCAGTCAACTCCACGAAAATCCCCCTCAACCTGACCGTCAGCAGCTAGACCATCTGCTCTCTTCCATCTGCGTGTTTTACTTTCGAAAATTTAAACATCACATTTATGTAGTTGCTGGAGAATAAAATGCATTACTTCTCTCGTTTTTAATCATTTTTCTTGTCTAGAATAGTACGCAATAAACTAGCTTTTCCAGATCTAAGCTTTTCGTTTTTCATTACATGAATTCTGTATGGGTCACTTCGGGTGTAAAAAACACTAACTTGCCCCTATCACACGCAACAATGTCCATGATGTCTGCGCATTTCCACTACAATGGCGGCCTTCAAATTATTCCGCGACAGTAGCGCTCTCAGCGAGTCTGGTTTAATTCTATTCCAACCACTTTGAGAAGGACTAATCCACAATACAAAAGAAAATGTGTGAAAACAGAGTGTGAAGAAAACAGGTTACACCGCAACAAGCAACTCGTGAATGAGATCTGCTAAATGTTATGAATCCTGTTGGATTCTTTGAATTTTTTTATAATGATGAAGTTATGATTGTGAATTATAAGCTGCTCAGTCGGGGGAAATGGCTTTTGAGGTAACTCTGGGAAAAGTTAGTATCCTCTTAGCAATGATCCATTTCCTCACTACAAAATATGAAGGAAAATGACGATTGCTATAAAAAATCTGTCACAAACAGTATGCCACAAGAAATTTTTCAGAAAATTATCAGGCATCATTTCGTCTGCGATAATGATTTAGTAAAGATGGAGACATTTGTCAATATCCGATCCCTTATAGACTACGCTAAATGAAATATGGTTGAAATATTTGTATTTCAACAACGAGAAATAGTTGTGCATTTATGATAATGTCATGATACCGTTTATGACAGACATGGACAAGCAGCATGATGGGAAAGCCAATACGATTTAGGTACAAAGTTTTGTGTCTGTTTACTTAGACTAGGTTACCTCGTTCAAAGTGAACCTTACCAAGAAGTAAAATGGCGTATATGTAGTTTTAGATTCGATTAACACTTCAAACAGAAGTGGCGTACTCCCAACTGGCAAAACTAAGCGATTTAGTAAGTCCGAAAATAAATATATTTAATGGTTCCTCCAGCTACAGTAATTAGTTACAGTACTTACATGAGAGGTTGTGACCGGATGAATGAGAACATTAGTAACCTAAGTGTAAACATCAGGTTGAAAAAATAGTACAACTTATTTGTATCTTTTCATTAAAAGCATCAGTAAGTATACTTTAAGTATTTTTTAAAGTGGCCGGTGACATTAGGCCATTGTTACATCTCCTGCCTTATAAAATGAATAATTTTAACTGTGGTAAGCACATTTCTGAGGCACGAGCCCGCCGAGAAGGACGTTTGCGAATCTATTAAAAAGATTCGTTTTATATGGCAGGAGCTGTAACAATGACCTAATGTCACCGGCCACTTAAAAAAATATAAGTTACAGTGCTTGGTCAGTCTAAACAGGCATCTGAATGTCGGAAAATAAGTGTCTTTAGATCTTCTGGACTTCACATGTTCATAACAAGCACTCTCATAAATTGAGTCGCACTGCTTTAGGTCGACTACATGTAAATCCAGTGGGTGTAGACAAGATAGTAAACGATGCAGTAAGATTTGATGAACTAGATCTCACAATTTTGTTACTGGGAGAACATCGCCGATGCGAACAATTTAAGAAAATTACCTCAAAGATGTGTGGAAAGTGTAATATTCCTCTGCAAGTAAACTGCCGTGCCAGAAAACGTAGGTTTTGTTCTGAAATTCCTCCGCCCCATTCTATCCCATTGATCCATTTTTAAAACGTGTATTTACCGTACTAAATATTTGTAGAGGATGCATAAAATGCAACAATTATTATTTTTAAAAAATAGATAAATATTGTATCAAATGAGATAAAAATCCGTGTATTGTCTCATAGACAAACTATCGCCCTCCACTCGGCTAATGTAAAGGGAAAATTATATTAATCCCAATTGATGAGCCCAAAGGAAACGTAGCGCCTTTCGTTTCGTCGTTCTTCGCCTGAAACAGAAAAAAGTCAAAGCTATCCTTCTTTATGCTCACTTTTCCCTTCTTCATGCTTAACTGGGGCGACCTGCGTTATGCATTAGGCAGTCTAGGAGGACATGTTTAGGCCCATGATGCCAAGACATTGCACCATGTATTAAATTACCACGTATAGGGAAGAGATCACGTGGTTGTGGGCCTGATATAAACAACTCCAGCGCCCCCTCCAGCATCGGCTAACAAAGTGAACATCACTCAAAGAATTAATATATTTTTATTCTCACAGCAATAATTGATCATTCGTACGAAATAACAAATGAATATTCTTTGGGGCAATTCACGAAGTAAACAAAACTTGAAATTATACAAGTTGTAAAGTGTAAAATGAAAATAGAAGACCCTCTCAAGAATGAAACGATCACGAAATTCAAGAAATGTAAAACAAATATAAAAGTACTTCAAATGCACCATTATAATGCAAATTAGCTCCTCACCTGTCAAGCATCAAATCTTCATAAATTGAAGCTAACGTTTTCAAAAATGTGAGAAGAACTGTTAGAAGAGCTCATTAATAACACAATATAATGGATAATGCCTAGTGAAGATCCTGTTCATTTTACTTCTGGTGTATGTAGTGCACATTTTTTAAATCTATAATAGATGACATCGCTTCATAAATAAGCAATGAGCTAGATATATTGTATCTATGAAATTTATTTTACTACCAAATGTATGTTATCAACAAAGTTTACATGTCCAATTCTTATGACAAACATTTAACTTTTAGATCAAGAACCTCAGGAGTAAACATCAATGAATTCTTTGACTACGTGCTGAGGCGAGTTTGCATGTATCTGCAGAAGAACCACTATGACCCATACCACGTAGATGCTAATTACGCGATGAACATCTCGGTTGTAAGTACTAACAATTCTATTTAAGACCAGTGGCGTCTCCTCACTATAGATCTAAGGCATCGGCAGTGAAAGAAAGTGTTAATCTCCACACTATTCTTTTCCAAAAACATTTAGAGTAAAATTGAATTAAATAAACAAAATCCTAATTTATTTTAAATTATAATATTGGAAGAACGAAGGAAGGGTAATCGCAAAATGACAACAATAAAGGTGTTGTAGATTCTTCTTTTAATTATTTTATTTATTTATTTATCATAAAAAACAGTTAAAAACTTTGTGTGACGTGCTATGAGGAGTCTGTTGTAGATTATATTGCAAAATTGGAATAATACATTTTAAAGCATTTAAAAACATATGATCGACGTTTCTCCTATATTTTAGTTGAGTTTTAAAAACTTAATTCTGAAATCATATGTTAGGACATGGTCGCACATCATCAATTAGTCGTTTCTTTTCTTCATACGTAAAGGAAGAAAGGCAATTATATAAAAACTTTTGAACCACTATCCATATAAAAAAATAACACATTTTATGAGTAGCACTAAAGGCTGCAACGCGCAACGGAGAATATCATAATCACGGACGCTCACTCACTAGCAGGCCGTTGAATAGAGATCCAACGCCTTGGAACGCCGATCGCACGGAAGACCAAATAAATGAAAAAATCAAAATAAACTCAAAGGAAAACGTTTTTTTTAAACTTCTTGGAGTGTTGACACACGACTTGCACATTCAAAGAAAACGCCACTGGTTAAGACCTTAGGGACTTTTGACGCCAGAGAGAAAATGATATATCACGCAATATATAAATTTAATACTGCTCGTCCACATGAATACTCTTTTGTTATCGTTCCAGAAAGCACTTTTTAGAAACGTTTGGATTTGCTTATCCTTCTATCCTCATCGACTTTAATAATTAAAATTATCTGTGCAAAATTGACGATATCTATATATACACTTTATTTTATCGTACTTTGGAAGTAGTAACTCAGTATGTGCGTTATAATACTATCTAAATTATTAAGATGTTTTTAATTTAACCTTTTGGAACCTTGGAAAGGAACATGTAAATAAAATTAAAGAATCTAAAGGGTAAATCTCGAATATGCTCACACTTTAGTCTACACACACGTTCACTATTGTCCAACATGTTTACTGATTGTAGATTCAGGTGGGAGCAACCGTCTACACACACAAAGGTATGGTTTTTGAAAGAATATGATTCGGGATTGTTTTCTCCATGGTCAATTACATCATTGTCGGTTAATCACTGGCATAGATATTTTGTTTCTATTCTGTTGTGTTGTCCGGCAATTTCCTAACTCCGCATTATTATCCGCATATTGATGCTCTATTTCTTTCCAGACTGAAGTTTTCATAATTGGACACATATTCGTAAAATGTATTGTTGATGCAAATTTTCGATTAACTTATTGTATTCTCTCCTCTTTTCTTGTTTCCGTTATATTTTGATATAATACATAAGGCATACATTTTACAAATACTTTGCGCGAGTAAACACATTCCTACTCATCCTGAGACTAAATCACTTAATGCAAATCATCCGTTCACAATAGTTGTTTTTAAGCACGATAGAGTGAAACTATATCACCGCCGCCACTTGGAGGATGGAGGGAGCGAGTTATTATCGCATTGGGGCAGGAGGTTCCAAAAGTCACCGCTCTTCAGCACGCATTACCGCTAGCGTTCTCTAGCGCGGTTTTCATAAAACTAAGATTAATTTATGCGTTTTGTAGAAAATTGTGTTGACTCTACTTCACAAAATTGGACGTTTCGACAAAACGCATTATATGGCGATATAAGTGCAAAAAAGTGCGATTTTTTTATTTTTTTATTTTCTTATACCCAAAGAGCTAGCTGACACAGAACCAAAAATCAATTCCCCTACAAACCTACATATATAGAAATTATAGGCTAATTATGGACACACAAAACTACCAATGTTATTTATTAATATTAATATTTTTTTAAAATGATGAACAACTAATGTCACATCACTGAGTAAATATAGCTAACTGATTAATTTCAAACTGAAAAGCAAAACGACGTATTATGTCTAACGATATTTACAGACAATAATGATTTTTTTATTTAGCCTTGCTTTATTAATTAGTTATTCCAAGCGTGTCAATTGCTAACTTCATTAGTCCCGTAAGTGTAGCGCACGTTTTTATCGCGGGATGCATCTTTCCCCGCCGGATGGCGAGATTCAAGGTCGCCCTGCCCGTGGGCTTGCTGGGTTTTCCCCAATCAGGAATATCCCATCAGCGGGACACCATCACAGCCGGTATAAGCTCTTAAGCTCCTAACTAGTATCCCAGCAACATCGCTAGTTTAGTGCATCTAAGTGTAATTGTATGTAGGGTGTGAGGACAGGAGAAGGAAGAGGAAAGATCGCGCGCGGTCCGTGACCCGTTTGTTAGAGTACTGCTCCGGCACTCTCCCAGTGTTGATCGGAGAAACTTCGAAACACTACCGATCAGAGCAGCAAGCCGCCTCCGTCTCCGCTTCCTCCAGACAGCGACTGAATTCGTCTCCCAACTAACTCACATGCGTGAGTCACATTTTAATATAAAATAGAGGGAGTATATTTCTTCTAAACTCAATAAACTTTGATAATTTTTGTTGCAATGCTGAAAAATGAAGTGCGTCAAACTTCAATTTTACCTATTCTATAAGAATCTTTTTAAATAAACAGTACTATTTCATTGATAAGACTACGAAATGTATATTTTTTGATCTATTAAATAATGTATGTGCACCGATAATGAATTTCGAAATTTCTCTTCACGGTTTTTACTTCATTTCGTCACAAGGGGCGCCTTCGTTCCATGTTAGTAGATTTACTGCATGTAAAAGATACTCAAGCCATTCGATTCGATTCGATTCGATTCGATTCGATTCGATTCGATTCGATTCGATTCGATTCGATTCGATTCCGATTCGATTCGATTCGATTCGATTCGATTCGATTCGATTCGATTCGATTCGATTCGATTCGATTCGATTCGATTCGATTCGATTCGATTCGATTCGATTCGATTCGATTCGATTCGATTCGATTCGATTCGATTCGATTCGATTCGATTCGATTCGATTCGATTCGATTCGATTCGATTCGATCTCGATTCGATTCGATTCGATTCGATTCGATTCGATTCGATTCGATTCGATTCGATTCGATTCGATTCGATTCGATTCGATTCGATTCGATTCGATTCGATTCGATTCGATTCGATCATTCGATTCGATTCGATTCGTTGCAGGGCTTCGTTCACGCGCGATTGAGCCTCTTCGCCGGGGAAGTGCACAACCTGTCCACCCTGCACCGGACCGGAGACACCAAATTAGTGGCGAACTATTCCTCGCTAACAATGGACGTACACGGAGTTGTAACAATCGATCACCTCCAGGTAAGAAGCGATTCACTACAAAGTTTTGTTAAATTAAACCCTCTCATCACATCTTCGAATCAAATTTTAATTTATTAACTTGCCAACGTTTCGATCCGGATTTGAACTTTCTTGAGGGTAGACTATCAACGGTGTAGAGAAAGATCAACTGCTAGAATAATGATGAAAGCTCTTGCAATTGCTACATGTACATAGATTGCAATTAATGTAATAGAAACTAGAATAAATACGTCATTCGTTGTTCGCCATAGTTGTACATCAAACATTACTGTGGATGCTTTGCACACGCCAGTCTAGGCGCATTGCGGATGATTGCGTAGTTAGAGTAGGCTCGTTCTTAGTCCATATCATGCGCGACTATCTCAAATTTTAGTGAAATTTTAAATGCCGAATTCCACGCGTCTCGAACGTTTTTCAAATCTCGATTTCTGAAAATTACGAAAGTTTGAAGTTTTTGCATTTTCATTCTACTATAATATTAAAGATAGAGATTTTTTCTTGAAATGAAATTTGTTCGTCGCAATTAATCCTTTACGTAATAACATGAACATTTTTTCACTAGTTTTCTCATAATATTGAGTGGCATATGAAGAATATTAAAAAACATTGAAGATAAGATTTGGTCCAAAAGGGTTCCAAGCTTTTTCCTTGCGAACCAACAACACAATTTGCAGTAAACTTCTGTTGTTTTTTTAAATTACACAAATGAATTTTTTGATCTTTCTCACATCATTAATATTTTCATTATCGGCAATTTGTATACACTTTTGAATTTTTTAGTACAACTGCATCAAACGACATGTTATAAAGTTTCTCGATATTTCTTCTATCTTTTCTCTGAATGTTGGCTCAAATTACTTATTTTCAGAAAAGATCGAAGAACTAATGTTCTTCGATTCTTCGAACAACTCTTCACTATTTCTCTGCGGGGTGAAAGATATTGACAATATTAAAAAACGTTTTTTACCTGACAGACATTTCTCACATCGCAATATCTATCACCCCGCAGAGAAATAGTGAAGAGTTGTTGTTAGCGCGTGTTCTGGCAGTGCTATGTGTGTGTGTGTGTGTGTGTGTGTGTGTGTGTGTGTGTGTGTGTGTGTGTGTGTGTTCAATCCATTCGACCGCCTCTTTCTCCAGATCTAAACAGAAGCGAAAGTTTCGTCGCCAGCCACCAATCTGCCTAATAATGTTTCTTTATTCTTGTAAACACGCAGCAATTCGCAGCATAAATCCACTCGTTTCTTCTGCAGATCCAAAGTTCGTGGGGTTCCCTACGAGCACAATCAACTTGTT
The DNA here is from genome assembly GCA_964035755.1 of Teleogryllus oceanicus. NCBI lineage: Eukaryota > Metazoa > Arthropoda > Insecta > Orthoptera > Gryllidae > Teleogryllus > Teleogryllus oceanicus. Next base: position 62,688,482 of record CAXIVR010000003.1, on the reverse strand, counting down.
CAAGCGTTGATTCGTATCAGCTTAAATTGTAGGTAGCATTCATCTCGCAATGAAAAGGTCTGTCATGTGTTAGAATTTTCTGCTCTGCTGTTTGCTCAAAAATGGCCGTTCATTGTATCATGATCACCGTTTCAAGTGCCATTCATAACAGTAGCACGGCCAGATAATTTCCCGTTATTTACAAGTCCTACTGAGAAGGATGCCATCGTGAACAGAGGAACTGCACGATATCAGAAAAATGAATATTATCCAGAAATTTTAATTGAAAATTAACCCAATAATTCATTTCTCCAGGTTTGATGTACATATTAGAATACTAATTTGTCTGTGGATTTTAGACTTTACGACAAATTCTTGTGGTGCTTGGTGGCAGATATTACTTGGAGTGCCGTTTTCACAGGTGATCTACTCCTACGCCATTCAGTCCGCCGGCACGGGGCCCCGCGGTCACATCCTGGGAAACATCATCGACGTGAAAGCGCCCTTCGTCCTCACCATCTTTCCTGCTTACTTTGAGATGAAGCTGCAGCAATTTGAGCTGAGTGGCCCCGGGTAAGAGAAAAATGCAGTAGAAATGTGTTTGCGCTTTAAATTATTTAAGAAATTATTATTTTTAATGAAAAATGTTGGGTAAAAAGTAATGAGAATATATTTGTTCTTAATAAAAGTTCCCATAATTACTTTTTATAGACAGCCACAAATCCATTTATTAAAACAAAATGTTTATTACATTACAATGGTATCTTGAAACAAGAAACAGCGTGGCAACGTTTCAGAGGTCAAGTTGTGCCTCTGAAGGCCTGATAATGGCAACGTTGCCACGCTGTTTCTTGTTTCAAGATACCATTGTAATGTAATAATCATTTTGTTTTAATAAATGGATTTGTGGCTGTCTATAAAAAGTAATTATTGGAACTTTTATTAAGAAAGAACTTATTAACAGACATCCTATGTTTCATACTTAATGAGAATATAGCTGTAACTTAAAGCCAGAGAGTCGGCATGCTGCCATCTGTGATTACAAAAGGAAAGACTGTTAGACGAGTGCGTGTGCAGCGAGCGGGAACAGTACTTTGCCACTCTCCTGCAGTGTGTAAATCATAATGTTCGTAACAATAGTGCTAGCGCCCTAGTTACAAATGTACAGCCACCATTGTGACTCATAATTAAAGTGGACGACCTTGAAACAAAATGTTTCAGGGACTACGTGAAGCCTGTGGTGATGCAGCGTTGCCATAATCCACAATTGCACGATGGGTTAAAGCGATCAGATTAGGCAGAGATGCTGTATAGGATAATCCCATGCAGGACGACCCCACGTAGAGTATAATAATAGTTCTCATTCATTTTTCATAATTCAAGTTCTTCATTCATTTTTGGATGTTGATCGCCGATGGACTGCTCGTGTGTTAGCAACCGAAGTCAGAGAATGCTACAAAACTGTGCTCCACATTTTGCACGACAATCTGGGTTACGGCAAAGTTGTAGCGCGTTGGCTATCTCATGAAATTTCTGAGTTGCAACAATGGCATTACTTTCCAAACACAAAGGATTTGTTCGGCTGGTAAGGGAAGGTAACGACTATCTTTAACGAATCAAGACTAGACGACGGCGCTAGCCGAATTCGTTTACTACGCTCCGTTAAGTCACGAAGGTTAAGCGAATTCCTTGTTGGGTGACCGGCCAGGAACCCCGGGATCTAACGGCGTTGAGCCCCTGGCCGAAGGGATAAAAGGCACTGACAGACTGCGACGTGACGAGACTTGACAAATATAGTAATTATACAGTGTAATAATTACACATTACCAAAAAATGGAGGATTACTCCAGAAAAAAGCGCTCAGTGCCCAACAAGGGTTAAGAGACGCGTTGCATCAACAATGACGAAACCTGAAGTCGCTCGTACGATCAAAACTTGAAACGCCAATCCAACGAATGGCAGCATCCCGGTTCTCAGAGAAAGAAAGTGTGCGCTACACAAAATGTTGTGAAAGCGTTGTTCATTGTGGCGTATGATATTATGGAGTGATACTGATCCTCTGTGCCACCAAGGTGACTGTATACTGTGGGTGCTACAACACGTTTCTGTAAAACCACCTTCGTCTAGTGCTCAGGCGAATGTAACATTTCATGGAACAGCGCCCCATCATTTGTCATGATGCCACACTGCAGCTGAAGTCCAGGACCTCTGGCACCGATGGGAAAGAGATTCTGGATCATCCATATTACTCGTCCAAAACGATGCTCAGTGATTATGATCTCTTCAACAAAATGAAAGAATCACTACGAGGGGCTGGTACAACATGTAGGAAGAAATTATTCTTGCTGTAAGGGAGGGGTTATATATGGGATATTAACATAAATAGCCGCGTACATAGTGAACAATGCCTTCCGAACATTTGGCTAAAGTCATTAATAACAGAGGCGATTATATTTAAGGTGAGTAATTGTAAGTACCTCTGTCAATAGTCGTTTTAGAGAAAAAACATTTATCATTTCTTTTTATCCAACCACTGTACAAAATACTGCTTCACCTACTCACAACACATTTTTCAAATACAAATTAACACTTGGTCAACAAACATTATATTTCAATACGAATATTTCATAAATGCAGGGAAGGCTTTGGGGTTTCCTTTACTTAATAAAATTATTAAAATGTATGCTTATAAATTACAAAGTGGTTCGTAAATTATAACCACTATCATTCCACTTTGTAAGCATTCATCATACACAAAATGCTGCGCCCAGAAGACCCCGACCGGACCGCTGAAAAATCACGGCGGATTTTGTACCCCAATAACTAAGGCAATGATTTCAATTACATGCACGTGGGCAGGGGGCACGTTAGGCTCAAGCGGCTTCCATGGCATCGGGTAGGATCTCAAGAGCATCGTCTGAACCAGCACTATGCTTCTGTCACGCATTCGACAGCAGGTTGCCTAATTAGAAGAGTTCGGGCAGGGTCTGGTACTGGGCCTTGGTCTGGGGCAGAGGAAGGGACAGAGAGCAAGGGCTTGGGAATGGGCTGAAACTGGCATTCGGGCTGGGGCTGGAACAGGTGCTGGGGTTGGCACTGAGTCTGGGACACACTAGAACAAGAGTTGGAGCTGGGGTTGGGGCTGGGGATGGGGGTGGTAGTGTGGCTGAAGGTGGGGCCAGGGCTCTGACTGGGGCTGGAGCTAGGGCTGAGACTGGGATGGGGCAGATGGTGGGACAAGGAGTGGGGCTGAGATAGATCAGATCCTGGAGAAATATCCGACTCAAACGACCTAGCGTCTCAAGATAATCGCTTTCATGACTAATTTGGCTCTGTGATGTGGTCGAAAGCAAGTTTCCTAATTTGATGCGTTGTTGGCAAAGGCTGGACCTGGCATTGAGACTGGACTAGGGCGAGGCTGGACTGAGGGCTAGCTGGTGGGGATGGGGCTGGACAGTGAGGCTAGGGACTAGGTCTGAAGCTGGGTGACTAGAGGCTGAACCTGGGGCTGGGGCTGAAGCTGGAGCTGGGACTAGGTCTGGGGCTCGGTGAGAGGGGGGGACATGGAATGGTGCTGGGGTGGGGCAGGACCTGAGAGTGACGTCTGGCTCAAAAGGCTCTAATTAGACCTGTTAAATATTGCCAACACCCAATACCCTTATATATTACCTCCACACGAGATATGCATTGGTAATATTGCGATTTCACAATTTTAACCGTCGTAAAAAATACTTCCAGGTGTGGATGATGCGAGTAGTTGGAATCTAGTACAGCCACATTTTGTAAGCTTTTTTTCTCAAATGCACAAAAATGCACATAAAATATCTGAAAACTGTTCTTCTGCGTTATTCTCTAATCCTAATATCAATCAATGAGCTGCGAAAATTTTGTCGCAAAATCTTCTACAGTTACATTTGATTCTTCCCTGGATTTGCTTAACACTTCCATATTCTGTCCCCTAGATTTTAAAGAGATTAAAACTCCACAAGCTCAGTCTAATTTGTGATCACTTCTAATTCTGCAATTACTATATTAATCGTTTTGTAGGCAAATCTGTTTAATCACTAAAAGGCAACTATTTTGTATGTTTATGTGAGTAAGGTTAGTTAAGTTTAAAAAATAAGTTGTTATCACTTCTTATGAAAATCGGTATTTGCCTGCTTAAGAACGAAAATGTGAGAAGTCTAACGTTAGAACGTAAAAGTGCTATCATCCTCTACCATTACTCATAGTTGTTTGTTTCTTTCGTAATCACTTGGAAGGTGTTCAAATTTAATAAATTCCAAGGAAATATTGTTCGTAGATCTTTGCAAATTTATTTTTAAAAATACGATAATACAGATGAAAATGAAATAAAACCTGTCACACGATTCACTTGCTGTACTCAGAAATGGCAACAATCAGTGTTTTCATCCTCGTGAAAACAAAATACGGCGTCGCGGAGTGAAAGTTGCCTCTGGGTACTGAGGGTTTAATCAACGCCACCTACATATATCTACGTACGTGGCGTTGGTTTACTTCCCGGTTTATTCCCTAAGATTGCAGCGCCAAAACACGCAATAACAAGGTTTTGGAAATTCCTTAGAATCTTCTGAACGGATCGAGAAACAATTTATCAGTTTCCCGTCAGGAGAGCGAGACGCGTTCAACGATACCTCATATGTCCCGATTAGACAAGGGCAACTGGTCTAATCGTCAGTGATGGGCGAACGGACGAACACTCGCAGTTACTCAAATTCTACCTAGGGATTAAGTAGAGGTGCTGCAATGACGCATTCTTTCTCGCATAATTTCTAACTTTTGCAATTTTCGAAGAGTTCAACAAACATGAGCCCGGCATTTTTTAAGATTCATTTGCTATTGAAAAATTACAGAAAAAAGTAGAGCCTTTTTTGACATTTTTTAAATAAATGCATTCACTTCAAATATAAATTACACGAAAACTACTGTTTTTTAAACATTCTTCTTTAAAAATTATTATTAACAGTTTTATTTAAAAAAGTATCTTTCAACAATATATTTCTTTTCAATTTTTTCGATTTTGGAAAATACAGAGACTTTGCCAAAAATTTACAGGGACCAGCATGAAAATGTTTACCTTCGATTACCGCATGCGAGAGAAACAATTGGAGCTGTTTTTAAGAAATTAATTGTTTAAAGTTGTCTAAATTTAAAGCAAATTACACGAAAACTAATCATTCTTTTTTGAACAATTGAACCAGACCTTATTTCAATATATTTCTTTAAAGAACAGATTTTATTAAAGATAAAAATCTCTAACTTCAAATATTGTAGTCGTAGGAAAACGCGGATATATTGATATATTATTTTGAGCGCGTATTTTATTTTGAACTCATGTACACTATTTTGATACGGAGCTCAAGCGTTAAATGCATGCAGTGCAAATGCAACCATCGTTGGTAAGGTCATGTAAACTATCAGTTAGAATTACCCATTGTTCCATTTTCTGTGTTTATTTTGGGGAGAAACGCACCATTAACGGCTTATATTACACGACAAGATTGAGAACAAATTTAAGCTCTCGTAAAACAGCTTGTCCGGGATGGCAGAGAAGTGGCGTGCTTCTTGTTCAAGGCAACACTCGATCTCATATGGTACAACAACTGTTGTTGGAAAATATCAGCAAAATAAACAGGGGACTTGTATAACATCATCGTTTCAGCCCTGACATTACCTCTTCATATTTTTATCTGTTTGATCCGATGAAAGAAGCGTTGCTTGGCGTCAAGTTCAACAACTACGAAGTGACAAAAAATGTTCAAAAATGGCTTCGAGATCAATGCAAAGAATTCCTCGTTGAGGGAATAAGAAGACTCGTAAGAAAATGGGACATGTGCAGAGAAATCGGTAAGAATTACGTGAAAAAGTAGACAAACAACTTTATTGATTTAATGAAACATTTTTGCTGTACAACTATTTCTCTGTTTAGTAATGGATGACCATTTGCTCACTGTAATCTTTGCTTTCATAAACATCATGTTTATTAATCATTATTTTTCGAATTTTTAGGATTTAAATAACTTAGAATATCAAAGCTTTCCTTCAGTTAAAAATATTCATCTCACAACTACATGATACGTATTTGGCGGTATTTACCAAATTCATCCTGAAGATAATCAGTTTAAGACCTCCCTGAAGGTAATTTTCCTCTAAACCATTTATCCAGTTAAACTAGATTTAACAGATCAGCGTTTGCATTATCCCAGGTCAATTTTGTTACCTATTCTTTTATGCCATTATTTAACCATTCAATCATCTTAACACAAATTCCGAAAATACAGTTGTTTTAGTGATGAGTTCTTTGAATTTGTTTCTTACTGTTTGGCCCTTGAGAACATTCACGCTGAACTGGGCAACCGTATTTACCACATTCAACCACTCACATATTACTGTACGAAAACATGCAGTGCACATCCAATGTCCAAAACTGTTCTTGGGACCCAGTTCTCTAAGTCAGACAGTTCAAGATCAGGGGCGAGGTAACTTAGTGTACTATAGTTCGCGGGCACTGCGTCCAGAGCAACTGGCGGGAAAATTAAAAGTGAATGTACAATTGCTCCGCAGTGGCGGCACATTACGGGATACCTGGTTCATGTGAGTCTTTTGGCGAAGTAAGTTGACAATTATTGTCTCAAATTTATTTATTTATTTATTTTTTATTTTTTTTTTTCGTCAAAAAAACAGTTAAAAACTGCGTATGACGTGCTATGGGGAAAAGTGAATTGTGTGCACATTTTCAAAATTCTGTGATCCCTACACTAAGTCATATACTACTTAAATTGTGAAAGGGAGAAAAAAAACTCCCATGTAATAAAATCTATTTTCAAGGATAAATAAGCAATAAATTTTGGCTCTTATCATGTTGTGCTTCGGAATAATACTTCCTGCCGCGACAACATGGAAACGATAATTTGAATAATTGTATTTCCCACTGAATTCTAGAAGACGTGCACAGAAAATGAAGTTACGTTAATTCCCATTCCCTCTAGAAAAACAAAGAAATTAATATTAAAATGTAATAATTCAGTCAGATTTCAAATTATAAATTGTAGTAAAAATAAACAGTTTACTTGAAAATATTTTCATTTTGTTAACCTGTACACTTAAAGAGTTAAGTAATTGCGTAATTGCCTACGTTCAAGTGAGGAATTTTAACCGAAAAAGATTCTTTGTGTTCATGTAAATACGTTAGTTTTTCTGAAATATAATTTATAGACCGATAATACTGTTCTAGAATAGGGGTGGTACAAAATGTACTATTAATTGTTGATAAACTACCAGGAAATCGTGGTGAATCCAGAATTATTACATAAATATTCATAACAACGTAAAGAGTTAGGATGAATAAGTGCCCGGAGAAGCACTGATATCCATGAATATCGTACATTTGTGTTTACTTTCTGGTATGTCTGTGCCATTGCAGGCAATGGCAATTCACGTACTAGTTAGTTTTCTAATTTCTTTGGTCTGGGCCAGCTTTACACCGCCCCATCTTCTTGCCAGCTGCCATCAGTCGCTGACCAAAGTACTTTTTATTTTCTCAATTTTTCGGTTTCATAATGATACGACCTAATGGTAATTACTTTAAGATCATTAAAGAAGAGTGAAACCTCGGCATATAAGGAAAGTTTGGTTGAAAACTTTAGAACCGTTTTGTAAGAAAATGGCGTCTAAGCATTATTGCAAATGCGAAATTTAAAACTGTTGTCACAGAGATCTTTTGAGTTTTCGAAAAACTTCATTTGAAGTCATTTACATCTCTATCACTCACAAATGATGTACAATGCTGTAATGTATACAAATTATTGCAAATGTGCATATTACAATCGTGAGAGACATTTAAAAAGAATACATTTGTCTCATTTTTGAAAGAGGAAAAGTGCCATTAGCACTATCTAACGTTTAAGTCATACAGATCTACAAAATCCTCCAAAATATTGATTTTTCATAAGAAATCTTCTAGAAGTTATTAATTTACAAAATTTAAGTTATTTTTTACCACACATTTTAACAAATAAAGCTTAATTTTTAAAACATACAAGCTAAAAGTATGATTCAAGGTTTTAGTCAATCACAAAAATATCTATAAATTTAAATACTTGGCCATCATTTTTGTCGTCTACATATTAACAAAGCCAATATAACAAAAAAATGTATTTTATGTTTCGCTATTTTTTAATTTGTTAACGATTTTTATTATTATTTATTTAGGTTTGGAAATGATTTGGTGAAATTTAATTCAAGCAAATACCTTTTAATTAAATAGTATTATTATTACTATTATTATTATTATTAATTCATTTTTCTTAGATTTATACTCCATGAAAGAAATCATTGGTTTGTGGTAGGTAAACAAATATACAAATATTTTAGAGCGAGAATTTTCTAAATTGTATGAGAATAATGGGTCAATGCTAATATTTGAATTGGTTTTAGACTAATCTTTACAGTGTTCAATTTTAAACTAAATTTTTCATCCAAAATTTCTTTAACGTTTAGGTTTCAACTAAGTTGACATTAATGTTGAAATAGCCTCTTATATTCATTGGTATTTTATATAAATATATTTTTCAACAATGCTGTACCTTCAATGAGGTACGCCAAAAACACATCGTGGATGTATACAATGATACCATTCATTTATGTTTTGGTTGATATGTTTGGTTGATGTATGTGCATATATATGATTTGGTTATATGGCTACCATCATAATCATCCGTCCATTATCAGTTAGAATTTGACTGCAGAAATGTCACCAATTTCTGAACTCTGTAAGCCCAATGTATATTCTCCAACACGTTTCCTCACACGTTCATCACAGGTTTCCCAAATGTTCCCAGATTCCCTTCCTCCAGTGGACCCCAAATGATCTCAATAACATTCTTCCACGTGTTTTGTCAAATGTTCCCACAAATGTTTTCCCATTGTATTGCTCAACCCAGCATTGTAGCTCTCCCCACAGCGAGAACTACGCGTTTCACTTTTCATCTGTTCACACCGATTTGTCCTTCTTTGAAGTTTCATTTCAAAAATAGTAAGTTAAAATGTCTTATTCATCTTAACTCCAAAATTCAATTCGCAAAAAGGAATGCCTCATACAGCTAAATTAGAAATACAAAACAATTATAAAGACAACGATCAATGTTTGTAATAATGAAATTGGTAAACATTTCACTTACATTTTATTAAACATTTTCAAATGCATGTTAATTGTGAATTGTTGTAATTCTATTGTTTCAGAATTTCCAAGTATTAGTCATCACCCAGGGTAACCCATGAAATGTTTGTTGAAGAAAAGTTGAAATTTCTTAAAAATACCCTAAATCCGATATTCTCAAATGTTTCTTAAGCAAAAGCGTTTAAACTTAGACTCAGTTTTCTATTGAATTGTATTGAAAAAATGTATGAAGTGAGGAAGTAGATAATTCGTATGTACGTTGTCCAGAAAGAGTACTGTTCTTTCTGGATAAGCACTCTGAGTATTGTAAATAAATGTTTCAAAATAAATATATGTGATATGTATATATAACTGTATTATTGTTTGAATCTTGTTCGGTAACTTATTCTTCTTCTAATAATTTCCATATGTTTTTATTGATTTGCATACCTGCTAGGAAACCTGTTGCCTCAATCTAGGGGCCTTGATTCTACTTACTCCAAGGCAACACCTTTGATGCTGCAGATTCTCGATTTCCACACAGACTGGGCAGCAGCATTTTTACTTCTGCAGATCCCTAGGCGGGATTAGGCTAATAATATCCAATGCGTGCAGAAAACTGAGAAAAATAATCAGTTTCCGGTCATGTGACCTATATTTACGATTTCATTAGATGCCCTAGAATACGGGAAGATCCAAAAAAATTGCATGTATATTTCTAATTTCCGATGCTCGTAGAAATTGAAAGAAAAACATTGAGCCTTCAGCCATATGAGAGGTGTCTATAATTTTGTTAGAAATCACAAACTCCACTAAAAATCCAAAAACTTTTACGTAACTCATTTTCATTTTATGCAGAAATAGAAACAAAACTGCAATCTACAGCCATGTGAGAAGTAGGGACGGTTTGGTTAGATATTCAGAAATTCTCAAAAAAAAAAAGTTTGGAATTTGACTGAAAAATGTAAATATTTGAATGTGTTATTTCGCCATTTCTCACATTGTGCGTATCGACTGAATTCTCGTACTCGGTGCGTCACCAGAAGGCGGACAAGAAGGGGAAACTCGCGTGCCAACATCTGTAACAACGTAACACCGAAAATCGTTAGCTCTGCAATCTAATGGACGGAATACTCGTAGGTACTTATTGATGGCTGCATCAGCTTGATGGCACAGGCGCACAGTACCCAATCCACTTTTTGGAACATCCAAGGCGGAAACACGGAGGATAATACTCCATGATTTTCACGCTTTCAATGTTGATAATATCTCTATAAGATCACATATTCCAATATATGTGCGCCTATTTAAAAAATAACAGGAAGAATTTGAGTAGGAGAAGAATCAATTGCAATTATAAAAGAACTTTTTATTTTCTATTTGTACGTAGTAAAGAGATAGTTATGTAACGCTGCGGCAAAAAACATGGAGCCATTTTCCGACAGATTTCATGGACGATTTTTCGACAGAAAAACGTATTGTGAGACCCTTATACAGAAAAAGTTAATAAATCCTGTTCTAAAATGTAGTAAATCACTCCATCCAACACGTTATCTAGTCAGATTTCCGAAATTGTAGTTTCTTCATTCCGAAGAAATGTTCGTTTTTTTTTCAAAATGTCCATCTGTTTGTCTGTGTTGTTCGTGAACAACACTAGCACAAAAACTAGACGTAGGTTTTTTTTAAACTAAATAAACCCCTGTCGATCTGGCCTCTCTGGAATATCAGCGATTTTGAAAAACATTAATTAATTTTGGGGGGATACTTTACACCAAGCTCCTGGGATATTTTCAAAATTTTCTCAAAAATGGCTCCAAGTTTTTTCTTTAAATTTCTTTCTAGAATAGAGTAAAATACACTTGTAAAGGTGGCATAGGTCCTATTTTCACTTTTAACTTGAATTTTGAAAATTGCAAATGTTCGATTTTTTTCGGCGTCTTCCTACAACTTCAAAATTGAGATTTTTCCTTCAAGCTGATATTACCGTAGAGCTGTACAACACAGGTGCAAAGGAATTATCTGAATTTGTAGGCAAATTACACTACTCTTTAAATAGGTCTTGACATAAAAAGTACATATCTGTATTAAAATAATTATAATTTTAACTCCACCAACTTTACAGTTTAAAAAATCGTTTTATATACGGCATGAATGATTTTAGATTAACTTAATGGAATAACTTCTTTACTATTGTATTCCAAAATCATAGTGAAAATGGATTGTCACAAAGTACTATTTGATCCCACCTGGATGCGAATCCAGGATTTTCCGTTTTCCAAACAGCTCTGTTAACTGAGAAATTGAATGAAACATAGCATGATGACAATTTAGTTGTATGGAAAATATAGATTATCTACATATTTACTTTTGCAATAATCCATGTTCAATAGTTTAAAAAATGACGATTTTATCTGACCTTACATAATCTAAATTATTAATCAAACAAGTACATTTGGCATTTGGATGCCAACGGTGACATATATGGCATTCTATGAAGTCTAATTAAATAGTGGGTTTTATCTCTGTAATTATTGAATTACATAAGACAATCCATTATTATGGCAACGCCATTATGATTTATTACAAATCTACACGAAATGCTTGCATAGATTGTAAATAATAGCGAGATTTTAATATAATTTGGAAATTGAGTTGGAAGAAATTAAAACATTAAAACGTTGCCAACGTTTCCAAATACTTTTTCCCATCATTAAGGCTGGTGATAAACAAAGAACAACAAAAAATAAATAAACATATGACACAAATAATAGCTCTATTGAAAAAGCATAAAGTACTTGTATTTAATGCTCAAGAAACTATATAAACCTTAATGAAAAGACAAAAAAACTTATAACTTGACATAGACATGAATAGCAAACCTCCAAAATAACTACACATGGAGTATCTACTGAATCCATCTCGCACAAGAGTCCACCTTAGAATGAGGATCATAGCAAACAAATACGAAATACTGCTGCATGAAGTTATACAATCGCGAGTCACTCAAAAACATGTGCATCCGTCAATAATGGTTTGGTTGAGCAAAAAAATAACAAGAAAATTAACTGAACATGGGAAAATAAAACAAGGAAGAACCAATTCTTTAAAAAAAATCAACTATAATTAAATATAATAACATAATAAAAAAAATGTATGTGGAAAGACAAAAAATTTTTATCGGATGAGCATCAATGAAAATGACCAATTGAGATATCGGATGACAATCGTTCATCCGATTGATTGTCAACTTATTACTTGCCCCTGCGCTATGAATACAGGCATCGTACAATGAGAATGAGCATGTCTGTCGCACACAGATGCAAATTGGGGGCATTGTTCATGATTTTATGCGTTTGTGCTGACTCAAGCACCCCTAAACAGAAGCTCTACGCAACCCGCCGCACTCTCCAGTATTATGCCAGGCTTCACTGCATATTCTGCCCATGCGATTCTGAAATATCGGTCGGAATCATTACTCGAACGTTATCGCTGACAAATAAATCCAATTTCTCGAAGATAGTGTCATAGCGGATTTATGCCCAAACTTGAGGGAGAAGCTTTCAATAATAAGCTACTTGACAACAATGTCCCAGGACTGAACAAACCCATACTCACGAGAAAGTCTTTCATCTATTAAAAATTTTGCAAAGTGTAACGTAAATCGTGATTATCAGTCACGTGCCCAGTAGTTTGTGAAGTGCAGTGCATTGCAATAGCGAAGCATTGCTGAGTCCACTAGGGTAATATGAAATTGTGTATGAACTTCCGTTTAAATATTTACTGTTGATTTTTTTAATGAACAGAGCATTCAGGAAATTCTGTGGAATAACTAATTGTTTTGACAATGTGGTAATGAAACAAAACAAATAATTATTACCATAAAAGTGATAATTTATAGATGCATAAACATAATTTATAAAGTAAATACAAACAGTGTCAATATAGCAGTGTAACCAATTTAGTAAAAACACATACCCACTAATTTAAATTATCATAACAAACAGCCAAAAAATAACAAAAAATAATAATTAAACCATATATTCATCTTAGGTATCGGTCATATCATTCACATAGATCTAAAATTGAATTTTGGACAACAAACTTGGACAACGCATACGAATTTAAAAATCCAAAGAGAAAATTCCGAGAGACAAATTCAAACGTGCAGAGCATCAATGTAAACGTGATCAACATATAAAGGCCCCAGGAGTAAAACTATAACCCTCAAAGTCATAGTTTTTTGTGATACTAAACGTTTCGTATGCTTCCATCTTCTATCCATGCGTTGTGATTCTCAAATAGTCCAAGTTGTGGCTTCGGCTGTTGTCATTGTCCTCCGGCTGTTATCATTATGTACCCCATTTAAACCCCTTGCAGCAAAAATGTTCTCTTTCTTATATCTGTCAAACGTTTTCACGAGGGTTACCACGTTTTACACCCGAATCCTTCACATGCGTTCCAATAAATTTGATTGGTATACTAACACATACAAAATTTTCTAATCCAAATACGTAATTCTCCATTAGAAATTCATATTGGTGTAGATAAAGATTATTACTATAAACGAGATAGAAATACGCCCTGAGGACAAAAAATGTATTTTCTGTTTCACTATTAAGGACTCTTTTAATAGGCCTACTATGTAAAATATTCATACATAAAGGAAGCCGAAAGTCACAATACGCATTTTAAGCTGAAAAAGTCACCAATATACTTGGGTATAACCGTAGGCCGGATCCTAAGTTATAAAGCGGACTGGAAAATTAGTCTGCCGAAGTTCGCACTAGAAACAATATTTTGCTGAAGTTGTGCAGTTCATCGTGAGCAGCAGCTTCTACAGTATGTCATTCCTCCGCTCAGAACTTTTGCAGTGGAATGTGGTTGAACAATCGCCGTTTCCGTCTGGATGATTCCCAAATAAGTGATACTACGCCCACTAAAACTAACGGAAGCCTATTAGGTCGACTCAGACTTACTGTTTTCCCTCTTTTAGTCACATCCCTCCTCCTAACCTAACAGAGAGCCCTACTGGAAGAATTCTCGAAGATTTCTCGTAATACTAAGCTTCTTATACATAATTACATCCTAAGCTCAGTAGACTTCAAACAGCAGAGCAATTTTCAAATTCGAGTGGAATAGGAGATATACTGGACCATCAACATTCTGGCAACAATCCATGATTTTCACAAGCAAAAGTCTTCAGGATTTGATATCCCTGGCCTACATGAAAGATGGCAAACCGTACACGAACTGGACGTGAAAAATGTGCGACTTTCTTCTCTAAAGGGGGCGTGGCGGAGAGGTGGGACGAACAACTAATCAGGGCGGATCCGTCGGATTTCATACATCTCACACCGACTGCGAGAGAATGGATTTTGAATCTAGATATATCTCTTTAATGATTCTGAGGAGTGATTATTTTATTGTATTGGTTCACCTCATAAGATTGTATCATTTGTATTTTAAGACATGATACACATTGCTTTAGTCACACTATTTATACATCCGTACGGTGCACTCTTTACCATTTTACTTCTCTTATAGAATCTCCTTCAATCGCAGAAAATGCACAAATGAGAATGAAATCGACTGCGTGTCCACATGGTTACCCCCAACATTTATTTATTTATTTTTATTTTACTTCAAAAAAGCAGTTAAAAACTGCGTATGACGTGCTATGGGGAGAAGTGAATCGTGTGCACATTTTCAAAATTCTGTGATCTCTACACTAAGTCATATACTACTTAAATTTTGGGGAAAAAGCTCCCATGTAATAAAATCTATTTTCAAGGATAAAAAGGCAATAAATTATGGCTCTTATCCATGTTGTCCTTCGGAATAATACTTCCTGTCGCGACAACATGGAAACGATAATTTGAAAAATTGTATTTCCCACTGAATTCTAGAAGACGTGCACAGAAAATGAAGTTACATTTATGTCCAGAAGCAAAACAAGGGACCATCTCAGCATTTGCTCAATGGATCAGGGAAACTGGACGAAAAACCTGATCGATATGGGGTCATTGACCCGGAGGCTGCAATGACTGCAACATGACTGCCAGGAAACGTCTCAATTTAAAACGCTTCACTAGCGCTACGCATGCGTCTAGTACACTATCACAATATCTTTGGCCCGAAACACTATGTAGATCAAAGTAAAATATTTTTGAAGAATCAATTTTTGTAGAATATTTTAAGTAGGGGCACCAACCACTTGTATTAATGATGTTATGAAATGTTAAGAGTGTACCTGAAATATACTTTTTTATTCTTTCTAGAGAAGTGGTCTTGGAAGTAACTGGATTCGGCCCATTCGACAGTTGGGCTACGGGCATCGCCAACAAGTTCATGATGTTCTACGAGCAAGTGCTTATCAAAAAGTTCGAGAATATTCTCCGCCAAGAGGCCAATCTCGCCGTTGGCAGCGTGAATCCCACTGAACTCGTCGGTTGGGGAGTTCTGAGCCCTCCTGATGAACAATGGGACTAGTGCACAATTTGCAGGCTTCTTTCCTAGGCACATCCCGTCGATACTCAGTACGTCCTAGGCCTCTATTGTATTTTTATACTGAAACTTCACGCATCTGTTCAATCTTGCATAAGATTTTACTTATAGAAAAGAATTGTAAAAATTGAACTTTATGCAATAAACACAATTAAGTCATAAAATGTTTAATTAACAATCTGCACTTGAAATTAGGTCCCTAATGGTTGAACAATTATTCATTTGCACAGAAAGAAAATGTAAAATACTAAAAAATTTTAACATCCATGACATACATTTTCGTTTTTCACCTTTGTATTTAGTCAATTGAAAAATGTGCTGGATTACAATTCCGCAAATATTACTTATATTTAAGAACGTAAAAGTTTAATCTACAAAAGAGTTTTTGTTTAAGAAATAGTTGCTGCATGCTAGTTCCATGTTTAAGTTATATTCAGATGATCCTAAAAGTCGAACGGTTTCAATCGACCAGTTTTTAAAGATAAAGTCGCAGAGGCGTTTTCTTTTTCTGCTTGAGTTCCAAAGAGATTGAAGATTGCACGAATCACCTCTCTGCTCTCAGACCAAAACTAGTGGTGCTACAAAGAGCACGTTCTTTCTCCCACTGTCACGGATACGTCTTCTACTATTATTACTTCCAACAAACGTCCTTCCAACCACCAAATATTTGTCGCAACTGGCATTCGCACTCACTTACTTAGCAAGCTATGAGTATATCCAGTACATAAAACGGCTCAGCGCTAATAATAATATTCCCGGCGCTTTAAAAATAAAGTTGAATAGGTGCAACTAATAATTTAGAAAAAATGCATGCACATAGGATAGGGCAGCACCACTCTGAAATGCTATTACCCCAAACAGAATTCAGAGTAGAACTTGGCTTAGCCGTTTCTTTGGTTACCTCACTGGAGGACCCGCAACTGGGCCTATGAAGAGCCCTGAGCCACAAAATGTTTGTGATAAGTGGTTGGCGCACCCTGAATATTAATACTCATAGATCAGGTGTGGTTCCACTACCCAGATTTTAAGTTACAGTGATTGTAGATGTGTTCAAATTAATAGACTTGCAACAAAAAATTAGCAGTTCTGATTTTGTTAAATAATAGCAAACTCCTAAAGCACAATCATTTTAAACATTTACCCTAGAAGTACAAGAATGGGTTAATTGACCTCTTCATTGCCGACATTCCTAGCCACGAAATGTCGTTATTTTTTAATTTAGTATTTTACCGTTGCGAGTCTTATTTATTTTGAATTATTAGTACTATATACTATATTTTACTCAAATTTGTAATTTTTTCGTCTTTTGATTTTTGTGGAACAATCTTCATACTGTGACCGTCCGTTTTCTTAGACTTCGAAAACGTGTCACATCCGACCTAAGAGAGCGAGGGAAAGGAGTATTTTGAACGCGCGCCAACGCGGATGAATATTAGGAATGCTAACTAGAAATTAGAACAAGAGAGACCGCCACCATAGACCGAGGGCGAGACCGATAGTCAGATGAAAGAAAAAGTCTTTCTGAGGTTAGCAGCTGAACTGGGCGGACGTATTGAAAACGGCACGCCAGGAATTGATATTGAGGGACTTCAGATTTGCAACTTTTAGGAAAACTCTTCAGGAAGATAAGAAGAGTTTTTTTTCTTTTTTCTTATATATATATATATATATATATATATATATATATATATACTCTTAAAGTTGGTACTCGTATAAAAGGGGGTGATCTCTGGATCCATGTTAACTCTGAATATCCAGTTGGTCATTAATCGTAATTGGAAATTAAGTAAAATTCATATGAGAGTACGCAAGAATATAAAACTTGAACGAGAAGAAGAACGCGTTTCTGGTGGGCAACTGCGTTCTCAACCCGAGGCTCCGACACTTCAAGGCCGAAACAGCTCTGTGGAAAGGGGTAGAAGAAAGCACAGCTGACTGCTCGACGCGGCCGAGAAGAGAATACAGCAAGGTCGTACTAAATAAACTGTTTTTGTAGGGATAGGGTAATTCATTTTAATCAGAAAGCTTATTCAGTATCCGTCACATAGAAAGAAAGGAGGGTAACATATTTACCATGCTTAAAAGATAAGAAAAGTAAAAGTACATTTGTTTCCGACTTCTAATACGTGAGAACAGAATCAATCTTTTCTTTTAAAAAAGGATTTGAAGATCTGATATTGTAATTTAGTGATTAAGAGCCTGTGTAAGAGACGAATTATAATAGTAATCATTCTCTGGATTTTAGAGAGAGAGAGAGAGAGAGAGAGAGAGAGAGAGAGAGAGAGAGAGAGAGTTTAATTTTTTTGTGAAAGTAATGTTAAGTCAGAAGTACTAGTTTCGATTTTCAATGTGTTTTTTCTTTCATTTTTGTATAAAGTAATACTTTAACGATTCTTCGAATTTCTGAAAGTGTGTGTGTGTTAAAAAATTGGGTTGTAAAGAAGAGTAGGAAATTGTGTATCGAGTTATTAGTGTGTGTGGGTTTTTTCTTACAGACAGTCAAGAGTATTCTGTATTTGATTTTTTCTGTGTGCCATTTTATGTATCTGTCATAGCAGCAAATATTTCTAGAATATATTCTAAATTAAGTGAAAAGTGATTCTCACTCGAGTTGTGTGTAATTTTTGCATCCAATCCAAAAACGATCTTCACGACCCCTTATTTTTTTTATTTATTGTGTCCACACTGAGACGTCTCACGGAGCTAGTCGACCATCTGGTGAAATGTGTTCGCCACCCCCAAAGACGTCTCAGGTTGGGTGCTGGCCTTACGGCTTGTACCGGACGGAACTGTGGCTCGCAATACCTACTTAGATACCGGTCAATTGACCGTTTGCTTACTTGCGTGGTTTCAAGTGGCGAACTGCAATATACAGGTGAGTAACGTAACAGTTTTCGCATAGTACGTCAGTAACGTACAGTTTTCACGACAGTGCATGGGGGAATGGGGTTAATTGATGTATTATTTGTTTCGATTTTATCACTTGTGTTTTAAGAGATATTGAGGCAGCTTCCTTTTGTCAAATGGGGCTATACTTTTTTAGTCTATCAAGACGAGCGTAAAAAGACGAATCCAGTGATATACATATTGTCATATGTTAGATTTTGCCACTAGGGTTTAACGTGTATTTTAAATGTAGCAGTCCACCAACAACCAAGGTCGCGCTGTGCTCTCCCTACTAGCACGTGTTCTGAACGTTACAATATCCGTTAAATAGTCGCAAAAATGTAAATTACTCAACATAATGCTTATCTAACATATGACAATATGCATATCATTGGATTCATCTTTTTACGCTCGTCAGACAAAGTAAAATATAAGTACAGTTACATTTGAAAAAAGTTACCTCAATATCTCGAAAAATACAAATAATAAAATAGAAATGAATACATGTATTAATTGGCTCCATTCCATCATGCACTTTCGTGAAAACCGCATTACAATAACTGCAACCGTTCAAAAACTGTAGGAAGTGCTAAAGTTGCGCGACTCATCCTGTATATTATACTCTGGATTTTTAAATAGGCATTTGCTGGATATTCATATTGTATTACTGTTGAGTTACTTCCTATTGTACAGACTAACAATAGGAAGTAACTCAGCAATAGGGACGAGCAACAATGTACTAATGAATGGATAATGTACCTTGAGTGTTTTGTGCTTTCTGTGTGCTTTCGTGCATTACCATACTTGTGTAAAGTTTTCGGTATAGTAGAACTAGCGACACTTGTTGCAACTCAGATTGCAAGTCGAAACCTGCACTCCACTGGGCGATGGAAGTTGTCCAGGAGCGTGCGGTGAATATAATGTACACCCCAACTGCTAGCAACTAACCAGCTGCCCCCTCCCCTCCCCTAGCTTATACAAAGTAGTTGTGCAACAGGGGATTCTTTACCATAACCGTGAAACACAAAATGTTTAGAAAATAAACAATTCCAACATACAATTTATCACTTCCACGCAAGATGTATTTTTATAAAAGAAAAAGTAAATAGTAACTTACAGAACAGGAAAATGAAATTTGCTTCCTGCAAACGCTGTGGTAATCAATGGAAACTAAACTCATTCTTCTTTCATGACGAGCAAAATACTGCATAGTTTTTTAGAAAAATGAATGTGTGTGTCATATGTCCCCAAGGAGTGATGATTCAATAGGCTGAAATAGATAATACATTTTCTCAAGTTTTGTTTCAACATTAGGTATTTATTATTTTCACTACATCACGCACAGTCCTGCCATGCACACTGACTCCCTGGTCTGCTATTCGAAAATTCGGGCAATCTAGTGTTCTGACCACGTGAGTCAGAACACCCTTTCTCACAATAATAAAATATCCAGGGGACATTCTGGTTCACTCTCATTACAGCAAGAGAGAAATATGTGCCCCATAATTATTATATAAGTTATAAACTTCTCGTCAAACGCTACGGTAATTTATACTGACAAAACATATCATTTAAAATAATGATGGATTGTGGTGGTTCTGGCTTACGAGTAAATGTGAGATGCCTTGTTTGTTCTCATCTGCTCTCTGGTGAGGAGTAGGAGTACTGCAAACACGGAGGCAGACGGAGCCTCTCCTTGAAGTAATGGAGGGGGAGTAACATCATCTATCCCCAGTATGCTGGGTTCAGTTACATTTATCTGCTACGGTTTCCCTCTGATAGCCGCCTACCGCTGGCCCAGTGAATAAGATGCACGCACAGCTCCGATCCCCAGCGAAGATTTCACAGCTGGGGATGATCAATGGACCGGCGCAAAGATCGAAGTAGAATATACAGTGGGAGCAATATTTTTGATCAAGTGACATACGGTTCATCATAATTTTAATTCTCAATATTCATTAAATCCCCATCTCGTTTACCCCATAACTTGTTTTGTGCTGGGGTTGAATGCACGCCAGTGCGTTTGTTATATCGGTGTTGCACTATTTTAGAAGCAGTGGCCAGTGGCGATTCCGCAACATAATGTTTTACAGGCCCGAACTTGGAGGTACTGAAATTGAACATTTATTGAGAGATATACTTCCATCTCAGTCTGAAAAAAGACATTTAGATGCCGCTTCCAAACAGGTTTTCCAAATTGTGAATTTATGGTATCGATTTGAAGAAAGATGTCTAAATTAAAGCAAAACCATCATGAGAACTGTTACTACTACTTGTTTTAAAAACATAACTTTAACCTAACCTTTTCTAAATCATCACTAATTTCATTTGTATATATATACTATCTGATATTGTAGTGCCTCCAAGTTTTAATATTTTGTACAATAATAAACACTGAGATTCAATTCCTTATCCATCACAACTGAATTGATAATTTTAGAGACAGAATTACAATCAATGTGTTGAAAAACAATACTGTCTTCCTTATTACCAATCTACCAATAATCGTCCAAAATAAGCAACTCCAGTTTGCTTCTTAGTTCATCAAAAGGATTGAAATATATTTCATTTAATCTCGCTATGTTTGTTTTGCATTTTTTCAATAGCAGCAAGCTGATACTGTTTTCTAAACTCAATTTCCTTTTCTGAAGACTTTCTCTGTACGAAGTGGTTGGGCGATTAAAGTAAGCAGGACAATTAGGCAACAAAGAAGGTATAGCTTCACGAGAATGTCGGGTTGGTTTAAAGGAAGACTGATTTTTAGTCCATTATCACAATAGAACACTGATTTTTTCTCAATTTCCCACGTTCGCAAATGCAATTCACAAAGCTGAAAGTAAACACTGAACTTAGCAACTTACACATTTCACTTTTTACCATAATTCCCTCACCTAGGGACACTGCCCTTATTGGCCGTCATTCTCACTATTTCATCTACATAACTACCACTCGAAAGCTGGGCGTGCTATTCAATGCAAACAACAGGATTGACTCAACTAGAAAAAGGCGGCCTTCTCTAGCCGCCGTATTGGCTGAAAAACTGCACTGCGCAGTCCTTGTTTGTTTAGGTGGTGGTGAACAAACCTGTCTGTGCCTGGGTGTTGCTGTGAGGGTGAAGGTAGTGGCAGCGTCCTCAGTGCATCCCAGGACCCGCTGATGGGAACGGAGGGAGGGGGCGAGGTGTCGCCACACTCAACCGCACGGGACTGCTTGGCGCGGAGGCAGGTTGATTGATTTTTTCGGGTTTCCGGGCGCGTCAACTGCTTTGGTCATCAGTCCCGTTAGTGTAGTGCATGTTTTCTTCTCGGGAGATGGCGAAGGTCTTCCCCCGCTGGATGGCGAGATCCGGCGCCGACCTACCGTCGGCTAGTGGGGTTTCCCCCTAACCGGGACTCTACCACCAGCGGGCACCGCCCAGCCGGGACAAGCTCTAAGCTCCGCCGGTGCCCGGAATAATGTAGTGCATGTTAGTGTAAGTGTGTGTAAGGGGAGAGGATAGGACAAGGGAGGGGAAGGAAAGATCGCGCGCGGTCCGTGGCCCGTTTGGCAGGGTACTGCTCCGGCATTCGCCTGGTGTTGATCGGAGAAACGACGGAAAACTACCGATCAGAGCAGCCGGCCGCTAGAATTTTTCTTCAGACAGCGACTGAATGCGGAGACATCGATCGGGGAGCGGGTCCTCGCCCGGCGCTACATCAAGCCACTCGGCCTCCGCGAAGCCATCCGCCCAGAAGTCGTCCTCATCATCGTCCAGCCCGGGATCGGGGGCTGCTGGGTCGCTGTCCGCTCCGCCGCTGTCGTGGGCCGGACGGAACCCGCCAGATACGAATCCTTTCCGGCGACCGCCGACCTGGGAGGTCCTCGGGCGAGTTGGGGGGAGCCACCCGACCTTCAGGCGGCGCGAGAAGACCCGAACGCAGAACCAGGAGGAACGCGCCACTCTGCTCTTTCAGACCACCCGAAATGCTCCTACACGCGCGCCTTCGCCGGTGCAACTTTCTTTGCATACGCAGCCGCCTGGCAAAGTCCATATGCGCAATTTAGCGCAGCTAGACATCTATCCAACCAAAAAAAGATGAAGTCTTTTTTTGAACATTTGGATTGATTTGATTTGATTTTTTCGTGTTTCCGGGCACGTCAACTGCTTTGGTCATAGGTACCGTTAGTGTAGGGCATGTTTTTTCTAGGGATATGCGCGGTGATCTTTCGCCGCTAGATGGCAAGATCCGGCGCCGACCTACCGTCGGCTACTAGGGTTTCCCCAAACCAGGACTCTCCCACCAGCGGGGCACCGCCCCAGCGCAAGCTCTAAGCTCCCGACCGGTCTCCCGGGATATGTGGTAGTGTAGTGCATGTTAGTGTGTGTGTGTGTAAGGGAGAGGATAGGACAAGGAAGAGGAAAGATCGCGCGCGGTCCGTGGCCCGTTTAGTAGGGTACTGCTCCGGCATTCACCTGGTGTTGATCGGAGAAACCACGGAAAACTACCGACCAGAGCAGCCGGACGCTAGAATTCTTCTCCAGACAGCGACTGAATTCGACATAGCTGTAAAGCTAGTGTCGAAAATCCTGCCGCCATCAGGACTCGAACATAGGACCTCCCGGTCAGAGGCGCTGCGGTGACATCAGTTGATGCACTGAGCTACCACTCCCGGTTTGAAAATTTGGAAAATATCCCTTGGACTTCATGTAAAGTTCCCTGCAAAATTAAAAAATCCGTTTCAAATTCAAGGGGTCGCGACATCAGCCACATTGGTAGGGGAATATCTCATGTGGAGAAAAATCGCCTGAACGGTTTAGCCGCTAGCATTGTTCACAGACAGACAAGACGTTTTGCCGTCAATCGATTTATCGCTATCAAGGACCCACAAAACATGGATTATGGCTAAATCACGGGTTAGAGTTTTTTCTAAATATAGCAACTGGATTTATCCACTTTTTCGTTACCAGGGCCATATAATAAGAGATTTTCTGTCAAAAATTCGCCGTTTTTTTCGTGCAGCATTACATCACTTTTTTCTCTACTCCGTAACGAGAAAGTAATCATGTTCTAGAGGTAGCCCTGGCGTATCCCAGCAGACTACGGCGACAGAGGCCGTCGGGCCATCCGACGTCAGGACGCGTTCTCTGGTCGTAGCCTGCATCTGCCACGATACACAGAACAACCGCCGAGGGGCGAACAGAGCGCTGAGCGCCAGAGAGATCAGAGAACAGCTTCCGAAGGACCTCCCCACATCCCCGGGTCCTGCTGTTGCAATGAATAATTCATTGTAAAACTGTCGATGCCGGCAGTGATTTCAGGAATATTGGGGTTTCCCCCAATGCACTAATCATTGGATCCCCTCGTCAAACATTGAGTCGTTCGTCATTGACATTCTCAGTTTTAATTATTCCTTCAATGGACATGTTAAACTCGATTATTCCATTTGTATAGTTATATGTAATTTGTATGTTGACAGTTTACACAATCCTTTACCAAACAATTGTACTCAACCTTTATTAAATAAACTACGGGTTATCAGTTTTCGTACCCGAGGTAATCTCGGACCCCAATGACCTAGGTTACTCACAAGTCTATACACAAAACAAATTTTGTAAAGATTTAAAATGTTCCGGTTTGGGGCGCAAAATATGTAAATACATTTTGTTGAAAAATGTTGATCATAAATAAAATTATTTTCGTGCAATGGACATATCATAACAACATTTTTGTAAGAGAGAGAACTAGAAAAGGGCCTAATCATAAACAAAAGCAAGAACTTTTCAAGCCTGTAACTCTGAAACGATTAATTTTACAAAATCCTAAAGGAACTCTTTTGCAGAAAATTGTTTACTTTAATTTTGTATAGAGCAAAATTTTAGGTAGGATTCACAGTTATGGAAATGTATGCAAAAAAACCTCGAAAAAGTACTTTCACCCCTCCCCCAACCACCGGCTCACCACCCACACTTCAAGATTTTTAATGTGTTATGCAGTAGGTACCAACAAACATCAGATCATCAACACTATTATCAGATTCGTAGAAGTTTATGCCGAGTGAATTGAACGTCAAAATATCTTGAAAAGGAATAGGTTATAACACTTGAGTTCTACTTAAAGTTTTCACTTGAAATTTGGACGACCCCAAGGTACTTATGTACCCTCTTACAACAATAAAAGGTGGCATTTTGGTGGTGCATTGTTATATTGCAAGAACACATTATTAATAAAAATTTATCGTAATTATTACTCAAAACATATTCGTACGGCTTGGTACAAAATTTCTTAAATAAGAAAATTGTTTAAATCTCATTAGTTTCTATTCATAGTAATTAAAAGTTATAACTTGAATTATCTCAGAATCAATTTTCTGGACTAGTATTGTTTTTCCATTCAAAAAATGTTTCCATTCACCCATTCAATCCAACTGATAACACCCCAACAAATACTAAGACAATATCAAGCTTACCGTCCATGCAGACTGGAGATGTGTACGTCCATATATTTCGTAAATCATAATGTTATAACCACATATCTAACAACTTGAAGAAATACAGGATAATCAAGATTCCATGGCCTTAAGCAATGTCTGTCTAGGGGATGCTACCTGGATCCTACTCCCGCGACTGCGTAGGGAAGAGTGCAGTATTACGAGTCTTTCGTCAAGGAGAGTGTATATGTACAGAACAAACAAAACGAGAACTGACATGTTGAAAGTTTGTCAGTGTGCACGATACTAACACGTCAGGACAATATATATAACAATATTATAAATGCTACGGAGCTTGTCCTTATCTGTTTGTCAATTGATAGAGTTTTCATGACTTTTAATACGTAACATCTCTGAGATACCTATTTTATGGTTGTTATTTTCTGTATCTAATATCCGTAACCCATCCTAACCAAAACAGAGATTATTATTCCAACATATGATTAGTGATTACTGTACTGTGGGTATCATTGTTCTTGAAATTCTATTTATGTTCCCTGATTCGTTTAAGTTCCTTTTTGTTGTAGGCCCTACCTATGTTAACATTTTTCACAACCTGTAACAGCACATTGTATTTCATAAATTAGTTTGTTTTAGTTTACAAGGTACATGGTCTTTATTATTTTTATTGAATTTGGAAGTTTATTTATTTATTTATTTATTTATTTATTTATTTTACGTCAAAAAAACAGTTAAAAACTGCGTATGACGTGAAAACTGGTGAGAAGGGGTAAACATAAATGAATCTCTTGCAAATGAATATCTAAATTTTGATGACAATCTTTATAATATGGAAAAATTTGTGTAAATACCAGTGTTATTCTTGTTGGGAGTTTTGTTAAGTTTTTTATAAGTAAATGTATTCTTTATATACTTATTGATAAAAATCTTTAGAGTAGTAATTAGCTGCGAGAATTTTTTAATAATTTTGAGGTTATCTTTATGAAAACATGTGTCAGCCCAATTACTTTATCAACCAGATTAAAGATCATGCGATTTTTTGTTGTATGAAATGTACTGAGTAATAATTCAGTACTCTTCCTAAGTAGGTATTCTAAACCAATTTATAATTACTTAGTACCATTTCAGCAAAAATAGGTGAAAGACACTCTCCCATAAGACAATCTTCTGTTTTATTTAACATTATTGAACACAAAATAGGTGGAATGTAATAGCAGCTGTACATTGCAATTTCTTTGAACAGTATTTTGAAATGGGGTGCTATTAGTCTCCATTCTTCTTGATACTATTAATAACTAGTAGATCTTTAGGTATATTGGTGAAAAGTGAAACAACATCCAATAAAATTAGCTTGTGATCCAGTAACTGTTATGTTTTTAATTTCGTTTGTTGTTTTCGGAATTAGCAACTAAGAAATTATCTTTTTCTAATGAAGCTTGAGGAAGTTTAATGTAAAATTAGCAATATCTCTTAAAAGAGTACCCAAGTAAAGAATGGGACGTATTAGATTCCCATAAAATTTAGTATACCGCCAAATGTTGAAGAAAAATCTGTAATGAATAATTGCAGTGTAATAACTGTAATGAATAAATGCCTTGTGGCTTAAATTTTTGTACCGATCCTGATATTATACGCGCACTTTTTTTTTTTTTTTGTAGCCCCGACAGACCTTCTCCCACTTTTTTACTAACATTAGTAGAATTCAGAATAAATGGTAGCAACAAGCTTTGTTGACAAATTCTGATAACCATAAATGTTTGCTCTCGGTAATAGAAACTATTTTGCATCTAAAAACGAGCTACAGATTTCATATAGTAATCCTGTCCTCAAAATAGTCAAACCTCCATTCCTCTTGCATCTAGCGAAATGAGGGCTGAAGAAAACGTGCGGGGATAATACAATTCACTCATTTTATTGGCTCTTTGGCGGAGCAATTGTTCTCGTGCTTGCCGGCGTAGTGCCCAAGCCCTTTCTTTTCAATTGACAAAGAGATAAGCGATGCCAGATCTGACAAGTTACTCTCCACAGTCGCTTTCTATGCGCTCTCGTATCGCTATCTCTACTCAGCGACGAATTGGGGGGAGAGGGGAATTCAAAATGCTTTGGTCGAATGTATCATATTACAATTATGTAGAATGATGCAGGCTAAACTCAGCTCATATTGCAATACGATTTTATTCGTTTTAATGATTATCCGAAATGTTTTTGCTCGAAAGTTTTGTGAGAAGTTAAAATTAAGTGACTGAAAAATGAGTGGGGATTTACCTCATGCCCCCTGGATCTGCGTGCGTGTCCGCGTAAGGCATATATACCTCCCACGCACGTGGTTCTGGCTTTGATTTCCACTGGGCACTTAAGTTCGTTTCCAGCACATTGCAACAAGCACTATTGCTTCCACACGTTTCACATAAATGAAATTATTTTATTTCTAAAACCTCACTACCCTGGTATATTTGGCAATAATGAAAGATTTTCGACACACATTCGTATTAATAAGAACATTCGCAAACCGCTGGCTAGCTGTAGCCACACTGGCTTCCGCGAGACACTAAGGGACTTCCATCCAGAACGGATACCTTTACACAAAGAACTCATCAAATGTACGTTTTGAATCAACAAACCTAGCATCAAATGAAAAAAAAAACTTGAAATATCATAAACAGTGCATTGAATATCGTCAATAATTGACTGAACAATTCAATATCAAGCGAAATTCATAAAAATACGTTGCAGTGAGTAAAAATATGGATATTCCCCTGAGACCGTCGCGCGCAGCGCGACAGCGCTACTAGACTGGTTGCGCCACCAAAATGCCGTATGTTCCCCGAGTTAAATCGAAGTGCCAAAGAGTAAACAGTAAATCGAGTAAGACTGCTAAGAGCGTGGTGCAATTCCTGGCAAGGGACCAAACACCGGAGAGAGCGCCAGTTTGACGCCCTTTGGTTTCAGAATGATTTCATATACATCGATATTGATGTAATATCTTGAAAATTGAATGTCATTAAAAGGAAAATGTATATTCCTAAGATATTACGAGACCTCTTTCATTTTCTGGAGGTTGTGCAACCGTGCAACCTAAGCACGAGCCGCCACTGGTTAGAAGTATGGTAGGACTAGATGCTTGAGAAAATCCAATGCTCCAATGGAAGAGTAAAATTAATTGTTTTGTAGGTGAGGTACGTCGCACGACAGCAGAATAGCAAGCGGAAACAGAATGTTTGCCAGGAGTAGGTTGGCAACATTATCAAATTAGAAGCTACGGTAGTAAATAACAAGCAAGCAATTTCCATGCTGAAACAGCAGACTACGTGACAGATTACCAAAATAAAGGAGAGGTACATAAACATAGTAATAAAGTAGAACAACTACAAGGGAAGTGGCAAGATAAATCAGGCGCGACGGAAATTGCGATTCTGCTACGAGAGTTAGAAGAAATAATGCGAGAACATTGAACTAAATTATAGACCTATTACTAGCCGGCAAATTTCCGTAGAACTTCCTTTTAAAGGAAATGCCGTAGACCGTTCTGAAGGCTGCTGATTACTTTTCGCCATGAATACATTTCGAATACGACGTATCAAATTAGTATATACCTATTATAGGACTAAGCTGTGATATATTGAAAAATATGACGAATCAATTTAAAGCAATTGTATTGTAATTATGAACAATGTAACTTTAAAATCACTTTTATTACAAAATTATAAGGTGGTGGTGTCATAAAAGAATTTTCTGAGTATGTGACTCAGAAATGACAGTTTTGAAAACGATCATTGTGATAAATAGACTCTTACCTTTGTCGATTCAAAGCATCAAAAACATCATTGACATCTCAAATGTTGATGAATTTCTCAATATAAAACTGGAAAAATATGATGAATCTGTACATGCTGTGGAGAAGAATAAATTAAATACGAATTCTATGAGAGGAAAATAAGAAGAGAATTCTAGTGAGGAAAATAAGGGTATGCATCCCAAGTATCTCCCCAGTGGCATAGCTAGGGGAGTAAGGGGGGGCAATGCGCCCCGGGTAACACCAATTATAAAATTTTATAGTTTCAATTATATAATTTGAATGATTTATTTAAAAATTATATACATGCATGCACACACACAGACATTAATTTAATAGTTATACAATTAAACCATATATACTCAGAAAGCAAAGAAAAATAATGTAAAGTAAAACATGAAACTATAAGCAGTGAGCCCCAATTCTTCAGTGGTCCAAGAGTCTTGATTTCAGCGATTACTTGATCTTATCATTAATCTTGATAAAATAATTTACAAATTATCTTGAATATCATGCAAATATACTTGTATATTTATTAAATAATGTATCAACTATTCAGATATAGATATTTATATATATAAAATTTAGGGGCGGGTCACACCCTAGATTTGCCTCAGGTGACACAAATGTAAGCTACGCCACTGTGTCTCACCAGAAACTCTGCACTGTGTTTTAATACTTACTTCATACCAATTCAAAGAAATTATTTTCTTTGCATTGATTGGAAGTTAATAAATACATTACTATTAGCTTTTCATTATTTTGGGATGGGTTTCAAAATGCATTAATTGATTTCAAAATAATTCTTTGATTTTTAAAATTCTCTGTAAATTTAAATTTTCACCATTATATTTCTTATTCATGAAATGCAATAATAGGATAAAATATCTGTCTTGCTCCTATCGTCAAAAATTGTGTATGTGCCTTGTAATTGCATGGACTGTGGGGTTTCTTAATTTCATGATTCATTTCTATCATAAATTTTGAATGAAGATGTGTTACAGGGATTCTAATAAAAAGAATGATCATAATTTTAAAAAAGTATTTTATGGAATCAATCATCTGCATAACTTTACATTTAATACATTATATTTTTATAATTACATAGTAATTTGCAGTTTAGGGTTTGTGCTGTCATGCAGTAAATACATAGTAGGCTTAGGTGTGTACACTTTCAAGAAATTAAAACTCTTAAGATCACATTTCAACTCATTTCCATTGGGTCTGCACTGAACATCAATGTTAAGTACATCCTAACAGGCAAGTACGAGTAGAACAGGCTATTTATTAAACCAGTTAAACATACACTCATTGAATGCTGGTAGGGATTGTAAAATTATTGGAGGTAAACAAGGAGATTTTGTAGAATTAATATTAAGGAATTTTCAGTGAGTAATCCAGAATTCATTTGAAGGTCAGAAATGAAGATTGAATATCCCAGTCCAAAAATTGTATTAATGGCACTTATTCAATAGAAATTCTAGTACTGAGAGGTAGGTGTTGTGAAACAAGGAACGGAAACAGATCGTTAAGAACATTTGTGAAAACCAAAAACTAAAGGAATATGTGTGAATATCTAATTTACAAATAATAAACTAATAAAAGTAGAAATTGTAGTTATGTTCTACTTCATGCACTAGGACAAAGAAATTGAATGTTTCACCTGCAGTGGTAGAAGGTAATGTTAACTATTGTGAAATAATTTCCACAGATGACAGTTCAATGAAAATGAATAGTACTTCCGTCTTATGGCTAGTATTTTACAGCTCTTGCAGCTATCTCTCATATCCCAATCTCCACAACCCTCTATCATTCCAGTCTAAGACTTCTTTCTTCTCTGCATATCTTTAAAAACTTGATTCTGCCATTTCTCTCTGGGTCTACCTAATTGTCTTCTGTCTAATGGAAACCACTCACAAACCTTCCTGGGCCATCTCCCATGATCAAGCTTTTTCATGTGACCAAACCATTTCAGCCTTTGTTTCCCATCCATCTACATTTGATTTTTGAACCTGTATTTGCTTAATAATTTCTTCATTCTAATAAGTTTCATTTTACAAACTCCATAACTTCTTAAAAAATCCATTTGTCAATCATTAATTTTTCTCTTTCTTTTCCTTAATTCTCATGTTTCTGAGCCATAAGTATTATACTTTGTTTGAAAGAGACAAAAAGTATTTTCTTAGTAGACTTAAACATTTCTTTTTCCCAAAGTAGCAAGTTTAACTTTCTAATAGCTTGTTGTCCTTGTGTCAATTTTCAAAACAATATCTCTAGAATTTCCTTCTTTGCTTATAATTCCTCCAAGTATTTAAATTCAAGACATGCTTCTATCTAATCACCATTTATTGGTGTATGATTATTTCTTTTCTTCTCTTCCACTCTCATACAAGTTGTTTTGTCTTCAATCCTGCTTTTTTGTAGGTTTCAAATGCAAAACATTCCAATACAAACATATTTTCTTCAGTAAATGTGAATATTTTGTCACATGTGAAGTTCTGTAAATGTGAAATTAAAGTTATTTCAACGTAGTAATATTTCAGAAAATTGAAATATTTTTAGCCATGAATATTTTACCTTCATTATTGCATTTCACTGTCATATTCATCATCTTCCCCTGAATTATTCCCCAAATTTATTGTATTATCATTTACTTCTGAAACTTTTTCTACTCCTTCTTCCCACCAGCAGATCCAATGGGGGCCAAGGGGGTCATAGAGGTTCTCAAAAGCCCTAGTTTTCGTTTACCTTCCTTTATGTGGCAAAATTGATTTAAATATTTATGTTCAAATTAGGTAATTACTTAAACAACAATATTGTATAGTATTATACCTACAGTACATAAATAACATACAATAAAATAACTTTTTTTTAATAAGCTTTATTTTTTTGGTTGCATGAACTGCAAGGTCATTAGTAGACATCGGATGTTTAGGGAAATGCCTATTTTTTTCTAGAGAACTTATTTAAAGGCTGATAATATATGTCCACAAATCATGACAAACGAAGACATATGATGAAGTTTTATAATGCTTATTTTTGATTATTTAAGCATAAATGCCTATTTTTTGCATAAATACCTTTTTTAGGACTTTTTTACTTTTATTTATAATATTTATATACAATGCTAAGATATCAGAAAATCAGCGATGGTCCATTCATTACATGACCATTCATTACGAAACTTTCAATTCACGTCTTGAAATTTAATATTACGTGAGAATTCCTGAAAGTATACAAACTGATTTTTCTCCATTTTCCTATTTCGTAAATACCAGCCATGATCTGAGAACACGGACGATTGACAATACACCGAGGCAACCGAAATTTTAAGTGGAGATAAATATAAATTCCCAGAAGGTTTCAGTGTTGCTAGTGTTGGACTGCTAAAATATATGGCAGTCTCATCGTTCAGATATCCTTCTCTGCATTCAAACTGATTTTGTCTCCCAGTCGTCGCAAATTTGAAATTGTGATCCTTGAAAAGTTACTGATAATATGTAAATATTACTGGTTAATGGAAACTATTAAGAATAAAATGTAGAGTTATAATATGTAAATCTAGTTTTACATTAAAATATACGAACTGTCTTTATGCATTTAAGTTTACAAAATAATATAGACAAAATTACAATTTTTGCATTTTATTGTGTTTGTAACTTATAACATTGCCTTTTTTCTCCTTATTTTACTTTTTCAGTGCCTTTTTAGGTGCCTATAAGATGATTATTTAATGCCTAAACATCCAATGTCTAGTCATTAGCAACCATATATACAATTCTTTACAGTGCATTAAATAAATTTACATCTTTTAGATTTTAGAAAACATTATATACTTGAGATCTTTCAGTGAGTAATTTGGGGAGGCAATTTGCAAGTGAATGAATAATATACAAGTCTGAATACACTGGGCAATATATTAAAAAATTGGATAGTTTAAGGGATGTTACAAGATATACAAAGCGATGGAGATTCTTTCTTCAACAGAGTGAGTGGGTAAGACACCTGTGTTCTATGAGAAGTCTGGCGAGAGTTTGTTAACAAATATGTTTATCGTTTAACAAAAATGTTCCCCCCTTATTGATCTGCCCCTGCTTCTTCCAGTATTCTAAAATTATTTTTTCTGTGTGCTCCACATACTTATTTCCTTTTTCTGGAGGCACCTACAAGAATATTAAGGATTAAAGAAGATTAAATGGTAGCAAACTCAAACCGAAATGAGTGAGAACAGATAAAATAATAAACTTTACTGAAAGTAATTTATAACATAATTTAATATAATAACATACTATTTTTGTATTGTTTTGGGAGATTAAAATGCATATCATTTTAATTACACTCACAGTTACATTTAATAATTCCAGGCACACCTGATTAATTGTTTCCTCCCAAACCTGTTTGGACCTATCAGTGAGACTACGTGACCATGAAGCTACTTCTTTTGAAAAGAATCTTTTTGCTTTAGACCAGAGCTCTTCAATGGCATTGAAAAAGCAGCGGTATGTACGGAGATGCAAGACATCTTGCCCCATCTTCTAGTAGCTAGTCAACAAGTCTAGAAAAAAAAATGCAAATGTCTTTTGCACATTCTCCAATATTTTAAAAGTAATGTCAACCATAAGTCAGAACAAAACTTTTATTTCACTACCATTCAATAGTTATCTGAAAAGAACAATTGTGGCATCATTAGGAGAAATAACTGTTTCTGTAGCCACATCTATAAAAAATGTATAAGTAACATTATTTATATTTTATATTCAGTTTTCGGTCATCATTTACACTAGTACCTACCACTAACTCATTTTTTTCTCCATCTTCATGTTGGAAATTCTTCTACTTATCGACTGTGCTGTGGATCATTATCCATTACTATTATGTACGAGCCAAGGTTTTCTATTCAGGTATTGTGTCTGGGTCCATCTTTGAAAATTTGAAAAAGTATTAAAATATTGTTATACTTCATTATTTTGGATCTATTAATATTAAATGTTGGGCTCAACTTTTTAAAATTTTCACTATTCGTAGATCAGTGGTAGTCATGGCTTTTTTTAAAATCTGTATTGTAAATTAAACCTGTCCCTAATATTAGTTTATACCCATCAATATATTTTCAGAGAAAATCATGCACCAATGAAATTATAAACATTCTTTAATTCCTAAATTTTCATCATAATAGAAAACAAAATGAACCTCAATAATGTCATTACTCAACAATATATTGTTTCTGTCCTTGAATCAACGTTTACTTCCAGCATGGACTGTTGTTAAAATGCTGCCTTCATCTGCTCATTTTGGATAGCTTCTTACCTTATCTTTTTTTCCCATATTTTTCATGGCTTTCCTATGATAACAAATCTATCACATCTACCTATCCAATTTATGACCATTAATCAAGTTGTTTACTCTCTGATTAACACTTCTTATTGAGTTTACGTACAATTTGGCACCAATGCCATACGTAAATTTATAAGAAAAGTAAATGAAATTATCATTCAAATACATCCAGGTTTCACATAAAACTACTGTCTTTGGTTTGTTAGAATTCTTGTTCTTCATAAAACTTCTTAAAAAACACTCTTAAAAATTATATTTTGTCTTCTTAAAGTGTTTGAATTTATCTCCCATTCCACTCACAAATTGTATTAAGGATCGCTGATATCCTTCATTGCCCACTACTTCCAATATATGCTTCGAATAGAGATAGCGAGGCCTATAGAATAGATAAAAAAAGTTCTTGTTAAAATCTGTCCAACCTTAAATTACGAACATTGTATGGTTTCATAAAATACTATAGTAACCAAAAAATTATAAATTTTTGTGGATAACCTGCTCTGAAACTACTGTATATTTTGTTTCCAATAACATCCTTAGCAAATTTGATCAATGCCTGTGAGAGGGAACTTTCTTCACAATTCCCTTCTAGAAGATAAGAATGTTCTTGATTTTGGTATTTACTTATTGTATTTTCAAGGACTTCACACCCACCTGTAAACATTATTGTTTTATTCATTACTGCTTCATGTTAATCATTTGCAACAATGGACTCCTATTTAATTATGGAATGTTCTGTTATAATCAGTTAAAAACCTTAGAAACTAAGATTGTCTTTTAGCTCAATAATATTGCCTCACATGATGTCATAAATGTGTAGGTGGCATTAATTATTTGATCCACTAATTCTTTCCTTAATCCACAGCATACATAATATTAACAATGCCTTTTGATGTAAACTCTGAATCCTTGTTCATTTTATGTTTTATATTGAAAATAGGCCTAGACATACTGGAACTATTAGCCATTATTTCATAATGAACTAATGATAAATAAATTGTATAAATTAACAAAACTTGCATTAATTTAATTCTAAACTAAAGTCCCTAAATCTAAATAATTGATTAAACAATGAAAAACTAATACATTCAATAAATAAAAAAAGAAATACTATTTTTCCAACAAACAATCAAATGCAAAATCAAGTAAATACATCACAATGACAAAAAACCCAACAAACAAAATTCAATTTAAAAACTATTTAAACTAACTTAATCAAAATAAGTATAGACAATGGACAACTAATCAATTACAAATGAAAATGTTTACAATGATTATGAAATAGATCAAACAAATTAAAAAAATTAGGAAAAAATAGCACAATGGCACAACACAAAGAACAAACTTTTCAAATTAGCTGAACTAAAATAGCTTGAAATATTAAGCAACAAAAATACAAACAGTCGGCCCGGTGGCCGAGATCGCTAAGGCAGTAGTGTCGTAGTGATCTCGGACCGAAGGGTCGCGGGTTCGAGTCCCGCCTCGGGCATGGTTGTATTTGAGTTCGTCCTTTCACCCCTTATCATCACCATATCGTTTCATCCACAGTTACCATACCGTTAACAGCAATAGTGGTCGCTAATGACCTAAGATGTTGATGCGACCTTAAATAACCAATTAAAAAAATACAAACACGCTGGCCTACAGAAATTAATTTAAAAAAGCAACAAAATTATCGAAAGAATAGCGCTAGTGCCGACCTGGTGAGGTGGCTGAGAGCGAGTACCGACTCAGCGCTTCGGTCCGAAGGGTCGCGGGTTTGAGTCCTGCCTTGGACATGTATGTGCTGTCCCGGAGGGCCTCGTGTTCTGCTGACCCCAGATCAGAGGATCCCGCAAGTGTGTGTTGGTCTAGTGTATGGTCGAATATGCGTCCCATCGGAACGTAAAGGGTAACCGATTGTTGACTGGATTAAAAAAAAAAAATAGCGTTAGTCACTTGAAACAACGGCCACCGATCACAAGCTAAACGCACGGTTTAAAAATAATGTTGGCGGCGTTTGGCAGTATCTTCGGAAGTCGTTGCAAATATAAATAAAAAACATGTTACTATTCACTTTTTTACGTACATATCGTACATTACGTACTTTTCAGGTTGGCAACAATAATTGACAACACAAAGGATACAAAAATATACCCTACGTCGCTTGTGAGTACGTGTTTACATGCGATAGTGACATTTTTCATAAATTGCTTTTTAGTTATTTTAAGGTGACAGAACCGTATGTGTGTGATTACTACAGGCCCCAAAGAACAAATCAAAAAACCCAAATACGATGTAAGAAGCAACGCTGTCAGCAGTTTCCGTATTAAGAGAAGAATAGTTGAAAACGGTTTAGCGGCAATTATTGGTAAAAATTTAAACCGTTTGTATCGAACTTACACTATTAATCATCCAAACAATTGATTGCAGTACGGAGTCTTATGGAGAATTGCCATCTCTTTCTATCCAATACAATTTTACCTAAGACTCTTTCCACGAGGGTCAGGGTTATTCGGCTCGTCCTCCTGTTTCACGCGCAAATATTTAACGTTTACTCAACGATAGCTTCAATTGTGTTAATTGTAGACAATTGAGCTTTTCGCCAGTTATTTCTAGAACTCTTATGAATGTGATGGTTATTTTGTAATTGAGTTTGATGGTTTAATTTCGAAGAAATTAATTGTAAATGATAGTCAAGTGTTCACTTCTACATTTTAAAGCCTTTAAATTTTCATTTCGCGAGATACTTTTTTTTATTATTGAAGAAAAGCACAAACATCCAGCGAATGAAATGACACG
The DNA here is from genome assembly GCA_964035755.1 of Teleogryllus oceanicus. NCBI lineage: Eukaryota > Metazoa > Arthropoda > Insecta > Orthoptera > Gryllidae > Teleogryllus > Teleogryllus oceanicus. The sequence continues at coordinate 62,651,601 of CAXIVR010000003.1, read as the reverse complement.
GGAAACGTATAATGACATTACAGTATCAGCAGTAACGACTCTGACAGTTCAATGCGCTGTTGCTACGTACTACCACGCATATGTCACCACCGACATGACTGATAAATGAAATCGCAAAATATTAACATTTACTGACAGGCTACAACGTTTTGATACCACGTTCATAACTTTCACCAAAGCCGAACCTTATCGCCTCCTCGAGTTCGTGTGAGTCAGATGAACGACAACGCTGTATTCTGGCTCTGAGAAAGTAAACAAATTCTCGCAAGCTGATTGCTTCAGAGCAGGTCACATGATGTCCACAGCAAGGCGAGAGAACTGTCAAGAGTCGCTTATATGCTGACGGTACTGAAACATGCCCGACGTTGACTGGTGCCAATTTGAAACATAATTACTACTGACAAATGAAATTGGGCGCCAGGAAAAGGTTACACTTGAAACCTAATGATTCCTACGTAATTTAAATACTCTCCTTACAAAATTATGTTGGGCTAGCTCAGTTAATTGGAGTTCAAAGTTCATAATTGTTGCTACTTACTCTGCAACCAATTATTCAATCTACCATCCAACGGAGTGGCGAGGAATCTGAAAATCTTATTAAATGCTGGATTGCACTTAACGAACAATGATAATCAGCCTTATTTCAACTTAACAAATTATAATTTATTATAATGATAATCTAAAATGAATTATTCTTTGGTCATGACCAGTTTTCTCTGTATTACAATCATTATCAACCTTGTTATTCGTTCGTGGGTCTTCGCGCGCTCTCCACTTCTTCGTTCGATGGCGCCCCGTAGAACCTTCTCCGTCGACGCAGCAGAATCTTGCTTCTGGATAAAGTCCTCGCCTAATGTCCGTGATCTGGTTCAAAATTCTCCCGGCGATACTATATAATCCGTGACTTCCCTCACTTGCGTCTCGGATGGACGCCTAGACACGAATTTTACGTATCAATGTTCTTCTAAATACTCGGAAGCATCCGAATCCTTTATCTTTTTTTTCTCTCTCTCAAAACAATGCTATTAAAACTCTCAAAACAATGCAACTATTTATCCCGCCTCTGCTCTGTCATTTCAACCTAACTAAAACGCCGATTGTTTATTTGTCACATAGCAACCCCTCGCGATCGTCTATTGACGTCCCCATACTCTATGTCATATAAAATGACATTTCCATAATCAAAATGGTTCGTCATCTTGGTATATCACAGTACTGTAGATCTTAAACCTTAACTTATATTTTGGCTGCACGTTTTCTTCAGCTTTGGAATGCCTAGCCCCACTCCTTTACTAATATTAGTTGAATTAAAAATAAATATTAGCAAGAGCGTGGTTCATAAAAATCTCATTATTAGAAATATTTGCTCCTATATAATGTCGTGACCGGCCGCACACATTTAAAGGAACCGCCGCCGAGTGACGTCAGCGGGGTGTTACCGCCCCTGGCGAGCGAAGAAGGCAACCGGTGCGAGCAGGCCTGGCCTGTCCGCGCGCGGCCGTCACACCCGAGCAAGCGGGTTGGGACTCGCCACCGCCCCTACTCCGCAGTTAGTCGGCAATAGCCCTAGCGGGCTATAACCGGGCTCCGACCCGACGCCAGGGCAGATAGCGAGCGGCAGTGTTAGCGATTTATCCTGGCGAGAGAGGTGTGGAGAGCAACTACGACGACGACCTGTGCTACTGACGTGGAACACTAGTGGATATTCGAAGACGGCTGATTTTGGGACATCTTCTGGACTACAACAACACAGCTTCGCTTTTGGTACATTCTTCTTGTGATTCGGCACTTCAGCAATTGTACTTGGACTTAAATAAAAATAATTTTAAGAATTCTTGTCTTTGATTGGATACTACATAATATAAATTACTTTACATCGCAAAACGAGCTAATGGTCCTGTCGTCGAAATAACCAAATCCCCACTACTCTCACATCTAGCGAAACGAGGGTTCAAGAAAACGTGCGCGGGTAACACTAATCTTACAAATTACAATTTACATTTTACGATACTTAGGGCCATATTCATAGTCGTGTCTTATAATAAGGAAAATCTCAAGGAGTTCCTTATAACGATTTCCAATTCATAATAGCAATTTATCCATCCACATAAGAAAATTCTTATAACTATAAGGAAGGTCCAACTTTCACTTATATCTACAAGTGAAGCCTCTCTTGATGCGTTGAAAATTGTCGTAATTTGAAAGAAATGGAATGGACGACTATTTCAAAGATTATAAGGATTTTTACAGTGGCATCTTTCTTTGTAGCAACAAGCGATATTTACGTGACATGCAAACCCGTTGAAAATGCACAACGATCAAGAAGTTAAGAAAAAATATTGTTTTATAAGACTTTTGTTGTACACTTTTTGGTAACATTGGTGGCTAAAACCACCTCTAACTAACTAGATATTTACTGATTTCACCACGTTTGTCTGAATTCTCCAATTTGGCAACCCTGCATGGCAGGACGTTGTCATGTAGTTTTGATAAATTAAATGCCAGTCTATCTGCGGCAACCTCACAACGTTATTGGACGTGTAATTGCTCCCTTTGTGTCATGTGTGCATTATTGCAATCTACCTCGTTACATTTTGCGATCGATGTAATATTAATAAGAATAGAAGGTGCTCAATCTAAGTCTGTCATGTATAGAGAGCATTGTTTTCTTTTTCAATAACAGCAAAGGTAAGCAAATCAATCTTTTATTTTGTTTATATTAACCTACGATGCTTGGACTTCATTCAGCGGCGTGGATATAGTACCAGAATCTTCTGAGTTCTGTGTATTTAATAAAGATACTTTATTTCTTTAAGTCAAAAATCTAAAAAGACCTGAACTGGTTGCGTATAGAGTAAGGATGTTGGAAGAGAAACTCACAGAAGAATTGAGAAATTTTCATAAGAGGTGGACCATCAACTATTTTTTCGTGAATTTCGTGAAATAGCACTGAGTCTCAGCTGCAGACAGGTTGAAAGTCTTATCTTTCATTATTAGCCTTTGGTATTTTATTACATCATAATGAAAGTGTTTGATGCAAACATCTGAATTTTCAGTTGGGAGCAATGTTTCATGGGATTGGATACAACCAGGCACGGCGCATACTTTCTTCCTTGGAAAAACCAGACGCAGTCGCAACTAATAGTGTTCCCTTTTTCCGCGTGCTTGCGTAACGTAACCTGGACGTAGTCAGGCACGCAACAATTTCTTACCTTCTACGAAACAAAAACGTTTTTCGTAAAGGAGACACATTCTAATAATTTATAGAAATATGAAATTCATTAAATCAGTGAAAATACCTTATCTCATAAGTCGAAATGTTTTCTTGTACAATGCAGAAGAAAATATTTGTGGAAATAAAAAAAATGCTGTAAAATAGAATTACAAACTTCAAAATCCTCCAATCATCACAATTATGTTGGAAACATTTTTAATAATTCCAAGAAACCTGTTCCAAACACACAGCACTGAAAACAAACCACAATGAGAACAGTGCAATGCCTAGGGATGGCGAAAAACATCGGTTTTCAAAACGTATTTTCCTCCAGAATTAACGACGTATTAACATCGATGTTTTCAATGTTTTCTTCAGATTGATATTTTTTTCAGAAAATGTATGTTTTCAAAAAATTTCTCATGATCATAGGTTTGCGCAAAGGGGGTCGGGAGGTCTTGACCCCCTCATCATTTGCAAATGAGCCCTGTAGCCGTACATGATAAATATAAATCCTTATAGTTCTTTTCAATCCCTTATTTTCCTGTACTTCATTTAGATCGTTTTAGAAACAGCTAAAGTCATTAGCGAACACAATTATTTTAGCATAAGTAACATTTTAGAAAAGAGGAGATTAGTATCTGACAACATATTTGGGTTAAAACTATTAATCGAAAAGAGGCAAGAATTTAACCTTCAAACATTTACTGTATACAAATGCCGTTGACAACGTTCTTTCAGGAATATTATAGATAGAAGAGACATACCAAAACACCCAATTGCAGTTATTCAAGGCATGTATAAATATTCTCAAATTAATACAAGAACAAAATCAGGTAAGATTTTCATAGAAATTATAAATAAAGGAGTGAGCCAAGGGTGTTGTATGTCAACCTTATTATTAATATTTATCTGGATGATGTTATCAGAATGTGAAACAATAGATGTATCTAAATTTTACATATAACTTTAATAACAAGAATTTTATAATGACTCTTTTTGCTGACGATCAAATTCTGGTATCTGATAATGAAGATACTCTACAATGAGCCTTATAAGAAGTGATAATGATCACAAAAGAATATAATTTAAACATTCCTGTTCAAAAAACTATGCCAATTTTCGAACAACACTGTCAGATGTAATTTAGTCATTAATGACTTAAACTTTGACCTGACGTATAAAGAAGAAATTGATGCTGATAAAAATAGTGCTGTACAAAAACAGTACTTTCTCGCATTATTTCCATGTGCTCCTCCATATTATACAAATATACTACATAAATATGCAAACGTGTTTTCAGCCACCAAAAATTATTTTCCTCCCCGAGACTCGAACTCAGGTCCTCCGAATTAACTGGCTGTCAGCCATTTTAGTACGCTATAGAAGAACGCTGAGGACAAGCTGAATATTTTTATCATCCCTTGATACATACGAGGAGAAAATTTAAAGAAAAAATTTGGAGCGATTTTTGAGAACTTTTTGTAGAAATGTCATAAACTGCAGACATAAATTATAAAAAATCTACTCTTTTTCACAAACAATTGAACATGACATTTATTAAAGAGATGATTTTTTACAACATACTTTGTGTCGGGCAAAAATTTCTATCTTCATGTATGTAGAACTATGAAATGTTTACATTTTGCAATTTTCGGAAAAACTGAGATAGCCAGAAAGTGATACTAGCGCCATAGTTTTACTACATATGAGGAGAAAATTAAAGAAAAAATTGGAGCAGTTTTTGAGAAAAAAAGTGTTCACAAAATTTAATTGCCTACATTTCGAGCAAAATTTCAGGAAAAATATTCATATTTTCGACAAATTGAACATCAGCTTATTTCACGATGTCTTTAAGGAACATATTTCATTAAGAGAAATGTCTATCTTCTATATTGTAGTTGTAGAAAGAACGAAGATTTTTCGAAAATTTCACTTTTGCAATTTTCAAAAAATCAGAGATTTCAAGGAACATGAGACCTGGATCATTCTCTTAAAGGTCTTTAACCTACCTGAGGACACACTATCTATGGAAAAACTTTGTGCCATTTTTGAGAAAAGTTGAAAATGTTTTGAGGCTTCTTGCAATGTACCCTCTAAAATCAATATATGCGTTTGAAATTTGTAATGCCTCGAGTTCATTCAGGTCTATTGGGGAATAACAATAAGAGTTTTTCGGACGAAAATGCCCCGTTTTCCGGCGCACAATTACAAACCTTTCTCTCCTTACGAAATATCTTCGTAAGGGAGAGAAAGCAAAAAATTGAGAAATTTAATAGAATATGCGGAACTATCAGGAAGATATACAAAAACCAGGTCAGAAAAGACACACTTATGAACTTTTATAAAACACTGACAGGCCCTTGTGAGCGATAAGGAAGTTAAATCTCGACTACGGAGACAGTAATGAGAAAGTAGGATGCAGACTGTAAAAAATGAAGTTTTTAAAGATAGCATCGGCATCACGAGGAGAGACAGGATCTAAATTCAGGATATTCAAATCTACCTTGCAATTTATTATTTAAATGAAAAATGGACGGATTCAGAAAACTCGGATAGAGCTCGTGAAAGAAAGGGAATACCGGAATACCAAAGCAGATTCTGAAACATCGGAATGCATAGCAGAACCTCGAGGGGAAAAGGAATGTTGAAACAATTTCATAAATTAAAGAACTTGAAATAAGGTGATGTTCAATTTTTCAAACGTATGAGTAGTTTTCGCATAATATTTCTTGAAATATAGACAATTTTTAATTTTTTCTCAACAATGGCTCCAATTTCCTTTTTCTTTACTACTTTTCGTATCTTTCAAATAATACGTGGTGCTGATCTATTTTCAGCAAAATGTCTGTATTTTCGAAAATTGCAAAAATTAACATTCAAAAGTACTTATTGAAAAAGTATTTTGTTTAAAAAGAATCTGTTCTAAAATTAGATCTTTAAAAAAGTCATGTATAATTTTTTTAACCAGTTGTTTTCATATTATTTCTACTTGAAGTTAATGCAAATTATTAAAGAACGTTTTCTCAAAAACCGTTCCATTTTTTAGGGTCAGAACAGAGATGTTAAAAGAATGGGTAGGTCTCATTTCCGCTGAACTCTGAATTTTCGAAAATTGCAAATTTAGAAAGAAAGTATGTACTTTTGTAGTACTACTAGTTTTATATAAAATGAAAAATATGATTTAAAATTGCCTCAAAACAAATTACTGTAATTGTGAAAATCGCAGCATGTTCTATCACAATTTAACTCACATTTTTAAAATTAAATACTAGCTGGTACCGACCTGGATGGCCGAGGTGGCTAAGAGCGAGTACCGACTCAGCGCTTCGGTTCGAAGGGTCGCGGGTTCGAGTCCCGCCTGGGGCATGGTTGTTTGTCCCTTGTCTTTGTATGTATGTGTTGTCGCAGAGGGCCTCGCGTTCTGCTGACCCCAGATCAGAAGAGCCCGCAAGTGTGTTGGTGTCTAGTGTATGGTCGAATATGCTTCCCATCGGGACATAAAGGGTAACCGGCTGTCAGCTGGATAAAAACCCTAGAAAGAAGAAGAAATATTAGTTGGTAGCCCGAGATAGCCACATGCGATGCTGGAGGAGCGCGAAGATGCTCATCACTGGGAAAGTTCTCAGAGAAGCAATGGGCAACATCCTTGTAGATCTTCCTAGGCGCTGATAGTAGGAAAATTAGACGCTAATAGCTACTAGCAACATGCTAGCTCAGTCACAAGAGAAAACTATCTGGTGCGGGGAAGACCATGGCATTCGATGGCACACAGTTAATTTCTTGTATACGTACGTATATTAATGTTTATTTATTTTAAGGAATTAGGCAAAATAATTATTCGCCTGTTTATCAAAAACATGTCTTCTTGATATAATATGAAGTCGTGCCTGCCCAATGAGTTTTTGAATGGCCGCGGTATATTGACCGTGCAAAGGTAGCATAATCATGAGTCTCTTAATTGGAGGCTGGAATGAATGGTTTGACGAAATAATTACTGTCTCATAATGATGATTTGAATTTTACTTTTGAGTTAAAAGGCTCAAATGATGCTAGGGGACGAGAAGACCCTACAGATCTTGATAATATATATTAAATCTTTTGTTTAGATTGTATTTAATTAATTTTAATATGTTGTATTTGGTTGGGGTGACAGGAGAAAAAATTGAATATAATAACTTTTATTATTTAACTATGATGATTGGTTAATTGATCCTATATTATGGAATAAAGATAAAGATACCTTAGGATAACAGGGTAATGTTATTGTAGAGTTCTTACTGATAATAAAGATTGCGACCTCGATGTTGGATTAAGAAAATTATTAGGTGCAGAAGTTTAATTTATTGGTCTGTTCGACCACTAAATTCTTACATGATCTGAGTTCAGACCGGTGTGAGCCAGGTTGGTTTCTATCTCTATTTATTTGTATGTATTTTCGTACGAAAGGATTAAATATATTAAATGATTTATTATTAAGAATAATATTAATTACTATTTTGGCAGAATTAAGTGCTATGAATTTAGAATTCATGAATGTAATAATATTACATATTGTTAAATTATATAATGGGTTTGATCAATTATGTTGTATTGGTTGTTTTTGTTTTAATTGGTGTGGCTTTTTTAACTTTATTGGAACGTAAGGTTTTGGGTTATATTCAGATTCGTAAAGGTCCTAGTAAGGTAGGTATTATGGGAATTCCTCAACCTTTTGCTGATGCCATTAAATTATTTTGTAAGGAAGTAATTTCATACGTAGTGTAGAAAAAATAAATGTCGAAACTATAAAAGAAATACAGTTTTTTAGGTATTCTGATGCCGAAAAAGATAATGTACAGAAAAAAGTACAGATGACGTTCGGTTATCTGTCAGGTTTCTGCTCTGTGAATCTAACGCCTAAACCTTTATAGGTTTCTTTCAAATGAATATCCCCGATCGATCTGTCGTTACTAAACACCCCGCAGGTTTGAGACGCATTCTTGAAATGGTGGGGGTGGTTCCTATTAAGTCACAGGGACATTTTCAAAATATTCTCAAAATGGCTCCAATTTTTTTCTTTCAATTTCTTTTAAGAGAAGAATAAAACACAGTTATAAAAAATTGCGTAGGACCGATTTGCACTGTTATCCCTGAATTTTCGAAAAATGCAAAAGTTTGACCTTTTCGAACCCCTTCGTACAACTACATTGTTGGAGGTAAATATTATTTCTTCAAATACAATTTTTCTTTTTATAATAAGTTCTTAACCCTGCTGCGTCGTTCATGTTGCCCGCACACATAAGGCGTTCGGGTCTAAAACGACCCGTTAGGTTTATACCACTCGTAAATTGAATATAAATGAATATATACACTTAACATCACATGAAACATTTATTTTGAATATTAAATGTGCAAACTATACAAAATAAAGCAAAAAGTGAAATTATTTATGAGACTGAACACAGTATTTGGTTTTATACTCTCGAATTCTTAACGAATAGAAACGAACTTTCTTCTACAATAGATAGCCAATTTTATTTGTAATATTGTGTGCATATTTGTTCCAGGTGTTTCTTGCAAACATATTTACCACACTTGCAGCAATAGTTTGAGGACTTATTGTTAGTTTTAGTACATAAAAAACATCTGCTTCCTTTTTTAAAGTCAGTTGACATTGAGGACCCTTGATGTTCAGGATTTGGAATTTTTTAGTTTTTGAACAATTTCTTTTGCAGCATTTCTTCTTGGAAGAACAGTTCTTCTTTTCATATGATCTCTAACCAATTCCATTCCTAAATTTTCTAAAAACAATGGTCGTTTACCATAATTATTCGAATCCCATTTAATGATTACTTTTGTGAATAGCACGTAAGCGTTGTAGGCGCTAACATTAATTATGCTGTAAAAACAATGAGGGGCAACAATTAGTTTTTCTTTTGGTCGTGTAGCATGTATGTTCTTTGTCCAGGGTGGCGACAGCACCTTTAGTTTTATTCTAATCAATAATAATTGCCGGTTTCTTGCTTCTTTCACAAGACACTTCTTTCTCTTGGTGCAATGTACTTTGTAAAATAACACATTTATTGGATTTTTCTGGAAGATAAGACACCAAACAAGTATCAGAAGTAAAAATTTTAAGACATCTTTGGTACATTTTTTGTTTGAAGTAATTCTGGTAGAATTGAGCATTTGTTCCTTTTCATTGCACCAATCATAGTAATATTGCGTTTGAGTAACGCTTGACCTAAGTCATAAGAAGTAAAAAAATTATCGCATGTTATATTGTGACCCTTCAGTCCATAGGACAAATCCATGACGACCCTCAAACCCTGATTTTTTTCTCTTCCTTCCCCAGGTGGCTTTCCTAGATAGGGCTGCATATTCCACACGTATGACGTATTGTTATCGCATAACACCCAAAATCTGATGCCATAGTGAGCCGGTTTGTTTGGCATATATTGCCTAAACGGGCATCTGCCCCTGAATGCCACTAACTGTTCATCAACAGTTACCTTTGCTTCTGGGTTGTAAAGCGTTGGCAAAATTTCAATCCATATATTCCATACATCTCTAATGGAAGCAAATTTGTCCCGAATTCTTCTTTCATTTCTTGTTTCTTTATCGTCAAATCTAATGATTCTTGAAATTCTTTTGTAACTTTCCAAAGACATTGTCGCACGAAAAATACTTCTACCTTTTTCGGCATCCCATAAACTTTCTATTGACTCATTGTGGGATTTGAAAACCCCAGTAAAATCAATACACCCGGAAAATATTCTTTTATTTCCTGATTTTTTAACGTCATCTGATATACTCGACCACCTTCCATGTTCGAATATTTCAATATTGTTTTTAATTGCCGGAGAGAAAAACAACATGAATGCCGAAAGTTCGTCTTTCACTCTTGAAGTCGCGTATCCAGTGATACTCGGGGTCAAGATTAGAATATTTTGTGTACTATGCCTTCCGCGACGTGCAGGTGGTTCTGAAGACCATTGAATTTTCTTATCTTTAGATAACATAATTTCGACAGGTGTGTTACGAACATCTGGTTCTTCCTCATCGGAATCATAATCTGAGGGTAAAGAAACACAGTCTTCTATTTCAGAACACTCTTCATCATTTGGTTCCCAACCATCTGAGGAATCATGAAGACCACATAGTCCATCATCTGAAGAATTCAATGTTTCTTCAATTTATTCTCTTTTCAAACCAGTCAAGTACCTTGGTCGTTTAGAACGCATTGCCTCGAATTCTCTGCTTGTCACTGCACACTACAAAATACGACTAACGACAATGAAAGGGCATATTATGTTTTCTTTTCCAAGACATCTGCGAGCAAACGGAATTCATTCCGTAACTCAAGATAATCTAAAAAGCGATAATAAGTTTCTCCACTCTGTAGATAAATAAATATATTTCCTAGAAAGATATCGCAGCATTGTCGCCTCACTTCGTAATCACCACTGTGAAATACGATCAAATTCTTGCTATGGGATGCTAAAGGACAAAAAGGACCCAAACACCTTATGTGTGCACTTTTACACAAAATACATTACACTATAATACCATAATAATACTAATAATACTATAATATTACTTTTCACTATAATACATTTTTATTGCATACATACAAAATATGAATGGTAATTTTGATAAAATCAAAGTCCAGAAATCCCTTGTTGCTATCCCAAACCGAATTGTATAGGATAAATTTAAAAACGACATTGGGTCAAAAAGTACCCAAACGACGCAGAAGGTTTAAATGAATCTCATGCCATTTTACTTTCTCGCCTACTGCTTTTGTAGTGTAGTGAAAGTATCGTAATGTTACGAAAAAACGGCGAATTTTCATCAGATAAACTCTTATTGCCGGGCCCTGATAACGAAGAATTGGTTGTCTCGTTTCTTTATATTGTAAATCACTTTCTCTAACACGTTGTGTAGTCAGAATCCATGTTTTATAGGCCCTTAATACCGAAAAATCGATTGATGGCAAAACGACAGTTCGTCCGACAGTCTGTAAATAACGCTAGTGGTTAAACCGTAAGCAGGGTTTTAAACAAAATTGATATTTTCCGATCGATCAATGTGATGTCGCGGCCCCTTGTATTAAAAAAATGCTTCGATTTCTGGGACAGAATCCTGAATCAATAAATAACTTTCGTCATAACGTACGCGTTTATTGAAACTTACGAATTTTCTTATGCTCATGACTTTTTTTTTCTATCTTCCAAAGCACATTTTGATCTCATTGTCAGTCGCTGATATTTAGCTGTCTTCGTGAATACACAGATGATTCCGACTCCTACGTTTTCTTTCTTCAACTGTTCCTTCTCTTTCTAACAGCGACTGCGCTGCGCCACGTGCGATATTGGAATTAATGCCCACCGACCAGTGGACTTTAGGTGGACCCTTCCCACTAAAATCAATTGAGATACTATAGTAGAACGCGCGAATCAACCTCTAAATCGACTCCATTAATTTGTGCGCACCACTAGCGCCAGTTTCAATAACGAAGTTTCATGCGTCCGCGTAAGTGGATGATCGATGTTTTCGAAATGGGCTATATCTCGTCCTCAGGCATCGCCGTTCGTGGCTGGTACGTGTCAGGCAATGGATTCATGCGGGAGAGTAATTGGCTCAATTATTGTAAACGAAATTTTGTGTACGAAACACCACGTCAACCAGTGCCGTGGTGCATCGAAACATGTCAGTACTCGTCGCAGGGGGGGGGGGGCTCTTGCGCATCGTATCCGACATCAGCCAATAAGCTTCAGGCACCCGTTTGCGTCACAAAGTTAGCGGGAATTTTAAATGCAGCCAGATACCAAAATTATCACCTCGTTACAAGACATAGCAACAGATTTGTGACGCATTTCTTTTAAATATTGCATCTTGTACACTTTCATCGCCTTATTTTTGTTTGGTTACCGTTGAAAAAATGGTCATTTTGTACCTAAAGCCTTTAAAAAATGTTTCTCTTTTTAAAAAATGTTTCTCAACAGTTCTCGCTCTCCGTGCAACATGGCGGCCAGCGTCTGGCCTGGCTTTTTAAACGTGCCCGCGCTGTGGTCACGTGGTTCGTGACGCAAACTGGAGATGCGCAGAACCAGCTAAAATGGGTTCACCGGAGGAATCCACACATATACTTCCACAATGGTACTTAAACTTGTAGACTCAGCTTGATACGAGCGGGTGTATCGACATGCTATTCTCCGATTTAAACAGTGTCACTTCGAGGTCAAGAGCTGGAAGGAGAGGGGGACATTTTCCCATTGAGAGTTCCAATACCAAAAATGGAAATCGTAACGAAGCTTCTGATTGGATGACCCCGGTCTGTCTAGTTCGTGACCTTGAAGGACCGTGTTTAAATTAGAATATAGTAAGTTCTTGCTATTTTGTTATACTTGAGTTTTTCTAACGTGGCATCTGATGGTAGTATCTTCAAGATGGAATATGGCACGACATTTTGCGTCTTTCTTGGTCCTACCGGAAGATGTCGCATGATCACGACCGTATCAAGCAGAGCTGCAGATCAAGCGACTCTAGCGGCACGACTGAGAGAGACGCGAAATGCCGTGTCATATTCCATCTTGGAGATACTACCCTCAGATGCCTCGTTACAAAAATCCAAGTATAGTAAACGCATCGTTTTCATAGTCAACATGTGGGTGGAATTACGCAGTTATAAAAAGAGTATATTTTTGATAGGGGACGAGATACATCATATAATGCGTTCAAAACTTCCCTCAAATGGGCAAGTTCTGGCAGTTTCTTTTTACGATATTCAAGAGGTGTATTTAACTGATAATTAAAGCACAAATCTCACTTTTTGCCTCCGTGCATTATCTATTACAAAAATGCGCGAATAATTACTAAATCTTTACCAACTTGCCTGAAGAAACCTGTGAACTTACATCAAGTTTGGAGAAAATTGCAAAACTATTTAACAAAAACACTAAACGTATTTGAGCAGCGCTGACAAGAATTAGTCAACAATAATCTATTTGACAATCCACTCGTGGATGCGCTTGAAGTCGTGAAAATAAATCAAGGTAGGAGTTCCAGAGAGAGCCAGGTCGACCTGGCCACTTAGCTGTAGATAAAAAACCTACTGATAAAGAGGAAAGGGGACGCCTTAGTACTATTAACGAAGAAAAACGGCGGGCAAAATAATTCTTCCCCATCTCCTTTGACACCATCTTATGAACCGTTAGAAAACGATTCATCTTCTGATTTCAATGAAAAGACAGATTTACTAGTAGTTTTGGCAACACTGATCGAGAACATACGACCTGGAACATGTAAAACAACCAAATGAAAAGATTTCATTACTCTAAAATTAATAGGATAGGTGTCAGCTAAGTATAATAGCTTCCGTGTTAATTTTGAAGCTACCATTGAGACACTTAGACATAAAACTGACAAACTTACAATAAGGAAGTTAAAAAATTGTACGAACAAACGGAAAGAGCGTGAGGAAGCTACAAAACTTGTTTTTCGAAACGAAGTATCAGACGCTGTGACTGTTCACTGAGATGGAAAACTGTTGCCTAATTTGACCAGACGCTCGGAAGTCAAAAGAACGTCTTCCGATCGTTATTTTATATGGAAATTTAGAACAACTTGTACCAAGGTTGGAAATCTCTTCAGGAGCAACCATGCACAAGCTGTTTGGAATGCGATTGTATACTGGAATCTAGAATGTAAACTGTAAATTGTTATACTATAGCTTCATATACAGGTAGTATCAATGGTGCCTGCGTGCTTCTAGAACAAAAACGTAAAAGACAAATTATTTGTTTGTCGCCATCATGTAGGTGAATTGGTGTTAAAAGGTGTGTTCGATGTGAAATTCAGTTAAGTGATTACAAGCCCTGATAGTCCACTTTTTAAAGACATTCGAGATAACTGGAGAAGTGTCGATCCTGACATGATGGAAAGATAAAATAGTATTATAGAACAACGCTTACATCGTGCCTGGCCGTTTCCGAAATTGACAATATGCTTGAGTTTTACCAGCTAACCAATGAAACAGTCAGTGAAACTACTGAGAGTTGATTGAGCTTTCTGTTACATTTTTAAGCGGACACAGAGAGAACATTTAAAATTCGACCGCCAGATGCCATGCCTTGGTAGATAGTAAGAGCAATTTATTCCCTGAAAATGATTTTTTTTCTTTTTTAAGGTATCTTTTCTACTACTAAGGTCATACAGTGATCACTAACATTTGGCGTAACGATTACGGACAAACACAAAAATCCATGCCCCGTGCGGGATTCGAACCCGCCACCCTTCAGGCACGAGGCAGCTACGGCTCTTCGGCCTTAGCGACCTCAGTTACCCGGGTCGGCAAAAACGACATTGTGAAGTGCGCATTTGAAAATTATGAGCGAGGATAAGACAGCACTTTAGATGTCTGTTCCTTGGGACATCCTACGCCAAGCCATGGATCCAATGAATTTTGTCGGTAAAAGGATTATTTGATTGATTTTTTCGTGTTTCCGGGCGCGTCAACTGCTTCGGTCATTAGTGCCGTTAGTGTAGTGCATGTTCTCTCAGACGAAGAGGAAATCGAAGAATATTTCGATTCACAGCACAAATGGCCCTTCCTATAAAATTTATTACAACTAAAGAATTATGTAAAGCAATACAGAAGGACCTGCCTTGCAGAAAAGCACCAGGCTATGACCTCATCACTGCACAGTTGATAAAAGAACTACCACGCAAAGGGATTGCACTACTCACAGCACTCTTCAATGGGATAATTTGCTCTGGGCATTACCCCGCCCAATGGAAGGTTGCTCAAATTCTGCTATTCCTTAAACCAGGCAAATCCCCACACGATGCGTCATCATATCGTCCTATAAGCCTACTTCCAGTTTTATCTAAGGTATTTGAGAAACTTCTCCTAGCAAGACTGCGACCATACATCCGTAACATCGTTCCCGATCATCAGTTTGGATTTCGCCAGCAGCACTCTACCATCACCACACAGGATCACATCATATATAGAGAACAACTTCCAAAACAAGCAATACTGTTCTGCTGCCTTTCTTGATGTCACGCAAGCCTTCGATAAGGTATGGCATAAGGGCCTCCTGTATAAATTAAAACTCTATCTACCACATTCCTTCCTGGATATTTTCAAATCTTATCTTACAGATCGACAGTTCCAAATCAAATATCAAAACGAACTCTCAGACCTTTATCCTATTCAATCTGGGGTACCACAAGGTAGCGTACTTGGTCCAGTACTATACCTGTTCTATACAGCAGATATTCCTGAAACAGAAAATACAATAATTGCGACATTTGCTGACGATACAGCCGTTTTAGCTTCAGACCCTGATCCTAGAAGAGCATCGGATAACCTGCAAGACCATCTCATCACACTAGAAGAATGGTTTAAAAAGTGGAGAATAAAAGTAAATGAGAACAAATCAGCTCAAATTACATTTACTCTCAGGAAAGAAACGTGCGCGCCAGTAGAATTCAATAGAAAAACAATACCGCAAACCGATTGCGTAAAATATATAGGTCTTCACTTGGATAGGCGTCTCACCTGGAAAAAGCATATACAAGCCAAGAAACAACAGCTTCAACTGCAAACAAGGAAACTCTACTGGCTTATTGGCTACAGATCCAAGCTGTCCCTGGAAAATAAACTGCTAATTTATAAAACCATCCTACTTCCTGTATGGACATATGGAATCCAAATCTGGGGCACAGCCAGCAGAACAAACTTATCAATTCTTCAAAGATTCCAGTCAAAAATTTTAAGAGTCATCTCATCAGCACCTTGGTACATATCTAATGCAGCACTCCATCGAGACCTCAATATTCAAACAATTCAAGAGAAGATACAAGAAATTAGCCTAAACTACAATAAACGCCTGGAAACCCATCCAAACCATCTAGCCCTAAACCTTTTAGACAATAGCCAAGAAATATCTCGCCTCAATAGAACCTCCTCTTTGCAACTTCCTTACCGCTTTAGTATTTGACATTGACATACACAAAACAAAAATAATTCACCGTTTTGTGTTCTTATTATTCTATTTTTTTCACTTTTATGTTATAGTCTTTGTATATTGATCCTGGAAAGTAATGTTATGTGTTAATAAAAAAAATGTTCTTCTCTCAGGTGATGGCGGTGATCTTCCCCGATGGATGGCGAGATCCGGCGCCGACCTACCGTCGGCTAGTGGGGTTTCCCTCTAACCAGGACTCGCCCACCAGCGGGGCACCGCCCCAGCCGGAACAAGCTCTAAGCTCCCGACCGGTCTCCCGGAATATGTGGTAGTGTAGTGCATGTTAGTGTAAGTGCGTGTGTAGGGGGAGAGGATAGGACAAGTAAGTGGAAGGAAAGATCGCGCGTGGTCCGTGGCCCGTTTGGTAGGGTACTGCTCCGGCATTCGCCTGGTGTTGATCGGAGAAACCACGGAAAACTACCGATCAGAGCAGCCGGCCGCCAGAATTCTCCTCCAGACAGCGACTGAATTCGACCAAGCTGAAAAGCTAATGTCGAAAATCCTGCCGGCGTCAGGACTCAAACCTAGGACCTTCCGGTCAGAGGCGCTGCAGTGACATCATTTGATGCACTGAGCTACCGCTCCCGGTCGGTAAAAGGACCTTACCGATTTGTGCTTTTTGAAGTCAATGAAGGCTTACGAAAAGGTCAATAAAAACGTATGGAAGGCAGATTTACAGAAGTTAAGCCAGCATTTATAGTATTTGACTGATGAAGTATCTGTCTTTGACGATGATATTGAAACATAGTAAAAACGGTTGCAAAATTTAACGAAAATGTATTAACTTATGGTAAGGATTACATCCTAACGCAGAATAAAAATATCTATGACTTCATTTCGGTCAAAAGCAAGTTTTTGTTTCATCGTCTTAAAATTAATGATAGTTTTTGCTACGAATATCCTACTTCGTAGTCCAATAATTTTTCATTTGAAGGAGCCAGAAAGAAGGTTTCAACGATGAGGGCAGTGCACAATTCAGCTGAAATATCGGACAAGTTGATGCAAGACTTTCATTGTTTAATCTCGGTTCAAGAGGAACAGAAACAATTTTTACTACGTTGCGTTGAAGTCCATCTTAAGGCTCATCGTAACTGTAAAAAGTAAACTTTCTAAAGAAAATTTAAAAAAGAATGTTTTTAAGTATTAAAAACGTATATGCTTTGGACATATTCATGCTTTATTTGCCAAATAAACACTGAGTTCTAGAATCCTTCTATATTAGGTCAGTACAAATGCTCATGTCAAATGTTTGCCATGAAGTCTGCGCGGTTTATCCTTATGCAATCACAATAATATTTATTATTTGAATATTTGAGGTCAAACAAAAAATAGAGGACGTGCGTATCTGATTTTGCGAAAAAAAATCACCCTTATATCTTGAGACATCTAATGTAGTTCATTATAACGATAGAAATAATAAATGATAGTATATATTGCTTACATAAACTTTTCAATTAAACGTCAATTACATTAAAAGCATTATAAATTCTTATAAAATATTAATTTATTAGAATTTTATATTTACACGTTTCTATTATTTTGATATTCCAAATCGTTGTACCATATTAATGGAACAATATCATAATTCCATTTTTTTTTATAAAAAAGCCTGAAGAGAGTGTTGTGAAAATTGCAGAGGCAAAGAAAATGTTCTGTGCCGGGCAGAAAGCCCTACTCAATTCACAAAGAAGCCACGAGCTCCCTCGGGCGACTCACGCACGACGCGACTTCCGCCGGAAATGGAGGCGGAATTCAATTCTCCCACTGAACTTCTTTATGTGGGTTCACCGCCGCATCCCCGACCCTGCCTCACGGTCGGCTGGTAGGGGCCCGGGCAAGGGCACGCCCCAGCGACCAGGGGCTGCATCGCCTCATCACAGCGCCCACACAGGCACTACGTGAGGCCGAACACCTCCCCAAGCTTCAGGCCAATACATCCGTCGAGGGATGAAGCAGCAAAGAGCCTTCAATTCAGAGGTTTTAGATTAATTCAATTATAACCCTCCTCCTCCACCCCACAGCCGGTACTCAAGCTGCTATGCCCGCCCGAACCCGCTTCCAAACAGCAGGTAAGAGACGGTTCAACTTATATTTCATTTCTGTTACAAAATTTTACATGTTTATTTTCATTCACTTTCTTGCATAAATTTACAAAATTATTGTAATATTAAACGATATAACTGTCTACCCCCTTTCTATCTTTCATTCATTTCTTAAGATGTGTTTTAAAATAAAAATTATGTATTATAAAACCATGAATTTTTAGTAATCTGTTAATCCTGATGTTTTAATTTGTTTATACTTCTTGCACCAGGAAAATGATGATGAAGATGATAATGCCTAAGTCATCGAAAGCTGCTCTTGAATTACACAATATTGTTGGCAATGACAACGCCTCGAATTATTTCATAATAATTTTGAACGACTCATTTTGCTTCTTTCATATCACCAGGAATTTGTAGATCTGCATCTTCAGAGTCCTAATAATATGTACAATATGTTTGTATGATTAAAAAATGTCTCCATTTTCCAAGCAGAATGCAAACCATCTGAAATCAGAGCCACTTAAAGGTGACCTCCAAAAGGATGCCCGCCGTCTACTGTACTGCTTCGTCCTTCGTGGTATAGATGTGCACCCGAAGAAATAGTGTTTAAAAATAAAGTTTTGCGTATGACACGGGGTTTACTTGAACTTTATTCACTCGAGAGAATTATGCCCCTCGCGCTGGAACATCCACGTTTCTCCTCTTCCTACACAATTGTTCTCCCTCGTGAATAAAACTCTACTTAAACCCATTGTTCTATAAATAAAATTATCTCATCATGCCGAATTCCCCTATTCATCAGACACATTCCGGGGGACCGGTCGGGAGGTTAGAGCTTGTCTCGGCTGGGGCGGTGCCCCGCTGATGGGAGAGTTCTGGTTACGGGGAACCCCGCTAGACGACAGAAGGTCGGCGCCGGATCTTGCCGTCCAGTGGGGAAAGATCACCGCCATCTCTCGAGGGAAAACATGCACTACACTTACGGGACCAATGACCTAAGCTGTTGACGCGCCCAGAATCACTAACCAACCAACCAACCAAATATTCATTGTGTTTCTGATATAATATGTGATCCGCACACTGAGCAGTGAAACAACTATCAGTGATAATATTCTATAATCAGCGATCAAATCATTTTAAAGAAAAATGAGTTCATAAATTTAAAACCAAAGCTATAACTCCTTCCAATACACTGCATTATGAATGCATAAACATGTGATTACAGCGCTTCGTCTTTTATCATTTAAATATTATATCTAAAACACTATTGAAACGTTATTTGTCGAAACTAATACCTTTAAAGTAAATACATTAACACAACTTTAGTAACTAAAACTTGCGTTACCTACAGCGACAAATATCAAGGAGTATGTGAACACCCACGTCCTCTCTGTAAGCTTACTTGCTCCCCGTCTGTCTCCAGTAGGCCTCTAGCGCAATGTTGTCATTTGAACATATCCGGCCTGATGTAAAGTCGGCCGTGCTCAGACCCTACGACCTCCCGGGGAGAGACAGTGCAGTGACAGCAATTGATGTCCTGAGCCAACAAAGCCGGACACTCCCAAACCTAAACATTCTTTTTTTAATTTGTTGCGTCGTTGTTGACGCAACGCGTCTCTTTACCCATTGTTGGGCGTTGAGCGCATTCTTTGGAGTAATCCTCCGTTACTCAGTAATTACTATACTAGTCAAGTCTCGTCACGTCGCATTCAGTCAGTGCCTTTTATCCCTTCGGCCAGGGGCTCAACGCCGTTAGATCCCGGAGTTCCTGGCCGGTCACCCAACCAAGAACCCGCGAGTCTCGAATTCGCTTAACCTTCGTGACTTCACAGAGCATAGTAAACGAATTCGGCTAGCGGCCCAGGCAAATCATACATTGAAATGCTTTACAAAATCTTTAATAACTGCTATTATTATCGGCCGCTGCTTATTATTCAATATCAGATGGTTCATTGCTGTGACGTACTATAATTACAAAAAAAGATTTGTTTTTCCTCGGGTCATTGTTGTAATGTGCATATTTTCATTCCATAATAAAAGTATTCACCTTTAACCTATAATAGGTTTATCCTTGCCTTGAAAACAAAACATTCGGAGGTCATGATACCTCTCACAAGAGGCTTATTTTTTACTAATCAGTATACTACAATTATCTCTCAAGGTCGTATTTTATGAGCTGATTTAGGCGCACTTGACCTACGAACACTAAAGTGAAGTATCTACTGCGTTGTTTGGTTTGGCAGGTGTCTCGGTGATTTAAATAAAAAATACTGCTGTTAGAACGCGGCTGTTTTCTCGTATTATATTAAACGGTGAGAGAATATAATAATTGCACTTTTTACTTTCTCGTATACGTACGAATATATACGGAGTAATATACGTAGTATAGAGAAAGTTATACGCGAAGAAGCTGCGCGAAAAAACTGCGGATTTTCGGCAGAAAAAATTAATTGCCGAGCCTTGATAACGAAAACGTAAATATATCCAGTTTCTAAATTAAGAAAAAAAATCCTCTTAACACGTGGTGTAGTCAGGATTTCTGTTTTGTGCGTCCTTGATGTCGAAAAACCAATAGAAAGCAAAACGTCCGTCTGTCGTATGTGAACAAACCTAGCGCCTAAACCGTGGTTGGATTTTTTCCAAATTGAAGAAACCCCTGTCTGGCTCTAGTTGAAGCTTTGAAAAAATCCTTTAAAATTTGGGAGTACTTTAGTGAAGCCCCTGGACATTTTCAAAATTTCTCAAAACAACTCAATTTTTTATATTTTTTGTAAGAATAGAGTAAAATACACTTATAAAGGTGGCATAGGTCCGATTTTCACGGTTAACTCCGAATTTTCGGAAATTGTAAAAGTATACATTTTTTCGTCTACTTCTAACAACTACAACATTGAAGATAGAGACCTTCCAATGAAATTTGTTTTTATAAATAGTTGTTTCATTAAGTCATGTAAATTTTCTAAATATCTGTATTTTTTAAAATTTTTTCGTGCTTTAGTACGTTCAATATTTGAAATTTAAAAAATTACAAAAACAAGATTTTCTCAAAAAAGGCTCCAATTTTTTTCTTTAAATTTTTGGTAGGGTTAGTGCCAAACAAATCTTATACGATGACATTAACGCCATATTGCTCTATTGTTTCGTTTTTAAAAAATTACAAAAATGTAATTTTTTTAAAATACCTCTCACGCCGTTAATATGCACATTTGAATAAATTTGTATACATTACTGAATTTGTGAGTAGAAGTTCTTCAAATTACTTTAAATGAAGTTTTTCGACATTCAATAGATTCCTGTGAAAATGAGATTCAAATTTTGCATTTACAGCAACGCTCAACGCCATTTTCTTAAAAACGGCTCCATATTTTCCAATGAAAATTGCTTTTTAGGACAAGGTTTTAGCCTTCTTTAATATTCTTAAAATAATATTTCGGTTCTACAATTTGGAAACCGAAAAGTTGAGAAAATGTCAAAAAAATTTATTTTGGACGGCGATAAACGGCAAGCTGGCAAGCGGATGAGACAAGACCGTAAAGCCAGTCCACACCAAGGACATTAGAAAACGTAACTAGAAAAAGTCTGCGCCATTCTGTAGCTCCTCTAGTTGGTAATATTGTATTGTTTTACCGACCTAACACAACAAACAGAAACAGAACACAACTCTTGCGCCTGGCGGATGTTAAGAGTAAGTGAAACAATTGAGTTGTAGCAAAAGTTGGGGTACGAGTACACTCATTCTAAGAACAATTCGTTGTGTTTCTTTCTTTTTAGCATTTTTTCTCTTAAGGAGATGGTTTTAAGAATATATCTAAATTCTGAAGGACTCATGGCCGATAACACACATAATAGACATGCGTGGAAAACTTAGTTATCGCCTGAGCTTAGAAAATTTAATCGCATTTGTTATTTGCTATTCATCAGCTTAATGAGTTCATAACTGCGACAAATATATATTCAATATTTCAGCCATCTCATGAAAAATTCTCTTTACATTACTGTATCGATTGATTTTTATGTTCCTTGAACAAATACTATACAACCGAAAATTTGAAGAGAAAATTGGAAGTTGTTTTGACCATTAGATAAAATATAAAAACTCATAAGCAATTCCACCAATTCGATAGTATTTAGGTGGTTTAGGTGGCGTTGACATAAGTGGTCATGGCAGGGCCAAAGACGTTGGAATAGAAATAAAGTATATTTGGGTTTTTCTAACGTGGCGGGTGAGGGTAGGGGTGAGGGCATGATGTGAGGGCAAGATGTCGCATGATCGCGACCGCATCATGCAGTGCTACAGATCAACTGACTCTAGCGGCAGGACTGAGAATGACTCAAAAAGTCGTGCCGAATTCCATCTTGGAGATACTACCCTCAGCCACCACGTTAGAAAAACCCAAGTATAGACTCAAAGAGAGTGCTGCTGTCGCGGAATAATTTGAAGAACGCCACTGTAGTGGAAACATGCATACCCCAAAGACATCGTTGCGACTGTGATGGGGCAAGTTAGCTGTTAAGAATAACGATATGTTCTTTACAGCTCTTTAACTGAATGAAAACATACGTGATATAATATGGTTATAACATGTTCGGCATAAATTAAGTGCACGAACAAATTCATTGTTCCAAATTCAGTGTACATGTTCGCAGAGTTTGACTCTTCAGAACAAAATATTACGGGGTAACAATGTGTTGTTCCTTATTCAGTAATAACTGTAAATGTTGAAGACCTTTTGTGTGAAAACTTGCATATCTTTATTGTTAAAGAAACACGGGAGCTGGCATAGAAAACATATATCTAAGTATTTTCCATACACAGCTAATGTTTCGGTTTTTCATTTTATTCATTTATTTCTGTTACACCCAAAAACAAAGATAAGGATGATGTAAAGGTAATGTTAGCTCATTGCAATTTTCGAAAAATCAAAGTTGACCGTAAATAGGACTAGCACCAATATTTTGACTTGCTAATGGACCACCTTTTATTACCAGTTCCCAATGCATAAACTTCGTTCTCGCCCTACCACGTGCAACTGCAATATAAAGTTTCACACGTTTCTTACGAGCAAAATATACGTCTTGACAAATCCAGCAAGCAATTTATCACTTTTCTTACTACTAATTAGAACATATTAAACGATGGCCCTGGCGTTCCTGACGAAGATCAGTTCAACAGGCGAGCATGAACCACATGGTCAGCGAAATCAAACTAAAATCTCCACACAAACCCTGTTCCAAGAAATTCTCGTTTACACTCTATACATATTCTTAACCATCCTCACGATGTACACACACGCTGTAGTACTGTTCTTCATTGGCTCCACCTTCCATTCGTCCGCCGGCGGCTTAGTCTTGAACGCAAGTCCCGGTTGCTCCAATGTCTCTTCGCGAGTTACTTCCTGCACAAGCCACGCTTCCGGCTTCCGACTCAAATTCTTTTCGAAATCGATAACTGCCCTCGTCACAGAACTCTTTCTGTCGTGCGCGGAATTGGAATGTCCGTTCGTGTTTATACTTGGGTTCTCATAACGAGGCGCGTGAGGAACTTGTTTTCACGATGGAAAATAGCGCGGCTTTTTGCGTCTTTCCGATCGTGCCGCCAGATTCCACATGTTCGCGACCATACCAAGCAGTGCTGCAGATCATGCACCATCTAGCGGCACGACCTAGAAAGACGCGAAAAGCCGTGCCATATTCCATCGTGAAGAACGCGCCACGTTACGAAAACCGAAGTATAGTGTTGGACCGTTGCGCTCTAGCCACGTGCATCGAATTTGAGGTCGGCCGCGGCCGTGCGTTGGAAGCCGTCGATCCGGGGGGGCGTACGGGATAAAAGACGATTTTTTGATTTATTGATTAGTGATTCCAGGGCCGTCAAATGCTAAGGTCATTATTCCCTTACGTGTAGTGCATGTTTTATTACGGGATATGGCGGTGATGTTGCCCGGCTAGACGGCGAGACCTGGCATCGATCTACGCGTCGGCTTGCGGGCTTTTTCCCCAACCTAGGTTCGAGTCCTGACGGCGGCAGGATTTTCGACACTAGCTTTTCAGCTAGGTCAAATTCAGCCGCTGGCTGGGGGAGAATTCTAGCGGCCGGCTGCTCTGATCGCTAGTTTTCCGTGGTTCCTCCGATCAACGCTAGGCGAATGCCGGAGCAGTACCCTATCAAACTGGCCACGGACCGCGCGCGATCTGTCCTTCCTCTTCCTTGTCCTATCCTCTCCCCTTACACACACACTTACACTAACATGCACTACACTAACACACATTCCGGGAGACCGGTCGGGAGCTTAGAGTTTGTCCCGGCTGGGGTGGTGCACCGCTGGTGGGAGAGTACTGGTTAGGGGGAAACCCCACTAGCCCGCGGTAGGTCGGCGCCGGATCTCGCCATCCAGCGGGGGATGATTACCGCCATATACCGAGAAAAAACATCTACTATACTAACGGGACTAATGACCAAAGCAGTTGACGTGCCCGGAAATACAAAAAAATCAATCAATCAAACCCAACCGCACAAGCTTGAAGCTCCCGACCGGTTTCCCGAGTGTAGTATAAGTGAAGAGAAGGAATGATCACGCGTGGTACGTGACCCGTTTTTTAGGCTTCTGCTCCTGCATTCCGCTGGTGTTGATCTGGGAAATCACGGAAGAGAACAGCCGGGCGCTAGATTTCTTCTCCAGGCAGCAGTTGAATTCGACTTGGTCTGTAGCTAGTCTCCAAAATCCTGCTATCGACGGAACTCGAATCCTAGGACCTCCCAGTCAGAGGCTCAGAAGACGACTGTGGTGCCTCTTTTACGGGAGTGTTGGAAATAGAGTAGTCAGTAGATGGACCTCGGTGACAAAAGCCGAAAGAAACGAGTCGAGAGTGGAATCCGCATAAAGCAGTGCGAGTGAACAAAATTAGGAACTTGAGCCCATGGGATTAGCATCGGAGGAAGAGAGTTCCCGGGAGCGCGGAGCTAGGCACATACCACGTGGCCAAGCAGCTTCGGTTTCGTATGGACCCTGCGTGGGCTACTACCCCATACATCGTTAATTTTCTACCGAGAGATAAATCTCCGGAATTGATATCTAGACTTTTTGCTTTTATTCGCACTCCCCACGTCCGACACGCTCCCTTTGAGCTATTGGTATCCGGATCCCACCGGAACGCAATTATCCGGAACTATGCCCAGAGTATCGAGCTATTGCCATGGTGACGCCAAGTGTCCAACTGGGTCACCCGCGCTAACACCTGAAGTCTGGGGGACCCAACCCGTCTCCCGTCTGAACTTCTCCACATTAGTGCCGCCAGAACCTAGGAACCTGGTAGGGAAGTTCAAGTTCTCCGTGTGGACTTTTATATGTCGAAGACCACAGGTCGATAATAAAGTTTTTCTGTAATCCTAAGTCTGTCACGACGCCGAGAAAGTTCGGATTCATCAGACCAGGAAGATCCGACTGCTACTGTTCTGCTCCGGAAATAGTTAAGTAATAAAAAGGGTCATAATTGTGGGCATCGTTAAAATCTTCAATGTGTACACTAATGTCTTGTTCAATTGTGTAAAGATTTTATAGGTATTGAAATGACAGAAGTGAGTCAAAAATCTATGTTAAAGGCCAAATAATTCTGAACTGCAATTATCTACTTTTATCTGAAGTAATGTGTTCTTGAGAGGAAATTAAATTCTGGAAGAATGAGATGCAAATGAAATTACTTGATTAACGCATATTATATGGCAATGAAAGTGTTTATATATTTTTATTAGTAACACATTATGTCTGGTTTAGGACTGATGTTTGGGTGATAGAGTGTTTATGCACAGTTACTTGATGAGATTTCCATGTGATCTTCATGGTAAGGAGTTTGTTAATTTATTTTTCTGTTATTTGTTCTGAACTTAAACGACTAAATTCGATAGAAAAGTTTAAATCCCAAATGAAATCGCTTCTACTACATAACTGTTTCTGTAGTACAATTAGAGACTATACTGAGATTCACAAGGAAAGTAACGTTAATTTTAACAGTGATATTTAATGCATTATTTACCATTTGGACTATATAAATCTAAACAACCTGTAACAAGTGTTTTACCGCAGCTTCCGGGTCAATTTCCCCCAATTTCGATCAGGTTTTTCGTCGAGTTTCCCTGATCCATTGATCCGCTGAGATGGCCCCTTGTTTTGCTTCTGGACATAAATGTAACTTCATTTTCTGTGCACGTCTTCTAGAATTCAGTGGGAAATACAATTATTCAAATTATCGTTTCCATGTTGTCGCGGCAGCATGTATTATTCCTTGACGAAGGACATCATGGATAAGAGCCCTAAATTTTATTGCTGATTTATTCTTGGCAATAGATAGTTTTTTCCTGTATTCAAAAATCAAGTAGAATATGGCTTGGTGTAAGGATCACAGAATTTTGAAAACGTGCACAGAATTCACTTCGCCCCACAGTACGTCATATACAGGTTTTAACTGTTTTGACGTAAAATAAATAAATAAGCTTGTAACATGAGTTTGTGTGGATATGACGTGGGTTTTTCTCTTTTATCATTGTCAACTAACCACAGAGCCGCGATCCCAACTCTGTCGCATTCAAAAGAATAGACTACAAGGCATACATTGAGAATCGGTATAAAACTCTTGTCTATTTGCTTCTATATATATTTATATTCGCGGGTTGACGCGATTCGCGGTTTTTGTTTCTGTAGGATAATGAAACTGTTCAATTTTGGAAATTACAATTTCTGTATGTGCAAATGAAGACGAGGAATGTGTATTAGAAATAATTTGGTCGGAACTATATATTACGAATATTTAGGAAATAATTAAATATGATAGTAGAAACATTACGAAATTTGATATTTTTAGACAAGCAGCTAATAAGCATATCGGCACAGAGATAACCCTGAGAAATCAAAACCTCTTTTACGTTTAAAATCATAGTGTTTGTTTTTCACTCGCTTATCTGACGCACCCATCACCTGCGAAGCCGGAGCCTCGTCGATTAGATGACCGCAAGTGGACGCGTCGTGTCTCCAATGGAGAGCAAGCTACTATAGTATACTCTCTGGTTGCGATAGCTCAGTGGCATCGTTACAGTTTCCCCTGTAACGTCACTGACCGGGAGGCCCTAGAGTTCGAGTACCGACGTTGGCGGATGTTCGACTTAGGTCGAAAAACTTTGGAGCCGTTTTGGAGAAAAAGTTTGAAACTGCTCCCCAGGGGCTTCAACTAAATTAACCCCAAAATTTAAAGAATTATTTTCAACATCGCAGGGCCTGGATTCGGGCCAGATCGTTAATGGAAAATTCGTTTTGACAAAAATCCTGCGAATAGTTTACACACTAGTGTTTACAGAGAAACAGACTGACAGACAGACCAGCGGATAAATGGACGGACAGACGAACGTTTTGAAATAAATACAACACTCGCTTGGTAACTTAAGATCCCAAAACGTGTATTTCCATTAAAATCTCGACATCGGTTTACTGCAAAATTACATACATACTTCTCTAAATATTACTTTTGGTACGCCGAATATTTACGAGAAAGTAAAAATAAATATTTAAATAAATACACTTTAACGCACCACAGAGTAGGTTACACGCAAAAAAGAACACCAATTACAGAGCCCGAATTCCTGCCCGTCAGAATGCAGTTGAGATGTTATTACATAAACAGGGGGTCCCACCAACTATGGACCACTCCATAACTATAAACGGTTCAGGATATCGAAATGCAGTTTTTGCTGAACATTGCGGAATCATGGGGCAAGTAACAAGCCGTGGATAAATTGTCTATAATATTTTTTAATTTTCGAAAAATTTAATCATCTTCGATTTTTTAAATTAAACTACATATTTTTCTCACCAGCAATGGATAGACAGTGAAAAGATTATTAAAATGATGTAACATTTGCATTTTGATAGTAACTTGTGTATAAAATTAGGCTTTCTGACATGTGATTTTGAATTCAGCGGGCTTTGGGGGAAGGCGGTCATTGCGGCGTCTAGACTGAGAGGGGTGGCAGTGGGGGAAAGAGGCATAACTACAGCAATTCTTGGTGATGACACAGACATCACACTAAGAAATACCACTTTTAACAATCAGAATGGAAGATTTTTTCCATTTATTTATTTGGATTTAACTTGCCTTAACGATATAAAAAAATGGTAGCGTAAGGAAGATGATAATAGTAAATATCATTTTCAAACTGAACAAGAAGCCTACCATCGTCTCATCGTTGGTAAATGTCATTTTTAATCGAATTGATCACTCGTCCACTTTGAAACCATACAACTGCTGTTCTTAAATGGAAAAGAAAACGGTGCACTTCCGTCTTCTGCATTTTCAAGTTTGTGGCAGTACTTGGTGCTATGAAATGAGAAACTCTCTAAACATCTAATAAATTGCTGCAGTTACGCCTTCATCCTGCACGGCCATCACTCTCACACTCCTATCTCCACTAAACAGTATCAACGTCGCGAAGGCCACCTTCCCAAAACGATGACTGTTGCAAAGGCTGCCCGTTTACTTGAAAATCTCATGCAAAAAATCTAACTTTATACTCAAATTACTCTTAAAATACTAATATATGACACATCATTTTATTCCTATGTTCACGATCTATCCATTGATGATGAAAAAAAATTTTCTATTTAACAAATCAAAGATTATTAAATTTCTCGAAAACTAGACAATTTCTCTACGGCATGTTACTTGTCCCATGATTCTGCATTGTTCAGTTGTATAATAATTCTGTTGTATAATATAAACATTATCAACCCAATGTAACATGATCGATGATTAATGAAAGTGATTGTAGTATACTGAGTGAATGAATAAGGATGACGAAATACGTCTCGTACTGGAAACCTGGAAATGTTTACTTTTCATAGCCTCAAATTCGGGTAGCTATATTTTCTTAATTTAAATCCCAAAATATCCAAGCAGTTATTTCAAATTAAATAAAACTACAATTTTATTGACAATAATACTAACCTGATATGACTTTCTACAAACAATTATAAGGAGATGTGAACTTCTTCATCCTCAATTTTCATCCTAAATGGTTATGTTTAGTTTAAACGATTATGTTAATGTTCGCTACTCAGAGAAACCGAACACGCTCGAAAGAACACAAAAAGTAAACGAAATTGAGGATATTATGATTATTATGTCGTAGTAGACCCGTAGTTGAAATGACGACTACTTCTTACATACGCTCATAGATTTACTGTGTTTCATTAAGATGACCTCGGCATATATGTATTTCGAATACCTGTAAGTTTCCATGATTTTGACACGATAAGCGATGACCTCAAACAAATCCACTGAGATTCGGAGGGTAGTGTCAAAAGGCATTGTCGTGTTAGTGTCGAATGGAAAAGAATGCTCCTAAGAATTGTTCTGAACTTGGAATAATTGAATTTTAAAAACATGTGTATTTGCAAACTTTGCATCTTCATTGAAATTTACTTAACTGCATACGTAAGTTCACATTCCTTCAATTACAAATGTCCATAAATAAACATATGTCAATACTCTATTATAACAGTATTATTACTTTTCGCATATTCCATGCTGATGCTATCTGCTTCTAAAGGCAGCAGACTAACTGGTTAGAATGAAATTGTGAATGTTAAAACAATGTATTTCGTATCTGGAACGTGTGAATACTGAGGAGTCAGAGGCTTTAATGTTTGTATTTGTATGTGAATAACAATTTATGCAAAATTATTGTTTTCTGGAATATTTAATTTGAAAATATTTCTACAATTTTATATGTAAAGAATTGGCTTCCTAAGAAGGTGGATAAAGGCGTTCTCCATCGGAAAGCGAGTGTTAGATTTATGCTTACAAGCTCAGCCTATTTCGCCTTGAAACGTGAGGAGGAAGGACGCAATTTTCACCGGGAGGTATTTCTGGAAGCCAATTGATGACTCTTTCTTGCTCCCAAGTTGAAGATTGCTCGGTAGCCGACTCGAGTAGTATTTTAAAATTTATGCTGTAATTGTTAAA
The DNA here is from genome assembly GCA_964035755.1 of Teleogryllus oceanicus. Lineage (NCBI taxonomy): Eukaryota > Metazoa > Arthropoda > Insecta > Orthoptera > Gryllidae > Teleogryllus > Teleogryllus oceanicus. The sequence continues at coordinate 62,621,314 of CAXIVR010000003.1, read as the reverse complement.
CAAATGGAACTTAAAGTATTTACAATAAAAAGAAAAATTAGAGAGCTGAAAACCAGGAATATTTAACTAGCAACAATATTCATGGCAATATATCCAAGAGTTGTGGCCGCTTGTCCTCTCCACCCCCGTTAGGAACTACAAATGTATTTGCCGGAGAAACTAAGCGAGCCGTTGCAAAACGGCTTGTAGAAATGCCTTGCGTGGGAACTGCGTAAGGAAAAGCCTTGCGTGAGAAGTGCCAAAAAAAATAGTTGTTATGACATGCTAATTTCTTATAAACAATCATGTATCTTGAAAACGAAAGATGATAGTGCCAATCGGATTGCGAAATTTTGCATCTCGTTTAAAGACAATTTTTAAAAAGCAATACATTTTGTTTGAAAAATTAAAAAATGTATAAACAATTTCCAAATTTTGCGATTCTAAAGTGGGATGGGTTCTCTGATGTCACAGAACAGAAAACTGCGAATTAAAAATTTTGCAACAATTAACAATTTTATAAACAATTCCGAAATGTGCGCTATTCCTGCCGGGAAGTGTCCCCAAATTGTCCCAGATATGATGATCGCAAAATAACAATTTGATATGAGATGCAAATTAATTGCTTAATATCTAGTTTGATTGTTACTTTAATGATAAATATATATTGGGGCTTTGAATTTTACTATCTTTTATTGAAATGGTTCCCTAGAAGTCCTCTATCGATTCGAAAAAGACAGTATTTTGCATTTTTGTAAATGTAATATACATATGAAGAATTGCAAATATGCAATTATAATCGTTTTTCTTATCGCAAAATTCTGTTGTCAACTTGTCATTTGATAAAGTTCATAAATTGTGTATGTACAATAATATTGGAATTATAATATGTATAAAAACGTAATTGTTCTAAAATTAGTGTTATTTCATCTGATAGCAATGTAATTTCTTGAAAAAGAATTGTGTTAATAGTGATTTTTTTAAGTGTTTCTTCCAGATTTTTTATTTGAAAATACTTCCACATCTGAACTAGCGACGCCCGCCATTTTCTACGACGTAATTTTGTTAGGGGACTCCCCCCTGCATTGAAATTGGCTACAATGGTTTGTGCTGCTCCGCCTGCGTTGTTTCGTCACGACAAGGGCTGCCCAAGCCGTGCAAAAGCTGAACTTAGCCGCAGACGGCCCCGATCAATTTTTGTTTCCAGTACTGTACAATAATCATCGCGTGCTGTTGAACGTGTGGCGAACATTTCTGGCCCCAAAATTCACTTAAATTTACTTCTTAGACAGAACTAATCTGCTCAACGTACTACTGGTGCTCTAAACTGCCTGATATTGTAATCACGATTTTTATACTGCCATTCTCTCACGTCAATGGCTTACGATCCCTTATCACTCGTCTACAAGCGCCAACTCTCGTGTGTAGGAGGAAGAACCTTCGTAATCGACGGCAGCGGCTACCCCAACTATCAGTCTCCATCGTACTCTTTACCATGTGACACATCACAATGTGTAATGGTGAAAAGAGGAAATTGATTTAATAAAAAGACATGGGATAATGAAACTGCACAAAGATATGATGGTGTCATTGGTTACGAAGTGGTAACTGAAGATTTGGCCGGGAACACAGACATAAAAACATCTCTATGTCTGCGGCCGGGAATGTGTCATGTTGTTTTAAATTTGTTGCGTCTACAAATTGACGTAACGCGTGTCCAAGCCCCTTGTGGGGCGTGGAGCGCTTTGCACTGGGAAGTAATCCTCCATTACCTTTAAGTCATGTGACGTCACGTTGCAGTCAGTTGTCAAGATGACCGCCAGGTAGCATCTCCTTTACAGAAACACAAATTTTAAGCCGACAGGCCACACAGAATTGTACACATCACCTTAGATCGAAATCTGGCTTAGGACTATGGTTCCAAGTCTTTCATTTAAACTTTCTTGCTCTCATTTAATTAATAATAATGGGCGCAATAATGACTTATGTTGATGCACGTATTTTTAAAAAATTGTATTCTCAGCTCTATTTATTTGAGAACTAAACTTCATATTGATTTTAAATTACTATTACCATTAACTATACATTTACGGGCTTTTAGTGTTTGATGTTAGTACATAAATTGATAATTAGCACCAATATTTGTCAATTTTTTTTTGTTTAATAAAAGTGTTATTTTTGTGTAATATTTGTTATAATAAGAAATAAATAACAAACAATAATATTAACATAAATTTAAAGAAATTTTATAAAGAAAATATTTTTTATCATCTATTAATTGACAATGCTTGGTGCTTTTTTACAACTATTAACAGCTTTTCTTCACAGAACATTAAATAAATAATTATTACTGGAGACTTGTAAGCAGGTCTAGTTTCTTAAGTGTGAAGTACTGCCCATCCCACTATATGATTTATTTATTTATTGTAATTTCAAATTAAACTTTTAATGGGAACTGTTGTTTGTTAAATTGAAATTGAAATCAGTAGGTGGGCCTATAATGGGAATTCTGGTATTCCTGGTATTAATACACTTCATTCTTTTCACAACCAGTTTGTATTTCACATTCAAAAAAAAATTTTTTTTTAGTTCCTTCACTTTCAGTTGCACAACCATGGCACATCAAGATTTCTTAGTTAAAAAACAGGGACTCCTACCTTTGACTATAGTTTAAGAATAGTACCCCAGATGTTTCAATAAAATTCAAAAATTGAACAGTAGAGTGCATGCATTGTACAATATTAAGAACAATGTCTATTGAAAAAAATATGTTTTAATTTCACCAGGCAACACATGCATGATTATAAAATTTACAGGATCCACATACTCATTTGTTGAAGTGAAAGTTGCTCATTAGGAAAAACATGCAAAGGAAAGTTGCTCATTAAGAAAAAACAATGTAGAGAAACATGCAAGTTTCCATGAAATTAAATATACTGTTCGAGAGGGAAAAATAAACTATAATTCAGCAAGTAACTCGCTCGCTAGAAGCATGAAAACCGTGCGCTCCGATCATGATAGAGAGGCGAATGTGTTCGGACTGCAATGAAAAGGAATAATTTAGTAATTATCGGAGGAAAAGTGTTTATAAACAGTTGATAGAAGAAGATACTAGATCCAATTCACAAATATTAAGGACAATATTATGTTGACGAAAATGTATGACAAGACCTGTGAGTAATATGGTGACATCAAGTTATTTTTTAATCGTTTAAACGTGTGAACAGACATTAAAGGACTGTTAGCTAAAAAGCTAGTGTCGAAAATCCTGCCGCCATCAAGACTCGAACTTAGAATCTCCTGGTCAGAAGCGCTGCAGTGACATCAGTTGATGCACTGAGCTACCACTCCCGGTAACAACTTGTGGGGAAGGGGTAGAAGCAGCGGAGGGGGTGAGTGAGGTGACGGCATGCATGAGACACTAGCGCCCCGCTTGTCGAGGGTGGAAGCGGCGGCGGTGGCAGCCCTGACTCGGCTCAAAAAGTATATCTATCTCGCTACGAAAAGACTTACTTCGCGGGCTGTACGTTTTGTTGTGTCACCATTAGTTGTCTTAATGGAATCTGTTCTTTAAAACCAGATCTTGGAATCATGTATATGAAAGTCTCTGATTTTTTTGAAAATTGCAAATTAAAATGAACTTTTTAAGGTTTCTTCTTTTTAAAGTTGAACGTCGCCGTGCCGCTGGTAGAGTAGGAGTAACATGAAAGGCGTGAAAAACTAAGTATCTGATTTCTAATTTCGGCGTGGAGGAAAATATTACTGGTTGCAACACATTTACAGATTCGTGTAGTATAATATTATTACCGATAATCCGAGAAATTATGTTGTTGTAGCTCTACTAGTTTCTGAATGACTTTGAAAGAACTACTGCTTTTATTAGGTGACTATGACATCATCAATTAATCATACTTTTGGTTTAATTAATCACTCTCAATTTTTCAATAATTTAATGCAAAGGAATTGCTCTTTGACAGGTACCACAAAGATTATTTATAAGACATATTTGGCAAATATCGTTCAACTAGTGGTAGTAACAATCACATTTCAGTTACTCACGGGTATGAAACTAAGACTAAATTAAAGATACAAAGTTACTTTCAATTGACTTCGAAAACCCAAAAAGGTGGAACTGTAATTTCAAAAAGCGATATTTATGTAGATGGTGTGACAGAACAAATACCGTTACAAGTTCAACATGCACCACAAAGGTGCATTTCTGGTGTAGATGATGGCATAGATGAATTAGATAAGGGTATTGTTCCATTGTAGTTGTGGTTTTTGTTTCTGTAGGATAATGAAACTGTTCAATTTTGGAAATTACAATTTCTGTACGTGCAAATGAAGACGAGGAATGTGTATTAGAAATAATTTGGTCGGAACTATATATTACGAATATTTAAGAAATAATGAAACATGATAGTAGAAATATTACGAAATTTGATATTTTTAGACAAGCAGCTAATAAGCATATCGGCACAGAGATAACCTTGAGAAATCAAAACCTCTTTTACGTTTAAAATCATAGTGTTTGTTTTTCACTCGCTTATCTGACGCACCCATCACCTGCGAAGCCGGAGCCTCGTCGATTAGATGACCGCAAGTGGACGCGTCGTGTCTCCAGTGGAGAGCAAGGCCCTCGAGGGGCACTTGTGGAAGACAATGACGCGGGGGCGACGAGCAGCGGCCAAGTATATGAGGGCGAAGCGACGCTGCGAGCGCGCAGACGATCACCATGAGGGCCCTCACCGCTGCCGCCGTGCTACTCCTGGCCGCCACCGCCGCCGCCACCGCCCCCGCGGCGGGGGATGTCGCCAGGTACACACTCGAAGCAACCTCGTGGCACCACACTGTCGGAAATTTCCGCATTACTTTAATGTAAATTACATTCATGTAATTTGCATACATTAATTACATTACTGTAATTTGCACTACATTAATTTACATTGCTGTAATTTGCATTACATTAATTTACATTACTGTAATTTGCACTACATTAACTTACATTACTGTAATTTGCACTACATTAACTTACATTAATGTAAATTACAATACATTAATTTACATTAATTAAATTTTATTTCATGTAAATTACATTAAATTATGTATGTATTATATGTATTATTAAAATATGTATGCGCACATTACATTAATGTGCGCATACGGATGTCCGGGGAGGAAACATCGAAAATAAGCTCTTAAGACTATTTTAGGCATATTTTGTTTAATAAACTACTTGGATATTCCGAATGGCTGAGCCGCAATAAGTACCCAAAAGTTAGCTTGAAAAAATGCTTTGCAGGCAAAACTTTGCATTTCAGAAGCATACAAGCACTCCAGAAACATTTGAATTGTTTATTATTTACAAAAGAAATGAATGTATTTGTTTTTAGAAAGAATAATTAAGAAAAAAACATTCAATTTACACAATTCGACGGTTTTTTATTTGATCATTTTTCTTTCTGGACGAATATATTAATTTCTTTTGTAAATAATAAACAATTTTTTGGTTTTTAAAAATTTTTTAAAATTTTTTAAATCAACTTTAAAGAATAATTAAAAAATAACATTATTTTTTTTCAATTGCGGCTTAGCCATTCGGAATATCCAAGTACTTTATTAAACAAAATATGCTTAAAATTGTTGTAAGGAGCTTATTTTCAAATTTTGGATGTTTCCACTCCAGACAGCCTGTATAATGTACACACATAATAAAGTTGGTCCGTATAAGGAAGAAATGCTTGATTTAAAGTTGTGGCGGTAACATTAAATACCGGTACACCGTCTGAATGGTAGTTTTGAATTGTTAATCATTATTATATTAAGAGTCTTATGATGGCAATATATAGAAATAGTCGAAATTGTCGTTTTCTAAGAATTTGAATAAAAGTAAATAATGTGAAAATGTCTCATTTTATTTGTAAATTAAGCCACCAAGAAAGGGATCATACATTTATTTATTTATTTAATGATTAATGTACACATGTACATTAGGATGAAAGAGTCAACGCCTTATCGTCACATGTTTGAAACAATGAACGACTTATCGTGATGAGCTGGTGTTTGCGAATATGTGATATGAATGATGAGAAGCCAAAGAAAACGGGAGAATATTTACATTAAATCTACACTGATTTTAACGTATACTTTAAATTTAATGTACAAATATTGTAAAGTATTTCTAATGCACAAGGTTTCAATAAGTTTTATGCAAAATACATTAATCTGCATTAGATTTAATGACATTTCTAACAGTGTACGACACTCTACATTCTCATTTTTCATGTCCCAACTCTTGTCATTTTAAAATTCAGCGGAAATTCAGATATAGGATAATGCAGAGAAATACTATAACCACTGAATTATTTTCTTTATAAACATTTGGTATATTTGACTGTGATTATTACCTCTGATATGTAATTTGTTTTTTATTTATTTGGTAAAAATTCTAATATATTTACTAGATGACGGTGCGTTTGTAATGCGTTTGTAAAGCTCTTTGAAAACTTCACTTTAGATTACGCACACATAATTGAATGTTTTCTAAAAGATATGGTCCTTCCCGTCATAATTATTCAGTGATTCATTTGGAAATAATTCTCGAGTTATCATTAGATTACAATACCCGAAGAGTGGTGACCTAAACTATGTAACGTAAATTCGGTTCTGATGATTGATTCTTTCGACGTTTCTTCCGTAAAGTAATGTAGGCTTTCTTCACAAGACTACCGCTAAGGACTTCACACACTAAGAACTCAGGACTAAGTTTACAATACATTTTAAGTTCATATTTAAATTTTTTTGTTATTCGAAAGTTGCAAAACGTTAACATTGCAAAAGTACAAAATTGATCATAGAGATTTTTGTCTTAAAAAAAAAAAAATTAAAAAAAAAAAAATTTCTGTTAAGTTAACGAAAATTATAATATACTTTTAAAAAATCCATTTTTTTCTTTCAATTTTTCCATGGCTAGAACAAGGGACGCTTAAAAGAATGGTGTGGGTCTCATTTTCGTTGAACTCTCTTATTTTCGAAAGTTGCAAAAGAAGAAATCTCGCGAGAGAGTATGTACTGTTGTAACCCCATTAGTTCTTGTAAAGTGAGCTATCGGAGACGACTTTCCTAATTTTACTTCGTACATATCGTCTTTCTCCAGCTGCACAGACAGATACATGACCAAACTATTTATCGACTATGAAAATGCCGAAAGTATTTTAACTACCACTTCTATATGATTGGTATTGTTCAACCAGAGAGAAATATGAAAACAATGATCCAACACGATAGCCAAATATCATTATATCGTTTAAGGAAAGAAACCCCAACACACAAAGTCCTCAAACTAATAACATAAAGCAATTCAGTATCCAAGTTTAATACGTCGAAGCCATAGACACATCGATAATGAACTCCTGTTACATATGGTTTTGTTCTTAGATTAATAAATACGACTTGTAATTGGTGAGGATGTAATAACTTATTGGTCATTCTGAGAAGATGCAAAAGTGCTCTTTTGAAAGCCGACTAAAGTTTTTTTATGAACATCTTCCCGTTTGCTGCTGCAAGAGACATATTGCCAATAACTTTCTTTTCGAACATGCAATGAGTGGTTGCGAGAGAACATCGGCATTGATCCATCAAGGGAAAATTAATTTCTCACCAACCAAGAACCCTAATCTTGCGGTCTATAAAATTATTCAAAATCCCCAACACAAATAAGGGGATAGTTACTGACGTCAAAAAAAATCCAGAAGAGTGGAGATGGAAAAGAACAAAAAATGACCTTGCGCCTGTGACTACAAATTGTTAGTACCGCCTGCTACATCAGTTTTATTGAAGTTCGTTTTCAGTAAATGCTCCAAAAACTGCGAAAACAAAGTGACTGCAAAAAGGCAGAGATTAATGCTCTAACTTGTGTCTCAACTGCAAAAAGATTTGCGACAGTATGATAATCGTTTCTAGAAATAACCTGAAAGACGAGTTATGAACTGGAACAAGACAACAGGATGAAGCCATTGAATCCAACAAACGATTGGAAGAGAGCCTGAATATTCTACAAAATATTTACCAATGACAATTATTAGAAACAATATAATATACAATAGTGGTAGTAATAAAAGATTGTCAAATCCCATTTGTATCTTGCAGATGCCTATGAAAACGAGGGCCTTGGAACAAAAATACGCGTCGGTGAAGATACATCCCATCTGCTCGCAAAATTTTGTTTTTCTTTTTCACGTTTCTAATTACCTACTTTATTTTTCAAATAAAAATTTGAAATGATTCACAAGGCGACATATTTATTTGTTCACACCTTTATTGGATGTAAATTTCATGTAGGAGTTAGTGAGAGAAAGTAAATGGAGCGCGATTTCCACAGTAACATCCAGGCATATTTTGCACTCCTACGGTGACTCCAATGATCCTACAAAAAAACTCGAGTATATAAAATGTTTGTAATTTTATTCTCTTTCATTCCATACCAGAGTATCGCTAATGAAACACGAATAGTTTTTAATTTGTATTGAGATAAAGTGGATAATCCCCGTTTTCCACTTTCTTTTGCTTGTATCATCAAATTTCGTGAAGCTTTCACAGCTAAACAGTTAATTAAAAAAAGAGCTTAAAGATATTAAATGGAGGTCATTTTATCTTCTATTATTTCATGTAGGGCTACTATTTACGAGGAATGTACGGCTTTCAAGTTATTTTGAAATAATGAAAAGTTACTTTTAGGCAATTTTTGCTTAAAACATGTTTTTAGGTATAACTCCTGTGTGCAAACTTGATTCGTGTTCAGCAATAGAAACAAATAGAAATCAAATTTAGCTTTTAAATAACTTTTCAATTTGCTAATTCGATACTGAATCCAGCAATAAACGGTGTGATAATCATTGTGATGAGAAGAACTAGAGGCCTTGAAGAAAGAGGCCTTAAGGAGGTGGAAAATAAAAATAATAAATAAAACGATAAGATGAAAACTAATTTTAGTGAGTCCTGAAAGGATAAAAAATTAATTATAATTACAGAATAATTAATTAGTTAACGGTGGTTAAAGATCCGAGAGAGAGAGAGAGAGAGAGAGAGAGAGAGAGAGAGAGAGAGAGAGAGAGAGAGAGGCAGGGAATATATTGAGGAGGGAGAGAGGAAAATGCAATTGGAATAGAAATGACCGTGAACGGATGGTATGAATGGTTCAAGGATAGGATAACATGTAAGAGATGGAGAATGGAGTTTGCTCATGGAGATAAAAGACTTCAGGAGAAAAATTGGCAAGGAAAAAAAAAATTATGTCAAATAATTAACTAACTAGTGGTGCTACAAGAGCACAATCTTTCTCGCTTATTTCTAAATTTGCAATTTTTGAAAATTCAGATAACGAAAAAGAGAACCACGCCATTCTTTTAAGCGTTCTTTGTCATATCAAAAGAATAACATTTAAAAAATTGAAGTGGCTGTTGAGCAAATGTTTATTTATAATTTGGATTAACTTGCTAGAATAATTGCTAAAAGATGCTTAATAATATTGTATGAAATTTGTCATGAATGCTCTTATTTGTACAATTTAATACGCCCTTGAAAGTAATTTGCTAAACAGGGAAAAAGTAAACAAAGAAACAAGCAGGAAGACGGTTGCGAAGGCGTTTAAGCAGTTTATGAATTTGATCACCATTTCATATTTCCACAGGAATCCTCAAACACGATCTCAGGCCAATATGAACGAATACTTTGATACATTAACTGGACAAATTTCTCAATTCTTCATTCTAAGTGGATTGGACCCGATGCCACTACCTGATCAAGAGAGCGGTTTCAGTGTGGTAAGTATTCTTCCCATACACACTAGTACATCTCAGTCGAAACCACCACAAAAACATATGAAAAGAAGCAATAGTATTTATAGCAATAGTATTCAAGTAGTTTATAATGTTAAGATTTATAGCATGAGGATATTTTTTTTGAAAACGAGCGACGTTAGAAACAAAATTTGTACGAATGAAACGAAATCACAATTGAAGTGCATTCGCTATTTTTCTGTATATCAGCCCTACATGTGTATAAGAGAATCACAATTAATTTTTGGAAACAACTTTATCGTGACTTCACAGATATTTGACAATTGTGAGAAAAAAAAAACGTTGGTCGGCTGTTCGGTTTATCGCCACCTTTCTAAAATTCTTTCGTTGCAATTTGCTGAATGTGTGATGAGACAATTATTCCTGCAATAAACCGGGAGCGGTAGCTCAGTGCATCAACTGATGACACTGCAGCGCCTCTAACCGGGAGGTCCTAGGTTCGAGTCCTGACGGCGGTAGGATTTTCGACACTAGCTTTTCAGCAGGTCGAATTCAGTCGCTGTCTGGAGGAGAATTCTAGCGGCCGGCTGCTCTGATCGATAGTTTTCCGTGGTTTCTCCGATCAACACCAGCCGAATGCCGAAGCAGTATCCTACAAAACGGGCCACGGACCGCGCGCGATCTGTCCTGTCTCTTCCTTGTCCTATCGTCTCCCCTTACACACACACTTACATTAACATGCACTACACTACCAGATATTCCGGGAGACCGGTCGGGAGCTTAGAGCTTGTCCCGGCTGGGGCGGTGCCCCGCTGGTGGGAGAGTCCTAGTTAAGGGGAAACCCCACAAGCCGACGGTAGGTCGGCGCCGGATCTCGCCATCCAGCGGGGGAAGATCACCGCCATCTCCTGAGAAAAAACATGCACTACACTAACGGGACTAGTGACCGAAGCGGTTGACGCTCCCGGAAACACGAAAAAATCAATCAATCAATTAATTCCTGCAATAAACGACAAATTCTTCATCGTATGTGCCGTAAGTTGTCATTTTATGAACACTTTCTTGTCACGAAAAAGTCCGTTTACAATGTTGGGAAACAAAAAATATATTTGCCCCCTGCGTTCTAAAAATGCTACATTTTACACAGCAGCTGTGAGTATATCTACCACCAAAATAATAAGAGGAATTATTTTCTAATGATGGTCAGTATCTTTCTTAAAGGAAATTTTGTAACAATGTTGTTGTTGTTTTGTATACTAGCATCATACTGATATCTTCCATTGCAAGAAATTTTTCATAAAATATCATTTTGTGGTACAGATAATGATGTTTTAGCCGTTTATGGCACGAGTAATTGCGACATCACACACTCAGCGAATCGCAGCGAGCCAATAGTGGCCAGCAATGGCCATAAATCGCTCAGATGACCACCGTTTTCGTACTCCTATAAATTCATAATACTGTTTTACAAAGAATAGCGAATGCAACTCGTTTACAGTATTGCTTTATTGCGTTTGTACAAATTTGAAAACGTTAAAATCGACTTTCCGAGTACAGTTTTGTGTCATGTAAACATATTTTTAATCCAAGTTAATTTCAGACCACGCTGAAGCTTCACGAATTTACACGATAGTACGGAAAGATGAAGCAATATTGTATTTATTTAAGAATACGGACATGCGATTATTAACTAAATAAATTTAGATTTATATCAATTATAAGAAAGTTTTCATCACCAATTTTCTGAGGAGGAAATGTTTTTTGTTGCGCTTAAACATTATGTTTCGGTTACTTATTATTTTCATTTGTCTAAAATATATTCCATTTTTCTGTTGATTGCATATTTACATGTTCCTGTGGAACAAATTTGATTCATGCACGATTATTTTGCAAAACTTGAGTTACATATAAAAGTTTTCAAGGAGCCAGGAACGAACCTCACGTGGCACCAAACGAAGTGTTTAGAATGTCAAGTCCTTGAAAGACCCGTTTTCTAAAACAAGTACTATTGCCAAATGATTGGGATGGAAATTAAGATTTCTTTGGTGATTGATGTTTGTTTCTTAAATATAGTTGTAGCTTTCCTTTAAAATCGTCCCAGTTTCTATAGCTGTGTGACGAAGAAAAGCTCAAGCAGGCGAATCTTTCTAGTTCCGGATGAAGAGAATACGTCATGTTCGCCTCATGTCGTTCATATCCCCAAGCATGGGAATTTAACCAGGCCCAGGCAAGGGGGACACGGGTGGCTAGCCGGCGAAGTCGGACTACCGACCCAATAACGCCAAATATATACATACACGTTTGTTTGTTGATCTATATTGTGTCGTACGTTTTATTAGAAGGGAACCTTTTGAAGGGAGCGGTGACCGTTGTTCTCAAGGCTTTTGTGTTTGGAACGTCTCTTTTGAAGTGTTGTGTCGCTCGTTGTGCGCAGAAAGACCTGATCGGCATCCGCTGGCACGGCGAGCTGGAGCTGACCAAGGGCTGGATGATCAACCTGTCTCACCTGGAGCGCCGCAACGATGCGACGCTCTCCTACGACCACAAGCTGCTCGACGTGCGCTTCGAGCTGCGCTTCGACAGCGTCCAGGTCTCTCAATACAATTCAATTCAACCCAATTGAACTCATCCAACCCATGAACTCAATCCAACTCCACTGAACTCAATCCAACTCCACTGAACTCAATCCAACTCCACTGAACTCAATCCAACTCCACAGAACTCAATCCAACTCCACAGAACTCAATCCAACTCCACAGAACTCAATCCAACTCCACAGAACTCAATCCAACTCCACTGAACTCAATCCAACTCCACTGAACTCAATCCAACTCCACTGAACTCAATCCAACTCAACTGAACTCAATCCAACTCAATTGAACTCAATCCAACTCAATTGAACTCAATCCAACTCAACTGAACTCAATCCAACTCAACTGAACTCAATCCAACTCAACTGAACTCAATCCAACTCAACTGAACTCAATCCAACTCAACTGAACTCAATCCAACTCAACTGAACTCAATCCAACTCAACTGAACTCAATCCAACTCAACTGAGCTCAATCCAACTCAACTGAGCTCAATCCAACTCAACTCATTTCGACCGCCTTCACGCCACTTGAGGGGTTGTGAGCGCACCTCTTCACGAGCCACATTTTCATCAACAGCCCATTTTATAACCATTTATAACCAATGGGTAATTCATACGATGCATAAATACAATTTTAATGGCTTATGAATATGGTCATGTCACACAAAATGCTGAAATCATTTTAAACCCTTCATAGGTTTGGTGCCATTTTGTCAGCTTAGGTGGCAGAGAGCAATATATCTCTGCCGTGCCTCTAATCGGGATGCCCTAGGGTTCCACTCAGACGGTGGCAGGATTTTCGACTCCAGCTACAAAACAAAGTCGAATTCAACCGCTGACTGGAGGAGAATTCTAGCGGCCGGCTGCTCTGATCGGTAGTTTTCCGTGATTTCTCAGATCAATACCAGGCGAATGCCAGAGCAGAACCCTAACTATGGACCGCCCGTGATATTTTTTTCCTCTTCCTTGTCCTATCCTTACCCTTTCCTTACAAACATTTACACTAACATGCACTACACTACCATACGTTCCGGCAGACCAGTCGGTACCTTAGAGCATATTCAGACTGGTGCGGTGCCCCCTATTTGGAGAAACCTTCCACAAGCCGACGGGTAGGTCGGCCCCGGATCTCGGCATCCAGAGGGGAAGTTCTCCGCCACCTCTCATGATAAAACATCAACTACACTTACGGAACTAATGATCTTAGCCGAGATAACTTTGACGCGCCCAAAATCACAAATCAATCAATCATTTGATGCAATTTTGAATAAAATCTTGATTTTTCTAATATATATATATTGACTACTTTATGTATTCTCGGATTGAAAATGAAGGCTCGCACATTAAATAACCCTTTTTAATAATTTTACAGATGTCATACGACTTCCGCGCCCAGATCATGAATATTGGGCCCAAAGGCACCGTCATTGGTAAACTGAAGAAGCTTCAGATTCTTATCGATTTTATTGTCGATATTGAAACCCTGGATATTTACGTTCAAGATGTTCATTTTACGAACACTGGGTGAGTATTTCATTTTTTTAAAGACTTTCGCCTAATTTCACTATTTGTTATATAGTCGTTGAAATAATTTAACACCACCTTACACATCATTGTTCATTCAATTTTACTTTCTCGTATACGTAGTATACACTATAGTATATACTATATACGTAGTATATAGTATAGAGTATATACTATATACGTAGTATATAGTATAAAGTGTATTCGTAGTGTCGAGAAGAATATTGGCCTGTTTTCTGTCGCCTGAACAAAAGTGGCCTAACTGCCATGAATAGATTGGAGTTAGGCCACTGTTCTTCAATTGTTCTCAAAATATTCATAAATATTCTCGAATTCATTTCGCCAGATTCAAAGCCCTACAAATTTGAAATTGTTTTTGTTGGGGCGAGGGGTTGTTAATGAAAGTCAGAGCAACTTTTACAAATTCTTTAAAATAGTCGCTAAATAAGGGCTGTGATAGAGCATTGAAACTGAAATTTAAAGCAAGGTATTTTCAAGGATAATCAAAGAAAAAGGTTTCCAAACGAAATTTAATTTGTTTGGCTATTGTAGCATGCATAATTAGCATTTAAAGACATACTTTAAAACGGTAGTTGCCTCAATCGATATCCTACGATCCGACGAATAGAATTAAAAGTAAAGAACCGTTGATTGCTGCTGTTGCACTTCTGCCAAATCCCAGAGTCCGCTGACGACGCTGGAATCAGCTCCAAGGAGCGCCTGTCGTTCCGAAACTGCTCTTTCTCCACCCACGATGTTAATAGAGCGCACTTTCCACTGCAGCTTTGCACAAAATACCTCACAAGTTCCCACAGGATCAAAACTCCATAGATCTCTGCCATTGTTCACTGCCCGCCTGCCCAGCGAAGAACCTTTATCAGGTTTCCACCTCAAGCTTCACCGCCTTCTGCGCTTGACCTCCGGCGAACCAATGTCGTCAGGCCCTTATAACCCCCACATAACGAGATGGAGACCATTACTGCGGCGCGCTCTAGAGTATCAGCCTCTTACAGGAACTAAAATACAAACTGCTACCAACGTGATTTAAAACGTACCTAGAAGCTAATTATTAAACAAAATTTGCTGACTACAAATTCGGAATGGAACCCGTCTTCGGTTGAAAATTCTTATGTATTTATTTATTTAGTCAAAACCTGTATGTGACGTATGGGGGAGAAAATCATCTGCGCACGCTTACTTGAGTTTCAGAGTCCCTTCCCAACTATTCAACTATTAATAGTTGAAAGATGAAAAAGTTATAGTAATAATAATAAATTTAAAAAAGCGAGAGATTAACATTTCAAGAAATAGATATTTTCGTTTATTTTTAACAGTAAACGAAAGAACAGAATTGATTTTTCTGTATTATTAACAAAACAGAAACTCACCCTAAGCTCTACTACCACTACAAGCAAAAGGACAGCTAAACAAAACGTGCGCATAGCAAAGCTACATTTACGTCCAGAAGCAAAGCAAAGGGCCCTCTCAGCATTTGCTCAATGGATCAGGGAAACTGCACAAAAACCCGATCGAGATGGGCATCATTGACCCGGAAGCTGAAGTACATTACTTTTTACAGGCATATTGAGTCTTTTTTTAAAATTATACAATGCAATTGTAAACTAATTCATTATACTATATCTTGGTTTTGTTAAAGTAAACTTTATTTTTCCTTTTGACGATCAGTACAGTCTCTAATTGTATAGAAACAGTTTTGCAGCAGAAAATATTTTACTTAAATTTTTGTACCAATTTTAATTGTTTAATTTCATCTGGCAATGCGTTGTAAAGTAACGTACATGTATTGTATGTGGATTTGTTGTAGTGATGTGTTGAAACTAACACTTGATGAACATGATTTTTACGTCGTGTGTTGTAACTATAAATATCAGTATTACATGAAAATAAGTTCCCACCGTTAAGTAAGTCAGTTTTGACAAATACTACAGACTCGTAAATAAATAGGCAAGGCAATGGTAGGATTCCAAGCTCAATGAAAAGAGGCTTGAACGGATCACGTAGATGGGATTTTTTCATCATTCCGATAATTTTCTTTTGCAATCTAAATGTCTGGGCACTAAAGGATGAGCTTCCCCAGAATATTATGCCATATCTCAGGCGGGAATGTACGTTTGAAAAATACACGCAACGAGCTGCATGAAGGCTGACAGAATTAGAAAGAATTCTGAATGCATAACATAATGACCTTAATTTAGTGTTTAATTCTGTTATATGCACATTCCATTTGAGGTTTGATTGAATTGAGAGACCTAGAAATTTTGTTACCTTAAGCTAATTGCCCATCAGCTAATTGCATATTGTTCATTTTCAATGGAGCATACGACTGCCGATTTGAAGCGCGAAATTGCATTGAGACTGTTTTTCCTTCGTTAACTATTAATTTGTTATTACAAAACCAATTTGAAACTTCTGAAATTGTACTATTTATTGTTTCTTTTTTGCAAAGAACATTCGTGTCATCGGCAAACAGAACTGTTCTTCCATTTTTAATAGATGAGGGCATATCGTTTACGTACAACAGAAAGAAGATAAAACCTAAGATCGAACCTTGTGGGACCCCATGTTCAATTGGCAAAGAACTGGAGAGATAAGTATATAATGTCCTTTCGTGCCAGTACAGTATTTCTACTCGTTGAGATCGATGTTTAAGGTACGAGGTTATCCAATCGAGGGCAAAACCACGAATTCCATAAGAAGGTAATTTTGAGAGCAAGATGTTATGGTTAATAACGTCAAAAGCTTTCGAAAGATCTAAAAATATCCCAATGGGTTCTTCATTTTAGTCCATTGATGAAGCTACATCTTTAAGGAAAGAATGGCAGTTTCCGTAGATTTTGATTTTCTGAAACCGTGTTGTGAGTCTGAAAACGCTTCGTTTTTCCTGAGAAAAGTTTCCATTCGCGTATAGAAAAGCCTCTCTAATATTTTTGAGAAAACTGACAAAAGAGAAATTGGCCGGTAATTTAATTTCATTTTTGTTCCCTTTTTTAAAAAGTGGCTTAATTTTTGCTGTTTTGAAAGTATCTGGAAATATTCCTGTGCACAAGGAAGCATTGAAAATGTGAGTTGATGGGTATATAATGGCAGGTGCCACGTTTTTAATAAACAATCCGGAAATTATCTAAACCAGATGAATATTTATTTTTTAGTTTACTGACTATTTGAGGATTTCGTTGGAAGAAGTTTCGTAATAAACATCGTGCCGAAATTTTTTTGAGAAGCATATGATGTTGAATTTTGTGGTTTTAGTCCCTTCGTGAGATCAACCGGAATTCTAGAAAAGTTGGTTGAAGATATTCGCAACTTTTTCTGGATTCCTTGTTTCTCTTTCATTATCCTTTAAAACATTCTCTACGAAATGTCGTGATGACGTGGTCGTATTTTTTACGGAACTCTTGGAAGTAGACGTGGAAACCGGGTGATACGTTATGATGTTTAGAAATAAAGTAGAGCGTACGTTTGTTTTTACACGCTGTTCTAATTCCTTGTGTGATCCAAGTATTACTTTTTCGTGAAATATTTAATTTTCTCTTTTTAATAGGAAAGCACGCGTTAAAGAGAAATGAAAGCTTTGATAAAAAGACATATTTTTCATGTGTGTCAATAGCGTTATAAACTGCCTCCCAGCAAGTAGTCCGTAAATAATTTTATGTTAACTTTAGTAAATGCTCTGCACATGCGTGTTTTATTTATTGTGTCAGTATTCATGTTATTAGTAATTGTAAGAATTTGTGCATCGTGGTCACTGTAACCTAGATTATTCGTTATTTCAAATCTAGTTGTGGTTTTGTTGATTATAATTTGATCTATTGTTGTTTGTGATTTAAGAGTATTCCGTGTAAGTACGTTCACTGTAATATCTAAATTAAAATGAATTAAATTGAGAAACTGCTCTTTTTCGTGGGATTCCTAGAAAATCAATGTTGAAATATTCACATACAACAATGATTTAAGAGAGAGATTACTAATTTTGTTCAGAGTTATCTCTAGATTTTCCAAGAAATTGAAATAATATAAAGCTCGCTTTGATTTTTAACTCCAGACTCTATTTTTTTTAATTTTCCAGACTTTAATTTTAACTTGAATTTTTAACTCCAGACTTTAGATAAAAGTTTTAAACTAAATTTCAGGGCCAAGTTCATAAAGAACTTTGAAAACTCGCAGACACTTCTTACTTCAACCAGCGTTACTCACGTAATACTTACTGATGCTTACCTTTCGTGATATTTGGCGGCAATACATCACCATGATCGCGATCAAATTACGTATCTACCGCTTTTCGTACTTCTCACAAATTAGCCAATTTTAAGGTGCAAAGGTTGGCGTCCCTGTATCTAGCGAAACTAGCGCCTCCTATAGAAGCACCCTCTATTGGGTTTTGTCTAACGAGGCATCAGAGGGTAGTATCTCCAAGATGGAATATGGCACGGCTTTTCGCGTCTTTCTTGGTCGTGCCGCTAAAGGTGCTTGATCTGCAGCACTGCTTGATACGACCGCGATAATGCGACATCTTGCAGAAGGACCGAAAAAGACGCAAAAAGTCGTGCCATATTCCATCTTGGAGATACTACCTTCGGATGCCACGTTAGAAAACCCCAAGTATAGCTTAGCCCCGAATTTTGATGGACAGTTGCTAAGCCCGGTGCCGCGTCGATGGAGAGGTGGGGAGGGGTGGGCGCCTCCGCACGGGTCCTGGACATCAAATGCCGACCTCTGCCGGAGGCTCGCAAAACTTGACAAGGGATATTGGTAATTTCAGCGGCCAATTGCCATACAGCAATTTTGTACTTTCTCGCCTTACCACGTTTACATAATAAAGATAAAGAATTCTAATGCTGCGGAAGAAATCGACGATTTTTCGACAGAAGAAACTTTATTCTCGGGTACTTGTATCGATACAGCAAGTAAATCTGATCCAAAATGCAGTATATTACTCCCTAGGGGTCAATGACCCCCATCTCGATCGGGTTTTTGTCCAGTTTCCCTGATCCATTGAGCAAATGCTGAGATGGCCCCTTGATTTGCTTTTGGACGTAAATGTAGCTTCACTATGCACACGTTTTGTTGAACTTTCCTTTTGCTTGTAATGGTAGTAGAGCTTAGGGTCAGTTTTCTATTTTGTTAACAATACAGAAAAATCAAATGTTTGCTCCTTTACCGTTAAAAATAAGTTTTCTATAATTTGACAACGAAAATATCTAGTTTTTGAAAAGTTAATCCCTCGTTTTTTTTAAATTTGTTGTTGTTATTATTATTATTATTATTACTATTATTTTTTCATATTTCAACTATTAACAGTTAAATTGTTGGGAAGGGATTCTGAAACTCAAGACAGCGTGCGCAGATGATTTTTCCCCCATACATCACATACAGTTTTTGACTAAATAAATAAATATGGAATACCCAACTCTGTATCACGTTTGGTAGTCAAAACTTTGGTGCATCCTTGACACAGAAGAATCGATTGACGGGAAAACGTTCTGGCTGACTGTGGACAATGCTATTCATTGAAATATTCTCCGAAACTGATATTCAGCAATCAATCTGACGAACAAAAGGCCCTGTGTGTTTGATATTCATATTTTGATTTTGAAGAGTACTTTTCACGAAGACTCAAAAACACTTGTTTCGATTATTGCGAACCTAAAAAACTTGTTTTGATCCGTTTGTTCCACGTGTGCTTGTCTGCAGGCGACTGACCGTGCACGTGGAGTCGGCGGGCCTCCTGGACTTCATCCCAACGGCATCATCAATACCGTCACGCTCATCTTCAAGGGGCTGATCGTGGACGTGGTGGAGGTGGCGGTGCGCTCCGCCTTCGAGAACAAACTCGAGAACCTCCACTTGGGCGACTACATCCTGGGCGGCAAGCGCAACTAGCGCAGCCAACACCTTCCTCTCTCTGCTGATAACCAATAAACGTTTCTACTCTTTCTTATTTACGTCTTACCAGCTACGTCTAATTGAGTCATTTCTCCTTCCTTTTGTATATTATTCCTGGTTCAGAAAAACTTACACTTACCCAGAATCACACAATTATTTTTTATTTGAAAATGAGTGCACATATAAACCTTCATCGTTTGATCAGATGTTTAAAAATGTGAAAATGCAGAGGTTTTTACTGTCTTGCCTTACAAAGATCTTTTTTTAATTTCAATGCCATTCCCGTATTTGTATTTTAATACTTCGCTAGTCATATAAGTATTCAAACGCTACGTGAAGTGCTGGGTACGTAATATGTGCAACAGTGAAAATACTATGTCAAGGTTTCAATACAGTTATCAGCATTGTTTGGGAGAACAGTAGGATGAAATTTGCGTCCCCGCATCATATGACGACAAACGATCTTGGTTCCTGGAAATTAACAATTATATTGTCAGCAGAATACAAACACTGGCTATATCATGAACAATAATAGCACAATGCTCGGCGTTATATTCATGTGGTTGTATTAAATTTCCGTGTGGATCCCGTCAGCTGATAAGGTCTACACACGT
Organism: Teleogryllus oceanicus; assembly: GCA_964035755.1. Classification (NCBI taxonomy): domain Eukaryota; kingdom Metazoa; phylum Arthropoda; class Insecta; order Orthoptera; family Gryllidae; genus Teleogryllus; species Teleogryllus oceanicus. Next base: position 62,600,903 of record CAXIVR010000003.1, on the reverse strand, counting down.
TTAATACCCAGCATTCATAGCATTCAAAGAGTATACATTAGGTGGTCGGCGAAGATTATCAATTGCACTGATATTTCAATAACGGCTAAAAACTCGTGACTAGGTACTCGAAAATTATCCTGTGCTTATGTAAGACAATACGACTAACGACTGTTCTTCAGGATTGCCAAATGCATACTGGTAAAGTCCGCCATCTGAGGGATAATAATCCGCCCCGTACAGCTGTAGATTTACAAACTGTTTAAATTAAATACTCTTGTGCATAAAGCCTTCCTATCATAAGTCATCAATTTTTTTTAAAAAAATGGGTACGATTGCATGCCTATTTAATTAAAATAAAACAAATTGGGTTTTCACATCTTTTCATAATACCTGCACATTTAAAAATGCACAAAACTAAAACTCTTGTGCGTGTGGCATATGTTTGAGAAGCCAACAATATTTGTACAAGTTTTAGGAAAAGGTGGGTACTATTGATGATTTAAGCAGGGAAAGCAACGCAACACGTGGCCCATAATCATCCCAAGAAACAATGGCTTCCACCCAACAAGCGGAGTCCCGCTAAATGCATTTTCTTCCCGCAAGTTGACGATTTCTTCCGCCCAATATGGTATCCCTGCTAATCTTGGCTCGCGTTTCAACAAATCCATGGTGGAAATAACCATGGCTTCAACAAAACCATACTGTTATTTCCACCATGAACAAAGCTTTGTAGCAGGCAATCTGGCGTCTACTGGGAAATGAAATCGCCAATCTTGCGTTCGTCTAACGCATTCCATTATTCCACGGATCCCGCCATTTTATATCTAGTTGTCAGGAGAATTGGAACTGTGTGGTATTCTGTGTTGAAAACCATGAATAGTTCCAGGGCTCTTGCGCATTGTATCCGACTTTAGTCAATGAGCTTCAGACATCAGTTTGCGTCACAATATTATCGGGAATTTTAAATGCAGACAGATACCAAAATCATCACCTATTTACAAGATATTGAAACAGATTTATGAAGCATTTCTTTTAAATATTGCATCATGTAAACCTTCGTGTTCGTTTTGGTTGGTTACTGTTGAAAACATTGTACCGCTTTCAAAATGTTTCTCAACACTTCTCGCTCTCCATGCAACATGACGGCCAGCGTCTGGTCTTGCTTTTCAAAGAAGTGCCCGTGCTGTGGTCACGTGGTTCGTGACGCAAACTGGTGTTGCGTGGAACCAGTTAAAACCAGTGCACCGGAGGAACCGATCCATGAATTTCCAACACGTACCTATCCCCAGGCAATATTAATATTCCTGAAAATCTCAATGATGTTATCAATTGCTTTAATTTTCCTCCACCTCCTGATTGCTTATGCCTAGCAGGGCTATCGGGGGAGAGGAATTAAATGGCGGCCGTTGCGCTACTCTCACTATCTACACTGTCCAGACAATGCTGCGCTCTGGCAGCGACGCTGAGAAGTACTGTAGTTTAAATGTAGAATATGATTTCGCGCATTTTTATCTCTGCTTCTATAGGGTATTCGCCGTAGCTATCCGCCGAAGTTAGCAGGACCATTTCACCCAATTACAAAATTGTATAGCTCATAATTTGCCGCTTTTTTGCCGTTCCTAAGATGTGAAAACAAAAAATTTGCCGCGGGTCATTTTCTCAAAAAAATCGATGTTCCCGCTAACTTACATTGGAAGTTAGCAGGACCACACATCTAAATCCGCTAATAATGTAAGCATATACACCAAACAGTACTCCAAATTTGCCGCTTTTTATTTATAAACGATAAGTGAAGAAATCATATTGATATCTCACTTTTTCAAAAGATATTTACAAAAACCGAAAAATAACACGTACGTTCCTATGGGGAACGCCCTCAAAAAGACTCGTTTCGTCCAAGACCAATTGCCGTAACGATTCATACTCTACGCCAAAAGTTACCCTTAACCGTTGCAAACTGTAATCTGTAATAAAATAATTTTCCGCGGACCGGTTACTTCAAAATACCCAGGTTCAAACCCCACAAATTGAAGTCCTGAAAGCTCCCTGCGCAAGAAAAAGACGCGTTACCTCCTGAACCAATAGCCGTAACAATTCATACTCTATGCCAAAATTTGCCCCTAACAGTTGCAAACTGTAATATATAATTAAACAATTTGCCGCGGACTGGTTAGTTTAAAATACCCAGGTTCGAACCCCAGAAATTGAAGAAATTGAAGAGATCAGCGTCATATCCGCTGAATCCCTTAGGCAGATCCATAGGACGTATTATCCGCTCCTTTTGCGGATCTATTCTTACCTGCATAACTGACTGTAGTATGTTTCTCTTAATGGTATTCATTCCGACTCCTACCATGTACCATCTGGAGACCCTCAAGGATCTCACCTGGGTCCTTCACTTTTCAACTTGTTTATCAATGATCTCCCTACAATCTTGAAACACAGTAATATCCTTCTTTTAGCTGATGACGGTAAGATTTATCGTTTGATAATTGATACTGATGACGCCATCAAGTTTCAACTTCATTTACTAGGTATCGAAAATTGGTGCCTTCTGAATAACATATCATTACACCATGACAAATGCTATACCATTAGCTTCTCCAGAAAGCGGGACACTGTTAGTTTTCGATTTAGTCTCAATGGGAATATATTGGCTGTGGTTGACATCAGAGACATTAGAGTTATCTTCGACAGTAAACTCAATTTCAACGACCACATTAATAGTATTGTTTACGATCCTTGGATTTTATCCTGCGAAACTCATCACAATTTCGATCACTCTACACGATCAAACGCTGGGTAGGCCCATTCCCGAGTATGCCTTCTAATTAGTTCTCCACCGGGCAGGCAATAAATCGTCTTGAGAAGCTCCAAAACAGGTTGGTGCGCAGCTATAGATGCCCTATCCCGCAGGGTTTTTGATTGATTTTTTCGTGTTTCCGGACGCGTCAACTGCTTCGGTCATTAGTCCCATTAGTGTAGTGCATGTTTTTTCTCGGTAGATGGCGGTGATCTTCCCCCGCTGGATGGCGAGATCCGGCGCCGACCTACAGTCGGCTAGTGGGGTTTCCCCCTAACCAGGACTCTCCCATCAGCGGGGCACCGCCCCAGCCGGGACAAGCTCTAAGCTCCCAACCGGCCTCCCAAATATGTTGTAGTGTAGTGCATGTTAGTGTATGTGTGTGTAAGGGGAGAGGATAGGACAAGGAAGAGGAAGGACAGATCGCGCGCAGTCCATGGCCCGTTTAGTAGGGTACTGCTCCGGCATTCGCCTGGTTTTTATCGGAGAAACCACGGAAAACTACCGTTCAGAGCAGTCGGCCGCTAGAATTCTCCTCCAAACAGCGACTGAATTCGACCTAGCTGAAAAGCTAGTGTCGAAAATCCTGTCGACGTCAGGACTCGAACCTGGGACCTCCCGGTCAGAGGCGCTGCAGTGACATCAGTTGATGCACTGAGCTACCGCTCCCAGTCCCGCAGTTTTGTCACGACAACGCTGATTACTCCTCATTGTATAATATTCATCTTCGGGAGAGAAGAATAATCTGTGACCCTATCTTTCTATTTAAAATTTGGTCGGGTAATATTAATTGTAATGCTTTCTTCCTAATATCGGATTTCATGTCCCTCGCGCGTGTCAGCGCGTATCCCTTATGATTTTCTGGTTGAAAATACTTTTGCTAGATTATGTAGTTGTATAATTGTAATATTGCGTAGCATTTAGAAACAATGCGAAAGGCAACTAATCTTGGAGTTCCAGCACAAATTTGCTAATCATAGCCAATTTTTCACGGATGGATCCAAGCAACAATCAAGATCTAGTGGAGCTTTTTATTTCCATTATCCCACCCCTAACGAATCTTGATTGCCTCCCGTATTTCTATTCCATATTTTCATGTGAAGCTTGGGCTATTATCAAAGCTATTGATATTAGCATCCTAAGACCATGTAACCTAGATATTGTTATTTTATATGACTCACTAGCAGTTCTATCCTCCATTCGAAACCGACATTCCTTAAATCCACTGGTCCAAGAAATCCAAGAAAAGCTTTATCAGTCCTTCCTTAAAGGATATAGCGTTACAATAGCTTGGCTTCCTTCTCATATAGGCATCCAGGGCAATTAAGAAGCGGATGCAGCTGCGAAGGCAGCAATCTCTCACCCCGAAATTGATACTGAAGCTGGCGGCACACTCCCCGACTTTAAAAACTACCTCTTACTTGCAGTTAAGAAGCTTTGGGACCGGAACTGGAAAATGTTGCCTTCCAAATTACAAGCAGTAAGGAAGAATATCGAGGAATCTCCCATCACTTCCATTAGACTTAGCAGAAGACATCAAGTGGTTATAACCATACTCTGTATAGGACATTTTAAACTCAGTCACAGCTACCTAATTAAAAAGGCTACTACTGATCCTTGCGCAAATTGCGGACTCCCAGTTTCCACGAAGTATATTATAGTTGATTGCCACGTGATGGCGACTGTGAGAACAAACCTTAACATCAATGATAATCTCTACTGTATATTCAATTCTTATCCTGGTCAAAAGAAAATTATAGAACTCCTCACCAAATTTAATATGCTAAATACTATTTATTATACATTGTCTGCCCTATGTATAACATCTAGATTTAGATTTGTCTATGTGTATCCCATGAAAATGTGTAACTAATATGTGAATTTGTAAATACTGTATTTTTGTAACTTTGGTCGCTAATGACCTAGCTGTTTATAAGGCGACCTTAAATAAATAATTTTAAAAAAATGCGAAAGGGTATGTGCTTTGGTAGCAACACTAGTTTATCCCTGAAATGATGTTATCGCACACTTTTCTTCCTATCAATTCAATAATCTTATTTCAAACGGAAGATGAAAGGGAATTGACGTGGTAGCTATCACGATAGGTATATCTGTGACGTATTTCTTAAGACAATTGTATATCGCCAATACTTTAAAAAGCAAACGGATTGTGAGTAAGAACCAAATATCGGGTGATCCAAGAGTTTCCGGAATTATCACGCAATGCCAACCCATGCTCATACAGAAATCATATAAGGTAAACGGTACTGTGATTTGCCAGTTAAGAGTTGTGACAGCATTAACTCATTTGAAAACAAAAATTTTAAAAATTTGCTACGAACTTTCTATTATTCAATGATCCTTTTACTTATCTCAAGCCTAATTTCTATCGGAAAATGAACCTTACGTTATTAATTATTTTTTTTAATAAAAACATGTCATTTTGTACAGTGATAGGCCACATATTATAGTGATTGGCCAACATGATGACAGTGATTGGCCACTCAATTATCTAATAGAAACAACTAGTATAACGATATGTTTAATTAATTGTTATATTGCCCATGAAAACACAATTTGTAAGATGCGGATTAAATATAATTTCAATATTTTATATCAGTGTTGTTAAAGAAAATTACAATATCCTCGATTTTCAAATCTGAGTAAATTAGACTGAATTCAGATGTGTCTTCTGGCCGCCTACGAATAGAATCACAGGGTGTGTGATAGCAGTTTTAAAATAGAAATCTATGGAATACGCTTCGAATAGACTCGTAGTCGTCTATCCGTTCTCCAATACAGATCCCTGTAGGATCGTTTATTCCGTCGTCCAAGTTACTTCTCTCCATGTACCCTATAACTTCTTTCAATTACATTCTAATGTCTTCTTCGCTGACACACGAACATGCGGCTGTAACTGCTTCAGTTGTCCATGTAGTGATCATGGGATGTCTTCTTAAAAAAGCCTTGAGCCAGACTTCTCCTAGACGGTTGTTGAACGGTTTTAGCCTTGGTTTAGCAGCTAAAAATTGTTGAACGTTACTCTATAGGTCTTTGTTCTTTCTTAGAAAACCTTTCCTGACTAGTTCAAGCATCCACCTAACTAGACTGGCTTCTTCTTCTTTAGATAAAATAGTATCAGGACCTAGAGCTATTTTGTGATCTGGATTATTTACACGACACTGCGAACGTGTTTTAGGAACACTAAATGATTTTAAAGCAGAACGCACAGAATTCCTGTTATTTTTAACACGTTTCATAGCATTTGCCATGTCTCCTGCATCATACATGCGTGCTTTGGCTTCTTTGGCATTAGAAGATCACTTATTTCAGGACCACACAGGATTTACCTGTGTGCAATAATATTAAACAACGTTTAAAATGTATGTGTCAACAAATATTAGCAGAGTGTCCAATAACACAATTCACACACAATGAAAGAAGTCATTGGCCACCCCTACACCACGCAAAGCTAGACTTCTCATTTTCAGCTCGTATCATTGTCACTCAATAAGATTTGTGCTTTCTGACATATAATTGTGATTTTCTTACCGCCGTAATCAACAAACAGCACTTTTGTAGATCAGATTTCTAAAAAAAATCTTAAGTAGACAGACAGAAAAATAAAAAAGTGCATATTTACTAAAATTTCTCCCGCGAAGCTAGGTTATATTGTTTGCACAAAAGTATATCTTTTAATTTCAAGCATGCTTCTCCTGAATTTTATAAAGGTTTATACAGGAAACGAAATAATTTTAATTTTGATTGCTATTTTGGAATTTTTAGGTCATAAATGAATATTTTTAAAAGCGCATTTCATTGTGAGAGTTTTCAGTTTTTTATTATTTAATTTGCGGCGTAGTATGTTGTCAACGAGAGTGGTACTGTATACATTGGCGGTAGCTATGTATTTAATGGTGCGTGTTCGTCAATGTTCAACACATCTTCAATGTTTTTAGAAAACGTACACACACAGACACTGATATCCACAACACATCCCAACATCCATCTGCCCACAAACTCGCAGCTTTCCATGCCATGATTCACAGACTTGTCACCCTTCCCTTGTCACAAGACAATTTTCAAAAAGAAACACGCACCATTAAATACATACCTACCGCCAATGGATGACCAACGGAGAACCGGAACCCCCATAATTAAAATATATGTTTCAAACCCGCAGGGTCTTGAGCTTCTTTAAATCGATTGGGGAATATCAATTTTATAGAAAAAGTCTGGATGGTTTAAGAGCTAGCATTAAACACAGAGACTGATTTCTTTCCGTCAATAATTTTCTCGGTATCAAGAATCCACAAAACACGAATTCTGACTGCCCAATGTGTTACAGCAAGCAGTTTACTACGTATTGGAGCATGACTTGTCCAATTTTTTGTTACCAAGGCGAGGCAACAAAATTTTTTCTGTTGAAAATTTGCCGTTTTTTCCAGCAGCGATACAATACTTTCTCTAAACTAGTACGTAAGCAGCATGCGAGAAAGTAAATTAATGTCCTTTTCTTGTCTAAGAATACTCTAAATCCTTTTCTAAGTTGTACAAATTTAACAATAATATATTCAGAGAAATAGTTGCTGGATGAATATTTCTTCTAACGTAACTCTCGCTGTTCTAGTCAAATGCAAAAACAATTAGAATCATATAAAAAGGAAATTCATGTTCTCTTTATAGGGGTCCTTCCTATTTATTTCGAATCTGCAATGTTTTGTATGTGGTAAATGTTTCCTATACTTTGTTTCATAGAATTCAGTTCTCGAAATGATATACAAACGCGTTTTCGCAGAGGTTGATATTTAATTTATTTATCTTAAAAGAGTTTGAAATATTGATGTCGTGAATTTGCATTCACCACGAAACATGCGGGACGGCAACTCTTGACGCAGTTGCGTCAACGCACTACCGTCAAACGCCGTTATTGACTGGAAGGGGAGGAAGTCTTCCAGGAAAGAAATGACCAGTCCCAAAAGAGACTTGTCCCGAAGTATTTGTTCGAATGACGCTACCAGGAAACACACTCTGAACCCGTGAAGCATAAATACACCCATTTCTATGAACTCTGTGGGGGATGGGGGCGGTTGTAAAAGGCACGTTCCACCGTCACAAGCGCACTCCAGTGAGAAATCGGGTAAACAGGGAGATAACAAAATAAGATATGAGGAGAGCCCGCCGCATCATACATACGCGCAACGAGGCAGCAGCAGCTACTCGCAGTCGAAGGCCCGGCGAAGAATACCTTTCCTCACAAACGACTTCTCTGCTCATCATCTGCGATGCCACGTAAGTACAAAGCATTTAGATTTGCGGTGGTGTCTCTAATTTTTATCGTACTCCTAAAATATTTCATTGATACCTCACTAAAATATTTTACAATTAAAATGTATACACCTTCCATCTATACCTGGCAACGTAGCCTTAAGTCACGCACACTATGGTCCGGTTTTTGTCGTGAAAATCTTGTGTTCACGACAGCGATTGACTTAGAATGACATTATTTATCATGGAGAAAACATTGACAAATCACATTATTCGAAAAAACCGCGTTACATATTGATGATAGTGAGTAGTGTCTAGCAAATCGTAACCGCTGCTTTGCTGTATAGTGATTCTGTATTTCTTTTTATCCTTAACTTATGCTATGTTATTAACCTAGCATAAGATTCCATATTATTCTTACCTAAAAATTCCTCCTTAAGTTTGTTTATCATACAGAACGTATTGTGAGTACAGTTACATGAATAGGGGACGGATTTCCATGTAATTACATGTTTTTACAGGAACTAGATACCTGCATTCAATAATATTTTTTAGATAAATCAGGATTCACTGGATAAATCAAACATTATAAGAAAAAACGATGATTCCAGTCAATAAAGTATATTTAAAGCAGACGTTTCGGCCTAAAATGAAAGGCCCTCTTCAGTGTCAGAACTTACAGACACTGAAGAGGGCCTTAGAATTTAGGTCGAAACGTCTGCTTTAAATATACTTTATTGACTGGAATCATCGTTTTTTCTTATAATATTTTTTAGAGTTTATAAGACATTCTGAATGAATTAGAACTATTTTTATTTTACATATTTTTAAATATTTTGGTATAATTACATATTTTACCTATTACTATATATTTGGTTACATTTTTAATATATGTGCACGTCGAAACGGTACATTTCAGATATGCGTTTCCAGTATATGTTACGGAATCGTCTTTCTTACAAATCAAATATAATGCTGCTGCGCTTCTATGCGCCACCATATCTTCGCCATGAATTGTCAAATTTACTCCTCCCACTTCTTACTCCTCCAACCCCGCTTACTGCGTCTCGGAGTCAAGGATGAGCGTATTTTCATGACCAAAAGTAATTTCAACCATGTGCTTGCTCGTTTCAAACAGCATATTCGTTACTCGATCGAAAACTAACAAATATTATTTACCGAAAATTGTATTACCGCGTTACTCGGTTCCGGGTGGAGGACTATATGGTACTACTATTCACTTGAACACTGGCTCCACGTCAACATTGTAATATATACTATGTACGTATTTTATATTTCGAATAAAATTCTTATGTTCGGTGAAGTCTAGTGAACAATTACTTATCTAGAAATAAAACCTTCATTAAGCTACTCTGAATCCTTCTTAAAAACTAATCGGCGACGTGCTATACTCGGATAATGCTTGTAGAGAACAATTTTAAACACAATAATGAGTTTTTATTTTACATTTTGTCTATTTTTTCTTACATGTTTTGAAAAAATAAGTACATATATATGTACATATTTTGCATTTTTTATTACAATAAATTCCATTACCTATATATGAACATAATAATTGTACAGAACACATTGCCATTCTCTTGATTTCGTCATATTTTTGTAATCTAAAGTTAGTTGCTCAAATACCCCGAGCAAGTAAACGCGTTCCTTCTGGTTTCACGAGTAGTAGAGTGTTAATAATTTATCATTGCAAATAATTTATTCACAATAACTATTTTCAAGTGTGATGTAGAGCCCCGCCTTGAGAAAATAGGTCGGGAAAGGGCTTTCCGTCCGTTTCAACCAGATGGACAAAATTCACCGACTTTCAGAACTAGCACATGAAACATTTATCACAATGTAAAAGTTAGTACGAGTTAATTTTAAATATGACAGTATTTCCAATAAAATACATAGTTGTAGAGACAGAACCAAAAACCAGAAAAAAATGTGCGACATGTTTGCAAGTTTTTACTATTTTCTTTGAAGCCAATATTTCTCGAGATAACAAACCTAAAATGACATTCAGCACCTTGTAAATCATACAGAACTAGTGAGAAAAAACTACGATTTATTTCTGGATCGAGTCCCTTTTGTGCAAAGCAACACTTGTCAGGCCTGTAGTCTTTGAAGCGACATCAGAGGCGAAAGTTGTAAGTTGTCAGATGACCTCTGATGTCGTAGTTGACCGTATTCGTTGAAGACTGACTGAAGATCTGAGTGAATTGGTGAGTAGAAAGACGCGACAATGAATGAATCCGCTAGTAAAACTAGAGGGCTCGCTATCCCATGTTTCACGCGAAATTAGGCAAAAACTAGTCATATTTTCGAAACATTGCATCTGACCTTATTTGAATATTTAATTTTGATGAACATATTTCAATACTTCATTAAAACAGTTGTCTTCCATATAAAAGTTGTAGGAAGATGGAGAAAAAATAGAACTTTTGCTATTTTCAAAGAGTATAAAAGTGTAACGAAAATTCGGCCTACGATATTTCTATAAGCGAATTTTGCTCTATTAGAGGAAAAAATTTAAAGAGAGAATTTGGAGCCTTTTTGAGAAAATTTTCAAAATGTTTAGGCGTCATACTCCCAAAAATCAAAATATCCGTTTCAAATTGAAGAGTGCGCGGCATTAGTCAAATCGGTCGAGGAATATCAAGTTTGGGGAAAATCATGTGAACGGTATAGCCGCTAGCGTTGTTCACAGACGGACTGACATTTCGCCAATATCGAATTTTTAGGTATCAGAGGCCCACCAAATGTGAATTTTGACAGCACAACGTATTAGGGAATGTACTGTACTACATATGTGAACAATATTTATCCACTCTTTTGGTACGAAGGCCCGGCAAAAAGAGTTTTACTGGCGAAAAATCGCCACTTTCCCCACAACATTACAAAATTCTCTCTTTGCTGCGTAAGTAGAAGATGTGAAAGGATAAAACAGAATGAGAAAACCTCATCTGTTTCATCACATTTAAAACATCGATGTCTTTCATCGACACAAAAATGGATTGGCAATGTATCGAAATACTGATGTTTTCGTAAAATTTGTCAGCATTAGTACCAAATCTTTTTTCGGAAATCTTATCACTTTCCAGAATCTGGAAATTATCATTTTTCTGTGAATAGAAATTTTTACTTCTCGAAATTTTATTCTCAAAATTATCTGTTATCTCTTCCTGCCCACTCCAAGGGACAAGTCTATATGCTGAAGATAAATTGTGAACGATGGACTTGCGTCATAGGCAGAACACTGAAGCCAGATGAACATTGGCCGACCACAACTGATCAGTTTTACTGTTCAGGAAGAATAGATTGAGAAGTGCACATTGTTGAATATGTATGAATCATTTGAAAATATTCATGCAATTTTAATCGTTTTTGTGATAAATTTGACATTTATAAAAAAACTACACACTTTAAAACTTGATAAACTTTTTATTTCTTAAATTTACCTAGACAAAATTTACATAGACAAAATGAGAATGAGCAGAAAAAATTAAATTAATATAGCGCATCAAATAATAAATTTATTAATCCGTGACCTTCCATGCATTGTTAACGCCTGAAGGTCTATTTGTCAACCTTGTAGAACGTTCAAGAGACGAACTTTATAAATTAATACTGTAGACCAAAGTTTCTGCCTTTTAACATTTGCATCAAAATAATAGTATTAATGAAAAGACGGGTATACTGCCGACTCCTGGTAACGAAAAAGTGGATAAATCTGATCCCTATAAAGTAAATTAGTTTATCAAACGTGTGGCCATAGTCCATGATTCGTGGATCCATGATACCGATGAATTTTATTTCGGTAAAACGTCTGTTCGTCCGTTTCTGCCTGTAAAGAATGGTAGCGACTAAGCCGTAACCAGAATTTTCACCAAAATTGAGATTTCTCAACCAATATGACAGGTCGGCTGTGTCCCTTTGAATTTGAAATGGATATTTTATTTTTGAGGGGTACTTTAAATGAAACTTCAACATTTTCTTAAAAATGGTTCCAATTTTTATTTTTTCCACTGATAGAGTGCAAAATTGCATAAAGATATGTAGTCATTTGGATTTTCTTCTCTAAATTTCCTAAAATTGTAAAAATTCGAACTTTTTTAGGCGTCTTCCTAGGATTACAATAATGGGGATTCTGAATAAATCTGTTCCAAATAATAGAATTCCGGCCTAAATGAAATCTGTTCATCAAAAACAGAACAAGTAAGGTTATGTACAATTTGTCGAAAGTGTGAGTAGCTTTTGTGTACTTTGAGCAATTTTGAAACAAATTTTCTCCAAAACGATTTCAACTTCTTTAAATTGTTTCTCCATTTATAGCAAAGAACTGTTAAAAAGTAATACTGGTCTCATTTTCGGCGTTATATATATATATATATATATATATATATATATATATATATATATATATATATATATATATATATATATATATATATATATATATAGTAGATAATATTCTTATGAAAGGAAATAGTTTGAAGGAAAGTAATAGATATAATCTAGAACAAACAAATACAATTATTTACCTTCGAAGTTTGATCACTGATTATGGTATTCAAAAATTTCACTTCGATATAATGAAATGAAGCTTGTGTGACATTATCCTTGTTTTCTGCGTAATATGCAAAGACAGTTAAATTTATTCGTGGTAGTTTTATTTGTAGAAGTAAGAAATGATTACTGTCCCTTACTCGAAATAAATGCAGGTATGCACAGGAGCTTCGTTTGAATTGGTTTGGACTTTTTCAAGTTTTAGCTGGAGTGCAATATTATAATATTACGTAACGTTTTCATTAATGCAAGCGATACGTGGTGTAGCACCTCTAGTTCCCCGATGCTACAGATAGCGTTATGTAACTTTTCTAGTGTGACTAAGAGAAGATAAGAATTCAAGATTATCACATCAGGCTACAGGACATTTAGATAAGATATTGCAATGTACCTTGGGAGAGTGTTCCAAAAATTTCCAATCATATACGTTCCTAACGATTTTTCATTCGGAAAAAAATATGATAATAAAATGATTTTGTCTGTTTTAATGGCCTACTTTTATTCTTATTCATTACAGACTTGTATTATTCTTTATATCGTTTTTCATTCTCTTCAATTACTAAGAATTCAAAATTAGTAGGTCACGCTACAAGGCAAATACGAAAGATACTCAATTTACCTTGCGAGAGTGTTGTGAAATTTCGTAATCAAATTTGTCCGTAAAGTTTTGTGATTTTCTTCGATTGTAAACAAATAAATATAAAAAATATAAACAAATACGTAAATACAAAGCAATAAATATACAACGAGCGTTCAATCAACTACCTCTTGGACAAAAGAATCAGGGTTTATTAACTCAAAGAATAAATCTCAATTTATTATTTTTTCAAGAAATCAGAAAATTTTTCAATCAACGATCAATTTAATAATTGATAATAATCAATTGAAGAGAACCAATGTCTGCAAAATTCTTGGAATTTATTTTGATGAAAGACATTCATGGAAATATCACATTAATTCTTTGAAAGCTAACTGTAACGCTAGACTAAATATGATAAAAAGATTATCATCTTTAAAATGGGGAGCAGATACATCTATTTTAACCAATATTTATAAAACAATTATTCAACCAAATATTGATTTCGGTTCAGTTGTTTATAGCTCTGCAAATCCCACTCTTTTACAAAAATTAGACCCTGTAATCAATTTAGCATGCCGTTTAAGTTTAGGAGCGTTTAGATCCAGTCCTGTTACTAGCCTTCTTGCAGAAGCTGGTTTAATTCCTCTAGAATTAAGAAGGAAATTAATTTGTTTAAAGTTTTCTTATTCAACATTAATTTCTCCTTCTAATCCTACTAACAAATATATCTTTGAACCCTTTAATCTGCAAGGTTACAATAAATTTCCTTCTCTTCCAAAATCACTTTGTATAGGAATTTCCAAGTATCTTTCAGAATTCTCTATTGACCCTCCATTACTGTATCAGAAAAGATTAAATCCCATTCCTCCATGGTTTTCATTTACTCCTTCAATTAATCTAGATTTTACTGATATTTCACATTCAGATTTACCCTCCATCTGCTATTTTCTCGTATTTTTCTTCACTTCAAGACAAATTCATTCATAATCAATTTTTTTCACAGATGTTTGAAAAGGACAAGGTGGTGCTGGAGCTTCTATAATTTCATATCACCTTCAACTTACTTATTTTACTCGTTTACCAGACTTTTTTATTTTTTTACAAATAAATTTCGTCAGATTTGGTTTCTTCAGTCATTATCAGTCATACCTGCTATTCAAAATAAAATATCAAAAAAATCCTTTCGTTCAGGAAATCCAAGAACGTCTTCTATCGTCACAAAAGAATTGTAATGTCACTCTAACGTGGATCCCTTCCCCACTGAGGAATAAATGGAAACGAAGAAGCGGACTACTCAGCAAAGAACGCTTCTAAACTTCCTTTACCCAATATATTGTTCCCTTGAAGACTTTAAAAAAACTTCTTCTATTATCAACATTACGACTATGGGATTTAAAATAGAAATCAAAACATTCAAAATTACGTCTAGTTAGGAATTCAGTATTAGATCCCTCTCTTTTCCTCCCCAACTTCAAAAGAAAATATCAAGTTATTTTATCAAGACTCGGAATTGGTCATTTTAACTTGAGTCACAGTTATTTCTTCAAAAAAGACAAATCCAAATCCATGTCCAAATTATGGTGAAATTATTTCTACATCCCATACATTAGTCGAATGTCCTTTCACAAGTAATCTCAGGAAAAAATTACACTTTGATAATGATATCCATTTCTTATTAAATTCTACTTCGCAGTGTGACATAATTATTAAATATTAATGTGCTGCAAAATTGGTAAAATATATATAGTATTTTCTTTTCTTGTAAAAATAAAAAATTCACATGCTTGTTATAAATGTGTCTGTGAATGTTTTGACTTGAAAAAAGACAATTATATAATTTAACCGTTATATAATTAAATGTCTAGACATAATGTATAATTGCAAAATTCCGATTGCAAGCGATTTAAAAAAAAAATTTTTAAAAAATGTT
Organism: Teleogryllus oceanicus; assembly: GCA_964035755.1. NCBI lineage: Eukaryota > Metazoa > Arthropoda > Insecta > Orthoptera > Gryllidae > Teleogryllus > Teleogryllus oceanicus. Next base: position 62,585,768 of record CAXIVR010000003.1, on the reverse strand, counting down.
GAAACTTTATTAGTTGCAAGGCTCAGGCTATTGAGTTTGCTCTTCCCTCTGAAAGGTTTATTACGTAATAAATGGCATTTTATTCAAACAAAATTCGAAGGATATCAGGGGAAAGAGTTTCTCACAAATGTGATAAGTCGAAAAAATATTTCCAAGCAAATACATTTTTTATTTAAGCTTCGTAGTGGTTCGAAACTTTGCACGTATATATTTCTTGGCAAACTCCTTTTAAAAATACACACCTTTTTCGTGAATTTTTGCATGTTAGTTGTTTGAAGAAAATCGTGCATAATGATGTACATTGTTTCAATTAAATTGCATGTTTGGACTTCGTATTAGATACTTACGCTTCGAACTAGCGGATTAGCTACATTTTTATTTTTTACTTAATTTGTGAATATTAAAAATGAGGCATATTTTGTATAAATAGCTTATTATTCATAGATCATGACAGTTCCTAGACATATCCTAGCAGTTGTCTTTGCTTATTGTTTTAAAAAAAAATCTTTTTTAATTTTTTATTTTAACCAGTACACTTGCTAGATTTCCGAAGCGAGTACATGCGCTGTGAGCAAGAATTGCGATATGAATTGACGCCAAGCGATGAAGCCACAAATGATAAAGAAGATAAGCCGTGACTCAGTATCACCTGACAACTGGCATTGCAAGGGGAAAATAATCTAGAGCAGACTCCCAATCAGCTTCCGTGCAAAAAATAAAATATGTTAAAAATTATGACAGTAAACGAATTTTTAAAAAAATATATATTTAATACAATTTTGTAAAATTGCCTATAGCAATTCAGAAATTAGAAAAAGTATGTTTACCTCTAGTGGACTTATTAAAAATTATTGAAGACGTTGAAATGTCGTTGAAATTAGTGTTTGGAAATGTGTGTGAGAATGAAATTAAAATTTCCCAAAATGTTGTGATAATTATAATTAAATTATTATTTTTATAATAATAATATAATAATAATAATAATAATTATTATTATTATTATTATTGCTATTATTAGCCATTACAATCCCAACTCAGGGCAAAGGCCTCCTGGCTTTCCAGGGAGGGGCCTGCGTGTGCGGCTTGGTTGGTTCATGATATAATAATTGTACACACACATACTTAGGTTAACTAAATAATTACTTAAATTACAATTAAAAAACAGAACATATAAAAAAGTAAAAATAAAAAAAGTACAGATTACTAGATTGCTTAAATAAGAAATTTCTGAATTAGTTAAATTACTAAAATTACAAAATCATTGGTTGAACCATAAATAAAATAAAAATTACTGAAATATTTTGGCATTATCAAACTTTTCATGATCGAACTAAAACTTTTCAAAATTCTGCTTAGTAATGAACACTTCTTTACTTTTCCTTAGTAGTCTTTGGGTTCCAAAACATTTTTAAAAAAACATTATTTGTCGTTAAACATCCGAAAATGAAGAACTAGAGTTCACATTGGCTAAAAAAAAATAATAATAAATCTCACCCGTTAGTCAATGATATATAGAAGTAAATCTTTTCTTCTGAGACTGCATGGAAGAGACCAAGCTGACATAAACTTTAAGCGATTGAGTAAAGCCTGAGTAAAGCGACTGAGTAAAGCCTCAATCAAGATAACGACTATAAATCGATATAACATACTCCGCGAAAAACACGAGAGATCTCAGCTCTTACATTGTACACTAGTGGTGCTACAACAACGCATACTTTCTAGCATTATTCCTAAATTTTCAATTTTCAAAAAATCAGAGTTCAACGACAAATACCTGTGCCATTCTTTCATGTTACTTGTTCTTTCCATGAGAAGAAATGCAAGAAAAAAGTTGCAGCGGTTTTTGAGAAAATACTTCTTATAATTTTACATTAATTTCAAGCAGAAATTGCGCTAAACTACTCGGATTTTCAAAAAATTGTACATGACCTTTTTTAAATATATTATTCTTTATAACATGTTTTATTCTAGACAAAAATGTCTATAATAAAATTTGTATATTTAAAATGTTACCTTTTTGCAATTTTTAAAAATACGGAGTTTGCTGGAAATGGCACTAGGACCAATTTTCTTGCCGTCTCTGATACATGTGAGGGAGAAAATTTAAAGAAACAAATGGTGTTACAACAGTACGTACTTTCTCGCTCTTAGTAACGGTTACGAATATTATAATATGGCAATTGCGTTCCATATTATGTTATTAACACATCTTAGTCATCTCTTGTAAACCTCATTACAAATCGTAGAACTACTGAAAGAAAACTAATTCTTTTAAAACAAATATATCAACAAAAAACTCTGATATATCTGAACGAATTCAAGGGTCTGCGGTTTTCAAATGGGTATTTTGGTTTACATGATTCAACAATATTTCCAAAATTTTCTCAAAAACGGGTGAATTTTTTTTATTAAACTTTGACCTCAAATAGCGTACAGAACGTTTAAAAATGCCATGTGTCTTTTTCGTTAAAACGTCCGAATTTTAGAAAATTGCAGGTCGGTGTGTTTTCGGCGTCTTCCTACAACTACAATGTTGAAGATAGAAGTTTATTCTCAATCAAATCGGTCGTTCACGGACACATTTGAAATAACATTACGTACAATTTTTCGAAAATGTGAGTACTTTTCGTGTGAAACGGCTCCAATTTTTTCTACAAATGTAACGAAGGTAAAAAACTTAGCAGCGGTCATATTTTCGGGTAATACTGTATTTGTTGAAAATTGCAAAAGTTCAGTAAAAAAGTTAGAGATCTTTCTCTTAAATTCAATATTTTCTGTTAAATCAAATCTTAAAAAAAGGTCATTATACTTGTTGTTTTTTAAGCTAGTCGTTTTCGCGTAATTTCACCATTAACTTAATGTAATTTGTAAAAAGAATTCTCAAGAATAGTTTAAACTTTTTTCCTTAAATTTTTTCTACTAATGGCTTTAGAACTCCGAATTTTTTAGAATTGTCGTAGATAGAAATATGCATCTATATACAGTTGTAGCACCTCTAGTGTTTGGTATCTGGGGACCTCGAAACTATATAATACGTGAATAATGTCGGTTTTTGGAAAATTGTTCACGAGAACACGCTTTTTCTGTATTTGACACTCTGTCCATGTTTCAGTATTCCTAATGATGTGAATTGCCGTGAGAAGAAGAATCCTTAAGTTCGTATTACGAAAAAAATAGTTGTCGGGTAAAGCAGATGTTTTCATGAAACCTTCCAATGTAATGTCTTCGTATTTACTGGCATACGAAGCGAGTAAGTCGTCAAGATGATACTTGTTCCCTTATTTGGAAGCAGATATCCTTTTTTCTTGCAAGTTTAGTTTCAGTAATTAAATAAGTACATATTTAGTGAAATGATCTATGTGATTTGCTGAAGAGTAAATTGAAGTTAAGAGCGTCAAAGCAAAATTTTCTATTCGATCTCTAAAGACAGTTTTCGGGGACTAACTGTTTATTTATTTTTATTTTACTTATTTTACGTAAAAAAACAGTTAAAACTGGGTATGACGTGCTATGGGGAAAAGTGAATTGTGTGCTTATTTTCAAAATTCTGTGATCCCCACACTCAGTCATATACTACTTAAATTTCGAAAACAAAATCTCCCATGTAATAAAATCTATTTTAAAGGATAAAAAAGCAACAAATGTTGGCTCTTATCCATGTTGTCCTTCAGAATAATACTTGCGGCCGCGACAACATGGAAACGATCATTTGAATAATTGTATTTCCCACTGAATTCTAGAAGAAGTTTGAGAATGTAATGACTTTTTGTGTCGTGTTTCGTTAAATAGAAGTGTATGAAACATATATTTAAAAACAATTTCCTGAATCCGAGGGCAAAGGAGCGTATTTAAATGCGCGACGTAAAGAGAGTTCGTAGAAATACTGTGTTCAGTCGTAGAGGAAAGAAGACACTAAAATTCCTCACTCTACGATTCAGTCGACAGCGACCAGACCGACGGAAAGGGGACTGAGCACATGCAGGTAGCGAAGGCTGTGGTGTGGGGAAGACAATTTCCTTTGGGTACAAGGAAAATTCCTTGACGGTCGCCGACTGCCTGAGGCTCGGACCAGCACCCTCCCTAGTGGAGAGGGTGCTGCTCGGACGGGGTGAAAGAGACGGTTTAAGGAGAAGTGAAGAGAAAAATGAAAGGGTAAAAGTAAGAGCGCGCGCGCGCGCGTGCTGTGTGTGTGTGTGTGTGTGTGTGTGTGTGTGTGTGTGTGTGTGTGTGAGAGAGAGAGAGAGAGAGAGAGAGAGAGGGGGGGGGACAGAGAGAGACAGACAGAATAGGAGACTGCCATGAAGAGCTCTTTCTAAAGAAAAACAGGCCCTTAAGCTATTTCTGGGACTTGCGTCTAGCCATTGTTTGCATGGGCAAGAGTCCGTTACCTGTGTTAGTGTACCCTGCCTCTGTTCAGCCCAGACGCTTCACAGTTGAAACCGCGAGATCGCTGCGCCAGCGTGCAGCGCCTCCAGTGGCTGGCGTGTGAGGTTCTCCCGAAGAGTGACGTTTTGGCCTTTCAGCCTCTTCATAGACAGGAAGACCTCTCTCCACTTCCTGTTATAAATTTAACAAAAATTTATCTGTTTCTCCAGCGATTTTGCGACCGAACATGACTCCTATCGTGTAAATAATGAATTTACAAATTAATTTTTCCAAAATATGTTGCAATTTTGTGTGAAATAACGACAAATTTAAAAACAATATTTTCTTAAAAACAGATCCAATTTTTTTATTTAAACTTTTTTGTACGATCAATGCTAAAGGTACTAAAGGGACTTCTATCAATTTAAATGGGCGTCAACACATTTTTATTTTCTCGTATATGTATCGCGACGCCTTCGGTGGCATAACGCTTAGCTCATGGGGCTAACCCAAGTTTGCGGGTTTGAACCCGGTCGAAGACGTGATTTTTAAGGGCGAAAAAATCCTTCGTACGCCTTCTTTCGGAGTGGAAGTAAAATCGGTTGTCCCATATTGTAGAATTACTGTAAAAAGCATGCGCCTCTAAAAGATCCTCATGCCTAAAAGACGCCTCTGATCTAAAATCAAAATCGCTTTTTTTCGTCGCCCGAGCGACGAAAGGTGACGAGCTAGATGGTGAAAGGTGCATAGCGAAATTACGGTGGTCAGACAGAAGAGCGGGCCTGGTGCCCAAGACTCGCCACGAAAAATAAGGCGTCGACTGAACTACCCTTCCCCAAAGAAGAAAATTCTAATGAAATTCTATCTTCGCAACCGCGCAGGCTCTGACCGGGAGGTCCTAGGTTCGAGTCCTGACGGCGGCAGGATTTTCGACACTAGCTTTTCAGCTAGGTCGAATTCAGTCGTTGTCTGGAGGAGAATTCTAGCGGCCGGCTGCTCTGATCGGTAGTTTTCCGTGATTTCTCAGATCAACACCGGGCGAATGCCGGAGCAGTACCCTACCAAACAGGCCACGGACCGCCCGCGATCTGTCCTTCCCCTTCCTTTTCCTATCCTCTCCCCTTACACACTCACTTACACTAACATGCACTACACTACCACATATCCCGGGAGACCGGTCGGGAGCTTAGAGCTTGTTCCGGCTGGGGCGGTGCCCCGCTGGTGGGAGAGTCCTGGTTAGGAGGAAACCCCACTAGCCGACTGTAGGTCGGCGCCGGATCTCGCCATCCAGCGGGGGAAGATCAACATTTCCAGAGAAAAACATGCACTACACGATCGGGACTAATGACCAAAGCAGTTGACGCGCCCGAAAACACGAAAAAACAATCAATCAATCAACCGCGCAGGCAATTTTGGACAACCCTCAAACCGGGCGCGCGTTGACCAAACGTTAAAGAAATATACTTAAACGCGTGAATGTTTGAAAAAATTGAAAAATTAGTAAAATGTAAACATAAAAAAACTAAAATTTTGATTCATCTGATAGGAGTAGCCTTCATTATTGTATATTCTTCAATGATTCTGTCCCTTCTGACGGAATCACCCATATAAATTACAAAGTATCTACTGTATCAAGTTAGAGGTTTAGCGCCAAATTAAATCGTGATAGAGATCCCACACACGCTCAGAATACGGGAAAGTTTTACCCGTCCGTGTTTAACTGTATCGGGAACTAGTTCACAGACGTTCAATTTTGTTTCTCCGACTTAACTGCGATTTATCGGAGCAGAGGCTGTATGTAGGGTTGCCAACCGTCCTTCATTTGGGAGGACAGTCCTTCATTGACGTCAATTGTCCTCTCGTCCTTTGTATTTTAAATGTCCCCTTTTTGTACATTTTTAACATTTGATGTCATTTATTTTATCTCATGACTAACATCTGCTACGTTGTATTGATATTGTTTAATTTAAAACAGAAAACAAATATCCTTTTGCCGAACGCTGACACACGCATATGTCTCTGTCTAGGGACTAAAAAAAAGAGACGCTCAGACCATCTGCAACTGCATTCTATGAACGAAGCTTTTCATTTAAATTGCAAATGGAGAGAAGAAAGAATTAGAGCTGATTTTAGTCTAAGTTAAATATTTATATAAATGAATGTGTTGATTCGTTTTTTGCTTGTGGAGTGTCCTCCCTTCTACCTGAACATTGTCAATCATGGGCGTATGTCAGAAAGTCCCAGCTCCGAACCCTGTAAATGGGCACTCCCATTTGGGAAACGGGTAACCCCAAACACTCATTCCGATGAAAATCAGGAAACGACTGGTTTCGTACACGTGGCAGTTCAACTCCGCTGGGAAATAACCGCTTGGGTAATAACCAAAGACGCTCGTGTTTGCTCGGGTTAATAGAATGGGACAGGCAAAACTTGCAATTCTCCCGAACGTGTGTAATACAAACTGTCTACCGGCCTCATAAACAGATATACACGATACAATTTTCGTGCAGATTAGACGAACAGAAAACGTATAGTCTAACTGTACTATTTCTGTATGAAAACTTTTGACAATGTTCGTAATTTTTCATGTTAAAAGCTTACAGCCTGACTCAAGCACCTCTAGCAACAGAATCGTTCATCAACGTATTTGTGTACCCAACGCGACGGTTATCGAGTTTTTCGATTTTGTGGTTAAGAGTGTCATGATACGATTGTGTAAGCGATAGAGATAAACTACCTCTTTCCTTCATTCCTGCCTTCATATATTTCTTCCCTGGGCTCCTCATGCTTACGTATCAAAGATCACAGTCAGAACGCACGCACAGAAATATAGCCACTGAATGTACTCGAACGGCGCAGTTCAGTTGTAGACCCCCTAGCGATGTCTTGAGGTGTTTCATAAAAAAAAACCTACAGAAAACGGACAGACCGTGTATGCACGACTTTTGGCCTTTATTCTTCTAGTTTGCGATCTTTAAGTTTCTGTACAGAAAAGGTATGAGAATCTGCACGAAAACTGTACCGTGTATACTGGCCTATTGATTCGTTTATAGGGTTTACATAAAATTTTATCAAGTATAATTTATCTCCAGAAGTATGTGAGTACGACAAAAACATTTCAGGGTCACAACGATCTCAGGGACGAATCCAATAGAGGGGAGAACGTACCCCCATTAGACATTGCCAGTATACGTATTCCCTTTGCTATTAATAAAAAAAACCACTTGATTTAGATTTTCTCCTGATCTCAGACTAGATATTTTCTTCTATTAATTGAGGACGAGATTTATGAGGATGGGCAATCTGCTCAACATATGGCTCTAAGGTTGAAAGTGAATACATTATGAGGGAGGGCCGATTTACACGGGACTGCTTTGGCATTCACCTGGAAGTGATCAGGGAAACGATGGAAGTCATCGATCACGTAGTTGATCTACGTACTCCATTCCGGTTGAGGTTAAAATACTAGACTTGAAATATTTATTTGCGTGTAATATTCGGTTATCGGTTGTTTACCAAAGATAATTTTAAAAAAGCACATGTTAAACTTTGGCAGGAGAACACTTGATCTTCCATATGCCCTCCCCTTTGTCAGTTCTTGGATTCGACGCTGAATATATCTAAATCTCTTTTCATTAAATAATCCTCTCTGCGTGGCACTGCAAACAATTCTTATCAGGTTTAAAACCCAGTTAGTCAGAACAATAAAATGTTAAATGCATAGTTTATAGTTATTGGATGTGAAATAGTTATCTACGGCATACATTTTGCAAGACATCTTATCACAATAAGAGTTGGAGAATTATCAAACGAGTTGAGGCGAATTTGATAACCAATCGAATATTGCAATAAGATGTTATCATTCGAATATCGTAAAACCTTAGACGCACTTTGTAATAATTCTAGTGAACTATAATTTTCGTTTAAATATGACTCTTTGTTCTGTGTAAGATGACATAATGATACTTATAGTACCTTGAGTTGTTTTAATATTACTTGCACCAAACAAATATTTTTTTCCCGCACTAACTTCGTAAGAGGACAAAGTTATCCAATCGTGCGCTGGAAAATTCGATCGTTACATTTTGTTGCTATTTAGGGTAAATTACATCCTCTGTCACGTGGTGTAGGCAGAATCCATGTTTTGTGGGTCCTTCATACCAAAAAATGTATTGTTGGTAAAACGTCTATCTGTCCATCCGACCGTCCGTCTGTGGCCAACGCTGGTGCCTAAACCATTCAGGCGATTTTGACAAAATTGGCATTCGTGAATCGACCTAAATAAACTCGAGGCTTAAGGGGTTTCAACCAGAAATTTTGTCTTTTGAGAGTACTTTTGCATGAAGCCTCAAAAATATTTTCAATTTTTTCTCAAAAATGGCTCCGCATTTTTAGAAAATTAAATACAAACACATCAAAATTACTACAAAATTGAAAATAGAGATTTTTACCTTGGACAAATTTTGTTCCAAAAAATCACACCTTTAAAAAAGGTCACGTAAATTTTTTTGGTAAAAAATCATTTTTTGCGTAATTTGGTCTTGAAATTAATGCAATTTATAAAAAACTACTTTTCTCAAAAATCGCTTCAAGGTTTAAAAATATTTACTCTGTAAGAGGACAAAAAGTCATTTTTCTATTTTGTATTTTAACTTTCTACGAATGTATTTTTTATCTCTCGTTAGTTTAAGGGTCATCATCGCGTTTATGAAAACAATTGCTTCAAGTAATTTAATATGGCATATCTTGAAAAATAGAAAGTGTGGAGTAAAAATGAGCTTAAAAATGCACACTTTCAGAAAATCTCAAATGACATTTTCTTAAAAACGGCTCTAAATTTTCCAATGAAAATGAACAGATATAGGACCAGAATTTTAAAAATATGTCTGAGAAGACGGTGGAGGAAACAAGGAAAAGATAGTCCACAGTGAAGAATAAAGAAACTAAAGAGTACGAGAAAGTCTGTTGCACTATGTAACATCACTAGTTGATAACCAGTTTGCCTTCCTTCTATAATTTCGGCGCAATGGGGTTACTTGTTCTTGTAGCGCAGACTGCTGTATGTTGTTGACAGCTCCTTAGAGGAGTGCAAGGCGCAATTGGGTTACTTGTTCTTGTAGCGCAGACTGCTGTATGTTGTTGACAGCTCCTTAGAGGAGTGCAAGGCGCAATGGGGTGACTTGTTCTTGTGGCGCAGACTGCTGGATGGACGGCAGCTACGGCGGCACCCCCGACGGAGCCGTGCGCGCCGGCCGTGACCGCGACGGAGACCCCATCTTCGTGGGGCGCGCGTGGCACGAGGGAGACCTCCTGCCCGCCAAGGTGGTGCCCAACAAGGGCGGCGCCTACGTCTGCTATGGCGGCACCGAGCACCACAAGGACCAGTATGAGGTGCGTACCCTTCCCTTCATACAACCCGGGAGCGGTAGCTCAGTGCATCAACTGATACCACTGCAGCGCCTTTGACCCGGAGGTCCTAGGTTCGAGTCCTGACGGCGGCAGGATTTTCGACACTGGCTTTTCAGCTAGGTCGAATTCAGTCGCTGCCTGGAGGAGAATTCTAGCGGCCGGCTGCTCTGATCGGTAGTTTTCCGTGGTTTCTTCGATCAACACCAGGCGAATGCCGGAGCAGTACCCTACCAAACGGGCCACGGACCGCGCGCGATCTGTCATTCCTCTTCCCTGTACTATCCTCTCCCCTTACACACACACTTACTACATGCACTACAGTACCACATATTCCGGGAGACCGGTCGGGAGCTTAGAGCTTGTCCCGGCTGGGGCGGTGCCCCGCTGGTGGGAGAGTCCTGGTTAGGGGGAAACCCCACTAGCCGACGGTAGGTCGGCGCCGGATCTCGCCATTCAGCAGGGGAAGATCACCGCCATCTCCCGAGAAAAAACATGCACTACACTAACGGAACTAATGACCAAAGAGTTGATGCGCCCGGAAACACGAGAAAACCAAACCACTCAAGACCATTCGAAGCTTGTCCCGGCTGGAGTGGTGCCCCGCCGTTAGGAAATATCATGTTCGCGAATACTCGCAAGCCGACTGGTAGGAAGGCGCCCAAATTTCGCAATAAAACATGCGCTATACTTACGAAAATAATGACCTTAGTATTTGACGCGCCCGAAATCCCTAAAATTACTAATCAATAAATACAGAAACAAGAAGTATTTAATTTTTGGGGGTATCGCGGTCGACAATGATTTTTTGTGTCGAAAAATTGCCGTTTCCCGGCGCACGATTCCTTTCTCTTTACCATTCAAATATGAAGGCGAGTAATTGACGAGTGTGTGTGTTGTGTGTGCGCAGGTGATGTGCGACGCGAGCGCCGCGTGGGTGGACACGCAGGGCGGCGACGTGCCCGAGGGGGCGGTGCCCATCGGCCAGACGGCGGACGGCGAGCGCCTCTACATGGGGCGCGTCATGCACGACGGCGCTCTCACCCCGGGCAAGGTAATGCTACGGGATGGCAAGCGAGCGCGGACCATGTAATGCGTTCAGGGATTTGTAAATGAACGCTTTTTTCATCTTTCCAATTCAAAAGGGCTGGGGTTGTTATACAGAGCGTTCAAAAAGTCTCTCCGCAGTGGACGTCTCCACACTCCATCATCCTTTATGCGGAAACGGCAAAATCGAGGGCTTAATCAGCGTGACTGTTCCAAGGATATTCTCAGAAAACCGCTCACTGTAAGCAAGCAGTAGTTGAAATTAAAATACGTGGTCGTATTCTTATGTGTTCACCGCAATGTTGCCGTTTCGGCAGAAAGGATAGTGGAGTAGGGCGACGGCCACTGCGGAGAGACTTTTTGAACGTATATTAGAATAAAATAACAAGATAATAAAGTTCTTAATTTTTTATAGTTTTAAGGGGAGCCGGAATGTCCTATCTCCCCAATGTTCATATAAGGAATATTTTCTCAGAAACTATTTAATTTACAGACTTGAATTTTATGTACGTGTAGATTCATTATTTATAAGTATTTTAACTAAGCCGTTTTAAAAAAATTACTACTTTTTTAATACTTTTTGTTTATTGTAATCGATTTTGTTCTTAAAAGTACTAACATTTATAACAATATTGTTTAAAGTATTTAACGTTTTATAAAACCGCCCCGTTAAAGTATATAAATTGCCATGCTACATGCTCTTAAAATTTCAGCATTCTTCTATTCGTATTTTTTGAAAAAATGTTTCCTAAAAATGAAAATATTAAACTTTCGGGAAATGGCTCCTAAAGTGTTCAGTGCATTCCTGGTGCTGGACAAACACGAACACCGATATTTTGACGCTATTCAACCCTCAATTCTTACCATAAACAATGTGTAGCTTAAAAATACTTAGAGATGACATATTAAGATGAAACTTTGCTTATTTAACTCAGAAAACTATAAAGTAATTAATGATTCAAAAAAGTAAAAAAATATAATTTCATCATTTTTGCCCATTCTGGCTCGGTTCATAAAATGTCATCAATAGGGAGTATCAATACAGATATTGAACGCTCTAATATTATAATTGGCTTACTACAGTTATTTAATTTTCAAATTTTGTTTTCTTGTTTTAGGTTCACCCCAGTCATGGTGTTTGCTACATTCCCTACGGAGGTCAAGAGCTTTCCTTCCCGCAGTACGAAATTTTGGTTCTGAAGTAAACTGCTGAAGCGAATCTGGGAAAATAACTATTTTTAAAAACGAATATTACAATAAGACTTGTATTTACAAATAAAACAGACGTTCGCAATTCCTGTGGACAAAATGTAAAAAACAGCTTTTGTTCCTACAAAGAAATTGCTTGATTAAATTGAAAAGCTTTACAATAAATTTTGTTTTCACTGAAAAACATTATAATCATTTTTTCATAAGTATTCTAAATCCTTTGTAATTTCCAGGCATTTATGTAATTTAAAATTCCATTTTTCATTTAAATTTACAATTGTTACGTGACAGATGCAGTAAAGATGATTTCCGTCGGGAGCCTGAGCTCCAGCACTCTGCCCAGCGAGTGCTACAAATCCTCCCTGGGGCTGCATTTTATGATTTTGTAGAATCTAATGAATACATTATTAAACCTGAGGGTTTTATACCAAGGATGTGCAGTAACTGGTAAAAAATGAAAACACTATTTCATGAAAACAAATCTGTTCTAATAGGGGTGTCCAGAGAAAACCAGGGGCCTGTGGCAGTTGATTCAGACCAAAAATTCTCTCCTTCCCCAATTCGTAAACAGAATTCGTTTCTCTATGCATCAGAAAAACTTATAGCATTGAATTTGGTTTAGATATAAAAATATTTTTCATTGCTTTTGAATGAAAAAGAATTCGGGGCCTGGAGCTAGTTACCCCAGGTGTACTAAAAAAGTGAATCATAGTTTATACAGAAATACTTGTCACATGCGGTCATTTACTTTAACGAAAATATATAAAACATACATTTTTTCAATTTAAAGAAAAATGATTAATCAAAACAAACGAAATTTGCAGTTTCAAAATTGCATAGATTATCTCATGTAAGTTAGATTCCTATTCCCGTAAGACCGTATTTGCGTATGTAATCACTTGTACAAATCGCGCTACTTGTAACACTACTATATGTACAGTCCCTCAGTTGCACAGATCACAAAGGGTTCCCTGTCACGGCAAAGAGATTAAGGAAGGATTAGGCAATACAGTGTACATATAATAAAGAATGGATTGTGACGTTTGAGTTTTTCTGAAAAAGCCCAGTTTTGAGCTCATAAAATTTTCGAAAAACGTTATTTGAAGCACTTGTACTCACAAATGCAATAATTTACAAAAATACCCAAATTGTTAACGACATAAGATATAGTAGCATGTATGATAGTAATTGGCATTTTAGGTTCGGATTAATCCCACTTTTGTTAGCTAGCGATGTTTCCTGACCTAGGCCATGTTTTTTTATTCATTCATTTATTAAGAGAAGCAGTTGCGCGCATAACGTATTCACTTCAGCGTATCTAGCATACTTGGCCTACCTGAACTTTTCTCTCTCGCACAGCTACAGAAACAGGCAATTGTATTAGAAAGCTGCAGCTCCATTTTTAGATCGTTTGATTATTAAAACATATGAGTAGTCCTCGCGTAATTTTGCGTGAAGCATAAACAATGTTAAAAGAAATTTAATCTTGTTTTTCAAAAACCCCTAAACCGTTCAGACGATATACTCTGAAATTTATACTGCCGCAGTGTATGAACGAACTCGAGTTCGTGCGATTTTGAAACGAATATTTTGATTTTGGGGGGTACTATACATCGAGCCTTAACACTTTCAAAATTTTCTCAAAAAGGGCCCTAATTTTTTAAAACTTTCTCAGCGGTTAGCGTGAATAACTCTTAAAGAAATGTCGCGGATCTCATTTTCTTTAAAATTCCGAATTTTTTGAAAATTGCAAAAGTTAACATTTTTTCAGCGTTTTCCTACAACTACAATAATAAAGATAGAAATTTTCTTCTTAATGATATCTGTTCACTACAAACAGTTCTTCAAATTAGATCCATCTCAGTTTTTGAAAATATGAGTAATTGTTAGGTAACAATTTGCTTGAAACAGGGATTTTTTTTTCAAAAACGGCTCCAATCGTAACTTGCGCAAGCTTACGTTTCTTACATAACTTCTGCAGCGCCGCCGCCACCTTCTTGCCAAATGCCAACTACTCCTTCCAATACATATCAATCTTCTTACCAGCTTATTTACAAATAGAACCTTTCAAATTCATCATTTGTTAAAAGCGTTGTCTCCGCGCCCCATACTCGCCGGAGTCGCACAAGAGGCTGTTCTTTCACCGCTGCTCTTTGTTCGCAACTGTGAATTATTAATATCTCATCAGTCGCCACTGGGGGATGGTTTCCATAACTGGTGATTATAAAAAAGTGCTATGGAATTTGGTCACTTTAGTTTATTGATATGCATCTTGCTCTTACACTTACACTCAGGGTTGGGTAAAATACTTTAGATTTAGTATTTAAATACTACGTCAAAATTCTTTGCAAATAATAATTAAATACATAAGCAAAATACATTAGGTTTTGAATTACTAAATGCGTACGTATTTAAAATACTTCAAACATTCAAAATACACTAAATGCAATAATTTTGAATTATAATTTTTCTATTGCAACAATATATTGTAATTGTCAATTATAATAAATTCCTAACTGACAGTCATAAATTTCTGAACAATAAATAAAAATTTCAAATTAAAACACTTTCACTTACTTTCACAAAACACTTATAAATATAAAATGATATTAAAAATGTCTATCCCATTTAAACGGGATTTCCTTTTCAAACAAATTATCACACAATAAATGCCTGGTTGGTGAAAGAATACAATCCGCAAAGGAAAACAGTTGTTGAATGTTGAATGGGCGGGGATGAACATAAACTAGAGTAATAAGGAATAAACGTTTTTTACTGTCGGATTCAGCATTTCAAATGATTTAGACTTATCATTTAAAAATAAAAATAATTGAAGTTAAACAGTTGAAAGAAGCATTTATTTTTGTTTCAATGAGGCCCATCTACTTGCAGAATCAAACATTAAGAAAAGATCCTCGTTATCATCTTGATCTATATTTAAAGTATTTTAAGTATTTCTTTTTTTAATACACCTATTTTGTGTATTTAAATACATTTCAAAAATACATATCCAAAAAACTCAAAAATACAGTTATTCAAATACAAAATGTATTTCAAATGCAAGTGTTTAAATACTGCCCAACCCTGCCTACACTTATAAGTTGTTCTGAACATTTACCTTGAAACTTGTAACAATGAAGCACTATTGACCTCGCACGCTTTGCACTACAACACAAACATGAATAGAAACGTTGATAAAAATGATTATTGTGGCCGTGGTCTGGCTCCTTGCTCGTCTGTTGAGCAAAAACTGCAGTGAAGTGCTCCGAGGCTTTGGGATCCGACTCGTATGAGAGGAGTATCTAAAAGATTACTCTATGAGTGAATTGAACGTTGCAGATTATTTAACTGAAAATATCAACTACCATTTGAATTGATAGGACTTTATTCTCAAATCTGGTAGAAAGCATAATCCAAGCTAGATGAAACTTTTCTTCTATGAGGGTAAAGGAACAATAAGTTGTGCTCCATTACCCTCCAATATTCTCTTTAAATAACATTGTTTTTCTACACTGCTCAAAATATTGTTTTAATTACTACTGTTTGAAATACTACTTTGGGAGAATTCTCCCATTGGAAAAATTCATCTGAGAATTTCATCAACTCTACTGTGGCTACCTTTACTAGTGACTTTTCGCGTTTACTCTCAACAGTTAATTAGGATATTCCTTTATCTTTATCTGATATAGCTGATTTACTTGCATTTGAATTTGTTTCAATCAACCCTATTGTATTTTCTAAATTGTTCAAAAAAGACATCTCAAAGCCACCAGTTTCTCTTTTAACAACGGCTCCATCCTCTACTTTCGAACGCTGCACTTGAATATTTTCAAACTCTTACCGTAGTAATTGATATTTGTGTATTCTGATTTGAAGTGCACGAACCTCTACTTCAGTTTCCATTCTAATAAATATTTATTGAATAGATTTACTTTAGCCTTGACAAAACCTACGTTTTTAATTAACTGTTGAATCCTTTACTCAGAAGATTTACTCGCATCTGCACTCATTTTGAAAATATTACATTCAATAAACTCACAAAACTATTAACCTCAAAATCAAAACACAATGAGAAAAAATGAGCAATTTCAAATAGAAATTATACCAAGTTAGTTGCTTACTGCTTCATTTCAACATACTTCCATAATAATTTATTTGAATTGTAACTAAGTTTCAATCCGTGTCCTGCAACCATCCAACAGTCCTCCATTGCACTTCGTTTTGTTTCATGTCTTTCCTCTCGGGCTGAAGTACCAATATATGTGCAATATTAACGTCACATCATCCGCCTTTGGGGGAGGGATTCCGTAACTGGTAATGATAAAAAAGTGCAACGAAGTCTGGTAACTTTAAGTTTATTGACGAAATCTTACACTTACACTTTTCAGTTGTTCTGAACATTTATCTTGAAACTTGTAACACTGAAGCACCGTGGCCCTATCTCGCTTTGCACAGTTCCACAAACGAAGTGAAACGTTGATGAAATTAATGTTATGGCCGTGGTCTGGCACCTTGCTCGTCTGCTGAGCGAAATCTGAAGTGAAGTGCTCTGAGGCGTTAGGATCCGACTCGTTTGGGAGTGGGAACCAATCCCTACGACTCCGAAATCTGAGTATCTAATGGTTGAATCGCTGATTCAACCAGGACCTTTCAACTTTTCCTCACGTGACAGAATACCTCTACCCTGACGACATGGCTTCTACAGCCAAAGCCATAAAAATAAATACAGTAAAATATGTCTAAACCAGAAGCTGTACAAGCCAGAAACCCGCCTTAACCGGATAATTTCTCCGGCCCTTTATGTATTTTAATAATTGCAATAAAGACATGTAATTTCCTATTATCAGACGGAAATATCACTATCACTAGTGTCATAAAATGGACAACCGTGCATAAAACGGAAACCTCCCTAAACCAGAATTTATTTTTGTCCTGATCAATTACGGCTTAGATTTTTCTGTATATATAACCATAAAACTCTTCGAAGCAGTCACAAACGGTTCACAATAAAAATAAATGGGTTTAGAATATCTTTACGAGCCCACATCATAAACCTCGGAGTGAAATTCGACCAAAAACTCTGGACAGAGCAGTTTTCGGACGCACCGCAGCACAATCGCGAGACTCATGCCGCTTTTAAGGACAAAGACGCCACACGAAAAGACGAAAATCCTACTTTATCCGGTCTGCGTCCACAGCACCGGTACTTAGGCCTGCATTTCGTGCACTAAAGCAGCAAATTTTTACATCAACAAGCTAGAAAATACAGAAAAAATTTATCCGTATAGCCTCCCACCAAAACCAGGCACAGCAGTATACTGCAACATACGCGACAATCAAGAATTGTCGCCCATCAAAAGATATATTTTCAACCAAGCAAAAAAAGGAATATAACATACTTTTTTAGACTTTCCCTCCTCAACAGTTATTTACAATATTACTACCAACAAAATTCCTCAGAGGCCAAAACCGAATGCCCACCTCAGATTTCTTCGACCCCCTTAATAACCTAGGGAAGGCTCCGCGGACTGGCCTTCTCTTTATTAAAAATGTCTTTCATATTCACTCCTTAACAATAGGAGTTTGTGCACCCTCGATTGGTTTGGTTTGATTTTTTCGTATTTCCGGGCGCGTCAACTGCTTTGGTCATTAGTGTAGTGCATGTTTTTCTCGGGAGATGGCTGTGATTTTCCCCCGCCGGATGGCGAGATCTGTCGCCGACCTACCGTCGACTAGTGGGGTTTCCCCCTAACCAGGACTCTCCCACCAGCGGGACACCGCCCCAGCCGGGACAAGCTCTAAGCTCCCGACCGGTCTCCCGAAATATGTGGTAGTGTAGTGCATGTTAGTGTAAGTGTGTAAGGGGAAAGGATCGGACAAGGAAGAGGAAGGAAAGATCACGCGCGGTCCTTGGCCCGTTTGTTAGGGTACTGCTCCGGCATTCCCCTGATGATTGGAGAAACCACGGAAAACTACCGATCAGAGCAGCCGGCCGCTTGGATTCTCCTCCAGACAGCAACTGAATTCAACCTAGCTGAAAAGCTAGTGTCGAAAATCCTGCCGCCGTCAGGACTCGAACCTAGGACCTTCCGGTCAGAAGTACTGCAGTGACACAGTTTGAGGCACTGAGCTACCGCTCCCGGTAAAGACGAAGGCCCTCTGTGAACAAAAAACAAACAAACAAGAGAAAGTCTACCTCCCAACAGGCAGCCACGAAGAAGATTGCAGTATTTCGGCCGAAACGTAGCCAGCGTGCCTAGGACGAGGCATTTCCCGAACAGTCAAGCATATAAAGGATGTCCAGGGAGGAAGCGTCAAAAATTGGGAAATAAGCTCTTTGGACAATTTGAAGCATATTTTATCTAATAAACTACTTGGATATTCTGAATGGTTCAGCCGCAATAAGCACTCAAAAGTTGGTTTCAAAAAATGCTTTCTAGGCAAAAATTTGCATTGCAGAAGCATAGAAACACTCCAGAAACATGTAAATTGTTCAATTACAAAAGATATTAATATATTCGTTCGGAAAGAAAAATAATTCCAAAATAAAAAAGCACCCAATTAACACAATTCGTCTGCTTTTTTATTTCTCGGTTAATTTTTGTTGTCTTAAGAGCGTATTCACCAATTTTCGACGTTTCCTCCCTGGACAGCTTGTATTGACTCTGGACAAATTATGCTTTCATCGGGCTTCCCGATGTGTTCTAAATACGATTTTATGCGTAATGGCTCTACTGCGCACATACAAAACCTTTCTAGTGTGCCGCGCTCGCTCTGTACGGTCAAATGCACAGAAATCTGGCGCGCACTCTAATATCAATCTATTACAAAGCCAAACATTAATATTGTGCTATTTTCTGTTTCTTTGTTGCAAAGTATATTCGTATCATCTGAAAAGAACTGTTCTTTTGTGTCGGATCAACGATAGCATATAGTGTACTAGTAGTAAGAACAGAAATGGGTCTAAAATCAAACTCTGTGGGACACCATGTACAGCTAGCAATGAATCGGAAAAGTGAGTAAATAATGTCCTATCATTTATGATCTGAGATCGTTGTTTAAGGTACGAACACAATCAACCAATTTTAGCGCCTCATACGCTACGGTTAAATGAATTTTACGAATGATAGCTGAGATATGTTAATATAGACAAAATTGAAGTGTAATTAAACTTAAAAAGCATATGAAATGAGGCTCAATGCAAAAAACCTGTCCTTTGAATTATTTACTACTAGGGAAACATTTTTCTTGTAGTAGAATGCATTTTCACATGAGATTTCAATTGTTTCTGAAAATCTTCCAAAATGCTCAGAACTTGTACTAATTTTGGGTATAAATTTTTCGGTATCAAGAACCCACCAAACGTAGATTTTCACTACATAAAAATAATGTACTACTTATAGGAACAAAATTCAGGTTTTTGTTACTAGAGCAGGGCAATAAAATTATTTCTGGCAATAATTATTCACCTTTTCCCTCGCAGGATTACAATACTTTTTTTACACTGCAGTAGGCGAGAAATTACAAACGCATGTTAAGTTTTGGTGGAAAAAGCACTTTTCCTTCCACATGCCCTCCCCTTATGCAGTTACTAGATTCATGGCTGATCACACCTAAATCACTTTTCATCAAATAATCTGCTCTGCGTGGCACATAAGAAAATATCGAAATCTTAACATGTTTAAGATCCAATTTGTCAGAATAATGCAATAACTTTCTACACGTGAAGAATGCAGTTAATGGAGTCAAATATTTGACGTCAGTATCGTTAGACGTATGATTACAACATGAGATAGGAGATTTATCAAACGAGCCTTTTAAACCTAATTTGGTAACCAATCATATATTGAAATAAGATGTTATTTGAATATCATAGAACGTTTGTAAAAATTCAAGTGAACTCTAATTTTCGTTTAAGTTTTATTCTTCGTCCAGTGAAACGTAACATACTGAAACATGACTACAAATGTTCAATAAAATCAGACATACTATATTCTTTATTTTTTCATCTTATGTAGAAGACTTGTGGACACGTACGCTTCATTTATTATTATCAGAGAATTCAAACTTTCAAATAATATAATGAATGTCACAACTATTTTAATGAAAATATGTGTAAAAGGTCGTTGTCGTAAAAGGTTTCTTTCTTTTATTTTAATTCAAGACAAAAAATAACATTTTTTCATTCTAAAAGTTTTGAATAATATTTCAAATTCCAATGTTAAATAACTGCGATGCTGGAATCGAGCAAGGAGTGCGCCTACTTCTCCGGCCCTCCGCCATATACTTGGCTGATGACAGCACATCAGCTGTTACGGTTTCGTCCAATCGGGAGCTTAAACGTCACCACATTGACGTTACCGTGATGACGTTTTAGCTCTCGAATGGATGACACCGTAACAGCTGATGAAGTATCATCTGCCAGGTTAGAAAAACCCCAGTAAAGTGCAGCCCGTCAGTTGCTCTGCAGGCGCAGTGGCAAGTGCGGGCTCCGTGGCGTATCTAGTGAAATGGAATCCGTTCCCCGACCCTCTGCAATCGGAAAAAGAACGTAACGTGAGCACAGGGAATCTGGCCGATGAGCTCGGACGAACAGCGCTCCACTGGAGCCGTTTAAAGCTAGCAGCGCTCAAACCAGTTTCAACCCAACTATATCCAAACTTTTAAGCTAATGAAGTGCTATATTCCCAAATTTTAGGCTCTTTTGGATTTCCCAAAATCGTGGTCGCTGCTAGCTTTAGACTTAAGTAGCAGCGCCCACTCAGAAAATCCATCTCAAAATCAATTCAAAAATATGAAACCACATCCAAAATTTAAGGATAATTTGGGCTTTCGGAAAAAAATTACTCCGTATTTATATCCAAAATTCAGGGATGTACAAAGAGAAACAATTAATATTTGTTCTTACGGACGAATAAATATCAAAATTAAAAAACCTTAGAAAAATCTGAAACTCTACCCAAAATTTAAGGATAGTTTTGGGCTCTACGAAAAAAATACTCCCGCATTTATATTCCAAAATTGGTGTACAAAGGGAGGCAATTAACATTGGTAAACCAATTAAACCCCCAAAATTTTTAAAAAAAAATTAATTTTTCGGTATAAAAACTTAAAGAAAAAAATTAACATTAGTTCTTACAAGTGAATAAATAGCAAAATGAAAAATTCTTTGAAAATATATGAAGCTCTACAGAAACTGAAGAGGACCTCACAAATGAGGTTGAAATATTTTTGAATAATATATTTTTTTTTTAATTGACTTGAATCATTGTTTTTTATTTGATTGTTTTATCCAGTGAACCACGTGCCATTGGTGATTTTGTACTGGCATTATTAACATTTGAATAACAATGCTCTCGTTACTAACATTTTTGCTTTGTCGTATTCTTACATATATACGGAGAATTGTACGTCGGTAAAGCTACCACCCCCACTTTCGAAAACTGAAAAAATTCTTGGCCATAATTTTGGACCAATTTCAGTCTTCCTCCAAAATTTTAAGGCTACCTCCTAACCCCCAGAAATTAAGATATCAAACTGGTGCTGGTAAAGCTAGCACTCCCACTTACTCAAAATTCAGAATTTTTGTATAGTCGAAACCAGTGAATTTTGAACTGCTGTGGCCTATTATGTAAAATTTCGAAACTCGCATTTGACACACTTATGACATTCCAAACACGTCTTCATTTGCGCGCAAGAAAATCTGTTTACTTTTGAAACCGAGAACTTTTATTTTATTTTTTTAAAATTTGTTGCGTCTTACATATTTACGCAACGCGTCTCCAAGCCCCATAAGGGGCGTTAAGCGCTTGGCGCTGGAGAGTAATCTTCCATGAACTTGCGCGGGAATAATCCTCCATTACCTTTAAGTCATGTCACGTCACGTCGCAGTCAGTTGTCAAGAGGACCGCCAGGTAGCATCTCCGCGTACGCACCTCCTGCGACACGCTCCTGCGTCACAACCTAGCGGCCAGAATTGGGAAGGAATAAGGATAGGGGGAGGGTTTAGAACACTTCACAGTGGTTGGTCTAGCCCTTGTGAAGCAGCCAAACTCGTTTTGTTGGAACAAATTTCATATGAGATTCGCCGGGAATCAAACCCGGAACTCAGTGGTGAAAGGCTAGCGACTTCGTTATGTGCCACGAGCGCGACTATCAGGTCGTATTCTTCTAAACAATATCTAAAGAAATGGCCAAACCAGATCCAGATCCATCACAAGAGATACCTCGAACTCCTGAGAAAATTAGGACTCAAATTATTGAGAAAGTTGCGAAGGCATGGCTGATCTTCCTGAGATTAGCATTGCTTCATAAAAACTAGTGGGCGATGTAACTAATACCCCCTGTATTTCTACTAGCCATCGGTCATGAAAAGTTGCGCGATTAATAATGCAAATCCCTCGGAGAATCGCTTCTGATTCTGTCATTTGCGCAATCAGACGGACTTGCCCAACATGTCCATAAAATTCATTAATTTCCTCTGTATTGTTGTATAACTAGATTGTGTATAGCTAGACCATTCCGCCTATAATTAAACTTCTTTCGCCTTCCACTGACTAGCACGCTCTCTTCAAGACAGTTCCGGCCGCTCCTATCCTATTCATTCCACCACGTTCGACTCGTTATATTTAGTCTTAACGAAAATCGGCGAAACGACATGCACAATTTGATGAATTTATCACTGTGTATATGCCACATGCAGTTTTACAAACTGTATTGCTAAATTCTTCCTCAAATGATTCAATGCTCTTCTCCGATAGTTCCAGATCACCAGCACTCGCACCTCATAACTATGTAATAAATCCACACAAAGTTCACGAATGTTCATAAATGATAATTCTCTCACTAGCACTGCTTGAGGTCGCACGTCGCGATCATACGACATCTTGCGGCAGAACCAAGAAAGACGCAAAACGTCGTGCCATATTCCGTCTTGAAGATAATATCCACAGCTGCCACGTTACGAAAACCCAAATATATATTTTCTCAAACTGGCAATCTCTATAGCCTAGGGCTAGTGACCCCCTTTACTCCCAACACGTGTGTATACTACTTTACACTTGCACGGTGACCAACGTAAGCTTATTATTATAATTATTTATAAAATGACTGGGAATCAGAAGCCTTCTTGAATGACGGAAGAACGAACTGACAAGTTTAACCGGTTATATAGAGAATCGGAAAATGTATGGGATATTTTTAACCAGAAGATAAGAACCGCGAAGGAATGCCGTACTTCTGACAATTGCAAATAAAATGGAGGTAGATAACTTCTCCAATGCAGATTAAGTGAATAAGATGAAAAGATTACGGAACATTTGCTTTTCATACTGTTGCTTGCGCGCCGAATACTATCTGCAGCACGTCACAAAGAACATACATAAGCTAAGAGCATCGAAAAAAATATCTCACCTTGCATCCCATTACAATTCTTTGGTTTCTATAACCTGGTTGATGACAACTGATCAACTGTTACAGTTTCGTCCAATAGGGAACTTAAACGTCACCGTGATGACGTTTTAGCTTTCCATTGGATGACACCATAACAGCTGATGAAGTGTCATCGGCCAGGTTAGAAAAAACCAAGCACTGTGCACTGTGTAAACAGCTATTGCCAGTAGCACAGAGCGCCAACGCTGTGTAGGTGCTGGCAAAACCGTAACTGACACATCAGTATTGGCAACGTGTAAATCAGCCTTGACATCAGTTAATGTCCTGAGCCACCTCTCCCGGTCTGCGGCGCGGGGCGGAACGCATTTGAAGCGAGGGGGTCGCGAGGGCAGGTGCCCCAGCACGCTATCTAAAAAGCTAGATAGCATTATTTTCAGTATTGTAATTTTGCAAGTTTATTTTTTGTAATTTTCGAAATTACAGAGCCGAAATCGGTACTAGCGCCTTACGATGAGAAATTTAAGGAAAAAATTGGAGCAGTTTTTGCTAAAATAATTGCTTACATTGGCAAATGTCTCGCAAAATTACGCAAAACTACTCATATTTTCAAAAAAACCATACTGACTTCATTTCAAATGTCATTGAGCAATATGTTTCGTCAAGGGAAAAAGATCTTCAATATTGAAGTTGTAGGGGAAAAATTGAACTTGCGCAATTTTTGAAAAATGTGGGATTTAAACGAATATGAGTCCCATTTTTGCCCAATATGAGAGCCATTTTTAAGAGTAAAAAAATGGAGCCATTCTTGAGAAAATTTAGAAAATGTTGAGTCGTGGAAAGTACCTCTAAAAATCAAAATGTGCGTTTCAAACTAGCAGAGCCTTAATTTCGTTCAGATCGATCGAGGAATATCCATTTTGTAGAAAATTATCTGAACAGTTTAGGTGCTAGCATTAACAAGAGACTGACGTACTGCCGTCAACCGATTTTTCGGTATCAAGGGCCCACAAAACATGGATTCTGACTATAGAACTCGATAGAGGAAATAATTTACTAGATTAAGGACTTTTTCGTTACCAAGGCCCTGCAATAAGAGTTTTTCTGTTGAAAAATTGTCGATTTCTGGCGCAAGATTACAATACTTACTTTCTCATCTCACGAAGGCAAGGAAGCTTGTCGTAATTTCCTTTACTTCCACTGGACTATTTTTCACCAACTCTGCAAGATTGCCTCCACGGTCAGGAGGTTTGAAATTTTTTATCTCGTTTACGGCTGCTTCAGTATCTCCCAAATTTATTCCTTGTATCATCTCCTGCCATTCCAAATAACTCTACTTTCCTGGTTTTGTTAAGAGTACTTGGAAATACAATTTCTAATCAAGATAAACAAGGGCATCAAAGGGTCGTGTGAAAGAAAACGCAACATGCATAAAATTCTAGCACATTACAAATGTAGCTCAGACTTCATTACATAGTACAAAACATTTAAATTGATCCTAAAAAAGGTAATTAAATAAGCAAAAATTATGACAAATGAAAATTATATTGTAAATGCACATAAAAAACAAAAGCTCTATGGGGCATTATTAAAAAGAATATAGCACCAACTAATAATAACGGGAAGAAATAGAATTCTACTACAAAAAGAAAACTTTCCACAAGAAATCACTGACTTATTCCATGAACACTTTCCAGAAATTGGTGAAAAATTATTCTCTTGACACTCTTTAAACAATAAAACACACCAATGAAACACTAATATAACACAAATCATCAATTCCATATTTTTATACAAAACCACGCCCTCTGAAATTTTTCAAATCATTGGATAAATGAAGAAAACAATAAAAGGATTGGACAACATACCAGATTTTTTTTTAATTTTATTTTACGTCAAAAAAACAGTTAAAAACTGCGTATGACGTGCTATGGGGAAAAGTGAATTGTGTGCACATTTTCAAAATTCTGTGATCCCAACACTAAGTCATATACTACTTAAATTTTGAATTTTTGAAAGGGAGAAACAAAAACAAAAACTCCCATGTAATAAAATCTATTTTCAAGGATAAACAAGCAAAAATTCTTTATCAAACAAAATGCTTCATGTATATTGCAACCATCCTCCCATATTTGCGATTACTCCCTAAGATCAGGCAACGTCCCAGACGTATTCAAAACAGCAAAAATTAAAATAATGTTTAAAAAGGATAATAGTTGTGATCCAATGAACTACAGATATCCTGATATCAGGATTTTCAAAAATTCTGGAAACGGTTTTCAACAATATACTCAGTTTCTCAATGCAAATAATGTCCTCAAAATGCACAACATGCTTCAGGAGTAATAGATCCACAGATAAGCCATTTTCTCCTTTTTAAATGACATACTTGTTAAACTAAATCAGAAGGAAATTCCTATTGACTTTTTCTTAAATTTATCAAACTCCTTTGACACTATTGACCAACACACACTTTTAATAACACTGGAAAAGCTAGAGATCTGAAGCATTGCAAGCCGAAGCATTGAAATCATATTTTTCAAAACATAGCCAAGTACCCTCCAGCACATTAAAGAAAAAAGATTTCCCCAAAATACTCCTGCTCTCAGATAATGAATTGTGAAGTCCTGCAAGGATCCATTCTGGAGCTAAAACTATTCCTTAGATAGCCTACATAAATGACATGCTTTTTGGCTTTAAGAAATAGCAAAATAATTTGGTTCGCAGATGACACAAACCTAATTGTCAAAGAAAAACATAACCATTATAAAAAGAAACTCAAAACCTTGCATGCACTTGTAAAATGATTTCAAGATAACAAACTCATCATAAACATCATCACATCTCTCTAAATTTCTGAATGCTTGATTCAAAGAAAAATTCTCACAGCATTCGCTTGAACTAGAGGGCAGATTCATGTATATTTACATACATTTAATGCTAATTAGTTAACTTAGATTTAACTGAATCTATTTGTTTTAAGACATTCTGAGACAAATAAGACCTATTTTATTTTACATACTTTTACACATTCCGGTATAAGCACATATTTTATCTGTCGCTCCAAATTTTTAACATTATTCGGTTTTGTGTGGAGAACGAAAATCTAGAAGACTAGCTTCGACTGTTACAAAATACGAACCTTCGAGCTGATTCTTGAAATGAAAACGAATGCAACAGCGGTTGTGCTTTCAATGGAGAAATAACTTGATGAATATATCTCGTTGAATATACTTCGTTCTTCGTTGCAGCTGGTGAAGGGCGCTGGTCCTCGAGCCGGAGGGCTCGAGCGGTGGCAAATGCCGCCGGCACTTCTCTCAGAGGGCAATTTCGACTTCCCAGTGGAAGTCCGACGCCTTCAGGGAGCCCCCTGGCCGTCCCGGGACAATGGGGCAGTGATACAGTGCCAGCCGATGTTCCGAGCTCAAACAAGGCGAAAACCTGACAAATAAGCGAATCTAGTTACCGATACGACACACTGAACTGTTCAAGGATGAACAACCATAGAGTAAAGAATTATACCTCTCTAGTCTATGATGAACTACTGTTCCTAGCAGAGAGCGAATTGACGCGTCACTTCTATTCCATGTTTCTCGCACGTCGTTGTATAGAAGGTAAGACGGAAAGTAACACGAACAGCGTGAAGAAAGAAAACACGTTGCAGTTTCCTATTCTCCCTGAAGAATATAACCTGCCTGGATCAAGCACTTCTTTGAGTTGCAGAAATTGTGAGAAATCAATTTTGTAATGTTGAATCACTGATATTGTCGGTAAAGATTTTCTTGAAAGCTCCAAGCCGCGTAAGAATTTTTAATGCGTTTTATCCAGACCTGTGTGTGCCACCCCAGGCAGTAATTACGTGATGGGGTACACGATTAAAGTAGGGCATTACTACTGCGAACATTTCAGTGAAATGAAATTCAGTACAATTTTAAAACTGTATTCTGATTCAACTGCGGCAGTAGAAAAAGTCAAGTCTCTGGTGGCCAGCGTGAAGAACGACCTAGAGCCTACATTCCATTAAATGCAGTTCTTTTGGCACATGGGATAAACTTGGAGGCTCGGAACATCGTTAACAACCGAGCGTTTCTATTGTCAATGATACGTTCCGAAAACTACTAACAGCACAAAGAGAAAAAGGAAGTGAAATGAAGATAAAATGCATATTTTGCAGAAAAAGATCCTGATTGAAAAGAAGCCCACGTGAATTCAGAAATCAGGAAAAATAAATCAGCAGCAGCATGGATCAGGCTCAAGAAAAATAAATATTTATGTATGTATATTTTAATTAACTGATGTTCAACAGGAAGAACTCTTTTTCAGAAATGCTCCTTTACTTGAGTAGATGTGGAACAGTCATCCAGCTGCCACAAATCTCGTTTAAGACCTGTTCAGCATCAATTTTCATTTCAGAAATTAAAATTTCTTTTAATAATTTCAAATAATTTTACTGTTTGATTATTAAAAAATAATAAAACAATATTGAAATATTGAAAAATAAAATTGAATCTGTCTAGCCAAGTTCTTCAGAATTGCTGCAACATGTTTAGATATTCGCAACCCTTACATTTATCAAGCTTCACGTCTTCTACCCTAAACCTGCCCTCTATTTCGTCTCTTCATAATTACATTGATATCTTGTTTGTGTTTAAGTTAGTTAATGGTGGAATTGAATGCCCACTGTTACTTGAGGAATTGAATTTTAGTCTCTGCAATTTGCTTGAGAAATAAAGATATTTTCTTGGTGGCGGCCTACACAAATACTTATACTGAAAATAATCCGATCACTAGAATGACTAGGATGACCAATGAGTCTAGATGTGATATTTGGAGTCCGGCTGATCAGTTTTTTACTGATTTGCGTATTTGCATTTTGTGGTATGAGTGATTATGTTATTTGTTTTGTTATTGTGATATTCATGAGTAATTTTTCTTAATTTTAGTTCTGTACTATTCTGTATTTATATACTGGACAAAAGTCCGTCAGATTATAAATAAATAAATACTGCAAATTCCCCTTTAAATAGATTGTGTAGGGTGGCGAATAAAATTGGGATCAATTTCACTTTAAATATAGATTTTACAGAGTTTAAAAACGGGAAGTTAAAACTATGGAAGTATGAGCGATGAGTTGTGTACATTAAGATAATTATTCTGTTTCATTGCACTAGTATTTTATTTTAATTATTGTATTGTAAAGTTTCAAATATATTATTTTGTTATATTGTACATTTGTGAGATGTCGTTTTATATTTGTATATTACTGTTACTCCAGCACTTATTTTGTAGTAAATTATGGACAAATTGTCTGTTAGTTATAAACAAATAAAACAAAAATACATGATTTTTTACAATTTTCTGTTTTTAATTATATATATTTTTACAAAATAAATGCATATATACACTGCCAGTCAAAAGTTTTGGACGCTACTAATTATTTCAAATTTGTGATGAACATAGATTGAGAAGGGAAGCCTAATCATACACTGGGGTCATTGACTATTATATTATACACATATCTAAAAGCCACCCTTGCCAAAATAATTGTCTTCATGATTCTTGGCATCCTATTCACAAGTTTCTCATAAACAATAGCTCCAATGAATTATTTTACAAATGTGTTTGAGGTATTTTTCAATTCTGAACCATTAAGAACTAGAAACCATTGTGTACCTAAAGTCCAAACTTCGTAGAACATGACATCAATCTGTGGCTTTCCCTGTCACCTGACACTTTGCATCAATGACAACTCTTGGGTAGGGATATAAATATTCCTAAGTAATATTTATCTTTACAAGATAAATTAAGACAATGACCCTACTTCAGGGCCTTGAGTTTGGATTGCACTATCAAGGCCAAATACAGCGTGACGAGAAAAAAAAACTTTAATGGGTGTACAAAATCTTTTGACTGGCAGCGTATATACATAGTTTCCCTTTTTTACGGCATAAAAATCTAGTCCCTACTCATAATTAATAACCCTGTAACGATATCTCATGAAACTACCTTCCTCGGTCTGACAATCCAAGAAAACCTAAAATGGAATGCTCACATCCCAAATCTTAACAAGAAGCTCACCTAATCTTGCTATGCCCTATACACCCTCACATCAAGCTCAAACATTGAAACACTTCAGACGTCTTTTGCAAATGTGCACTCATACCTAAATTATAGAATAATGTTCTGGGGAAATGCCCCTGCAAATTCAATTTATCCAAAAAAGAATACTGTGAAGAGAAACCAGCACACCTAAGCTGGAGTCCCCAGTAACCTGGTTGCAAACCCTTGTTCAAAACACTAAGTAGTCTTCCTCTACTATACATGTATGTATTTGAAATAATGGTTTTCACAACAAAAATTCTCATGAAAAATAAAGACATTTTTACTCTACATTCTGATGCACACAATTACAACACTCATCAAAAGTATAACCTACATTTTCCCTATTCTGAAACTACACTTTATCAAAGAGTACTGTTTTAGAAGGCATTACACTTTACAACTAACTAGGCCATGATATTAAAGACATAAATACAAAACTTATATTTAAGAATAAATTGAAAGTTTTCCTGCTTAAAAACATATTCTACAGTGTGAAAGAATAAACAAATCATGACACTATGGCTCTTAAAAAAGTATAAATAAATGAAACTTCTTATCCCATTTGACTTTTTGTTTTGTATTAACTGTTTCAAGTTAAAGAAAATAAAAAAAGAACAGGCATATCCAATGTCTTGCCTGTGTCAAATAGCATTAGGACTGATGTAGAAGAAAAATAATGACTGACCAAAATTTCATTTCTTTCACCTTGGATTGCTAGATGGTTAGGCATTGTTAACTTTGTCGTGAAATCATTTTCTCAAACAATACAATCATTACTTTTGTTATTGTTATTGTATTTCTTAGTAGTAAATTTTTGAAACAGTACGAAGCAAACTTGAAATGTAAACTCCTTACAACCAAAAACAATTATTTTTACTTTTTAATATTTTATTTCCTTTTTATAACAAGTAAATTGTAATTCAGTTGTAAGATCAAGGACACCAACTCAATCAGGATTTTCATCTAGTTTCCCTTGAATCTTTGAGTAACTGCTGAAATGGCCCTCTTGCTTTGATTCAGGACAGTGTAACTTCACTCTCTACATAAGTTTTCTTGAGTACTCTTTTGCTAGACACAAGAGGAGTGGAGAGTTATTTATTTGTAAACAGTGTATTCAAAAGCAAATCCAATGGTCGCTTGCCATCATTCCTTATTTTAAAATGTTGCTTTCTTTCTTTACTCATAATGGTGTGAAGTAAGAGAAAGTAGAGATTTTGGCACTCAGGAAGGCATGTGCACTTGCATACATCGAATATGACTTATCATAAATGATTTAAATTGTATGTGTGACTCAATAAAAAAAACAAAAACAAACAAACAATTGTCCTCTGAGATAAGAGAAACTTTTCATCTTTCCTGTACATTTTGACATACTGATGACAATGATCTCTAGGTATTTCTTGCTCTGCTGCTTCTTATTACACAATTTCCTTAAATTTCTTTAGCCCCATTTTATCCTTTGCTAAACTTGCTTCTTTTTTCCCTTATATCTTATTCTCACATATATTCTTCTAACCTTTTGTGACCCAGTGCTTAACCATTTTCCATACACGAGTTTTTTTCTTGTATTGCCTCCTGGAGATTATCGATAATTGAGAATATATTTCTACTGTATTTATGTTCTCCATCCTACCCAGTGCTTCGAAGGCTGCCTCATGGGTACATCATTTTAGCCACTCTTGTAGATATAACTAATCGAGATCATCAACTAAAATTCACATTACATTGCTGTTGCAATGAAGTGAACACAATTATTTCTTAATATGTTATTTACTTTTAATATCTTTAATTTTTCATTATTTTGGTGATAATTAATTATTATTATTGATTTCTCTGTTTATTCTTAAAATTTACATAATTTGGTAACATCTGTCAGTGTTTAATAACAAAATGCACCCATATCACTGGAGTGAAATTCCACTTTATTTGAATTGGTCCTTACAACATTTTACACTGCTACAGAAGGGATTTAGGTATTGTGAAAGTTAACAGAATGATTGAGATGACTGGTGACCTATAACAAATTGTTATAAATTCTTTCCTTGAAATGCTTATAATAGTACTATGCATATTTTGCCATCATTTGATAGCACGCACTGAAAATACTGATAGCATTGGGATGCTGTGTACATTTCTCAGTTCACTTTTAACATCACTTTCTGAGCCAGCTGCACACTTGAAATGAAATGAGACCTAGGAAAATTTTATATTAATGCAACTTTTTTCTTGCACCACATGTGAGCTACTGGTTTCTCCATCAAGTGAAGTTGAGCATTAAGGGAGAGCAACTTCGTCCACCACATTAATTTTTAGAATGATTTTATAATCATTACTGTGTGTGTGTGTGTGTGTGTGTGTGGGTTTGCATGCATGCACACATGCATGCATGCGTTTGTGTTATTTGTAGGGGTATACATGGTCTCTTTTATATGACATAAGTGACACATCACCGTATCAGTAGAGTATTTCAAAATCTCCTCTATCTTTTAACATAATGTATTACCAACTTCACTTATTAAGTATTAACATTAACACTCAATTGTGTTGCTGCAGTATAGACAATATTGAACATTTGTAACAGAACAAAGACAAAAAGATTAAACTCTTTACACGTAATATGGTATTTATTACAATTACAGAGCAGAGTTATCAACATTAGGATAATGTACACATCAGTAAAATATGAACAAAATGTATTTTCAAAATGTGAAGCATTTCTCACACTTATTCCTATGTACATATTCATTAAAAAGCTGTTTTTAAATATAAATCCACTCTGACTTTTGAGACACAGGTATTCATCATTCACACAATTTTCATAAATAAACATTTAAAATAATATAATTGGGAAAAATTACATCAATATTTTTCTCTAATGTTCAAATCTCAGCAATTCCATTCCATGAAATATTGAACTTATAGTAACTGAACTGGATAATAGAAGTACTATGAAATAGGGAATGTTCTGCAATTAATAACAGTCTACACCAAACACACAATACTTTCTGGCAGCAATAACAAACCATGTGAATATGTGACCCTTCAGTACAAGTACTACGCAGTAATAAACAACCAGGCAAAAGACATCAAGTACAAAAGTTGCAAAAATATCTTTCTACGTGCTGACTAAAATGAAAGATAAGAAGGACCTTGCAGACTGAGTTTATGAACTACGCGAATGAATATTCTAAGCAAGATAAGCACATTCTCAAACCCCAGAAACACTGAGCAAGGCAAATGCATTCAATCACAAGATTCGACCAAATAGTTTCAAACACTCCTGCCTCTTCGAAATGCTTCAGATTTTGCTGACAATGTCTTGGGGAGAAAATACCTACAAACAACTTCAATCTTTTAGCAATTTTTTGCTGATACAATGCTACTTTGCAGAAGCTCACATAAAATTATATACTTATTCTAATTTATCTTGCATCAATAAAATTTTTCACATTACCTTTTTAAATATGCATTATTAGTATTATTGTTTATTATTCTTCAAAAATGCACAGCTTTTGGACAAAACTGCAAAGTATAATTGTAAACATAAAACCTACAGATATGTAGCTTGATTTCCTTAATAACTGTGAAAGTTTATTTTTGCTTCACAGTTCTTAAATGCAATTTTCATTTAAATGCATTCGTTTTTAAAGCAAACATATCTCTATAGCTTGGAAAGATGTGGGTCCATAATAGTGATTTCTATCATTTGATAATACTAATTTCAAAACCTATCATCAAATCCACTCATAAATCAACAGTACATTTTAAGAAAAATTTTTTTTTTTTTTTAAAAAAAGAACCAACATTTAAAATCAAATTAAATATACTTAATAGAAATTTGAAGAATACACTGCGCATTTTGAAAGAAATGCTCGAAAATCAATTTTGTCACTAAAATTTAGATGGGTGAAACAGTCTTTAACTATTTAAGTGAAACAAAGGCAACTGCACAAGCACTATGATTCTCTTCCACATCCAACTTCTCAACATGTGAAGAAGACAAGTTCATTCACAACTCTAGCCATTATTTTGTAGTTATTTGAAGCAACAGTGTTTCAGTAGCAAGTACTTAAATGGTTTGGTTCCCAAATATTACATGTGTTTAATATGTGAGTATTTATACATGCATATACATACAAACTCCCATACACATGTAAATTTCAGTTGTATTTCCACACAAGTCAAGACCAGTGAAATTATGATGAACAAGGAATCTGAAGATTCATATTTTTCTGTTTTGATAGTTTTTGAAGCATACACAATATTCACTAACAACCAAAGTAAACATTTCCTCTTTTTCTTAACATTTACAAATCATAAACTTTTAGTTACGACAAAAGAATAGTGACTGAACTTGAAAGAAAAGTCATGTTATACTTGTGATCTATTTAACACAGTAGTGCAAGAAGAGAACAATAATTAAGGCTATCTGATTACACAGAAAAGATATTGTATTGGCAACTACATACCTTTCCTTCACCTTTAAGACCACAGGCTTTAATAAAATAAGTATTTTTTTTAGTCTACTTTGTATTTAAACAATGGTTTCCCTTCTGGTAATATTTTTACACATCTGTTCACACAAGACATCACCAAGTTATGTTCCTATCATACATAGATAAGAACTACAAAGGTAGTAAATCTTATTTCTTAAAAAGAGTATTGCAAGATGTGTCTATCAGTCATCATAGCCCAGTTTCCAAGGGCAATGCTTACATCTACATTTGATCAGGGCACTGATTCTTCCTAGGAAGCACAGAGTTTGCTTGCAAAGGAAAAGTGGCAGTTTGTTTTACACAAATACGATACTAATGCAATTATTACATTTTTCTTCATCAAGCAAGAACCCAGTGGTGCCCAAATCAGATCCCTGTCATAAACATTTAAAATGATTGGCAGTGCTTCATTTAGGGCATAACAATGCTTTTAATTTATTTTAGTAGAAGGTATTTATGATATAGGTATTTAGGAATGAATGGCTATTTGAATCTGAAAATTTTCTGAGTGCATGTGCATATGGCACATTAGAAGCAGAAGCCACAATCACAATGCAAAGAATCTTCTCCACTTTCACAAAGAGCGTAGCTTAAGGCCAAGGTTAAGGCTGATGGAATTTAAATCAAAAGAATCATATAGCAAATAATCAACATGTAAAATAATATGCAATAATAATAAATTAATACATCCAACAGATTCATTTCAAATTTGTCTTTCTAAAAAACTGAATTCATTGAATTTCCTTTTTGATTTAAATTGATTCCTCTAATGATTAATATAGTACATTGTAGTGGTATTACTGCTGAATACAAGCATCTAGATAAACACTAAGATTAATAGTTATAAAGAACAGGTTTTGGAAGAAGAAGAAGAAAGAAAAGAAAAGAAAAATTACACTTTAAGTTAAATGAAATTAATATTCTTTAAAGATTTTGCACTCATTGCTATGCCCTCAACAGCACACAAAAGTAGTCTATTCATATTCAAAATATTGCTAAATAATGTTCACAGAATAGCAGGAAGTAAAGTCAAGAAAATTGATTATTCACAATAAATAACTATTGTGAATAGAAAATTATGTAATTAAATGCAAGTAAGAAATTAAATGTGTAAGAATAAAGTTAATGTGAATAATTTTTCAAGTTAGTTAAACACTGAGTCAATTAATTGACTATAAATGATTCAATATAAAAATCTGAGTTACACAAATGTAAATTTCTAATCACAGAAAGAAAAAAGTGTAGAAGGCAATGACATCTTAAATGCATCTGTGTCGATTATGGTTTTGATGATCTTTAAGGTTAAGATAACAATAACAAATAACAATATACGATCATGATCATATCAGCAAGATAAGAGCAAATGAACTGATGAATGAAATCTGAGTGTAATATTAAATTTGTCCATTTATTTCATCGAGGCCCACCACTTAAAATATACAAAAAAACAACAGAATTTATCACAATATTGTGGATGAATCCTTACATTTTGTTGCTTTAATTTTATGATTGGACTTGAGTACTAATTTACAATTAACTGCAATAAAATATCCCTTCTTTAACAATTTTGATTGGAAAATGCCAGAGAGATCTTAGGTAAAGCATCAATTATGTTAACTCCCCATTGTTCTGAGGCCAGTGAGCAAACCCACTTTGGAATATTGAGCCGCGTGACAATGGGCTCCATCATTCTACAAGAGCAGCCAGGCTGTGAGCAGCATCACCAAATGGGAGAGGAGGAGCGGGGCTGCTGCGTTGCTGCCTGTCACTGACACATCACGTTCCTTCAGCAGCACTGAGTCGATGACGTGGATGATTCCATTGGTGCATTCCACATCTGGTCGGAACACTGTGACCTTCTCCCCTTCCCATTCTATCACATACCCTGGGAAAAAATTAAAAAAAGCTTATTTTTATTTCCATTAATTGATAGAATGGGGTGCAGGTTCTACTATACACAATTTTTAACACAAAACAAAGCAGTCTCTACCTGCAATGAGTATAGGCAGGTAAGTGACATGTGGGTTAAAATGATATTATTGTTTTAATGTTAATGTACTGAATTTTTTAGAAAAGCCAAAAGCATAAGAGATGCACAAGGATATAAGGCAGTGGTGGATGCAACTTCATAACTGCAAGTTTATTTGGAAAAGATTTTGCTTTCTTGACAAATATAATTTTGAATTTAACTTATCAATATATCCTAATTAGAATGCATTACATTTTAATAGGTTAAAAGAATGTGAATAGATATTAATCTGATGTGAACACAAATGATGAAAACAAGAAAACAATACACTTCCAAAAATAAACTGCAAGTGTTTCCTTTTCCATCAATTACAGTCAAACCTCGATATTTCAAACTGCCTATGAAATGAAATCATTCTTTGATTTAAAATTTCAAGTTTTCTGTCTTACTATGTGGACTCATTTCCTCAACTGAGTAGACACAGTATTAATGAATGTAGCTAAATGAATATGAATAATGATTGTAATGTAATATTAATTATTTAATTAGTATAAATTTTAATGATATTAATAAAGGGCACTTCAAACAGCATCGCAGACTCAAATCTATTTGCGGATTTCTATTTTAAAATATCTCGTGTGATCTATGAGAATTCATGCAAAGAGGCAAGGTTTTCAAGGATACAATTCTTTCTAGTCATGAGTTCCAGAAGAAACGATACAAAACATTAGCAATTATACTAAAATTACACACTAAGAAACTTGCATTAGCAGTTTTACATCCAAAGTACACAGAATTTTTTTGTTTGTTTTGTTTTTAATATGAGATATGAGATTTTTAAAACGGCATTTTCTACTCTTAATATTTAAGTTGAGATTTCTTTCTTAATACAATTAATTTTTTAATATTGGACATTTAAATAATTTAATATGCAAGTTTTTTCAAAATATTTGTGTAATTTTGTGTAATATCGTTTGCATTTTTCAAGTGATGGCTGAACTATTGCAAGTACTGCATTACGCTTGTAATAATATTACGTAAACTTTACCAATAACACAAAAACACATGTGCTGTTGTAGCAATGCTACATACTTTCTTGCATATGAAGTATTTAGTATTGCAATATGCAATACTTTCTGTATACTTTTTGGTATCAATTACAAAATAATATGGTGATGTTCTTTCTCACATTATTTATAACTGTTACGTAATATCTTAACACTACTGGAACTTGCAAAAATGTTTCTCAACCGCCAAAATAGTTGACCACACTAGGATTCAAACTCGGGCACAAACGTTTAGTAAACAGTTAGGAAAACTAGGCTCCAATCATTCGAGTCAACATAATAACCTCCCCAATGCTTTAAAGAGGAAATTGAACATTTTCAATTTTCAAAACTCCACAGTGATAATGAAATGGGATAACGAAATTTGGATGAATTAGAGTAAAAACTGAAGAGAAATGTTTGCAGACCAGAAAAAATTGTTTACATGACTTTAAATTTTATTGGTAATCGACTAAAATTACGTGGAAACTACTCAATTTCAAAAAAATTACCTGACCTTATTTATAACTCAAATTCTAAAGAACAGAATTCATTAAGAAAAAAACCTCTACCTTCAATATTGCAGTGACGGAAAAAAATAAAAAAGAAAGAAAAATGCTATTACTTCTGCAATTTCCGGAAATTCAGAGAATTCAATGAATATTGGACCTGTGCCACTTTTGTGTGTGTACATTGCTCTATCCAAATGAAAAAAATTAAGAAACGATTCGGAGTCATTTTTGAGAAAAAAAATTGAAAATGATGAGGCTTCACGTAAAGTGCAGAGCCAAGATTTTTGTTATTTCCGGTTATTCAAAATAAATATTTACCATTTTCACTAGTTAAAAATTGTCATTACTCAATCTTCTGCAGCAAGGGTTGTTGGTACAGGGTCTTGGTACTATTTTTAAATACCTATCGCAGCGTGCGGAAAGACCAAATGGCAAAGGGGGTCAAAGTGGAGAAAGAAGGACGAAGAGGGCAAGGGAACAATATTGGAAAAGGGGAAGAAAGGGACAAAATAGACAACGGAGACAAAATGGGACAAAGAGTAAAATGGAAAAGTTGACAGAAATGAGGAGAAAGAAAGGGACAAGGTGGCAAATGAGACATGGGGACAAAGTGAACAAGGGGGACAAATGGGACATTAATCCAAAGATTTATGAGCACTGGTAAAATTTAAACCCGAGAATCCTCTAACATATTCTTAATGGACCCTGGAGAGTTTTAACGGCCGTTGCTATGGACGCGCTCTTAATGCGTCGTTTAGATGGTTGGTTGCTAAGGAGCTAAAAACGTATTTACAGACGTAAATAACAAAAAAAACAACACTTTTTCGGGATCAGGGAACCCCGAAACTAGTAGGCCTACTTCCACTGAAATCTCGAAAGCGATTTTCCTCAGAATTACCTACCCTTCTCTATCTACGTGTATTATTCCCTATATACGAGAAAGTAAAAGTAATGCATTGATGTGACTGAAGCGGTCACACGGCCAGGCGCAAGTCAGCCTCTGCCGGCCACGCCCCATTGGAGTTTTCACGTGTTAGCATGAAAGATAGGCAATATCAAAAACAAGATTTTATCAAAAATGGTTTCAATTTTTTTCTTCTTTAAACGTTTTGTATGGATAGTGCTAATGCACTCAATGGCATGACATAAATAACGTTTTGATATATTCTTTTAATTCTTCAAAGATTAGACCGATGTTTCTTTGTTTTGTTTTTTTTTTCAATATCTATCAAGATGTTAACATTTACATTATAGACGTAGTCGTGTTGATCTTGACCTCACATTACAATATTTTTTGAAGAATCGTGAGGGTATGTAAATAAAAAGCCTCTTTCTACAGTGCCAACGTTTCGAAGATTTATTTGGCTTGCTTCAGGGCCAAAAAAAAAAACGCAAGACACTACACAGTACAGTCGACTCCGGATATTGTGAACTTCTGGGGACTAACATTTTTGGTTCACTATATCCGATGATGTCAAAGTTAAATAGAATGTCTCCACAATTATTCATTTTATTAATACAGAAAAATATTAAAATTCAATACATTTATTTTACCGTAAAAAATCAATTAGAGTTTTCAATTTTTGCTTCAATCATTTTTCCATTAGTAATTTCTCTAAATCTTTCTCCGGAGTTCGTGTTCTCTCCATATTTAATTCTGCAATGGCCACTGTCTCTTAGTATCGTAATGCAGTCTTGATACCCTTCAATTCCTCTTGCAGTGTTGGAACACCGTCCCACTCTCCGAAGACCATTTTCTTGGCGAATAACACACGAGATATTTTCGGTAGCGGCATGGCGAAAGAGGCTAATGAAACTGATCGCTTTGTCGCTGGGCTGTGGGGCTGCTGCTTCCTGTCGTCTACGTAGAACATGCACCTTGACCCGCGGAATCTCAAGTAACGTTCAGCTTGAAACTGAAGCAAGCAGTCGCGCGTCGCCGCCGCCCGTTGGAGTCCACGCAGGACACAGTCATTTGTTTCCGCAGTGAAACTGAGTGGCACAGGCACCGGGTGACAGTAAGGTTCCCATTCCGGGTCCGCTGCCTCCACCTCCGGGGAGACATTTTCGATTTTGACCTTTCACAGACGATATTTTTCCCAAGCTGCCTAGCGTTGGAATTTGTGGCACTGAGGCGATCTATTTTTCCATGAGAAAACTAATTTCCAGGATGTACCTTCACTTTTCCGAGGACACGACATTTCCTACCTTCTCTTTAGCCGAGGTTGAGTTCACTATAACCGAAT
The DNA here is from genome assembly GCA_964035755.1 of Teleogryllus oceanicus. Lineage (NCBI taxonomy): Eukaryota > Metazoa > Arthropoda > Insecta > Orthoptera > Gryllidae > Teleogryllus > Teleogryllus oceanicus. Next base: position 62,545,982 of record CAXIVR010000003.1, on the reverse strand, counting down.
CTTCTTGTGCTTACGTGTAAGGTAAGTGAAACGGGAACGTGTAAGGTAAGATTACGTGCAGAAGGATGACGTCGCGAATCGGTTGCCCGAGTCAATTGTTGCGCTAAAGTCTTGGCATCATTCAGCAGCTGGCAGTAGTACGAAGCATTTATCGTCCTTCGTTCATGTAAGTAGTCAATCAACAATACACCTTTTGAGTCCTAAATCACAGTTGCCCAAACTTCCCCGGCTGTCAATTCAGTCTCGGTCTTGAGATCAGCGCCTCTTGCCCAACTTTCCTCCACTCCATTATCGTCCTCTGGGTCTGTATGGTGATGGACACACGTTTCATCACTTGACACGATACAGGTCAAAGAAAGCCTCCCATTCTTCTTCAAAGCGAAGTCGTTGACAGATGTCTTTTTGCTTATTCTTTTGTGCCTTACTGAGAAGATCTGGAACCCACCTTGCTGATAGTTCCTGTATTCAAGTGTCCGATCCCACGGTAAGATATACACGTCCATCACTTACACGGACCTCTGATGCAATATCGGCCAACATATGCGGCAATATCCTTCCACTAGTTGACGCACGGTTTGAATATCCCCTTCATTGCCGCTGGTCTCCGGACGCCGATTAGGGCTTTGATTTTCCACTTCATCACGATCATTTCGAAACTTCTGGGCCCAATTGAACTCTTTTAAGTTTTACTCTTTCTTAAAATGCTACTCGATTTCACACCATCGTTGAGAAAACTATTATTAACGAGTTTCGCAAAAGACTGGTACTTTCTGTCAAATCACGACGATGAAATGGCGATGTGGGTGTGAAGGCCGCCCGCTCTCCAATTTCCGCCAGTTTCTTGTGCAGCACACGCTCGCGAATCAAACGAACTTCCTGTTAACATTTGCATAACCCACAATTTTTCAAAAAAATGTCCAAGATCTTATTTAAAGTTCTAATTTTGAGAAATACATTTCATTAAGTGAAAAATTTGTATCATCAATACTGCATTTTTGTAATAAGTTTTATATATTTAAAATATTATTAATTTTAGAAAATAAAGATTTTAGCGAAAGTGGGGCCCTACGCCATTTTTTTTAACCGTACTTTCCTCCATTTGAGAGAAAAAAATAACAAATAATTTGGAGCAGATTTTGAGAAAACAATTGTTTAAATTTTGCCTACATTTCACCCGAAATTATGGGAAAACTACTCAAATTTTCGAAACATTACACATGTCATATTTAAAAAGTCGTTGTTGAAAAACAGATTTCTTTAAAAAATTCATAAAACTTCAATATTGTAGTTATAGGTAAACGCCGAATATTTTTTTGAACTTTTATAATTTTCGAAAATTCAGAGGTGAACGAAAATGCGACCTGCGCCATTTTATTAAGTGTATTTTCCTCTACTCGATGAAAAAGTTTAATAAAAAATAAGCCATTTTGGAGAAAGTGTACAAAATATTGCTAAAGCTTCATGTAAATATTTGCTGTATTTTCCTCAGCACACAATACTTTCTCTATAATACGAACATATAGAGAGAAAACAAATGTGGTATCGAGGTTTGACTATTTTTTCATGCAAAGAAAACAATTTAGATGAGATGTGCAGCATGTGAGGTTTGCCACAGATCAGTTTAAGAACACAGGATACGCACAGAATATTCAGATAAGATAAATGAAGGTTTATGGATAACGAGGGTAGTATTTATTAGAGCTCTGCATTCGGTAGGGAAAAAAGCCAACCGCCCGCGACCGACCTGCTCTCTATTATCCGAATAAAAGAAGAATGTGGTTGACCACCACCTCCTAGAGTTATAACTATAGGAGGTGGTGGGTTGACAGTTCGCGGTAACATGGTGACGTCAGCTCCGTAACCTAGGCAACAGCGAATCAGAAGTATCGCCATTTGCCCGATGTTGTCACGTTTGAACTGCGAAATGAATCGCGTATCCGGAGTGCTACAGTTTATCGGCTGAGCGTGTGTTGAGTTTACAGTGTCCAAGTGTATTGTGAGAGCGGAAATTCAGAGAAGTGTGTTCTGTTAGATTTGTTGTTATTGTTGTATTTTTTCTCCTTGTTATTGGTGTTTTGTTATCGTTTTGTTAGTGCTGTCACTAATTTGACATGTCAGAAGTGACAAACGCGGCCGAGGCCGGCGGAGGATTCATTCCGTAAAGGAAAGAAGAAAATCCGGCCGGGGAGTTCTTCTGAAAGGCCAGGCTCGCGAGTATTGTGTAAATATTCGCGACTATTTTGAAAAGGAGAAAAAACAATGGTGCGCCCTTATTCCCTGTTTCAAAGGTAGTAAAGCGCACAGCTGATGCTCTCAAGATTCATGAGAACACAGTCATTAACATTGGTAAAGAGAAGCAGGATGCGAAAGAATCTGGCCCTTCTCATCTGGAGACGCCAGGTATTTTTTTATTAGTGCCCAGCAGTGGCCGCCGGCTCTCTGCAGCTGCAGTGTGGCTCTCTGCAGCCGGCTCTCTGGCTCTCAACCGGCTCTCTGCAGCCGGTTGCCTGCAGTCGGGCGCCGGTGGCCGTTCACGTTGAATTGAATTGAATTGGCCTTACTTTACGTGGCGAGACTCAGGCCAAGAGGCCTGCTCTTCCGTCTGACCACGCAAATTTCGTTACGTTCCTTTCGCGTACTAGGGGAGAAAGGTATTACTTGGGCGACGAAACAGGCGATTTGAATTTAGCTCAGAGGCATCATTTAGGCTTGAGGATCTTTCACATGCAGGAAATGTACTAACATGGGACAGCCGGCTTTACTTCCCCTCCAAAGGAAGGCGTACGAAGGATTTTTTCGCCCTTAAAAATCCACGGCTTCGATCGGGTTCGAACCCGCAAACTTGGGTGTAGTAGTCCGATAGGCTAACCGCTACACGGCCGCCGCAGCCGCCGCCACGTTCGCACCTCCACTGCCGCCCTCAAATCCTTCTTCGAGGCAACTTTCTTTCGTATATTGGTTTAGTGGTGAGTTATAGTTGACATTTACATAATTGAAATGATTGACGGCGTTGTCATTGTCTACAATAAATTTATTTCAATAAGAGAAGCTTTCGATGGGTTAGCCATCATCAGTTTTCTGATACAAGAAACTCCGTTAACTCCAATTTTGTTTATATTTCTCTTGTATCTGAAAACTGATGACGATGGCTAACCCATCGAAAGATGCTCTTATTGAAATAAATATTGTAGACAATGACAACGCCATCAATCATTTCAACTTTCTTTCGGCTGAATCACGAGACTGCGGATTCTTTAACAAATTCTGCATTCAGGACTTTGAGAGAGGGCTTCTTGGCGAAGTTTATTAAGTAAAACCTACTGAAAATAAACTACAATTCCCTCTCAGCGAGTGCATGCGGCTATCCTTACTGACTCTTCTAGGGTGAGTACAAGAACTATTTACTTTATTGAATTAGTACATGGTAACATTTCTCCTCGCTAATTATTTTAATTTCTCATTTAAAGGCCATTTTAAATCAAATGAATTACCGAAAGGTCGTGAATAATGCAGTTTCTTAAATATAAGTCACTATGTTTATGTTATAAGCTTTTACATAAACATTCATATATATATATATATATATATATATATATATATATATATATATATATATATATATATATATATCAATCAATATATATATATATATATGAAAAATAAAATCTTATTGTTAATAATAAAATATTCTAATAAATATTACTTTTTGTTTATTCATAAAGGTATTCTAATTTCACGTCCAAATTCTCCTCTACACTTAATTTCCTCATTTCCTCTGGTGTTGCATGGTTTCAACGCTATTTTCTCACCGCTGATTCTTTAACATGGTTCCTTCGTGAACGTGAATGGTGAACGTGATGATGGAAAGGGAGGTGGAGAGACTTGTGGATTTCCAGATTCCATTGAAAGCCGACCGACGGCCACCGACTGCCGCTGGGCGCGCGGCTAGCGCCTTCGGTCTCCGTGCGAGCGGCGGTCGGCTGCTTGGCGCAGAATGCAGAGATCTAGTATTTATCACGAAGTCTACAGTCTACTCCTATAGACTTCGTGGTATTTATAACAGAAAGTCAACGAGTTAGAATGAACTACATAGAGTGGCTGACGTAGTGACTGAGGTAGTATGGTTTCAGCGTCCTTGGTGGACGCTCGTCGAACTAGGGGCCGCCATGTTGTTTGCAGTCAAAACATGGGAGGTGCCCGATAGTGGAGTGTAGAACTGTTGTACTAAATCAACATATTGTTTGTATCAGATCTTATTTTTATATTGCCTTTTCGTTTGGATCTGTATTTAAAATATATTAGTGGTTAGAATAATGATATTCAAAATGCCTTCGGTATGTTCGACATAAAACTTTAAAAACAGAAGTAATCAAACCACAACTATATATTTTTTCAAGTTTTCTCCTTATTTGTGATATTTTTCTTTGGTTTTTATTGCAATAACATTCACTTTCAGGCGTTATGCTAACTACAATAGCATTTCAACAGCTTCCTTTCTTATGACAATAACCGATACAAGAAGCAACATTTTTTTAAAGTTTCTAAATTCGTTCTCCTTACATATTGTGATTTCGTTTTTAAGTGATTGGTTGTTGATCGTAAGAACAGAGTAAGAATATTTACAATACGCGCGACCCGCAACAACCCGTCCTTAACCAGCACCTTATGGAATACTAGAATACTCTCGTTTCTCCAGAGGGGCTTTGACCAAAACAAGGCTTCAATTTGCTGCAAAGATGGCGGCGCTTCAGCCACTCTACGCAGTATGTTCTAACTCCTTGCAGAAAGTGCGTATCTGTTGTACAGGAAAACATTTCACTACTGCATTGGATCCACCAACAGTGGCAGGAGGAGCTTCTCCCCCTCCCAGCCTGCTCGTGGCCGCCACATCAACTACACTCGTCGCATCAAGAGAAAAACACTTCAAGATACATTCACTTGTTTTAAAATCTATCCACTAAAACTTGCATCTCAATGTATATATTAATGTTTTGGGGACACCAACATTTGTTAAAATCCAGTGGCAATCACTATACAACACTGAAAGCATTTTGTGAGACGTGGATAAGCGATGGCAACATTCCATTAATACTACGGACTTCTGCTCCTTGTTTTCACAGTCTGACTACCAGAAACTACACACATAGAACAGAAACAAAACATACAGTACTTCACCAGTAGGTACTTCTACTCAGAAGACAAAAACTGATACGGAAGTCTTACTGGAAAAATGAATTCCACATCCAGATATATTTAAGGTAAATTCATGGAAATAAAAATAAATAACAATGTAAATTGAATTTAGGGCCATAGGAGGGGAAGTCAATTACGATACCAGGATGTTAAGTTCGTTCTTCTTATTTATTTTTGCCTGCACCTCTTTGGGTACTGCAATGAAAATCAATTCTATATACAGATCCAATATTTTACAACCTCATATTGCTCGCGCCCTCTCTCGCGCTCTGTGAGGTTATAGAATATTAGATCTTTTAATCATTGATCTGTTGATCAATGATCAACATTCATTCCAGCAACTGAAGAGATGGGGCATTAAGCTCCACAAACGTCAAAATAAAATAAAGTTTAAAAAACAAACTTAACATCCTCGTGACGTAATGGACTTGCCCCCTGTGGTCCTAAATTCAATTTACAATATTAATCAAGGGTTTTCCGAAATAAAATTCTACGAAAATAATAATAATAATAATAATAATAATAAATCGATACGATAGATGTAAATAATAATAATAATAATAATAATAATAATAATAATAATAATAATAATAATAATAATAACAACAGTACATCGATGGAGGTAGAGAAAAATGAGAACAGAGTTCCTGATGTGCTACTGGTAAACAAACTGTCACCAAAAAATTAAAGAATAATTACCAATTTTGGCAACGAGAATAATTTCAGAAATCACAGAACAGAGTAATAGTAAGAAGCAGGTGAAAGTCCCCAGGCGCCCAATTCAGAGGCACCCTGATAGAAGAGGAACCAGAGTAAGTTCCTACAATCCTCTCATTAAATGTGCTATAAGATGAGGAAATGGCCATGGAAGAAACGAATAGGAGAGTTGGAAAAAAAAGAAAGGTATTGATGAACGATACTTCTAACGCAGTAAGAAAAGCTCCTGTAAACCTCATAGCTACAGCCAAAAAAAAAAAGCTATCACCACCGAAAAGGATTTGAAATTAACAAACGGCTTCAAGAACCAACATTATCAGCCCTTGAGACACTCCGGAACTTGCCAATTCAAGTTTCAACCATTTGTCGGTTCCCACTGCAATAGATTCGTCAGGAGAAAAACAAATCTTTTATTACCGGGCCCTGGCGACGAAAATGTAGATAAATCTTGTTCCTATGTGTCCTCTAAGATGATGTGCAGTCAGAATCCAAGTTTTGTGGGTCCTTGACGCCAAAAATCGATTGACGCAAAACGCTATCTTCTATGTGTAGCCAGGCTACCGCCTAAACCGATCATCCGATTTTCTCCAAAATTGATATATCTTTCTCCGTTTTATCTGCCTTCATCTAGATTGTATTCGGAACTATAGTTTTAAATCCCATCGCTGAATTTGGAAGGTCTTTCCGGCACGTTCTTAAAATCTTTTGTTAATTTTGTGATAAATAATTGCTAATTTGTTCTCTTAGTATTAAGAACATTGCGGCGATCTTAAAAAAGGGAAATGAAAGAAGGGCTGAAAATAGGCTGGGAAAGAATGACTTTTGTTTCCAACATTCCTGATCTCGATTTCCTAACCCGCCCCATTCCTCCTAATTTTTAAAGAAGTTTCTCTGTCTCTGTGGTTATGTTGTTATGATTATACAGAACAGCAACATTACAAATAGACACGATTTTTCATCCACATCGAAAATAACAACATCCTGTCCGTTTGTCGCTATCGTACGATCAGTTAGGATATGTTGGTCGTACAATATTTTACACAGTAAAAACAGACGTCACAGGTTATAGTGTTTGAACCCCTTTAGATCATGTTTAATTAAAAGATGCTCACTGTAAATACACTTTGCCAATTTGAGAAAACAAAATCATACTGTGAAAGGGGCTTCGTAAGCATCTTCAACGCGCCTTTTCAACACTCAAGCAGATTTATTCGTAATTTCATATTTTGTCCATTTGTAATATTGTTGTTGAAAATCAAAACTATTGGCAAAAAGTAATGTATGATAAGAAAAAGCTAATTACGACAGAAAATTATTACGAAAGCAGACCATTTTACCGAAACTTACAAGGTTTCTAGTTTGCCGCTCCAACAGGTAGCCGAGATAAAGGCAAGTTGAGCAAAAATGTGTCCAACTTCAATTTCAGTTACGCCTAAACGGAGTGTATAACAAAAACGTCGTAACTTAATGATAGGAAATTGTAAGTAGAATATTTTTGACAAACCGTTTTTTTTTTTTGTTTTTTTTTTACAGAAATTCGATATTTTTTAGATATAGGCAAGAAAAGGGATGTTACAATGTTTTAATGTTTTTCGTTATAATTCAAATTCCAACAGCAGTTTTTGGCAAACCTCAAATTCGATTCGTATTCAGCACCTCAAAATTAAGGGATCAAAAATCAAAACTAGAAACATTTCATTTCCGACGTTTCACTTCCTACAATTCTTCAAGTCACTCATAAAAACAACACAATTTTTGGGGGAAGAGATTTCTTTTTTAAAAAAAAATTTTTAATTAAAATAAAAAAAACTGTTTAAAATCAATACATGTAATGAATTTTTACGAACATTGTAGTATAGAAAATACATATGTAATGCTTTTGAAAAAATTAAACTTGTTTTTAACAAACCTTTCAAAGGACCATATAACCGTCATCTTTGTGCAACGAAACATATCGCAGATAAAAAGATTGCTGCACAGAAGTTGGAAATGGATATAAGTATTAATGATATTAAAAAATTAATGACAAGGATCAGTTCGTAACAAAGGCAATGTTTCCCTCTAAATATTAGGTAACTCCGTATGGTTCGGCAGGTCACGTTCTGAAAGTAAATTACATGTACTAGTCACGCGACTAGGCTACTACATACGACAAATAACACGCATGTTGCCAACTGTAACTGCATTAATACTATTCGCTCTTGATATAACAGGGACTTATAGGCGATAAATTAGAACGAATAATCAAGTAATTAATATCAAGCACAAGTGAAAATAATTAGTGAAAGATAATTTTGCTTATTAGTGAGATTTATTATTAGTGGACGAATTCACTTATCTTCTGAATAATTGGAATCATCGTTGGATTCTGTTGTATTTATTGTCATCAACTGCGATTTTCACTACCTCGTCTTTTCTCCAGTATTCTAGTTTTTTTTACGTGGTATAAAACAGCAAGTAAGAAACACACGACACAGTAAGGAGCAGCGAAAACGTGAGAACTGAATTAATTCGAAGCAACGGTAGGCAGCCCTGGTAATCTTGCCGTGCCGTTCCGAGTGAGACCAAGGTTTTGATCACTCCGTGTCGAATCGTGCTGGTTGAGCTTTAGGGAGCTCAGATGCCAAGAAAAGTCGCGCGACTAGTAAATACTCTCAGAACACATGTGCATAAGAGGTTGCATATAATTCAGGGGTAAATATCACGTGTGTAATTCCATGATATGAAATTTTCCACTATTGCGATCATTGCTAAAAAAAAATATATCATTTTCAACCCCTCTACATGCCCTAGAAGTTTGTCTTTTATTCTGAGACACTTGAACTGGCATGTTATTGATATCATGATTAATAAAAAACACGGATGGGGGTAACATGTTTTTCGAAAACGGAATTAAATACGTGAAAAGAGTTTCTTATGAACCGACCGAAGAGTCGAGTCGCGCCTTAATTGACTCCGTTTTTATCCCGCCAAGGGCTCTGCATCATGGCATGGCTACATCGTCTAACAATGAACGCTTCCCCTGCCCTGGCCGAAAGAATGTGCGCAGTCGATGGGCCTAACGCACTTTGGACATTTTGTTTAAGGCAAAAATCTCTACTTTCAATTTTGTAGTTTTGAAAAGTTAATTTTTTCAATTTTCGAAAATACAGAGTTCATCGAAAATGATGTAAGCACCTTTTTTGTCACTGTCTAATAGATACAAGGAGAAAATTTTAAGAAAAATATTTGAAGCAGTTTTTAAGAAAAAAAAATTTAAAAATTAAAAATTATCACGCAAAATTATGAGAAAACTTATACTTTCGAAAAATTGTACATGCCCTTATTTCAAAATCAATCTTTAAAGAAAATATTTCATTCTAAAAATTATCTCACTCTTCAATATTGTAGCTGTAGGAAGACGCTGAAAAAATTTGAACTTCTGTAATTCAGGGAGAAATCATGGGTTTCAAAAAAATGAGACTTGTACCATTCTTTTGAGCGTCCTTTACGCTACCCAGGACAAAGTTTAATCAAAACATTTGGAGTCATTTTTAGAAAATTTTGAGGCTTCGTGTAAGATACCATCCAAAAATCAAAATATCCATTTCAAGCTGAGAGAACCTCTAATTCCTTTAAGTTGATCGAGAATTATCAATTTTGGAGAAAATCGGCTGAAGGGTTTTGGCATTAACTTTAATCATAGACGGACAGAACGTTTCGCTGTCAATATATTTTTCAATATCAAGGACCCACAAGACTTCGCAACGCGGTAAAGGAAGTAATTTGCAACATATAAGATCAAGATTTTTCGATACTAGAGCTCGGCAATAAGAGTTTTTCTGTAGAAAATTCGCCGCTTTTCGACGCACGAACACAATACAATCTCATCTTACGAAGTAAAAACAAGAAAGTAAATGTAACTTCATTTTCTGTGCACGTCTTCTAGAATTGTGGGAAATACAATTATTCAAATTATCGTTTCCATGTTGTCGCGGCAGGAAGTAATAAGAGCCAAAATTTATTGCTTATTTATCCTTGAAAATAGATTTTATTACATGGGAGTTTTTGTTGTTTTTTTCTCCCTTTCAAAATTCAAAATTTAAGTAGTATATGACTTAGTATAGGGATCACAGAATTTTGAAAATGTGCACACAATTCACTTTTCCCCATAGCACGTCATACGCAGTTTTTAACTGTTTTTTGACATAAAATAAATAAATAAATAAGTAAACTAGTGGTGCTGTCAGCACATACTTTCTGTATTCTTTCTAAATTTTCGGAAATTCCGAAATTCCGCCAATCTTTTAAGCTTTCTTGTTCTATCTTGAAAAATAATTAAAGAAGTATTTAAAGCTGTTTGTGAGAAAATGTGTCTTTTTATAATTTGCATGAATTTCAAACAAAGATTACACACAAATCTCTCATTTTTTAAAAAAGTTACAAATTACCGGCTTTAAAGAGCTGATTTTTTAGAACAGTTTTGTTTAAGGCAAAAATCTCCATCTTCAATTTTATAATTTCTCCTTTTACTTTAAATATTTTAATCACTGATTGAGGTTTTCAAAAATTGAAAAATTCAATGTAATTAATGCAAATTAAATTATACTTTCTTTTCGTATAATGTGCTGTAACAGTTAAATTTATGCATGTTTATTTTCTTTGTGAAAGTAAGAAAGGACTAGTGTTCCTGAGTATCGAAATAAATGCGGATTTTTACCACAGGCATGTTTGGAATTTTTTCAGTAGCTGAGGTGTTGTTAGCACAGTTATTGCAATATTTAATATTAAGTAACAGTTTTCAATACTGCAAGAAAGTATGTGCTATAATAGCATCTCTAGTTAGTACTTGCCAGGTAGACCATGAATACATATGTTGATTTAAAGAACTGAGCTTCCTTTGAAAAGTATGACAGCAGTTATTTGTATATGGATAGGTCTACAATGCGACAATACCTCTTAAAACTTATGATTTTAACAAGAGCTAGAAGTAATGACTTAAATTTGATTTTAAGAAAGAAAAGAAAGGAAGATCTTGAAATATTTGAGAAATGAATAAAAAAATAAAACAAGATTACACAATAAATGTTCTAACCAAGAAAGTAATATGGAGAAGGGAAGAAGTAATAAGTAACCAATATTGAAAACATAAAAACGACTTAAGTTTTACTCACTATAGATTTCATATTTCTACACAGAATTTATATACCCAAAATATCTGCTACTTTATTTCTCTGAGAGCTTTTAATCAATTAAAAAACTGTACAGTTTCATCTCAAGTGAAATCAAATACAAGAAAAAAAAGGTGAAATATGAGTGACAAGCGACATCAATGCAAAATAATTTTTCATAGATTCTTAAATGTATAATGTTATGGCAACAACCATCCACAAGAAAGATATGAAAACAATGAAGATACAAGGAGCAACATAATGATTGTTCTGCCATCTGCCGAGGGGCTCATGTGTGGCAAAAGCTGTGAGTAGAGCCCTCTAGGTTAGCAGTGACTGTGTAAACACTCAATGCAACATCACGCACACACACTCACCCGGCGGCTGGTGTTTCTCGTCAGGTTCTGTCAAAGACAAGGGGAAGAGAAAAAACCACTTCTCAAATATTTTTTGTCACAAGAAATAAAAATTTACTCTATAAGAATACTAAGAATAAAAATACTTTCCTTGTACAAGATTAATTAGATTATCTATAACGTACAAGTAGGTAAAAATATTAAAACATTATATTTACACATATTCATCTAGGTAATAGTACATAACCATTAATAGTACTTAATATTGTAATGTACAGGAAAGCATTATTATTCTCATGAATGAAGCGTTAACAAAAAGCAATAATGATTTCCACATTTTTCATTTAATTTTTGAAATTTAATTTAAGAGTGAACAAGCTGTACTTGATTGTAAAGCATAACATTTAAATATTTTCAAAAGTCACACTAACAAAGGAATATCAGTGTAACAGTTACAAGCAATAGAATATATCAACATTACCAATTATGATTTTTCTAAGCAAAGTAACTGTTTAATTGCATCTTATAATCTTAAATGATATTTAATATTAAAAATAATGCTAATGAAATTAAAAAAAAGTGAGAAAGTAAAAGAATTAAAATCAACTTTTGCATGCACATGCCAATTTGTGAACTTGCAAAGAAAACAGGTGAATGTGTTAAGTAAAAAGTGTATGAAAAATGAAATATTTTAGGCTACATATCACTAACTCTATTAATGAAATTTTTGTTCAAAATATACTTCATGCAATTATTAAAAAACCAAAACTGTCTCAAAATTATATAAGGTGGTTCTAATTATAGGACTAAGGAGATACATTACTTTTTTCTATTTCCTTCACTTTAATTCGAAGATGATCACGAATAGTTGGTAGAACTTCTGTATTATTTTGAGAGCGTAATTTTAAATTCGCCATCGTGAATGCTTGGTCAGATACAACCAAGTGCCTCTCTAAAATTTGACGCACCTGAAAAATTAATTAGTAAAATAAAAGTGTGCATTGATCCTTCAAACCACTTCACATATATCAACTGAACACCAACTCTTGCTTTTAAAATTGATTAATAATACAGTCATTTAGGATGGCATAACATTCAGATGAATCATTAAATAATTTAATTTTCTCATTTTGCTAGGGTTTTTGTCAGTAGTTTGCTTACATGATAATTGTAATCCTTCATAAACAACTTCTTATGTGTAGAAGGAAACCTTATTTCCAATTTCTTCCATGCAAGGTCACGTGGAACAAAGTAAGTGAATCTCTTGCTTTTATCGCCAAGTTGATCATTAAAATGATCAGTTTCTCCCAAATGAAAAGTTTGGCTGAAAATTGAAAAAGAAAATAATAATAATAACAATAATAATTTTTCAATCATGAAACTAAAAAAAATTCAGAAAGTGGTATAATGAATGAGATCTTACTTCAACATGGGGTCTGTTGCTAGTTTCTCCTTCACAGTAGTGTATGGCACACCAAGAACACGATCAATAATATGCACTATACCATTGGTAGCAGCTATGTTTGGTTGGATAACGGTGGCATTGACTCCTCCTCCTTCAACAGTGAGGGTGTAGTTGTGGTCACCTGGGATCACGTTGAAGTACAGATTCTTGTGCTCGATGGCCGTGGGCACCTGGAACAACTGACGTCAGACCAAGTCCTGCCTCAACAAGTCCACATTTTTACTACACATTTTTACAATGTTTATATTTTAGTGCTACAACGAACAGTTAGCATTGTTCGTTTCATGATATTACTTCTGCACATTGGATGTGTGTAGTTTTCTCAAAGCACCAAGATTCACTAATATTCTTTCTTATTATCAAATAATACCCTGACCAGAAGCATGCAAAAATTATAAGTTGCCAGATGATCTATTAATGAAAAATAGTCCAAAGTGAACATGCAAAACCCAAAATTTAGTACAAGCAAAATATTTTTATTGTGTTTATGTTTTGTTAATTCATAATTACAATCCAATGACAATAAATTAGTAATAGCATTGTTTGTAATACATCATTTTTAAATAAAGAAAAAAAAAAACATGGTGGCATGAACTGCGTGTTTTAGTTTACAGTACCAATGTTCTAGAGAAGCTGAAGAAAATCCTCCATGACAATCTGGAATAAAGCAATGAATAATAATTGAAAATACTGGAAAGAAAGACAAGTTCATGAAAGATTACGGAAGGAATGAACAAATAACGGTGTGAATAAACTCTAATTTCTCAAGTTTGAAAGCCTTTTCAATTTTTCAGCTCAATATGTAATCACAAACCCATATTCTCAAATTCAAATTCACAAAGTGTTATGAAACTTTCCAATTCACATGAGAGTCATAGGCGGCGCTGATTGTCTGGAGTGTATGGAGCACTCCATACCCTGAAAATCTCTGCGTATGGAATTCCATACTCCAAAAGTATTGAAAATAAATATTAATTTTTTGAAAAACAGACAAATAATAAAATATTTGAAGCAATAATAAAAATTATTGTGATTTGAAAATAGACACAGTAATTATAAATATTATTACAATTTAACTATAATTAAATCCCTTTATTTAAGTTATGTGTAAAAGTCCATGAATAATTCCGAAAAGCAAATGTAATACTACAAACTAAATGCTGTGTCACTGCGATGCTGCAAGATATGATTGTTCATGTTTACGAATCAATCGAAAATGTAACTGATACATTTCTGATATAAATAAGATAACGGGCTATGCCCGTCTGTCTTGGGCATAGCTAACATTCGAATAGCGAACTCATTTCATTCAGGGTTAGTACAAGACGATTTCATGTCTGTACGTCAGATTTGGGTAAAAAATTAACGATTTTTAATTGTTCACTATTATCTTCAATTTATGGAATCAATATGAGTAAAAGAAAGAAACAAGGAACAATTTTATCTATTTTTTCAACAAATTCTAACGTAAGTATTAGCATTTTCATAAATATATACCAATAGTTTTGTTAAAAACCTTTATATTTTGTATATATATATTTATTTTAATTTAGGATACATCTACTTTGTCATCAGATGTACAATCCAGCACAATAAATAAGGTAGAAAATACTACAATGAAAACTCTAAGCCATTCTACTCCAGGTACATTTTAATTTAAAAATTATTAATTTTAATTCTATATAAAATATAGGGGAAAATTTAATTATATTAAATTACTTTTTAAGTTTTTTAATTCCAATACAACTTTTAATTTCATTTGCATTTAGTTGTATATACATTTTTTGAATAGCATATAACATGATAATATTATTTATATTTTATTTAAAATATTTATTTTTATGTTAATTTTCAGGAGAAAAAGTACCTGCTGTTTTTAAACGTTAGCAAAATACTTGGTGGTTGATACTTAACCCGGAAATGAAAGCTATATGTACAATTTGCATTGAAACTAAAGAAAAGCAGTTGCCAATTCCTTTAAGTTCTAGCTGCCAGGTATCTTTAAAAGCGTTCATTGAAGATTGCTTCAATTGTTGGAAAAATACAGTCATTGCTTTCAAGAAACACGAATCTGGAGAACCACATTTATCTTGTGCACAAGCAATATGCAGTTCAAAAAATAAAAGTGTTTGTGAATGATTATCTGATCAAAAGCAGAAAGAAATGATGGACAATTGAAGTGCTTTGGAAAAAATATTTAGCACTGTAAATTTATTAGCAAGGTTTAGCGTTACGCGGAAGTAGCAATGACGAACAATCAAACCTCGTAAATTTTTTACAAACAAGAGGCAACGATTCGGTGGAACTCGCCACTTGGTTAACTAGATCACAAAGTACGTGGTTGCATCATGATATTATTAATGAAATATTGGAATGCATGTCAAATGAGATCTTAAGACAAAAATTACAACTTAGAAAGTCCGCAAAGCTGTTTTCGTTAATAGTAGATGAAACTTCCGATGTTTCACGAATGGAACAAATGTCGATTTGTGTGCGGACTGTTTTAGACGATTTAACAATTCAAGAGATTTTTGTTGGTTTTTATCAGACATATAGTACAACATCAAACGTTTTATTGAAAATAATTGAAGACATTTTTATGCGATTTGACTTAAGTTCCAATCATTTACGAGGACAATGTTACGATGGGGCATCTAACATGAGCGGCAAAATTTCTGGTTTGAAAAGTCTTAAAATTGAAAAAGAACCTCGAGCTTTATTTGTACATTGCACAGCACACACCCTTAATCTTGTTGTACAAGATGCAATGGAGGATGTCTGTAGTGCAAGAAACTTTATTGGTACCTTCAAAGAACTAGTAAATTTCTTAAGAAATTTGCCAAAGCGATTAGCAATCTTCAAAGATTTGCAATCAGAAACGAGTCCTACTATATCTCCATTTTGCCCAACCAGGTAAAATATCTTATTAGTGATATAGTATAAATATTAAAATATGTATTTATATGAATGTCTTATAATTTCATTGTTTATTTAGATGGTGTATGCGAGTCAAATCTCTTAAAACTCAAGCAGGGGACAATTATAAAGCCGCTTTGACATTTTTCGAACAATTGGAATACGACAGATATGCAAACTAGCGTCTCAGCAAAAGCATCTGGATTACGAAAAAAAATGATGTCATTTGATTTCTTCTTTTTATTGCATATTTCGATTGCAATTTTTGAACGTATCGAAATGTTAAACACCAAACTTCAAAAACTTGAGTTGTGCATTAATGAAGGGTATAAAATGATTAAAATTGTTGAAGATCAAATGAACGAAATGCGAAATTCACAATTTGAAAGTCTATGGAACAATGTTGTCAAACAAGCGGCACATTTAGACATTGATGAACCGGAAATAAAGTTCCTAAACGGTATAAATATTCGTCTACAGAAACCCAACATAATTTTTCTAATGAGTCCGATTACTAAAGAAAAATATATTTTTTGAAATATTAGACCAAGTTCTTATGTCGTTTAAATCCCGCTTTCATTCTGATACTATGTCATTTTTAAATACATGCGAAAATTTTGTAATTGGAAAGACTTCTCAGGTAGATGATATTGTAGAGTTTTATAATGAAAATGACGACGAAGACTTTAACTTGGATCGAAGTAAGCTTATACGTCATCGTGACATGTTTTTAAATATAGCATCGAAACAAAAATATGCAATTACTTCACTCCGCGATATTATAAAATTTTCGAAAGAATCTTCGGTTCTACATTTGTGCTGTGAACTCGAGACGTTGGTAAAGTTTTTACTTGTTGTGCCGAATTCATCATGTA
The DNA here is from genome assembly GCA_964035755.1 of Teleogryllus oceanicus. NCBI lineage: Eukaryota > Metazoa > Arthropoda > Insecta > Orthoptera > Gryllidae > Teleogryllus > Teleogryllus oceanicus. The sequence goes on along the minus strand of CAXIVR010000003.1, from coordinate 62,529,310 downwards.
CTTGCGAAAGGTCGTTTTCAGCAATGTAACGGTTAAAAAATTATCTTCAAACAACAATGGTGCAAAAACGTTTAAACTCATTAGCTCTTTTGAACATTCACCAAGAAGCAGCGAAAGCATTAGATATGACAAAATTAATTAATTATTTTATAAATAGAAACAAAGTACGTAAACCAACATTTGCATTAAAATAGTTAATTAGATATTGAAATAAGTTTTGTAAACGGTGCGTAAATGTTATTGTAAACTTAAAAATATAGGGTATATGTTGTTATTATAATTATTATTATCATTATCATTATTTTTTATCGTTATTATCATTATTATCGTTATTATCATTATTATCGTTATTATCGTTATTATCATTATTATCGTTATTATCATTATTATCGTTATTATCATTATTATCGTTATTATCATTATTATCGTTATTATCATTATTATCGTTATTATCATTATTATCGTTATTATCATTATTATCGTTATTATCATTATTATCGTTATTATCGTTATTATCATTATTATCATTATTATCGTTATTATCATTATTATCATTATTATCGTTATTATTATTATAATGTTAAAAATGTGTATTTTGAATTCTCTCTGTTCACCCTATCCCCCTCTCTTCACCCCATTCTCCCCCTAATTCTAATTTACTCCATACTCCAGAAAATTTTACTTCGCCGGCCCTGACGAGAGTTTACATTCAGTTTATTTCGTTGCAATTTTGGTATTTTATGCCGATTTGACGACCCTACTTCTGTGTCAAGAGGACGAGCCAACGAGCAGTGTAGCCAAGGGAGCAGTTAACGCAAATTTAGAGTATTTTGAAAATATCTCCCCTCGTAACACACCCACAACGTGCGCTCCAACCCCCTAAATAATTACGTAACGTTTGCGACAAGACCCCTTCATTTACAAAAATAAATTGTAAAGCAATAAATAGTTGTATTAGTTATCTATTTTACAATGTATGACAATTAGTGTTGGAATTAGTTGGCGATGCGGACTGCACCTAACAATAAGATGCGGACAATTTTTCAATGAAGGAAGGAGGCGTAGGCGAGAAAATTTCTGACTAGTTGGACACACGCTGTCCTAGATAACGTGAAGGCCCTGAGTCTATTGCGCTAATTTAACTGGATTGTAGAAAATACTATGTAGAAGATCAGTCTTCAATATTTTCTTCGTAATTAGCAGTTTCAATAAAAATACCCCTCCATAAATAAAAAAATATTTCCATTTATATATATATATATTTTTAAATTTAATTTGTTAACATTTTAATGACAAGACAGAATAAAAGGGAGTATTCCGGCAAATTTGAAAAAAAATTAAAAATACGTATCAGTATTACGTAACAATAAACTATGACCCCCCCTTCCTGTATGTGATGCAGCGTAACGATACCTAACCTCCCACACCCTCTTCAGCGTAACGCAATTTACGGACGACCCCAAGAGGCAGACCCGCGCGAGCTCTTTCACAAAATTCATAAATCTCTCACCCCTTGGTGTCTGCCGACTCCTCGTCAGTGAGTAAGGGGTTAATTTGAAAAAGTAGCCAACATCTGTGCCGAAAATGGATGAATGCCATTACTAAGGGGCGGATTTGGGTACCTAAAATATCGTCAGAAACGATCAATAAATTGCTATTAAAATGTTTTTAAAATGCCCTAAAAACCAAGAAAAATTACGTAAAAAATTTGATGAAAACCAGTTCGGATGAATAACTCAAGCTGATGGATACGATACTGATGCAATCCAAGCTTCATCTATTCGTTCAAATGAACTCAGCTTTCAACCCCCCTTTTTTTGGCGCGCGTGCTCTGCAGTACCGTTGTGAAAACAGTTACATTTTTTTGAGGGTTTCTAAACAATGTTTAGTGAACATCCCTTATTAATGAGAATAACGACTGAACACTACACCATTAGTTCAATTTTCTTTTTGAAACCAGTTTCCAAAGCGGAATTGATATTTTGAGTAGTGCCTCAAATAACTTCTTGATGGTATTCGAAGGAAGACGGAAATATGCGAACAAGATATATAGTTTTATACGACTTTTACAGATGATATGAGACCGTTTGGTTGTGTTACAGCATCACTAGTTTGATAAGTGGAGAAAAATATATTGATATTGAAAGGGACGAGAGCATAAACCGACAGCCCGGCTTGCCTGCCTGAGAGCACGGCCTCCTCCCGTGCTCACATCGTGATTGCCCTAAGGACGTCGTCGCTCCATAATTATTTTGTATTTGAAGACACATCGAACATGTTTAATTATATCAATTAACTTCAAATTATCCGAGCAAAAATTATTTTATTCATTCGTGCTAAAAGATGTTCTATATTATTACGTATTATTCCTCACACTGTATTGTCATCTGCGATCACTGACAACTGCTACATGAAGACATACAGGATTGCTTTCACTCTAATTGTCAATATGTTCAGATACCATCCGCCTCAGTCAGGCTACCCGACTGCCGGCTTGCCTGCCTGAGAACACTGCCTCCTCCCGTGCCGCAGGCCGCCGGGTTTGGCCGTTCGTCCGCGTCGAGGGAGCCCCCAAAAGGGTCGGGTGACAACTGCGTCGAGCGGGGTCAGGTATTTTTTTCCGAAATTTCACTTTACGCCGCTCCTATTCATCCGATTTGCATGATTGACACGGCGTTGGATTCAGGAAGCACGTCGTCATCGCGCTATAAGCCCACATTTTTTAATTTCTTCCCGGAACTCTTAGAAATAAAAAAAATCGGAAATCTTTTTTGAAAAAATGGCTTCGTAGCGTAAATTCTATTTTAAAAAGGCGTCCAATGCCGTTTACAGATCGAAAATCGGACCATTTCTCCAGACGTTATCGATCTAGTAAATTCCCTGTGATAGTGCTGCGATCTATTGATTTTTCCTATAAGTATTTTTCGGTACATTTAGCCTTAAAGAAGCTACGCGACAGCAGTCTCTCAGAATCCATCCCACGAAAGTCACTCATCCTAACTCGGGGAAAGGCAACGCAGAAGATGCTGCCGCGCCGGTGCGTGAGGACGATAAGCAGAGTCCTGGCCAGCACGGGGCAAGCTGTTTGAAAGCATCTCGGTACCCGGTCTTGTTCCCAAAACTGGCAAAAAGAAAATCGACTTGTCAGTGCCTGACTTTGACGTATGTGCGCCCTAGGCTGTCAAAAGTTTGAGCGTCGTGTTAATTTGTTTTTAAAACATTAGAGTTATTTAAAATTTTGTAAATAAACAATTGTTGTACGATATTTGTAACCGACACAAATATTGTGTACGTAGGAATAATTGATCATACGTATACATATAAATAATGATCACCGCGGTGTTGATTTAATAAATATACGATGCTTTTGTATTCATTTTATCTGTGTATATCAATGGTTATATATTTGATTAATGAACACTTTCTTTTGTTACAAATATGGGAAAAACATTTGTATTTAGAACATTCAAAAGTTTGCCTTCTGAAATTTTGAATCCGCTGAAATTCGTTCGCCCCCAAAAATTGCGCGCCCCAGGCTGCAGCCTAGTCAGCCTGCTCGGTAGATTGACACTGCTTGCACTACACGATGGGCGAGCATTCGGAAGACACATTGACTCGGGTGATAGACGTGCACACAGCAACCTTCGAAAGCATGAAAAAAGTTTGATAAGTTCTTTGCGCCGAAGAAAAATGGTATTTTCTCACGACTGAAAGGAAATTCGCGAGTGCAGACGCCCGACGAGTCGCAGTCATTCATAACCTCACTGTTCCCGCTCGAACTGTGCGACTATGACACAAAAGTGAACTCATCCGGGACGGAATACAGTCGACCGCGGATATAGTGAATGTCTGGGGACTAACGTGTTTGGTTCACTATATCCGATGATGTCATAATTAAATAGAATTTGCTATACTGCAGCAGTATAGCTCTGAAGAAGGCCACAGCAAGATGGCCGAAACGTCAGCTCCATCGACCATGACGCGGCTAATCCCGGACAGCCAAGAATTCAATGACTTCGGCCGCGGAAGCCTACGACTCTACTTTAAATAGAATTTCTCGATAATTTATTTTATTAATATAGAGATGCAGCAAAATGCATTATCAGCACGTACTGAAAATTTCAATATATTTATTTGTCCTCAAAAATCAATTATTTTCAATCGTTTGCTTCATTAGTAATTTCTTAAGATCCTTCTCCAGAGTCTTCAGGGGAGACTTCTTTGACCTCACCTCAGGAGATTCGATTATTACCTTTGGCCGACGATATTTTTTTCAAGCGGCCTAGTGTTTGTATTTGTGGCACTGAAGCGATAAATTGTTTTCGAGGAGGGAATTAATTTCCTACGTTCACTATAGCCGAAGTTCAGGTTCACTACAATCAAATTTTCTTAAGCTTATTTGTAATGTAAGTGAAACGGGACTAGTGACTTAAGTTCACAATAACCGAGAGTTCACTTTATCCGAGTTCACTATAACCGGAGTCTACTGTAGTAATCGGCCTGCTCGACAGCAGTACATCGGAACGTATGAAATTGAAGTCACACGTCACACCCAAAAGCGAATGCAATGCGCCGGGCGGAAATCCAAAACAAATAAAACAAGCTGATGAAGAGAAACGAAACTGAAATTGAAGTGTGAAAGATGAACTTCACGAAGAATTCCAGTCTCCAAGACAGACGCCAGAGGTTCGCGACCGGAGAGAGGCCATAGGAAGGAGAGGGAGAAATGCCCACGCTGCCACGCCACGAAGACGGAAGCTGTCCAGCCATCTTGCTCTGGCGACGCTGCGACCCGAAGTTCCGGCATTGGTGGAGGACGAGCAGATCGAAATTTGTGCACCCAATGCAAAGTATACCTTCGCATAAGTGACGATGATGATAGTAATTGACTAGTCATTTGGAAGGAAGAGAAAACCTTTCTTATGAGTTCAAAATATCGTTATAAAAGAACTAAAGAAAACTTGTTAAACTTTGATCGACACGATGCGGAAGTGTGTTCCGAGTGAGTTATTAGCAAAACCAAGAGCGAGTTTTGTGAAAACGAATGCAAAAATGAGCGGTCAGAGCTGAATGAGATTGAAAGACTGAAAAAACATGTTTAACTTGTTAGAAAATGTGCAACGTAAAGCTCAAGTTTTTGTTAGTAAGATTTGAAAATTTTTATTCTGGATTCAGAATTAATCAATAGTTTGTTTAGAGAAGTTAGTTCACAATGTTTCTTATGAAAAAGGTATGTGCGACAAAAATGTTAACACGAACAAAGAAAGCCAGGAGGACGAATTAAAAACTAGGTGCTACAACAGCACATACTTTTTCGCATTTTGGAAACAGTTACGTAATATTGTAATATTGCAATTTCTGACCTATTTATTTTCATACTCAAGATGTATTCTGGTTTATTTTCATACTCAAGAGCAGAAGTGATGAAACAAATATGATTGTATATTTGCTGATACACTATTTGCAGCACATTACACAGCAAAGCAAGAATAATTTCACACAAGCCTGCAGTGAATACAGCGAAGTGAGCTTCCAATTTTTGTAGACATAATCAGCGATCAAAACTTTTTAAAGTAGAGTTAATATTTGTTAGTTCTAAGTTAAATTGAATTTTTGATCAAGTTTCGAAACTTCAGATAGTGCAATGGAAATGCAATTTTCACCATTTCTGTAAGCTTATTTTACTCTCTCAAACGAAAAATTTGAGCCATTTTGGAAAAAAATTCGAAAATGTTACTTATATGTAAAGCACTCCAAAAATCAAAATATCGTGTCAAATTCAAGGGGCATCCAGTACGTCCATATCAATTTTGGAGAAAATCGTCTACACGGTTTATGCGCTAACGTTGATCACAGGCAGGGACTGACAGACGTTTTGCTGACAATGGATTTTTCGGCATCAAGGAAGATCGAAATCTACAAAATCTACGAACTATTTTTTAAAGATTTATTATATTTTGGAAGATTCTTTCACTTGTTCGTGCGGGCTGCCAGTAACAGTGGAAATTGGGCTGCAGACAAACCTACTATTTTCACTTTTTAAAACATTTTACAAGTAATTTTTCAAGATGGAACACTCTACAGCAGTTTCTTGAGCAGTATTGTACAAAATGAGGTGCTTTTGAAATGCCTGATATTTTCGGCGATTTAATTCTTCCGGGGACTCCTACTCCGTAGCATCGTTGGGTGGTCAGAAGCAAGTGCCGGTGCTAGACATGGGCACACCGGGCGATCGCCCAGGGCCCCCGCATGTCTGGGGGCCGATGATAGGGAAAAATAAGTTTAAAAAAATTAAAAAAGAAATTAGTACTCTAAAAAATCGTTATCGTAATTTTGTAAGTCACAGTTCAATAGACTGATTTTTCATAAAATTTTCAATTAAATGTTTTCCTTAAATCGTTAATTATAGTCAATACTTATAAGGTATGACTATGAAATGAATCAAATGACGCTTACATTAAAATATTTCTATTGAAATTCATATTTACTAACTCTGTATTTAAAATTTTAAAAACATAACAAAATGTTTTAACATTTTAAACTCACCGTGGAAATTATATATTTGGTCATTAAATACTTTTACTTAAACTATTATTTACAATATATTTCCAAAAACTTTTTCTAACTTAAACGTTGTAATTTTATTTGCTAAAATAAATAAAATAACTCATATTTCCTTTATACAACTTTTACATTTTAATTTTTTTTCGAAGGGGGGGGGGGACTACGTTTCAGCATTTACCCGGGCCCAAAATTGTCTAGCTCCGGCACTGTCGAAAACGACTGATCATTCGAAATCTAAGTAAAATTAAATTAACGCATCAATATGCCCATCTCATGTCGAGTCTTTAATACTTTAACAGTTATGGGGTAGTCAGTTTCATTTGGGATATAGTTTAAGCCATTTTCATCTTCAAACAATTAAAAGAATGTTCACATGGGTCCAGTTAGAATTACAAAAGAACGTAACCATTTCCAGTAATACGAGAAAGTATCCGATGCTGTAGCACCTCAGTCCTTTCAACCAAGAGTCCAGCGCCGTCACCCATCCACGAAACACCGAATCTCCCACTTGCCCCATCTCTGAACCTGGCACCGAATTTTTACAAGAACCGTATTTGACTTAGTAATGCAGTATATGATTATCAAGACTTGTCTCCAACAAGCATGTTTAAATTAACAGAAAGTTATTCTATAGTTTAGCATGCAATGGTACAAAATGATGAGGCCTCACCTGGTTCTTATTGTTCTTCACGATCTCTTCGACAGGCAGGCGCTCCTCGACCAGGTGCAGATCCAAAATTTCACGCAATCGCGGCTTGTCTTGCAGCAGCTTGTTAATGTAGGCGTCTGTCCATGCCGCGTTCGACGGCGCAAACAGTGTCAACTCCTTCATGTTAGTAATCCGTTGCATGAAATCACCACCTAAATCCATGATGACTTCATAGAATTTGTAGAGAGGTCCGTCCTCCTTTTCCTGAGAAATAAACATATCAATAATATCAGTTTTCTTTCAAAGTTCAAGCAACCTAGAGCTCTCTGTCAGAGTACAATAAACGGTAACTGCATCTCGTCATGAAACTACCTTTTATACTTCGAGTTCTGTGTTTAAAAAAATCGTATATTTATTGCATCTAACATTGCGATTTTGTAGAATGATACATCTTGGGTCACAAATATGGTAAAATATTAATAACATTGTCCATAAATTCTTCTTTTAATCTACGTACGAATACAAAATTTACTGTATGTCATGTTCCTGATGTAAATGTATTTTTCTTTTTTAAAAAGTTCGGATTTCAGTTCAATACCAGAGTCAATGTACTTTGATGAACGTGTTTTGGGGTTTAAAAAGTGATCATCGCGGAATTGAAGAAATTTGAGGACATAGATCTAGGAATTGTAATACTACATAGTGCGATCATAGTTATGAAAAGAAGAGAAACCTTGAAAACTGTTCCAAACAATTCCTCAAACACAGCACAGAGACATCGGAAAAGATGATGATGCCAATGGTTGAATTCAGCTTCTCTGACAAAATGCAAGTACAAATATTTTTGTTTTAAATTTTATTAATAGTGAATTGAAAATAAAAGAAGCATACGTGTATAATACATCTTTAATATCCAAGAATATTCATCCTGGAGTATGCATGTGCGAGTCTACGTGGATGAATATAGTGTGTGTACGTCTGTATATATTAGAGTTTAAATTAGATGAATTTAGGTTTCCCCTCCCCGTTAAACCCAAAATTCGAAGCAGCAAATGGAAGATACTATTTACTTAAAAGTGATGAAAACGAGCAAGTGTACCGAGGTATAAAACACTGGGCATTCGGCTGCAATAATTTTTTGATGTAGTTTCGTCCAAATTAACCTCTTCAATTAATCAATTTTGGATCAATCCGTAGCCATGCATAGCCAGCAGTCCTTACCGTGAATTTAGCCCCAAATGCAATTTCACTATTTCCGCATGTTTTCTTGGTCTCGATTTTTGCTAGACGAGGGATGAGTGAGGATTTTTTCACTATCAATTCAAATCTATAGCTTATTTGCTTATTTAAATACTTTTGTAATACACGAGAAAAAACATTTTTTTTACTTATCTGCCCTATATTATGTATGACGAATGAGAAGAGATTGTAATTACCTCGACAATACGATCAAAAATCCAAATTTAAGGTTAATTTGACTTTGCACACGTGCTCCGGATTAGACTATTAGTGATGTTCCTAATAAGGTTAAGATTAGCGCAGATGGGGAAGAGATACACCCAACTTTGAAACCGAAAATCCGGATGTCTCTGTATGTATGTATGTTGTATGTTGTATGTATGTATGTATGTATGTATGTATGTATGGATGGATGGATGTGTCACGCATAGTTGAGTCAGATTAGAGGTTTTTGAAATTAAACTTCAAAAATACGCCAGGAGTAGAATTAGGTTGTGCTTTTTCGGAGATCGTTAAGACATTTCAATTTTTGGGGGTACTTTACAAAGAACCCTATGACGTTTTCAAACATTTCTGGAATACCTCCACTTTTTTCTATATATTTTCTGTGCGATTAGAAGTGAATTTATAATTATGGTATAGTTCCGATTATCATTATAACTTCTAAACAATTGAAAATTGGAAAAGTTAAGATTTTTTCACCTGTCCCACACCTCCAATATTAGAGCTTATGAAGAGGGAGCAAGAGATTCTTTCTCAATGTAATCTTATTTATTAAATAAGATAAAATGAACTAATATAATTTAATTATTGCCATTTGCAATAATGTAACATAAACTGGTACTTTTCCTTTAGTCTTAAACGTAGTGCATACATAGTATATAGAAAGTTCTGTAATGTTCCGGAAAATCTACGTCTAGAATTTATTGAAAATTCACGTTTCGAGGTATCCTCAACTCTGGAACCGAAAAACTTTTTAATACGTACGACCGTCCGTCCCTCTGTTTTCGTGCCCCGTCCCAATATTCGTCCGCCCGTGTCCTTTCTTTATTTAATTTTCTTGCTGTAGAGTAATGTAGTAGTAGAGAAATGTACGCTTACAAAATGACGTATGTAAACATTCATTAGAAACTCTGCATTTTCAAAAATTGCAACAGTGAAATTTTGTTGAATCCCCTATTCAACTAAATAATTGACGGATTTTTTTTTGTAAAGGGATATTAAATTAGTGCCATGCATGTTTTGAAAATGTGAATAGTTTTCGCGTAATTTTGAGTCGTGTCAATTGCGTTTTTCGAGTAATGCCTGAAGGTTATAAGGACAAGCTCTCGGCTCAGTAATAGACACAATCTTACATTAACAATACCCAATGATAGGTTATGTTTCAATATAATACTGATACTACGCAACAAGCTGCAAATATTTATTGAGACAATTACCGTAAGGGGTTTGAAAGAATTATTTCATATTTATTGAGCATGTTTATCCAAGTCTTATCTTTTTCTCCGAGTAATATGATACTCAGTTCCTTTTTTCCATCTGCCTATAACCACTTTAGCAGAACCACGCCATCCGCCTGGCTGGCTCCTTGTCAGTCTCACCGGCAATGGGTTTTTCTGTCGAAAATTCACAGTTTTCTGGGGTCCCGATTACAACAGATTAGAATAGATACGATAAAATAGCGAGATTGCGCCAGGGGGCGAAAAAGCTCGAGAAATAAACGTCCCAACGAAAATGGCAGACAGTATCGGTGCAGGTCGCCCGTAAAACTAACGCTAATAGAATGAACGGCCGTGCTTTTTACATTTGCCGGAGCTTACACATTTGGCAGTAAAATTGACTTCACATGAAAAAGTTTCGTTATTGTTACTGCACGCGCTTCAATAGACAAAAATGCAACTGAAATAAAACCACGGTGAATCTATCGTGCTGACCGTCCGCCGCGTAATGCCTCATTCACAATGCAAACTTAAACGTAAACGTAACGTAGCCGCAAAACCTACAAGTGAGTTACTAAGCGATACCATTCGCAATGCCTTGACGTAACCTTAGACGTAAGTCTGTAAACTTTAGAGTTCACAAGCTCCAAGCTTTTACGTTAAATTTACGTCGGAATTCTACCGAACACCAATCAGACCATGGAAGATCGACTTCAAATTGTGTTGAGTGAGTTTGTGGTTATGTCATTTTGTTATTGTAATGCAGAAAACTAGTTTGCGAACACTTTTGATTTGTGTAGTGAATTCAAAGTGAGAATTTGGGCAATTTTTATTGTGATTTATGTAGTGAATTCAAAGTGAGAATTTGGGCAATTTTTATTGTGATTTTAACTTGACATGGTGAATAAACTAATTATGTTCGACGAAATTCTCGTGAATTTGGTACAAGAGAATCCTTGTTTATAGGATGAAGGAAATGCGAACACTACAACAACAGCTACTCGCATATGCATATGCAAATATGTATATTACATACACACATCGATAGAAATGTCGAAGAAAATGCTAGAAACTTAGGTGGAAAGATCTTTCCACCGAGCTAGAAACGAATCGATCAAGTTTCAGTACGTTGAATTCTGATGGGTTCACGCGAAACTTACGTTCCAGCTTACGTTCGTCATTGTGAATGCTTGTTTTTATGTGTAAATTTTAGGCTACGTTTACAGCATTACGCTATACAGAAATCGGAAGCAGAATCATCCAGAAATTCAAAGTAGAATAAACAGCGTGCAAAATATGTGTTTAGAAAATAAATTGTAATGCGAGAAAGCAAAAGTTAAAGAAATCCCATAAACATTAGTATAAACTCAAGAAAAAAGAAAGAAGTTGTAAAACATGCCAAAGTTAATATTTTATGTAACGTAATTTAAGAGTCATCAATTTATGTAAGTGCAACTATTCATTTCAAAAGTATTTAAAAATTAATAAAAAAGTGGGGCCCCCATAGAAACGATATCCTTAAATCATCGTCATGAATTGATAAAATTGATCAAACAAATCACACCCACGTACCATTAAACATTCCTTGCTAGGCTAACCCAGAGAGGCGACACGATGAGGATTCTCCAAGCTATGACGTCGCGAAGAGACTACGAGCTCCAACATTCGAGATCGGTTGAGCGCAAGTGAGTCGGCGGATAATTTCCGCAATATTGGTCGGTGACCCTCTCTGGCCCCAATTCAGGCTGTATGACCAATGTAGGAGGGAGAGGGGGAGCATTACAACATGAACCTGCAAAAGTGTTTCCAACCAGCAAATTTTTTTTTTTCGCTCTGGGATTCGAAGCCAGTTTCAGAGTTTGAGATTGAACTTCATATTTAGAGATAGCACACCATTCACGTTAATTTTACAACACCAGCCTCAGAGCTAAAATCCACCTTCCCGACGATAGCAATGAATATATGCAATTAAAAAACAGAGTTTCATTTACATCATTTACTTTTAAAGAACATATCCCATTAAGGGAAAAATCTTTGACTTCAATATTGTTAATTTGCAATGTTCTTTTGTTGTTTGCTAGTTTCGAAAAATGCAGTTACACGACAATGTGACTTGTGGAATTTTGTTGTGCCGGTTACTGTATCGGTAGAAAACATTTAAAGGAAAAATTTTGAACAGTTTCTGATGAAATAATTGTTTAAATATTGCCTGTGTTTTACGAAAAGTTATGCAAAAAGTACTAACATTTTCGAACAGTTTGCTTGGTTTTTTAAATATCTGTCTTTGAAGTGTAGATTTCATGAAGGAAAGAAATCTCTATCGTCAATATTGTAATTGTAGGAAGACGCCATAAAAATTTTGAACTTTCGCAATTTTCGAAAATTCAGAGATTTCAAATAATGTTGTATGACCTGAACCATTCTTATGTCTTGAGTGTAAATTCGAAACAAGCAGTGCTACAACAGTACTACAACAGCTTTGTGTTCTCCGAGGAAAACGTTTAACCAACAAATTTGAAACCTTATTGACAAAATCCTGTACATGTAATTGAGGCTTCTTGTAAAGTATTCCCAAAAATCAATATCCATTTTAAACTGGCAGGGCCTCGACTTCGGTCAAATCGATCGGGGAATATGAATTTTGGAGAAAATCGTCTGAATGTTCCAGTCGCCAGGCATATCGAGGTCGCGGGGAAGGTAACTAGCTTACTTGAATTCGCGGACACATCGGCTAGAGGAACTGGCACGAGACTTAAAAGAAAGGGTTGTACAAATTGCGGTACATCACTGGATACCTGGTCCATGTCAGTCTTTTGGAAAAATCACTTGACAATTGTATCCCCAAAACTATTAATTGCCATTTTCTCTACCGAAGCAAAGAAATGGCACGTTAAAATGAAATAATACATCGGTCAGAGTTCAAATTGTCAAATGAGAGTAAAATTAAACACTTTGAATATAAAATATCTTGATTTCGTAACCTGTTTACTTAAGAGTGCGTAATGATTGCATTTACTTCGTACGTTCAGGTTAGTAAGTTTAACACAGATTCTTGTCTGTTATATACCGTAAGCGAGAATTGTTAATTTATAAAAAACTTGTTAATTTATTTCATATTATTGTTCTATCAACTAATTTCTGAATGATTTATAAAAGTAGCCAAGTAGTAAAGAATATAAACATAAAATATCTATCGTTCAATGGAACAAATCTGGCAAACATTTTCATGTGTTGCCCACCTCGCGCCGCTTCAGTTTGCGAGAATACGCCCCTTTCTGGATTTGGAGGGGAAGTGAGAGCAAAGTCAGGGGAAGTTGCAGTAGGAGCGCCACTTTTTCCTGGCAGGTACGCAGCTCGTGCGGGCGCTGTTTGACATGCTTGGTTTAGGCGCTACCGTTGACCACACGGACTGTTAGAAGTGTTACTGTCAACCAATTTTCAGTATGAGGACTAGGAACGACTCTACAATCAAAGCTCCAGGGCTGCAGAACCTCCGGTATTCTACTTCTCTGAATTATTTTTTGTAGAAGCTTTGCTCTAGAAAGACAGCTTCTAAATGTTTGGATGACACATATTGTAAGTTTACTCTACGAGCGATTAATTCGCGAACCCAAAGGGGGGCACAGCGCTCTGCGAGGCTTCCGAGAGGCAATTTGAAGATCCTATACATTTAACATTGCTACCAATCACAGTTATTGGCCAGGGCTTCGCTCGCCTTTAAGAGACCATGCGAGCTGCTCGAGATTTCGAGGCGCGCCGATTGCTTCACGAATAATGCCGAACCGTGTGACGCAACTGCCCTTCCAAAGTTTCAAGGCGCGATCACAGAAACGAGAGCACGTGCGTCTCGCATATGTTTCTTAACAATTATTTATTTAGACAAAAACAGAAAAAAACTGTATGTAACGAATGGAGGAAAAAATCATTTGCGCACGCTTTTTCTTGAGTTTCTGAATCCCTTCCCAACAATTTAACTATTAATATGAACAAAATAATAATAATAATAATAATAACGGTAAACGAACTGCAGAATTGATTTTTCTGTATTGTTAACTAAATATACTAAAACTAACAAATTAATAGTGAACGAAAAGAAAACGGTTTTGATGCAGTTTTCCATTTCAAATAAACAATTCTGTGCCCCATTGAAAATGAACAGTGTACCATTGACTGATGTTAAGGCAACAAAATTTTTAGGTCTCTCAATTCAGTCAAACCTTAAATAGAACGTCCATTTAAATGAATTGAACACAAAATTAAGTACATTATGCTACGCGTTCAGAATTCTTGCAAATTCAGTCAGCCTTCATACTGCTCGTTGTGTATACTTCGCGAATGTTCATTCCCGCCTGAGATATGGCATAATATTCTGGGGAAATACATCTTATAGCTCCCAGACTTTTAGATTACAAAAACGAATTGTACGAATAACCAAATCCCACCCACGTGATTCATGTAAACCTCTCTTCATTAATCTAGGAATTCTACCATTACCGTGTCTTTTTATTTACGAATCAGTGGTTTTTGTAAAAAATGACTTGCTCAAGGGCGGGAATATATTTTCAGAAAATGCCGAAGTCTATTACTATAACACTCGACGTAGAAATCATATTCATATATTCATAAGGTGACAGTATCAACAACTCATTACAAAAAATTCACATACAATACATGTACATTATTTTACAACACTTTGCCAGATGACATTAAACGATTAAATTCAATAGAAAAGTTTAAATCCCAAGTGAAATCGTTTCTGCTGCATAACTGTTTCTATACAATTAGAGACTATACTGAGCATCACAAGAAAAGGAACATTAATTTTAACAATGATACATAATGCATTATTTACTATTTGGACTGTATAAATGAGTATAAACAACCTGTAACAACTATTGTACTACAACTTCCGGGTCAATGACCCCATCTCGATCAGGTTTTTCGTCCAGTTTCCCTGATCCATTGAGCAAATGCTGAGATGGCCCCTTGTTTTGCTTCTGGACATAAATGTAACTTCATTTTCTGTGCACGTCTTCTAGAATTCAGTGGGAAATACAATTATTCAAATTATCGTTTCCATGTTGTCGCGGCAGGAAGTAATAAGAGCCAAAATTTATTGCTTATTTATCCTTGAAAATAGATTTTATTACATGGGAGTTTTTTTGTTTTTTTCTCCCTTTCAAAATTCAAAATTTTATTGCTTATTTATCCTTGAAAATAGATTACTACATGGAGTTTTGGTTTTTCTCCTTTCAAAATTCAAAATTTAAGTAGTATATGACTTGGTGTAGGGATCACAGAATTTTGAAAATGTGCACACAATTCACTTTTCCCCATAGCACGTCATAAGCAGTTTTTAACTGTTTTTTTTTTGACGTAAAATAAATAAAATAAAAAAAATAAATAAAATAAATAGAAACTCACCCTAAGCTCTACTACCACTACAAGCAAAAGGAAAGCTCAACAAAACGTGCGCATAGTGAAGCTACATTTACCTCCAGAAGCAAATCAAGGGGTCATCTCAGCATTTGCTCAAAGGATCAGGGAAACTGGACAAAAACCCGACGAGATGGGGTCATTGACCCGGAATCTAAAGTACATGTTACAGGCTTATTAAGTTTTTTTTAACAATTATACAATAACACGTAAACTAAATCATTATACCATATCTTTTTTGTTAAAGTAAACATTATTTTTCTTTTTGCCTGTCAGTATTTCTCTAATTGTATAGAAACAGTTATGCAGCAGAAAAGATTTTACTTTTAACTTAAATGTGTGTACCAATTTTAATTGTTTAATTTCATCTGGCAATACATTGTAAAGTAACGCACAACGTACATGTAAAGTATTGTATGTGGATTTCTTGTAGTGAGCTGTTGACACTGACACTTGATGAACATGATTTCTAGGTTGTGTGTTGTAACTATAAATATCAGTATTACATGAAAACATGTTCCCACCGTTAAGTCAGTCAGTTTTGACAAATACTACAGATTCATAAATAGACAAAGCAATGATAAGTTTCCAAGCTCAATGAAAAAAGGCTTGCAGGAATCTCGTGGATGGCATTTTTTCATTATTCGAATACTTTTCTTTTGCAATCTAAATGTCTAGGCACTAAAGGATGAGCTTCCCCACAATACTATGCCATATCTCAGGCGGGAATGTACATTTCCAAAATACACGCAACGAGCTGTATGAAGGCTGACAGAATTTCAAGACTTCTGAATGCGCAGCATTATGAGTTTAATTTAGTGTTTAATTCTGTTATATGTACATTCCATTTGAGGTTTGACTGAATTGAGAGACTTAGATATTTTGTTACCTTAACATCAGCTAATTGGATATTGTTCATTTTCAATGGAACATACGATTGCCGATTTGAAACGCAAAATTGCATAGAAACAGTTTTCCTTCGTTAACTATTAATTTGTTATTACAAAATCAATTTAAAACTTTTGACATTGTACTATTTATTGTTTCTTTGTTGCAAAGAACATTCGTGTCATCGGCAAACAGAACGTTTCTTCCCTTTTAATAGATAAGGGCATATCGTTTACGTACAACAGAAAGAGGATAGGACCTAAGATCGAACCTTGTGGGACTCCATGTTCACTTTGCAAAGAATTGGAAAGATAAGTAAATAATGTCCTTTCGTGCCAATACGGGTATTGCTACTCTTTGAGATCGATGTTTAAGATACGAGGTTATCCAATCTAGGCCAATACCACATTTGATGGAGTTTCTTTCGGTGTTGTGTCTTCTTATGTGTAGTGCATCGTGCTTTGATAAGACATAGCGATCGTGCTTGTGTACTTCGGCAGATGCAAGCGTGCCTTATTAACTACTAAATTGCTTGATAATATTCAGTCGAAAATTAATTCTGTGAGTCGCCCAATTAAACGGCCATTTTCTTCATTGGTTTTTGAGGACGAGGTACGAATAAAAGAACATGGTAGGCCCCTTCCCGATTTAAAACTCGATGTTTTTCTCATAATTCCGGTTCTGTCCGAGAGCCAATGAACATACCGACATGCTGATAAAAACAAAATTCAATTGAAATAATATGAAGTGTCCAACTTCTAATTTAGCGCGATGCAGAACCACCAGGTTATTTACTCACGAGCAGTCAATGATGAGGACCCGAAAAAGGTGATCTCTGATACACATGTTAAAGAAGTTATTTACTATTTATAGGAGCAAGATTTATTTACTTTTTCGACTACAGGGATCCACAATACCAGTTTTCTCTCGACAAATCTCCAATTTTTTCCGAAGAATTACAATACTTTTTACTTCCTCGCTACCGCCTACGCAGTGGAGAGTTTTATTTAATGCTGCGCGAAAAACGGATAATTTTCGTCAGAAAAACACTTTTACAGGGCCCTGGTTACGAAAAAGTGTATAAATCCAGTTGCTAAATTTAGAAGAAAAAATCTCTAAAACGTGGTTTAGCCAGAATCCATGTTTTGTAGATCCTTGATACCGACAAATCTAATGACGGCAAAACTATCTCCCATTCCGCCGTCCTTATATCTGTTTGTCTGTCAGTCCGAAAAAAAATTTAACTTTTACAATTTTCGAGAATTACGGGATTCAACGGGATTTAACGAAAAATGAGACCTGCACCATTCTCTGAAACCTAATCAACTGCAAAATTTAATGAAAAACAATGGAGCCTTTTTTTAAATTATGAAAATGTCCCACGGGCTTCAAGTGAAGTACCCCCTAAAATTAAAATATCGATTTCAAATTCAAGGGGCCGCGACATCAGCTAGATCGATTGCAGAATATCAATTTTGGAGAAAATCGGCTGAACGGTGTAGCAGGTGTTGTTCACAGACGGACAGACATTTTGCCGTCATTCGATTTTTTGGTATCAAGGACCCAGAAAACATGGATTCTGGCTACACGTGATAGAGGATTTTCTTTCTAAATTTAGCAACTGGATTTATCCATTTTTCCTTTATCAGGGCCCTGTAATAAGAGTTTTCTTCGCGCAACATTACATAATTTTCTCTCTACTCCACAGCGAGACAGTAAAATCCGATGCCACAATCAAGGTGAGCGATTCCACCGACACATTCCTGCGATGGACCAACATCACAAAGGAAACTTTTAGCAGATTTCTGCTGGATAGTCCATAGAGATGCTCCACACATTGTCTACCAACGGAAGGAAGAGAGTGTATTCGTTTGAACCGTGTGTAATCTCAAATTTAAAAATAAAAATGTGAAATTACTCAGAAACCTGAAATCTGAGAGAAACAGTTATGAATCGCATAAAATCTGCAATGCAACGTAGGGTCCGCGAAATACTCGATTTTAGGTAAGATATTTCAAATATTCAAAACAAAACTTCTAAATAGGCATCTAAAGATAGATTCCAGTTCGGATAGAAAACCAAACTCCTAGCTTCTAAGAGTATGCTCAAGAAATATTAAGTTTTAAAATGCGACCTCTGCTCAGTTATATTAGTTCCCAAACATTATGAATTATAACGTGGATAAAATATGAACGAAAATTTTTGAAAAACATTTTATTGAATAACAGTAAATCAAAAACAATGCATACCATTTTTATTCATAGCTATCACCATTATTTACATATTTTTGCCACCATATTGGTAGTTTCATAATTCCGTTCTTAAAAAAGTTTTGTTGACGTGTGTATAGCCATTTGCGTAGGAAATCTTCCACCTCTTCAATAGAGGAAAATTTCTCGTCACCCAAGTCCTCCTTAAGTGGTTCGATAAGGTGGTAGTCCGAAGGTGTCAAGTCTGGGCCACAGGGAAGATGCTCCAACACTGTCCAGTGTAATTCTTTCAATACTGATTTCGTAACAGCTGTAGTATGGGGCGTTGCATTGTCATGAAGGAGAACACTGCATATTGAATTCCTGCTTCTTTTCGACCGGTAGGCATCTTTAAACTTTCTTTAAACTAAAGAGCTCACACTAGTAAGCTGTAATAACTGTTCGTTGCTCGTACAGGAAATCAACGTACGCAACTCTTCTAGCTTCCAAGTCGACAGTTATTAGGATTTTACGGGTAGACATACGAGTCTTTGCTTTGATTGGCCCTGATTAATGTTTTGATCGCCATTCCATACTGGACCTCTTCGTTTCAGGAATGTAGTGGCGCACCCACGTTTCATCACATGTGAAAATACGTCTTAGAAATTAATCTCTTTCTGCATCGTAGCTATCCGAAAGTCCTTGAGAAGCTTCCATCTTTACAGTGTTCCGATTTTCATTCAAAAGTTCCCACCTCGCACAGAGTTTCCGATATTTTAAGTGGTTTCTTATGATTATTTGCACACTTCCATAAGAGAATGAAATTGTTTCACACACATCACGAACAAATATTCATCTGTCACCACGAATAATGTCCAACCCCCGAATGTTGTCCAACCAAACGCTCGTGCGTAGACGTCAAAACGCATGGCTGACGTTGGAAACTCTTTTACGGCCGCCTCTAAACAACTTGAATCACTTGCAGACTTGAGGCTTAGAAAGGGTCTCACCGCCTAATCGTCCACGCAATCGCTTCAAAATTTCTGATGGTTTCACACTTTCATTCGCCAAAAAACGAATAATGTGTTGGGCAACTGAAACGGTACCTCATGTTCACTCATTGTGATAAATATAACAGTATGAACTTCAAAAACAAAATGGCAACTCTGATTAAGAATAAACACTACTATACTTTGTTTCTTCTAACGTGGCGGGTGAGGGTAGTATCTACAAGATGCAATTCGGTACGACTTTTTGAGTCATTCTCAGTCCCGCCGCAAGATGTCGCATGATCGCAACCACGTCAAGCAGTGCTGCGGATCATACGACTCTAGCGGCAGGAAGAGAACGACTCAAAAAGTCGTACTGAATTGCATCTTGGAGATACTACTTACAGCCGCCACGTTAGAAAAATCCAAGTATACCAACTGTGGACATTTGTCATGTAACTGACATAGAAAAATATATCTCGTTGATTGCAAAAATATCATTCATATTTGATCCACCCTCTATTACAAATAGAATAATTATACACTTTATTCAAGTCACATCAGTTCATTTCATTTCATTCAAATAGTTCAGGAGTCCCTAATATATAGTTACCATCACCATTACGAACACAATTATGTTATTGTTCCCCATAAAATGAATAACATATTGTAACGAATATTGCGTCATCTGCCGGCGTCTTCTCGAACTACACGGTCCCGGAGAGTTCGCGATGTTTATCGCAAGTTCCAGAAAGTTCTAGGCGGGCGCCGGCCGAGTATAAATACGCCGCGCCCGGCTGCGCGGGCAGTCTGAAGTGGAAGCTGAGCTGTGAAGTGTGTGCATCGCGGTGAATAGCAGTGCAGTGAATTGCGACAGTGCTCAGTTCGTCGGACGGTGGTCAGTGCTTAGGACTGTGTGACAGTGCAAAAGAAATGAACAGTGAAAATAAATAACCAAGAGAAGTGTAGTGAAAATAAATAAAAACTGTGCCGTATGAAGAAATAATCAAGTGAAGACTAACTGTACATAAATCAACTATTTTTAGCATGTCTTTAAGAAACAATGAAACCTTTTTGTTGAAATAATATCTGTTTTAATTCACCACATTGAATCGCAACAATTGGTGTCAGGTGTGGGGTCAAAATAGTATAACGTGTGGTGAATTAAAACCTTAATCAAGATGAGTTTCGGAAAAACCCTACGGTATCTGAAAGTGGCGGAGATGAAGAGAGAGAAAAGAGAGATCAAGACACAACTGGCACGAAAGCGATATTACAAGAACGTCTTGCTAATGCGATGATGGCAGCCCCTGATACCGAAAAAGTGTTGCTTTTTTTTCTTTGATTTTTTATCAAAACATACGTCCGTCTGTGTCTGAACACCACTAGCTCCTAAACCATACTTAGGATTTTTTCCAAAATGAATATTGCCCAGTCGATCTGGCTCGACTCGAGGCACTGCGATTTTGAAAAACTCTCTTTAAAATTTGGGAGTACATTTTCAGACTTTTTTCAAAAACGGCTCCAATTCTTTTTTCTTTAAATTTATTGTAATAATATTGTATTGTAACTTTTAAAGGTGGCGTAGGTACAATTTTAACGCTGAATTTCGAAAATGAATTTTCAGTGTCTTCCTATAACTACAAATTTGAAGATAGAGATGTTTCCTTCAAATCAAATTTGTTGTCCATACTTATTCTTTCACTAAGGTGATGTACATTTTTTAAAATTTATAGTAGTTTTCGTATATTACGTGCAATATTTGCAATTTAAAAACATTACAAAAACAAGATTTTCTCAAAAACTGACCCAATGTTTTCCTTAAACTTTTGGTAGGGATAGTAATAAATGCTCTCTATACTTCGGGCGGTTGGTGGTAAGAGGATGGGGCAAGACCGTAATGCCAGTCCACACCAAGGAAATTAGAAAACTATACTACGAGAAAGTCTGTGCCATTTTGTAGCACCATTAGTTGCTAGTTGTGGTAGGAGTAGAGCCGGGGATACGAGTTACTATTTTCTAATAACTACTAACCACTCAATTTCAGTAGTTTGTTTACCAATGTAAACAATTTTCTATAATTCTGAAGCGAAAATGTCTATTTTCAGTTCACTAACCTTGCTTTGTTGGTATATTTATTCATCATTCAGCTATTTAGGGTTAAAAGGTGGGAGAGAATTCCAGAGGGCAAGAAAATCTGCGCAGATTGTACTTCTCGCCATATGTCACATACAGTTTTTACAGCTTACTGACAAAAAATGTCAAATCAAATGTATTAATGAACAATAAATTTTCGTAATGCAAATATTGAGATTAAAGATATTTAAAAAATATTGATTTCTTTTTAAATTTTCGGAAAAACAAAATATATCAAAGTGACATTTCTGTCATATTGAATCTATATAGCAACATCTGTACAAAAACTGTTCACTTTTTTCAATTTTTTGTTACCCTAATAGAACCGAAATGTGATTTTTAGAATATTACAGAAGAATAAAACCTGATTTTGAAGTAGAAGACTTTACAAAGTTCCTCTATGAACAGACTTTTGGAGGCACTTTCTCTGCGTCTGGAACCCCAAAAAGGAGTAAATCCGACGAAATATCATCTACTTTTTGCAGCATTATATAATTATATTACTTTCTCTGTACTGTGTATAAGAGGAAGTAAAAATAGAGTTGCAAAGGTCAAATCAGAACTCCGAGAGAAACAAGGCTAATTGAACAAGCTTGATAAAAAAAGGTTTCCCTTAGAACAGCAGCAAAAACAACTCCAACAACAAGAAATGAATAGCTGTAATTTAGTTTTAATAATCAGAATGAACAGCGACAGCAGCGATGTAAATAATAAGTAGTACAGATTGAGATTAGATTTTGATTTGATTATCAATTCTGCAATTAAGTGCAGGTACTTGGTAGTTATCTTAACTTTACATTAATGAAGCTTATATTGATAACAAAATAATACTCTACAAAATGTATAATTTCAACGCGCAAACCTTCACAGCACTTTACTTCACATTACCTCCCCTCGCCGAAATTCACTTAACTGTGAGTCTTTCTTCCACATTCCTTTCACTCCACTTCACATCACAACACTGCACATAAATAGTAATTTTGATGATGATAAATAATAATAATTATTAAATTATAATACCTAATAATAACATTGGTTGCATTAGTGACATAATTTATGCTATGTTTATAGTAACTAATTTATGCTAACATCTTTAATCTGTTCTTCAGAAACTGCATAAAAAAGGAAAAGTTTTCCACTTTCCCTACAACGAATTTTACATAATATTGCCAACTCAATTTACAGTTTGGTTGAATTCTTAAGAATTTACAAGATGTGACTCGAGGTATAACATTGTTCAAATTGTATTCAATTTCATTATAACTTCGATCTCTACCAAATATGATGGCTATACAACTTCCGGAAGTAGAGAAAGTTAAGCTGCGGAAAACCGATTTATAGATTTAATCCGAAATACACGTTTTTGGATCCTCTGGTACCAATTTTCTCCCTTCAAAACGCAGGTTGATGTGTGGGTTTATGAACATCACTAGCGCCTAAACTATTCGTAGGAATTTTGGCGAAACTAATATTCACAGGAAAATCTGAATTAACCAGAAGCCCTGAGATTAAAAAAAAAAAAAAAACTTTAAATTTAGGGGACCCTTTTCATGAATATCACATGACAGTATCATATTTTCTCAAAATGTCTCCAAAGTTTTATTTTCTCGATACTTTTTATGCATTATAGAAAAAATATTGTAACGCTGCGGGAGAAAAACGGCGAATTAAAAAAAAAAAAAAAAAAACTAATTGCTGGGCTCTGATAAAATGGATAAATGTTGTGTATACAAATAAATGCATGTCTGAACAACATTGGCGGCTAAACCATAAGTAGGATATTCACTAAAATTGATAAACCGCAATCGATCTAGTTGATGTCGCGGCACCTTGAATCTGAAACATATTTTAATTTTCGGGGATACTTTACATGAAGCCCCGGGAACTTTTCAATTATCTTCAAAAAGAGTTTTTGAAAATTCATTTTCTTCTTTAAAATTTGTTACCGGATAGCGTAAAGAACACTTCAGGGAATAGTGCAGGTCAGATTTTCGTTGAAATCCTGATTTTTCAGGAAATTTGCATAAGTTCATTTTTTTTCGGCGTCTTCCTAAACTACAATATTCAAGATGCACATTTTTTCTTAATGAATTTTTTCTTTAAAAACAACTGAAATAATGCCATGTAGAATATTTCGAAAATTTGAGTACTTCTCACATCATTTTGCGTTAATTATAGACAATTGTTATATATTGTTTCAATATACACAATACAATTTTTCCTCAAAAACGGCGCGAAGTTTTTCGATTAAATTATGACCTTGGATAGCGTAAACAATGCTTAAGAGAATGTCGCAGAATAATTTTCGTTAAACTTCCCAATTTTTCGAAAATTTAAATTGTTTGGGCGTCTTTCTACAACTATAATTATGAAGATAATTTTTTCTTAATGAAATTCTAAACAATTATTTTCCCAGAAACGGCTCCAACTTTTTTCTTTTATTTATTTCACGTATATAGCAAAGAACGGTAAATAAAGTGGTGCTGGTCCTATTTTCGGCGCGCTCCCTGCGCTTCCAAAAATTGAAGAAAAAATGGTAAATTTGAATTTCCTGCGCATTGTTTGAGGTGGTGTTATTACACACGATTAGCAAGCAGATAAATTTCAGTCACACAACTGATTTATGTAAATTAGCGGTGCTACAACAACACATACATTCTCGCATTATTTCTACAATTTTTGAAAACTTTCGGGAGTTCAGTGAAAATGAGAACCACGCCATTATTTCAAGCGTTTCTTCTTCTATTCGTGGTTTGTAGAAAAAATTTGGAACGATATTTTAGAAAAACGTTTGTCTCAAAACACACAAAATCTGTTGTTTTTTTTTAAATTGTACACGACCTATTTTAAAGAGCTGATTCTTTTACAACAGACTTTGCAGAGACAAAAATCTCCATCTTCATTTTTGTGGTATTAAAATAATAATAATTATTATTACATTATTATTATATTATTATATATTATTATTATTCCCGGCAAAGCTCAGGCCGTTAAGTCGGCTCTTACGTTAAACCACACACAAAAATTTCAATTTTTTGCAATTTTGCAACAAAAAAAAAGTTCCACGAAAACGGGACTACCACCAATTTGTTTTACCATCCCTTGATACATATGAGGAGAAAATTTAAAGAAAAAATTTGGAGGGTTTTTTGAGAAGAAACTTGTTAAAAAATTAAAATTGCCAAGATTTTGTGCAAAATCACATGACAACTACTCAAATCTTGAAATAAGGTCGTGTAAAGTGTTTCGAAAATATGTCTTTAAAGAACAGATTTCATTAAGGAAAAATCTTCATCTTCAATATTATAGTTATAGGCATGCGACCCAAAAATTTGGCAAATTGAAAATTTGGCAATTTTCGAAAAATCACAAATTTCAACGAACACAAAGTCCTGTACCATTATTTTCTGTCCTCGCAATCAAAAAAATTGGTGCCATTTTTGGGGAAAATTTTGAAAATGGTTTTGAGGCTTCATGTAAAGTACATTCAAAAATCAAAATAACCTGTTGATGTTCTCACAGACTTAAGTTAGTTTTGATCGATGGGGAATATCAGTTTTGGAGAATATATGTTTAGGTGCTAGCGTTGGCTACAGGCGGACAGACTAACTGACGGGCGAACGGACGGACAGCTAGTTTTGTCGTCAATCGATATTTGGTATCAAGGATCCCCAAAACACGGATTCTGGCTACACCACGTGTTAGAGAAAGTTATTTACAATATATATAGCAACAGGATTTATCCGTTTTTTCGTTACCAGGGCCCGGCAATAAAGTTTTGCTGCCGAAAATTCGCCCTTTTCCGGAGCACGATTATATAACTTTCTCTTCTTAAGACGTAAGTGCGAAAAAGTAAAAAGGAAATGATGAATATTATTATAATAATCGTGTACTTATGTGCTATAAGTTAGATTTTTATAGATAGGATTAACACAAAGCGTTGGGAACTTTTGTAGTATTTGCCACAAAATTTACGCATGTATTCAAATGTACACAATGTGAAAGGGCAAAGCTAGAAGTGAGTAATATTTAACTTCGTAAAGCCGCGGGATTGGAGTACGTGCACTTTTAGTGCTGGCCTTTTAGATGCCGATAGATGGCAGTTTGAAAGGAAATTAGCCAAAATCAAAAAGCGAGTCCAGACCTAATTGAATGGGACATTAACTACTTCGAGAAAGTATGTGTTATTCTTTATCACCACTAGTTAAATTCTGCGTAAAAAGTTCATTGTTCAGGGACAGAAATATGTTTGAATAGCGAATTCTTTCATTGTTTTGGTTTTATGTTATGTTGTATTAACTCAATCAGTTTTCTGTTGCACTACAAAGAGTGTATGTGTTTGGCGTTATTGGGTCGGTAGTCCGACTTCGCCGGCTAGATACCGGTTTCCCCCATGCCTGGGCCTAGTTGAATTCTCATGCTAGGGCGAAACGAGGCGCCCATGATGGAGTCTCTTCACCGTAACTAGCAAGATCCGCTTGCTTGAGTTTTTCTTCGTCACGCACCTATAAGAACTGGGACAATTTTTAAGGAAACTACAACTATATTTTTACCTCGACTGGGAATCGAACCTGGGGACCACAGCGCGGGAAAGCTAGTACGCTGCTCATGAGCCTTCCCAGAGGCCACTACAAAGAATTAATATTAAATAAATGAAGTCTCTATAAATTAACAATTCTCGCTTACGGTCGGACACCACTTTTAGCAGAAAAGAATGTCGCTTATCTCCTAACTGAACGTAAGATATTAATAGAATTATTGCACTATTTAAAAAAATGTTGCGACTTCGCATCACGTCTCAACCCTTCTTGCGCCACGAGCGTATGAAGAATAATCCTCCGTTAATTTATTTTGTCTCGTCACGTCGCAGCCAGTCAGTGCCTCTTATCCCTTCGACCAGGGCCACGGCGCCGTTATTAACCGGGGTTTCCAGACTGTCACCCGTCCAGAAATCCGTGGTGTCACGAATTGTTTAACTTTCGTGGCTTCACGGAGCGCAATTAAAGCAATTCGGCTTACGACGCCGGCTCTTCAATACACATGATTCCACAAGCAAGATCCTTTCGATTCAGAATTTTACTCTCAATTCATAAGATAAGCTTTTGTACATCAAAAGGAAGTGTAAGCAATTCCAATCACCTTTTTTAGTAAGCTGACATTCACATTTGACTCGTCATTCACGATTGTAATTGTATATGTTACTCAATATTATTATTATTATTATTATTATTATTATTATTATTATTATTATTATTATTATTATTATTATTATTATTATTAAATTACGACTGATTTATCTCATTTTAATGGATAATTTCTTTGCTCCTGTACAGAAAACAGGAGTTATAATCGCTAAATTTGGGGCAATAACAGTCAACTGACTACTCCAAAAGACTATGGACCATGTATCGGGAGACATAATCCTACTGTGGAGAAATCCGTAGCAATCTTCCTTTTAAACCTTACAGCAGTTGCTCCTGGCCGCCTGCGTCGAGGAGGCGAGCGGCGCGACATTGACATACGCGCATCGAGGTCACGTGAGGGAGATTTTGTACATCAAAAGTAAGTGTAAGCAATTCCAATCAACTTTTTGGTAAGCTGACATTCTCTAAACAGAATTTTACTCTGTGCAATGTTTGTGTATAATGACATATTTAAAGTATTCAAAAGATGCACATATATTAGCATGACAATGTAAAGACACTCAAAAAACACCAATGAAGATAAAAAGACTACAATCTACAAATGGGCCCAGAGCTCTATGCTGGGCAAAATGCTCACATTCTCCCACTCACCTTCGATATTCACTTGACATAAATAATTGGTTTTAGAACAATGAATCACATCATGAAAGAAAGAGTTATTTTTTATTTACATACACCCACAATTTGATGTGGAATGAAAATAAAAATAGGCGAATGTTCTTACAAGAGGTCAAAAAAAATATTGGAGGAATATCTTATTTTAACTGTGAGGAAAAATAGGAAGAAGCAAGATAATATAATGAAGCTTATACTGGTAAATATACACAATTTCAAAGAGAGTACTTTACTATGATGTTCAGAGCCAAATAAAAATGATTACTTTGATACACATGTTAGATTGATGCCATGGTTGCAAGTGCATTTGCCCCACAAAGTCATGAGAGATCTGGACCCTGTACAGCCGAGTGCTGTAGGATGGCACCTGAAGAGTCAGTCAGCATTAATGCCAAGAAGCAAAAAAGAAGAGAGACGGAAAAAAGAAAGATATTAATAAATTAATAAATAAGTATAAAAGAATATGAGCAAGCAAGGAGAACTTGGACGAAAATGATTCATCTGTCAATGACACTCAGTTGTGCTCTTTATCTTAATTTAATATTCAATAATTCAAGACTGCACAAATCTCTGTGCTGCAACTAATTAGTGGTAAGTATCTTGTGTAAGTGGTTAACAATGCAGTGCTTCCCGATCATGAAATTGATGAGATCAATTTTAAAATTCTTCAAATACAATGTTTACCAACACATTTTTAACATACTATTTTGTTTCTAATGGTAAGTTGAAGGCCTACTTGCTGTAATATTAAAATAATAAAATTAGTATTAGTTAATTATACTTATGTTAGAAAATAATGAAAATTGCATTTATAAAGTAATTGCAAACCCCATTCACTTTAGCATCATTCTTCGGATCTGGAGCATTTCTTACAATAATTTTGTTTAATTCAGGATAACTCTAAGATGAAAAAATTTCTAAAAATTAATGCAAAAATTAAAAAAAAAAATCCAAAAATGCAAAAAGAACATCTAAAATAAAAAAAAGTAACTTAACTTCCACAATAGTGACTGAAGGTGAAGTGTTTCACACAAAAGCAAGCAATTTGTTTGTTACAAAGGAAGCTTACATTATGTGGTAGCTACAAAAATTAAAATAATAAAATGCAAACACACTCAAACAAAAAAAACTCCCAATACCTTAACCAGTTGTAAGAATATTACAAGGAACTATCAATAAGCACCCCTATTACCAGTTTTCTTACCAACATAAAGTAAGTCCTCAAACCTTTTGCAGAATGCATAGCGTTTAAATAAGTACTGCACTGACACCACCCACTCAAAATATATTGAGTAAAAATAAATAAGTTTTCTCTGAGTGTGATCCTCTGATTAAAAATAACTGAAAGACAAAAGTTACCTGGTAGTTTCCTCTCAGATAAAAAAGACAGGAAGGAAAAATAATTTTACAATTTGAACGTTTTATCTTATGTTTGAAATGGATTGTCCCCTTTCTTTCATCCGATTTAAATTTTTAATACTAATGACAAGAAATGAACATATGGAAAAACTTTCAGTTTAAATAGATTAATTTTAATGAACTTGTAAGAATTATAATAACTATGACTAATGGCTTTAGGCATGGTGTGAGTGCTTAACATGGGTTTATAGACTCGCCATCCTAAAACAACTGCGGCTATTGATTCGATTCACAAGTGGAAGTGTCTCAGTACTTACAATGCCCTATTTTTGTCACACCATGCAGCCCGCAAAACGACAGCACATGCAAAGCAAGGGAAGAAGTACATTAATTACATTGAAAAAAAAAACAAAAAAAAACAAACATCAAAACAGTCACAAATTTGTATACCAAGTAAATATCAAGATAGTCTATGTTAAGACAATTATGTATTTTTTAACATCATGAAGCAAATTTATGCAAATAATAATAATAATAATAATAATAATGATGATGATGATAAAATGAGTCATCAATTTTATCATCAAAACATAAACTGATGTTAAAGTAAATACATAATATATCTGGAATCAAAAGGACTAAGAATAGATGGTTTAGTCATTTTAACATTGTTTACATATGTATCAGCATGTTGATTTGATAATGTTTTTAATCCAGAAGAAGAGGTAAGGGGAAAGGTATGTGCTAAACTGCATGAAAATTTAAGGATGCCAAACTACATTTTCTCTCAGTTCTAATAAATCAACAATTCTCTACAAATAAAGAGAATCAATTTAATGCTACATCAGCACAAGTAAAGCTCACTTTTTAAAACAGTTAAATTCTTGGCAGAAATGAAATTAATCACTGGAAAAAGGAATGGGATTTTACAGAAAAAAAAAAAAAGGTAATTTTTACGAAACACAATTTTATAATTAAATGTTCCATACTATGTTTCAACCATTTCAGTTTAATATTATTTTAACCCAGATGTGGCACATAAGTAGGCTACATTGTAAATTTCAAAAACCTGAAAACTAATCACAGCTGTTTCATTGTTTATGCAAGATGTTTGGCATCCTGATGTGATCCTCAAGCTACTGTGTTCATGATCTCAAGGAATTTTTATCCTTTCTGATGATATTTTATTCTCATCAGTCTTTTATATATTAAAGATTTATTTGGCTGAAACAATGAAACTTGATAGCTTTGGTAGGAACACCTGGTATACTGGTTGAACACAGCAACTGAGACAAATAACTTAGAAATGTGAAGAAAAACTTGGGATTAATGCAAAGGTTACAAATAATACACTTGAGAAGAAGCTTCCACCAACAAGAAATTTAAGCACCTAAACACATTAATCTGATAATGCTTGCAACAATCATCAAAGAATTCAACAGGCCAGCAATGCACTACCATGCAAGGTACAGTAGCAATAATATTCATGTTGTCATGCATACACACAATTTTTCATTCACTTACAGAAAATAAGCTTACATTATGATAGGAGAATAGCTTGAGAAATAACACAAAATAAAAAGAAATAAAAAATGTGTGATTGGTGAAAAGCAAGCTACAAGAACAGGCATACAAAGAGAATGAAAACATCTCATCAGATCTTTCTTATAGAGTCCAGAAATCCCTTTTTGTTTATTAGAAGTACGTACATAATATCCATAATTGTACACTGAATCCTAACATTCATTTTAATTCAAAACATTAACCACACTATTTGCAACCTGCATATGGGCAAATGATAATTTAGCTATAAGCACAAACGAGCATAGGAAGTGAAAAGCCATCACTCTTGAACTTTTTGAACATCATTTCAAAGAAAAAAAACCTGATATTTACAACACATTCATCTAAAAATTTAATATTATTATTCAAATAAATTGATAAAAAAAAGCACAACAATTCTGCAATGTGAGAGTCCGTTAGATGGTACACTTTTAAGTGCATTAAGGTTGTGAAAAAGAATTGTGGGAGGGATTGCAGGAATTTTGAAGGGTCTCAGGACTGAGAGAGAGAAATTCAAACGAAAGAAAGTTTATTGTGATAATTCCTGCATCATTTTAAAAGCATGCATTTACAATATTTTTATAATTATTTCTCAACTTTGTTTGAGTAGTAACCAAAGAGCCTTAGAACATTATCATGAATGTTCACATGGCCAGCCAAGATTTATTAAGAAGTATTCATGCATTTTAATGAAATAATGAAGCATTATTGTCTGTAGTGAATTTGCATCTACCATTTTCAAGATATAAATTTTTCAAGAGAGCATGAAGCAACTACAGTACATCTACCGAATAAAATAAAATTTTATTTTATTGCTGTTATGGGAAAAATGATATATAAATATAAAAATTCTGTCATATTTCCGCATAGTGGATTTCATTACTCAATGTAGTCAGCGCAATATCTTTCATGCTACCAGAATTTTTATTTGTTGTTTTCAATGTAGATCCTTACAATTGTGCAAACTCTTGTGTAAAGAAGATATCTACAATGAAGGCTAGCCTTTTTCTCTACAAATAAAGTAAATCAATTAACATGTATCTTGTCATGCATTACTGATAATATAGGGTTTCCGATAAACTGATATTAAATCAGTCACCATAGAGAAAAAGAAATTCATGAAATGTTCATATGCTTTGCGTGTATCAGTATATATTTTGAACAGGACACTACACCAGCTTAAAAAGCAGCAAAAGTAAAAACATATGTACAAAATTAAATAACTATCAATATTACAATAAATTCGCATGAATTCAACTATAATCTACATTTAGCAGCATGAACAATCTAGTTGCATTTTTAAACATGAAAGGAGTAAATGTTATGGTAAGGCTCCTGGTTTGGAAGAGATGATCTCTTGAGAGCAACAAAGGATCTTGAGTGAAGACAAGGTTGATATACAGGAGTAAATACTTTAGAGAAATTCAGTAAATAGTCCCTTGTCCTAAAACATATTATTCGTCATTTCAATGTTTAGTTCAGAAATATAATTAAGAAAAACTAAATATGTAATCACAAACTTTTATTTTAAATAAAAGTTTGAGATATTATGATGAATATGAAGAAAGAGAATAATCAACATCAATTTAACAAAGGACTATTCTATATATACAAATATATTTGTTTAGGAGTTAAAGATGGTGTCAATGCAATGTATCTAAATTGTCACACAAAAATGTGTGTGCTGTGTGTATCTGACTGAAAAAAAAAAGAAAGATATAGGTACTGACCATATGCATGATCACACTGTTCAGGACAAATAACATATTACAGACCTGATTCTACAAGTAAATATATCTTCAGATACAGGCAGCACTTCATGTAATTATTAAAGTAACCTTGCAAGGGAAACACATACATTATGATACATAATGAGAACAATATTTATAGTAAACATCTACAGCAAACGTAGTAAGACGTTCATATGAATTAGATCATATCTCAAGCAAGTAAATGAACACCAGAAACTAGGAATTAAGAAAAATGTGGAAAAATGTGCAAATTCAAATTACCTTGAATGACTTCAGAGGATAGTCAAGATACCCAAATATGAAAAGAAAAATAAAAAGGAATTATTTAGTTGTATTGTGCTTGAATGGTAACAGTTGATGATGCTGATAAAATGTAGTGCTAGAACAAAAGTGATTAGTACACAGTATGGGTGTGTGGAGATCTGCCATGAAACAGAGAAAGCTCACTCAACAAAAATGCCACTCACCCTGGAGAAGGAAAGAGGTTCCCAAAGTAAGGAAATGAGGATACACAGGAAACCATGGGGAATGGCATCCTTGTGTGTTTGAAAAAGGGGAGGAAAGGAATGGATAGATAAATAAATAAAAATTTTAAAAAATATATTTTTGGCAATTATTTCAGTTTCTGGGATCACCCATCAATATGGAATACTATCCTGACCATTTCCTAGCTCTGCAACAACTTGCCTTTTTACATTTATTTTAGATTTTAATATGAAGAAGTACATTAAATAAATGAACTCTCCTGATGAAATATTGCAAAACAAGTCAATTGCCACACAATTTTGTCAATTAATATATTTAAATATATCTAAAACACATTATCCCAGGCACAATTTTACACTGAATAATAAATTTAGGACAGTTGTGAATATAACACTCATGTTTCATTAAGGAAAGAGCTATTAAGAATTTTATTAAGGTACTATTAAACATTAAAGTTATTCAAAAGTGAAGGTGAAGGAAGCAACTCCAGAAACTGAACACGTAAGATATTTCAAATAATGCATCAACAATGCATGTTTGAGCATGCTACATTAATGTCTTAGGCATTCTCTGTCCTTAAGCCTGTGTCCACACACACCACCTGGATATGTGCATGTATTGGTCATCAAACCATTGAGGATTGAAGTTTATTAATGCAACTTGTTTTTCTTTTAATGCTTATTTTTAAAATTGAATATAGAAGCACTTTCTATTTGTATTTCCTAAAAGTTTTATTACTATCTCTAATATATTTTCAATGTTCAATTTACTACAACTTTAGGTAAGCAAATTAAGAAAAGTCTAAAATGACATATTAACTGCCTTAAAGGGGTTGAATAAGATGACGAGAATTCCTCCATGGCTGATGATCATGTAAAATAAGGTACATGAAGCATTGTTCTCCTTGTAAACTGTTTTCAGACTGTACTTTGTTCTGGTAAATGGAAACAAAGCACTGTCTCACAGTATAGCATGAGTCTTTGATTTGTACTGTCTGATTGACTGGCTTGATTGACTTTGACTGATTGACAGTTTGTAAGTAAACTGACTGCTCTGAATGAGGCTTATGTAGATGTCTGTTTTTGAGAAAGTTGGTTCAAAAATAATGAAGAGGTAAATCTAACAACCTACAGGCAGCCAGGTCACAGATTCTTCAAGATTGCACTAGCCAGGCACTTAAAAATTATTATTATATGTTCTACACACATGTACTTTTAATTCCGTTCATTCCATTAAGTTTTTATGTAGAAGCACGCAACTCCAATTAAAATTTTACACGACATTTAGACATGCCTTTTAAATGATAAATAAATTAAATTAGTAACAATTAAAAAATACCATAAACAAAATCATTGTAAACATTAAAATACATTATTGTTTCAAATTCAATTACGAGGAGCAAAAAATGGAGGTGAGTGAGAGTTAGTTGAATCTTGCATGGAGAGGTAATATTTGTGGGAGGAATGAAGAAATCAAGAGGATAACTAAACTTGAAACTGATGTTTTAAAAAATAATCCACCAAGTCGTTGCAGTTGCGCGCTTCCAATTCAATTCTATTCAATTCAATTCACATCGGCGGAGGGACACCACGGGGCGAAGTGCCAGCGTGTGGCCAGACTCACCTCCAGGAACTGCTTCACTGTGTTGTCCACCACCATCAGCGGCCGCTGGATGAGGTGCACTACTCCGTTCTTCACGGGGATGTTGGGATGCACAATCTCAGCCATGACGACACCGTTGCCGTGGTTCTTGTCTCCCAGGATGGTGTCGCTCTTCACGTAGACTGTGGGCACGCGACACGCCGTACACAATGCAGGTGGTCTCCGCGTACGTTTAGCGAAACACGCTCTCACGCAGCACATTGTTTTGCGCCATCCTACGCTACAATTAACGTAATAACTAACGTACAATCGAAACAACGGATAGCACAACATAGTAAATTACAGACCCTTATTCAAAATGTCACGTAAAATGTGTTCAGCCGCATGACGGTTTGTATAAACCAACCAACAAAAATAACATTTTTTAAAATAATGATATTTAATGCATTTGTTTGGTAAAAGTTCAAAATACTAAATAAGTCTGTAATAAGTGTTGTACTTCAGCTCCTCGGTCAATCACCTCCATCTCGACCAGGTTTATCACTCAATTTCCCTCATTCATTGAGAAACTGCTTATACCTCCTTGTTTTACTTATGATCATTGACATACAGTTTTTAATTGTTTTTTACGTTAAATAAATGAAGCTTCACTCTGCGCACGTTTTGTTGAGTTCCTTTTTATTTTCTCGTCTACGCAATATACAGAAAGTATAGTAATGTTGCAAGAAAAATGTCGATTTTTCAAGAGAAAAATTCTTATTGCCGGTCTTCGTAAAGAAAAAATGGATAAATCTCTTTCCTATTTCTAATGAACTACTTCCTCTAACAGGTTTTGTAGTCAGAATCTTCGTTTGATGGGTCTTTGTCACCGAAAAACCTATTAACAGCAAAACGTTGGTCGGTCTGCCTGAACAAAGCTAGCGGCTAAACAGAAAACATGATTTTCACCTAAATTAATACTCTTCGATCGATCTAACTGATAGCACATTGAATTTGAAATGTGTATTTTGATTTTTGGGGGTACTATACATCGAGACTCGATAGCATTTTCAAATTTTCTAAAAAATTGCTGCAATTTTTTTCTTTAACTCTTTCTCTTTGGTAGAACAAAAGACGCTAAAAAAATGGAGTAGGTCGCATTCTCGTTGATCTCCCTTGAACAATCGAAAACTACAAAGATTCAACATTTTTTGGGCGTGTTCTTCCTCCTCCTAATACTACTACTACTACAATAACGAAGATTTTTTCCCCCTTAATGAAACCTGTTCATCAAAAAGTGATCTTTAAATAAGGTCGTGTAAAATTTTTCGAGAATATGAGTAGTTTCCGAGCAATTTTGGACGTAATATGCAATATTTAAATATTTTGAAACAATTTTTTTCTCAATAACTGCTCCATTTTTTTCTTTAAATTTTCTTCTCCTATGTATCAAACAACGGTAAAATAATGGCGCTAGACTATTTCCGGCGAACTTTATTTTCGAAAACTGCAAAAGGCAACACTGCAAAACTACAAATTTGAAGAAAGATTTTGGTCTTAAACAGAATATCTTCTAAAAAATCCGATCTTTAAAAAACTTGTTTTTTTTAAGTAGTTTTCGCTTAAATTCTTCTTCATGTTAGTGCAAATTATAAAAAAAAACATTTTCACAAAAAACGCTCAAAATTATTTCTTCAATTTTTTTCGCGTATAGAACATGGGAAGCTCAATAGAATCGCCCAGTTCCAATTTTCCTTGAACTCTCCGAATTTTCGAAAATTGCCAAAGTGAGAAATAATGCGAGAAAGTATGTGATGTAGCACTACTTGTTTACCTGTCCTTTGATATATATGTAGAGAAAATTTAAATAAAAAGGTGTTTTGGGGAAAATAATATTAAATATTGCCTATATTTCACGCAAAAATGTCCGAAAACTAATTGTATTTTCGAAAATGACCTCATTTTCAAATTTTATATGACCTTATTTAAAGATCTATCTTTTAAAAACCAGATTTCATTAAAGGAAAAGTCTCTTGACTTCAGCATATAATTGCAGGAGGACACCGAATAAATGTCGAACTTTCGCAACTTTCGAAAAAAATAGGGATTTCAACGAAAATGATACCTCCACCGTTCTTTTAAGCGTTCATTACGCTATCGGTGAAGAATGTTAATTAAAAAATGTTGGGCCATTTTCGAGAAAAATTTGAAAACGTTATTGATGCTGAATAAAAAGTACTCCCCAAAAATCAAAATATCAGTTTCAAACTCACAGGACCTCGAGTTCGATTATACCAATGGGGAATATAAACTTTGGAGGAAATATTCTGAACGGTTTAGGTGCAAGTATTGACCACAGGCATAGAGAAGGGCGGTTAGACGTTTCGCCGTCAATCGATTTTTCGGTATCAAGGACCTACAAAACATAGATACTGACTACACAACGAGTTAGAGGAAGTAATTTACAACTTAGGAACAAAATTCATCCACTTTTTTGTACCAGGGAAGGCGATAAGAGTTTTTCTGTAGAAATATTCGATTTCCAGCGCAATATTACAATACTTACTCTTCTTAGGAAGTGAAGAATAATGTTAAAATAACTTACAGAAACTAGTAGCCGAAGATGAAGCTAGACAGCACTAAATAGCTTTGGAATAAGATAGACTGGCGTTCTAATAATATCCTACCTTGTATTGTACTCCGACTTGCAAAGGACTGTTTCCTATTTGCAATGGCCACAGTGACGGCACTGCTGCAGTTGAAAATTAAGTGATGATTGGTAGTTAGACCTATAGATTTGAGCGCATACAACACAAACCTAATAAGCCAAATAAGGATTTCCCAGGGAAAGAATTATTAACGCTTGTAAATTCATCAAAACATTTCAATGGAAATGACTGTTATTTGAGTGCCGATTTAGAATTAATAACGCTGACCATTTTCTACTGTTAAATAACTTCTCAGACAGCCAATATAAGAGTTTATCCAAATTTGCCAATGAAATAGAGGCTTGAATGTTAATGAAATAAATAAAATGTATAGAAATTTCTCAGAATTAGCAAAACACGAACACTGTTTAAAATATTTTCATACCCATTTGATGTTGTGAACAGTGTTCCTGAAAACGTGGAAATGGCGTTAATTGATTTAGTAGTAATTTTGAAAGTACACTCAAAATTCAAAGAATTCGTTTGAAATTCTCAGGTCCTCGAATCAATCAGGCCAATCATTTTGAAAAAATGATGTGAATGGTTAAGAGCACAAAACAGTATTAATTGCACTCTGAAGCCACTTCTGAGTTGAATAAAAGCAAGCATAGTAGCATGCTAGGTTTCTATGGTGCGATCCTGGGTTCGATTTCCAGTCAGGGCAAAAATAGGGTTGTAGTATTCAAATTAGTGTCAATTTCTATCGCTGGGTGACGAAAGAAAATCTCAGGCAGGCCAAGAATGCTATATATAATGTCTCCCTTACCCCCAGGCGTGAAAAATAAATAATAAAATAGGGTCCAGACCTGGGAATGACGCTAAGTGGCTGAATTTGAATTAATCCGAATGTAATAATGCCAAAGCATACATACATAAACACATAATTCAGCGTCCAAATAATTTCATATTCCAGCCATATCATCACATTAACCATTATACATTTTATTCAAAACTGACTTCTTAATGCAAGAACAAACGCAAGTTCTACTTCACTAAAGTGGACACTGCGTTTGGTAATGTTTGTTTACCTTCAGTTAATAATCCTCGAATGCGGTATTATTTAATGTGTCAATGTTCAAGTTACTACCAGAAATACTCAAAAAACATTTCCTCAGAAATGGGTCCAAATTTTTCAAAGAAAATTTGCCTAAAGGTCCATGATTTACACTTCTATAATATTCTTTAAGTCATATGTTAGATCCACCATTAAATGACCGAAAAAACGAGAAAATGTGAAAAACGTTCTTTAAATGCCAATATATGGCAGCTGAGCGGAAAATGGAGAAAAACCGAAGATATAGATCAGGCCGAAGAAATAAGGAAACTGACCAGTACGAGAAAGTGTGTCATTCTGTAGCATCATTAGTTTAATTTATGAAAATGGACTTTCTAAAACTCTTTAATTTTTGGGTAACAATATTCCATAAAAATAAATGGGATTTCTGTGCATGAAATGGCCACGCATCTGCAACCAAGCGGCAACTGCTAGAATGTCAGAGATAAAACTATTTTACGCGTAAATGATTTCTTTGGACTGTTTTACTCCAGAATCTTAGTTTTTGATTTTTTTGAGTTACAATAGTATTCCGAAAAAACGACGATGTGTCCCTCTAGAAAAAAATTCAGTGATTGTAGGTAAGACATTACGTTTTTAAATTAAGATGGATGGCAGAATTGCTTCAATGATCCACTACAACCTATATCAACAGATCTAGGTAAACACACATTTCAATTACCTTTTCAGAAACACTTAACTCTGCATTCACAAAGAATAGGAATTGTTTTGTTGCAGAATTTGTAAACCTTTCTCATTTCATCAGTTTTGGAGAACAAGAACTACTTGAGCTACTTAGTTGTGCGGGAGACGTAGTGTCCTAGTCAGAGGTACCAACTCTTCGGCCGCCAATCTGCGACCTTCCTCAGGGCAAAATGTAGGAAGGTCGCAGAAGGGCGGCCGAAACGTTGGCATTTGCGCCAAAGTTAAAGATGGAATTTTACCCTGTTCTCAGATATTTTTGTTTCAAAATGAACATCTTTACATTTCAAGCTTTTATATTTTGTTGATTCCAGAGCAAGATGTATACAAGTGTTACTTCGCGAATAATAACTACGTACTAGTGGACACCCGTGCAACTACCGCCGCACGGGAAGTTTATCGCCACTTGTCTGGATATTAATCTACTTTGTTCATCTATTCAGTCAGGAAAAGGAATGCATTCTCCACTCCCTACACAGGCGTATCTAGGTGTTCAGGCGCCCATGGGAAGCATACAATTTGCGCCACTGTCAGGATACTTCAAATTATGGTGGTTGTTATTTGTTTTAGCGGGTATACTCTAAACAGCGCCCGCTATGAGGGGCGCCCATGGCACATGCCATGTCTGCCATACCGTTGATACGCCTCTGACCCCCCAGTGTGGCCTGTCGTGGCCTGCTGCGACCTGGTCTGCACTGGCCACGTCAAACCCACCCTGCTGCTGCCCACTGTCCTCGCCCTTGCCCGGCTCCGATACTAGCCGTCTTACAGCCAGGCTATGCGTGATGTCGACTTTTCAAAAAAATATTTTTTTCATATTGTTTATATAATCTTTTAAAAAAGCTGAAAAAAGTACGTGCAGACACCGAGGACTTCCAGCTTTCAAATGACGGTACTTTCTGCGAATGACTGTGTAGTTCAACCGGGAGAGGAGTGTGTACACATAATAGAGCAGGGGTTTCCAAATTGTGCGACGCTGCTCGCTGAGGCGCCGCGGCCATATGGTAGGGGCGTCGCGGTGATTTATTAAAAATTATCTTTAGATTGGACTTACTTTAATTCTTGTGTCATTAATATATTTTGTTCTATCATTCTATGTGATATTTGTAAAGTACACGATTTATTTTACTAATCAATTGGAGATGAATTGAACCTGACAAGTTCTTTATCAATAACCTATTATACCACTTACTCATTTGTGTCGAATATTTGGTGGACTCATCTTTGACTGAATAAGCTGATAAGTCAAAAAAACTTAATTTTACAGGGGAGCAAAAAACAAATTTCAACTAATGCTATAAATAAGGGATTAATGATATTCAAACAAACTTCACACAAAAATATTTTGTTTGAATTCACCTTCCTTTGAATATCATTAATCCCCGATTTAATTCATTTAAACGTTGTTTTTTTCTCTCCTGTAAAATTAAGTGTTTATGACTTATCAGCTTATTCAACGGGATCAAAAATATTTGAAACTTATTGTTACCAGAGTCGCCGTGGGAAGTTTCGTTTAGGTGAAGGGAGTCGCGGCCGAAAGAAGTTAGTTAGTTAATGCCTTATTTTACGTGGCGAGACTCGGGTCATCAGGCCCGCTCTTCCGTCTAACCACGCAAATTTCGCTACGCTCCTTTCACCACCTAGCGGAGAAAGGAGGTATTATCTTGGGCGACGGAACAGGCGGAACTCAATGTTGCTCAGAGGCTTCATTTAGGCTTGAGGATCTTTTACATGCAGTAAATCTACTACATGGGACAGCCGGCTTTACTTCCCCTCCGAAGGAAGGCGTACGAAGGATTCTTTCGCCCTTAAAAATTCACGGCTTCGACCAGGTTTGAACCCTCAAACTCTGGTACAACAGTCCGATACGTTATACCACCGAATCCGTAAGAAGTTGGCAAGCGCCCGGAGTAAGAGAAGGGCAGGAAGAGGGCTCACTCTTGCCGTCGGCGTCCTTGGTGAGCGACACGCTCACGCGCAGCATGTCCCCGAAGGCGAGCGTGTCGTAGG
Organism: Teleogryllus oceanicus; assembly: GCA_964035755.1. NCBI lineage: Eukaryota > Metazoa > Arthropoda > Insecta > Orthoptera > Gryllidae > Teleogryllus > Teleogryllus oceanicus. Next base: position 62,488,748 of record CAXIVR010000003.1, on the reverse strand, counting down.
CCTGGCCGGCGGGCGTGGGCCGCGTGAAGAGCACGTGGCCCGGCACCACGTGGCCGTCGATCACCTTCTGGTCGATCTTCTCGGGCCGCGGCGGCGGCTTAACCCCGTCCACCGGCACGAAGAAGGTGAACTTGCCCAGCGCCTCGAACACGCTCTCCTTCTTGTTGAAGTAGACGCGCTGCCGGAACGACCTGCGGCCACGCACACGTCAAACACAATTTCTTCTTGATTGTCAAAATATGTTTACAAATAAAAGTATTCAAATTTTTTTATGACAATCTTTTATTCAGTAATTTCACAACGTTTCGTAACTCGTTTTGTTACATCTTCAGGTGCTAAACTAATGGGACACAGAAACTGTTATCGTACATATCAATTAGTGTAATTGTGTGTTTGTGAACTATTCTAGTTATTACACTAATTGATATGTACAATAACAGTTTCTGTGTCCCATTAGTTTAGCACCTGAAGATGTAACAAAACGAGTTAGGAAACGTGAAATTACTGAATAAAAGATTGTCATAAAAAACTTTGGATACTTTTATTTGTAAACGATCCTCCATCCTCCGCACGACGCGACTACACCCATCAACTACATTCGACCGACAAAAAAAACTCGTTTCAGTTAATATCTCAATTTTTAACAATTTAATTTAAAATTACACGAAAACACCCACAAAAAATGTACAAAATATTAATTAAAGTTCCATTTTTGGCGAACTTTGAGTTTCCCAAAATGTTAAAAAAAACACAGCAAAAATGCAATACAGAAGATTACATATTTTTTTATTAAATACAATATGCACTAAAATTTAGATCTTAAAAGATATCTTACACTAAAAATATCTAGTTTTCGTGATATACCAGTTTAAAGTCAATGGCATTTAAATAAAACTCACAAGAATCACTCAAATCTTTTAAAATTATCTTTACGAATTCTGCAACGAACTCTTAAAAAATGGCACAGGTCTAAATTTCTGCATTTGCGAATGTTGCAAAACTTGGAAGTAAAGCGAGAAAATGTTTACTATTGTAGCACCACAAGCTAGGTTTCAGGGGTCTTTACCCGTTTAAGAAATATTATCGGTCTTTCCAGACCTTTGAGAAATTACTTACGAGAGGATGTCATTATAAAAGTTTAACGAGTAGTATTACACAAGCACATTACACTTTCTCGCATTATTTGTAACTTTTTCAATTTTTAAAAAAGCAGACATTTCAACAAAAAGGGGACCTGTGGCATTTTTATAATCACATTTTGCTCTATTCGAAACAACTTGAAGAAAATTCTCTGCATTGAATATATTTCGTACAAACAATAAACAGTACAGACTCACCGTACGCTATTTTATCAATGTCCAAGCTTTCGGATTGGCTGAAGAAGTGGAAAACATTGGAACAATAGAGAATATGTAACGCGGTTGCCTGACGTTTAAACTTACGCCTCCAACCAACTATAGTAATGAAAAGCACACGAGTTTGGAAACATCGAAGATTACGGAAAGTTGATTAATTGAAAGCAGTAGAGCTGCAGAGATTGTGCCACCGGGTATCCTCATAGCGTATTACGATATGCTCTCACTTAATATTGCGATGACTCGCCGACAGCCATGTTTCCGAAGGTCAAAGTTTACCGATGGGCAAAAGGAGTTGAAAGGCGTTGGGGCTTTAAACACTCAGTAACAGTACTGCCAAAAACGTTTAACGCAACGACCTCAATTCACTGCAGTGACTCACCACACGCAATATTTGACAATAACGTTCTCCGACGCGAAGTTCTCCGACTGGTAGAGGAACTGGAAGGCGTCAGGACTATAGGTGTTGTGTAACTATGCTGCCTTTTAACGATACGATCTGCATTCACTGCAATGACTAACCGCACGGGGTGTTTGCCGATGTATAAATGCTCCGACAGGTTGCGGAGATGGAAGGCGTCGCGGCTACAGGGATTGTGAAATCATGTTGCCTTTTGACGACACGACCGGAATTCACTGCAATAAATCAACGCACGCGATGTTTGCCGACGTCGAAGTTCTCCGATTAGTCGAGCAAATGCAAGCACTGGCTTTGGAACTGGAATGCGTCGGGGCTGAAGGGATTGTGTAACAGTGTTGCCTTTTAACGCTACGATCGGAATTCACTTCAATGACTCACCGCACGCGGTGTGTGTTGATGTCTAAATTCTTCGACTGGTTGAGGAACTGGAAGGCGTTGGGGTGTAGAGGTTTTGTAACTGTGCGGAATTCACTGCAATGACTCACCGCACGCGGTGTTTGCCGATGTCGAAGTTCTCCGACTGGTTGAGGAACTGGAAGGCGTCGGGGTTGTAGAGCTGCAGCTGCGCGGGGGGGTTTCGGTTGTTACGTTGGACGCCGTGAGCACGAGCGCGTTGTTGATGTACACCTCCTCGGAAGCGCCTTGCCGCCGACGCCGCGTTACCCACAGCGGCGGGCTGCCGTCCAGCTCCGACAGCACGTAGCCGCCCAGCTGCTCCAGCGTGTGCGCCGTGTTCGCTGAAACACGAGCGCAGCGCATTGGGAGCTTCTTCTCTTGCAATTCACACGATTCTGTTCATGTGAAACAGGTATGGGCTGATCGGGAGAATAGCTCCCCCCCCCCTATATCAAGGCTACATGAAGTCACACACGTTTCTAAGCAATTGTTTTTTTCCATTCAAATAGGTTTGTGGGTCTACTGAGATGTAAGGTATGAATTTTCTTAAAAGTGAGTGTTCCCTTTAAAATAAATTCTCTTAAAAGTGAGGGAGGTATATAATACAGCGTGATGCGCCGGAGCGACAGCGGAGGCGCGAACCAGGTCTTGAGAGCGAGGGTCGGAAGGCCCTCGCGAACGTAGCACGTTCGATCCGTCGGGTAGCGACGTGCGGTAGGACGTCGCGGACCACTTGGTGAAAAAAATGCGTTGGTTAAAGAATTGTGTAGGTTATAAAATTAAATTTGTAGCGTGAAAAATACGAATAATCAGTTCACTTAATGAGAGGATGTTGCTACGGAGATTTATACGTACAGGGGGCTTTGGAGCAGGGGGGTAGCTATTCTCCCGATCTACCCAGGTATGTATTCGATTTCATACGGTTTTTTTTTTGTAGACAAATGGGGCTTTTTTCATGCAAAAATCTGTTAGTACACATAATCATATAAACCATACTTTCTTTTCCCATCGTTTTGGAGTCGTCTTAACTCCATCTTCAGGCATAATATTTCAGTAGTACATTGTACAATAGATCAACAGTATATATCAACACATAACCGTCAGTACATAGGACCTACGTATTATGTACCATCCATTATACACATCCATCAATATTTATACATATTCGTCATACCACCATTACATATCAAAAAAACACCTAAACACACACACACACACACACACACACACACACACCACACACACACACACACACACCACACACACACCACACACACACCACACACACACCACACACACACCACACACACCACACATATATATATATATATATATATACATATCATACATATCCATCAGTATATAGTACCTAGGTACTATGTACTGATGGATATGTACATATAATGGTATACGCAATATTTTATTAATGTTGTCCTATTGTACAATGTACTACTAAAATATTATGCCTAATGATAGAGTTAAGAAGACTGAAACGTTATGAAAAGAAGCATGGTTTGTATGATGATTATATGTGTAATATAATCGTTCGTGTTCGCTGAAACACGAGCAAGCGCATTGGAAGCTTGTCTTGCAATTATGATTCTGTTCATGTGAAACAGGTAGGTATTCGATTTCATACGGAGGTTTTTTTTTTTGTAGACAAATGGGGCTCTTTTCATGCAAAATCTGATAGTACACATAGTTATCATATAAACCATACTTTCTTTTCCCATCGTTATCGAGTCGTCTTAACTGCATCTTCAGGCATAATATTTCAGTAGTACATTGTACAATAGATCAACAGTATATATCAACGCATAACCGTCAGTACATTGGACCTACGTATTATGTACCATCCATCAATATTTATACATATTCATCAGTCATATTAAATATCATATATATATTGAAACGCACCGCTTTCTGAACATAGATGCGGGTGCCAACTTGGTTTGGGCAGCGCGGTGGAGACGGCCGTCCGGACGGACGCGGACGAGCGGGAGAGTGTCCCGCGGTGGGCGAGACGAGGCGAGCGCGAAATACGAGACTTCGACAGTTGAGGAGGGGATCGTGGGAACGACAGCGGTCGGAAGGGAGAGTCGGTGCGGAAGAGGTAACAGACGGTAGTGCGGAATAGCTAATGATGGTGGCGATGAAATATAGTTGATAGGAATCCGATGACATCGAGCAGAAATCGAAGCGTAGGACAATGATAAACAGCGAGAACTATTAAGTGATTTCGAGTTAAATGTTATACAGTAAAGATTAAACGGCGTGAGGTGAGGAAAGTGAGGAGTGTATAGACACGTGTGCGACAAAGGCAGCGTGAGTGAAACGAACATAGCGATACAGCATCGGCGGGCTTAACAAACGAATTTGGAAGAATTGGAAACAAGGACGGCTGCGGATCTGGCGGCGAGTGTACATCGCCGTGCCCGGCGAAGCACGACTACTGCGTGGGATTTGCATCGGCGACGGGGACAGCGCCGTGGCCACGTGGCGGGCGAGACGGCCCCGGCTCGTCACATCGCGCCGGCGCATTCGGAGTTGGTGAGCTCGAAGGAATTCCAGACGCAGCAAAACCAGTAAGACTGTTACTAGAAGAAACTCATTATTAGGCGGTAAAAGAATCCCGTGATTTGGAAAGGGGGTAGACGATTGTGAGAGGGGATATTAGCTGTAGGAATTTGCCATGTAATGATAAACAATCTAATTTGATGCGGAGAATAGAAAGGGCGTTTTGGAAGGGTACACATTGTCTGTAAATAGTTTAAGTATTGAAATAACGGGGTGATTGTAAATCAATGCATGCAAAGGGAGCTCCCGATTACAGTATGAAGTGTAAAGTTAAAGCAGAAAGAAAGTGTCCATTAGCAATATTTACGTAGTTAGTAAGAAAATTGTTCATGTTTATCAGTATCATGAGTAAGTTATCAATGCTAACCATTATTTTGTTTACCTTCTACACATCCAATAGAACGATGTTTTTGTAATATCTATTATCTTTCCTGGGAATAAATCATTCTGTGTTTTTACATTAAAAGTAATTGTTTCATTGTTGGTGCATGCACTCAGAGCCCATTCGCAAGAAAGAATACCTTATCCCTTTTACGAATTTACTGTAGAACAGGACCGAATCGCCGGTCCGTCACAATATATACATATCATACATATACATCAGTACATAGTACCTAGGTACTATATACTGATGGATATGTACATATGATGGTATACGCAATATTTTATTAACGTTGTCCTATTGTACAATGTACTACTAAAATATTATGCCTAAAGATGGAGTTAAGAAGACTGAAACGTTATGAAAAGAAAGTATGGTTTGTATGATGATTATATGTGTAATAATAATTTCTTCATGAATAAAAGCCCCAGTTGTCTATACAAAGTGAAGCTTTTTATGGAATCAATCATAATTCAGAGGGAATAAGAAATGGCGTCATTTTTTTTTAAATTTATGGTTATACCTTCTCTCTATACTATACGGAGGGAAAGTACTGGAATCACATACGGACTATACCACGGTTATGCAATTGGGTGCCCGCGGTGCCATCTATTGTGACCCCCGAATGTGAAATGTGAAAGTTAAATGTGAAAGTCTCTTGCATCCATGGTGGACTAGAACACTGTGCGCCTAGCGTAAGCGTCCTGCCGTGTTCAATACCCTCTTTATGTAAAAATATATTAAGTTAAGATTTAACGATTTTTCTTGTGAATTCAGCAATTCACAATCATCCCAATGCGTTTCATGGCTTTATGCATGGTAAGGACTGATATCAAGCATGGTTCCATCTACCCACATCCCCCGTTTTAGAGCGATCGGACAAACTGCCGAGATCAACAATACGGGGAAGTCAGGAGTGGATTGCCCGCGAAATGGAATACGGTCCGCAACCATATTAAAGGTTTTACTTGTGACCCTTGAGACCTTGCAAGTTGGACACCCCTGGACTAAGGATCAGGACTAAGTGAAAAAAAAAAACTGCATGAAGTCAGACCTCTAGTTCTCCTTTAGTTCGATTAATTGAAAGTTTAGACTTTCAATTAACCGAACTAGAGGAAGAGGTTCTTCTATACTTCAATAAAGGTGGACTCGTGTACTGCAAAATATCTCTGAACTACCTATCAAGACGGGTTAACTAGTTTATCGATGAGAGGACTGGAGATGTTATGTAGACAAGTCCCCCAGAAAATTGAAATGTGCGCTATTACACAAAGGTAACTGCTACGTATCTATTCCATTTTCTCATTTAACAACAGAATCCAAGGCCTATAAAATGTTACGGTGGTCCTGTAGGAAATGTATTATCAGCAGAACAGGGCTCTATGTAACGGGCTGAAAGACGGGCGGACATGTTGGTCGGAGGGCGAGATGAGTACACGTAGTGCCCTTGCCTCTTACGAATGAGAGCAGTCGAGCACAAGAGAATCTTAGGGGAAAAGCCACGAGGTGGTCCACGAGAGAAAACATGACTGTTGGTGGAGCAAACATAAATGAACCTTGTTTGACAGGGAAAAAGTAATTCCTCACACTACACATAAAACTAGGCCAAATTAATCAATTCGTGAAAGCCTTGTATATAAATTAAATATTTTTCAAGTAAATTTGCAGATCCTTTCCTGGACCTAGTAATGAAAAACTTCAAACAGAAATCATAGATGGATCCCAAATTCGCAGGATCATCAATGGCTGGAATTTTCAATGCCACGGTAATGACAGGCACTGAAGCAAGTGCCAGGAACATTTTTGTCTCTGTTGTAAGGAACGTATTGCTTTACGGTTGGTTATGTTGCACCCAACTACGAAGAACTGGTCCACAACATGCTTACAAACTTTCAGAATTTGGGAGCTGGGATTAGCTTAAAGGGACGCTTCCTTCACAGCCATTTACAAAGATTTTCTGACAACGTTGGTGACTTCAGTGAGAAACAAGGAGAGAGGTTCCAACAGGATTTCAAAGGGATTGGGGTAAACGAGATCATGATGGCCTGAGTCTGCCAAAACGCTCAAAAGAACATGAAACAGAGTTTTGTAAATTAAATTGTGAAATGAATGTTAAAAATTACTCCTGTTTCACTGCATGCTTATTTATTATGTTTGCATTGATTTGGTAACACACATCACTATATTATTTTTAGTAGCGACATTTTTTATGTAGTATTTGTGAGTTATTTTCTTTAAATTGTATATTATCACAAAAATTAGAGGCAATTAAGCAAAACCAAATAAAATCCTAAAACAGCCTGGTCTATTTGGTAATAACAGCGTTGTTCTCCAAGGTTATTTCGTGTTTGTGGCTGTTATATCTACTACGGTATAAGCCCCGTATGTGTAGTGCATGTTATTTCTCCGGGACTCTCTCGGTGTTCCTCTCCTGCTGGAACATGGAATCATGTTAGTTTGCGAGGTTTCCCATTCAAGTTATCTCTGCCAGCGGGAAACTGTCACAGCCGAGACGAGCGTTCAACCGATCCTTCGAAATAAGCGGTAGTGTAGTACTAGTGGGTGTGCTCGGGATGAAGGTAACATTGCTCCGGGTTCAAAAAAGGGCCCCCTCCAGGACAGTCAACCCTAGAACCTGGATTGATTGATTGATTTTTTCGTGTTTCCGGGCGCGTCAACTGCTTCGGTCATTAGTCCCGTTAGTGTAGTGCATGATTTTCTCGAGAGATGGCGGTGATTTTCCCTCGCTGGATGGCAAGATCCGGCGCCGACCTACCGTCGGCTAGTGGGGTTTCCCCCTAAACAGGACTCTCCCACTAGCGGGGCTCCGCCCCAGCCGGGACAAGCTCTAAACTCCCGACCGGTCTTCCGGAATATGTGGTAGTGTAGTGTATATTAGTGTAAGTGTGTGTGTGTGTGTGTGTGTGTGTGTGTGTGTGTGTGTGTGTAAGGGGAGAGGATAGGACAAAGAAGAGGAAGGACAGATCGCGCGCGGTCCGTGGCCCGCTTGTTAGGGTACTGCTCCAGCATTCGCCTGGTGTTGATCGGAGAAACCACGGAAAACTACCGATCAGAGCAGCCGGCCGCTAGAATTCTCCAGACAGCGACTGAATTCGACCTAACTGAAAAGCTAGTGTCGAAAATCCTGCCGCCGTCAGGACTCGAACGTAGGACCTCCCGGTCAGAGGCGCTGCAGTGGCATCAGTTGATGCACTGAGCTACCGCTCCCGGTTAGAACCTGGAGGTCAGTCACTGCAGGCGAAATGGATCGTGTCCCTGAGCCACCCCAATCGGTGAGGGCGGGGAGCGAGATTAATAACTTAACGTTCTCTTCGAGGTCTCGGGAAGTTCTGATCGATGTGTCCGTCGCATGAGCTGCGTGCGCCGCAGGGGCTGCTCTGCCATCGACGCGAGCGCCGACGGGGGCAGCTCACGAAGCGATCATATTCTAAGAGAATTACGCCTCACACACACTGTATTTCTCTAAATGTGTGGGTTTAGTTTACATTTAGAGTTGTATAATTGGTATTTCAAAAATACACGATCGAATTTCTTTCTCCTCCAGAGGATCCACTATGATTCGCTTACACAGAGTTTGTTCGCATTTGGGGCATTCCAATCCAAATCGAACGTTTTTGAGAAAAAAATTGAACTTGCCGTTTTTACTTTCTCGCTACTGCTTACGCAGTATAGAGAAATTATTTTAACGCTCTTAATGTCGGGTCTTGGAAACGAAACGAGCACATACTTTCTCGCATTTATTTCTGCAATTTTCGAAAATCCACAACATTCAATGAAAATGAGACTCCATCATTATTTTAACCGTCCATTTTTTTATACGTGTAAAGAATATAAAGAAAACATTGAATCCTTTTTTTCTTCAGAAAATGTGGTTTTATAAATATAAATAGAATGTGGAAAAACTACTAGATTTTTCCGAAAATTATGCACGACCTTTTTTAAAGAGCAATTTTTTTAGAACAGATTTTGTTCAAGGAAAAAATCTCTATATTCGACTTCGTAGTTCTGAAATGATAACTTCTTACAATTTTCGAAAATACAGAGGGTCGGGAGAGAAAACTAGCACCATTTTTACGGCGCTTCGATAGATTCAAAAGAAAATTTAAAGAAAAAAATTGGAGCCATTTTAAGAAAATATTTCTTGTTTTAAAAATTAACAATTGCCTCTTTGTATTTTGAAAAAAATTATGCGAAACCTACTCTCTCTAAAAAGAGTACATGTTACGGCTTCGCAATAGTTTTAGGGGTCGGCATTTGATAGGAAAGCAATTAGAACCAAACTGAGAACTTTCACTGTCGTATTGCGAACAGCATCCAGCTCCCGAAAATAGAACAATTAGCCAGTCAACACACGCAGGCACTAGAATCGGTTTGCCCACACCAAATATTTCAAGAACAATATTATGTGTGTCATGTCTTGGCTTATTTCACTCATGAAACTGTAAAATGTAACCAACAAGGACTAAATTTTACAGGAGAGCTAAAAAAACTGGATAAACTTTCAGAGTTACATGTTAGACTGTATTTAAACTTACTTTATACCGTTATTTTCATACTTTATCATTACAATGAATAGAACTTGAAAATTGTTAGTTGTTTTAAATTGTGGCACACAAAATTTTGCCTGATTAACAATTATTGGTCTACATTTTGTTATTATAAAATTATGCATGAAAATATTTTTGGAATATGACATGTTGTAAGGTGCATTGTTAAATAATGAATCTATTGATGTCAAAATCCCAATTTCATAAATTATATGGGTTACGACAATTTGCAGTTTCATGAGCGAAGTCTTTACCAAATCTCCGCGTGGTTCGGTGACGTTCACGGGGCATGAATTACGTCGCCGCCAAAGAGTGTCTATAACGCACGGACATTTAAATGGTGAACAAATTATGCGAAAATGTTTTCTGCTTCGTATATAATGCAGTACGCAACTAGTAAAGTTCTGCTCGCAATTCATCAACACATGCGAAACAGTCTTCTTTTGAAATCCTTTTACTCCGATTTATAAGCTCCGAAGCACTTACTTTCAAATATAAATATATATATATATATATATATATATATATATATATATATATATATATATATATATATATTTGAACTATTTTATTATTTTCTCGCTTCTGTTTACGCAGTATAGAGGAAGTGTTGTAATGGTGCAGAAAAATGGCGAATTATCGACAGAAAAACTTTTACTGTCAGGCCCTAGTAACGAAAAAGTGGATAAATCTTGTCCATACATCTAGTAAAATACTTCCTCTAACGCGTTGTGTAGTCAGAATCCAATTTGTGGTCGTCCGTTTCCTGTCCGTCCATCCTTCTGCCCGTCTATCCGTCGGACCATCCATCAAACTCAAAATCTATGAAACATTTCTAAATTCGCTTTTAACCTCGGACGCGCCATAGAGTCGAGCTCTTCACATGCTTCAGGAGAATTTCAATGCGACTTGAATTCGTGGAACACGAGTTCTTTTCTGCTGTAACTAATCTTGCATATCATTGGAGGAATGCTAGCTTTTTCTTCATTATATTTGTACCGTGGTGTCCCTTAAGTTTCCTTGTCAATCGGAATCATTTACTAATGTTCTAACGATAGGGTTGCCGTAAGTTCAGAAGTAACTAGAGATGCTACAGAATGGTACAGACTTTCTCATAGTAAAGTTTTCTAATTTCCGTGGTGTGGACTAGTACTGAACAGTCTTGCCCTTCCTTCTTGCCTGCTGCCATCTATCGCCGCCCAAAGTATATTTTTTAAAAAAAATTTCTCAACTTTTCGGCGTCCAAATAGCAGAACTAACAAACTCACAGTCTCTCGGGTTCATCCAGATCGATCGGGGACTATTCATTTTGAAGGAAGTCTTGGAAACAGTATAGGCGCTAGCATTGATCAAAGACTAAAGCAAGCACAGTATCAAGAACCACAAAGAATGTACTCTACCTACACAATGTGTTAGAGAAAGTAATTTACTATTTATTGCAACAAGATTTATCCACTTTTTCGGCAATCGGGGCCCCACAATATGATTTTTTCTATCGAAAAATCGCCTATTCTTGATGGAGTATTACAATGCTAACTCTACAATGCAAGAAAATAAAATTTTCAGCCGTTTCGAGCATCTTGTTTTAATATTACCCGTATTTCACTCAAAATTACACGAAAACTATTAATATTTAAAAAACAATTACCAGACAGTTATGAAAGAACTGATTTCGAAGAACTAACTTAATATGAAGAAAACGTCTTCATCTTAAGTATTTGAAAGAAGGCACCCAAAAAACTTTGGCCATTTTCGACAATTCAGAAGTATCCGTAAAAATTATCTATGCCCTCTTTAGAAGCGATTTCTCACCAATCTTACAAGAATTTTTAAGTAAATATTAGGAGCCATCTTTGAGAAAATTTTTAAAATGACCCTGGGACTTCAAGCAAAATACCCCAATTTTTTTCTCCTTTTCAGAAGATCCTTTTCAAAATCGCAGAACTTAGAGTCGAGGATATATTAGTTTGTAAAAATCTTACGAAGACTTGGCGCTAGTGATGTTTATAAACGAACACAGAGACAAGACAAACGGACGGACGTTTTGTTTAAAAAAACACTTTTTCAGTATCAGGGAACCCCAAAACGAGAATTTCCGTTGACATGTCAAAATGTATTTTCCGCAGCATTACATAAATTTATCTATACTACGTATATTAATCCGTGTGTACGTACGTATACGAGAAAGTAAAAGAAGCTTTTAAAACAATTCTTGTTTTTACATTGAACTATAAAGTTAGTGGTAGTACATCAGAAGGTGCTGTTGATGTTATACTTCTTCCTTGCTCATACTTCCTTATAATAATGGTAACAATCAAGTAATATAATTTTTTGGAATGATCGCTGCCTAGTGGACTCTCAAATTTTAGCAAACTTCTGCTACTACAATTACTACAAAATCTGTTACTGCTGCTATAATAAATATAATAATGATAAGGTTGCAATTATTTCTTACTACTTAGCTACGACGTAAAACCGCAATCATTAAACCACAAATAATTTTTAATTACGCAAACAACTAAAAAATATAAAATGACAAAGATATAATTTAAAAAATTGCTTAAAAATAAATCTTGAGCATCAATATACGTAGGTTCGAAAATTGGGAAATATAACTAAGAACTCTCTAGCTTCAATTTAAAGCGTAAGAAATGTCCCAAAATCAATAAATTTTTTATTGGTAAAATCAAAATTGCAAAACATTCTTATTTTCAAAACATTGTGCATACCTTTTTAACGATCTAAATTTAAAGAAAAAAAAAAACTCATCATCAATATTGTTCTTTTGCTATGTTCATTGTTAGCAATTTTCAAAAACACACAAAGTTCGCTAAAACGGGATCCTGTGCCATTTTGATAAGCATATCTTGCTCTATTTGCGAAAAAAATAATGAAAAAACGTTGTGTGGTACATGTTAGTGTAAGTGGAGAGGATAGGACAAGGAAGAGGAAGGCAGGCAGGCAGGCAGGGCAGGCAGGCAGGCAGGCAGGCAGGCAGGCAGGCAGGCAGGCAGGCAGGCAGGCAGGCAGGCAGGCAGGCAGGGCGGGCAGGCAGGCAGGCAGGCGGGCAGGCAGGCAGGCAGGCGGCAGGCAGGCGGCAGGCGCGGCAGGCGGCGAGGCGGGCGGGCGGGCAGGCGGCAGGCGGCGGCGGCAGGCAGGCAGGCAGGCAGGCAGGCAGGCGGCGCAGGCGGCAGGCGGCGGGCGAGGCGGGCGGGCAGGCGGGCAGGCGAGCGGGCAGGCGGCGGCAGGCAGGCAGGCAGGCAGGCGGCAGGCGGGCAGCGCAGGCAGGGCAGGAGGCAGGCAGGCGGGCAGGCAGGGCAGGCAGGCGGCGGCAGGCGGCAGGCAGGCAGGCAGGCGGGCGGCGGCGGCGGGCAGGCAGGCGGGAGCGCAGGCGGCGGCAGGCAGGCGGCAGGCGGGCGCGGCGCAGGCGGCAGGCAGGCGGGCGGGCGGCAGGCGAGGCGGGCGGCAGGCGGAGCGGGCAGGCGCAGGCAGGGCAGGCGCGGCAGGCAGGCAGGGCAGGCAGGCAGGCAGGCAGGCAGGCGGCAGGCAGGCAGGCAGGCAGGCAGGCAGGCAGGGGCGGCGGCGGGCAGGCAGGCAGGCGGCAGGGCAGGCAGGCAGGCAGGCAGGCAGGCAGGCAGGCAGGCAGGCAGGCAGGCAGGCAGGCAGGCAGGCAGGCAGGCAGGCGCGGTCCGTGGCCCGTTTGCTAGAGTACTGCTCCGGCACTCGTCTGGTGTTAATCGGAGGCATCACGGAAAACTACCGATCAGAGCAGCCGGCCGCTGGAATTCTCCTCCAGACAGCGACTGAATTCGACCAAGCTGAAAAGCTAGTGTCGAAAATCCTGCCGTTGTCATGACTCGAACCTAGGACCTCCCGGTCAGAGGCGCTGCAGTGACATCAGTTGATGCATTGAGCTACCGCTGCCGGTTGTTGTTGCATCCGTGGCGTGCAACTTTAAACATCGATCCAGGTTCACCGAGGTAACCGGGCGCTGCCTATTGCAGCCGGCATTCTGTTCGGTGTCCTTGCATTTACGTGTTTTATGCTAGCCGTGGCATATATCATACGGACGACAAGTTCGGGGCCCGGCCCGCAGAGTGGTGGTGGCTGAACAAGCACCTGCACGGAATCATCTTTCCCCTAGAGTTTTCCAAGGCCACATCTGCTCCGCAAATGAAGCAAGACTCTACGCCATAGAAGCACCCTACCACCACACCCTATCCCGGCGGAAGAGTGCCAGGTCGCCCAGTAAAAGAATAAAACCACAATTGCGAACATCTATCCCCTCCCTTCCCCTACTCATCTCCTGCGACCCCCCGCTGGCAGACTACATTAGCACAAAAGCTAAAGCGCAGTTAAATTAATAGATACATCTAGGAGTTTGTGTGCGAGAGACGATAATAAGCACGTTTTCCATAAAGGAGTACAGGGACATGTAGTTTGTCGTCTGGGCGTGCCAGAGGAACGAACGTGCGGCAGCTCGAATGTACGCCAAGAGGTATCCGAATAGAAGGCAGCTCTCCCACTGCGTTTTTCTGCGCCTCGACGCAAGAGTACGCGGGGGTAGACGCATGCTATCATCTTGCAAATGGAAAAGAAACACAAAGGTAGAATGCTAATTCAACTTAAATAAATGTTTACTCGCGGCCGTTTGTCGGAACTTCGATGTTCCACATATAACAGTGTAGCATGTTTTGCAAAAACAGTTATTTAGGAATGCATTCCATACAGCAGCAGAAAGTGCATCTTACCGCACCCCATTGTACTTGAGTGATAATACGGTAATTTGACTCGTATTAAGAACGTTCATGCCTTTTGTACTGTATCGTCAGATAGTTTTATTTAGGGAAGATGCAATCTTGAGTGTGTGTGGGGGGGACGGGTTTTGCTAGCTATCAATTACATACGAGATAAATCGTGCAGTCATTTATTGAGAAATCTATAGCTGGCTATTGTTAGCCTGGGGCTTCAGAAAATCACTGCCAGACGAATCGATACAAATACCGCGCCTACAGGCAATCAATAAACTCGGTAATTTCACGAACGAACTTTTTTTCTCCAGAATGCTTTTAAGTATGTCATGATCTTAAGAATAATCTACACGTGACTACCATTTATGTGACAATATTATGCAGAAGGCAGCAGTTAATATGAATGCGTGCGAAATTATTCGAGAATTGCAGGAGAGCCATTAATATTCATAAATGTTGAATCGTGTTCATTTATGTTTGCGTTGCCATTTACCTTTTCTATCATTTTGAATAATACTGGATTTTACGCACGAACATTTAATAGATTGGTTGAATAGAACACACAAAGACTTGATACTATTAACGTATTGTAGTGGAAGGCATGCGATGCTTTCCTCACAGACTATTGCTCAACAGTTTCACCATTACATGGAGAAACGAGGAAATGCCCCGCGAAGTAGGAGATGCCTCTATGGTGTCGCTGCAGCTGGTTTGAATTTCGCGCCCGGAAGCGACTTTTAAGCCTAATTTTCTCGATAACAATTTTTTTCCGAAAAAATTGGACCTGCCATTCTTCATGGAAGTCAACATAATTTGAGGTCGTTTTTTGTAAGTGGAGCTTCTAGACACTGTTTATGAACAAAATTTGTACACTTTCTCGTTACCAGGGCCCAGCAATAAGGATGTTTGTGTCGAAAATACGCTGTTTTCCGGTGCACGATTACAATTTTCTCTTCTTACGCACGTAAGAGCGAGAAAGTAAACGAGGACTTAACAAAACGTGCTCATAGTGAAGCTACATTTATGCCCAGAAGCCAAACAAGGGGCCCTCTCAGCATTCGTTCAATGGATCAGGGAAACTGACGGAAGCCTGGTCGGTTGTGATGCTTTTCACTGTGAACTCTGTGTTAGCTAACTGTATCGAAGGTTTTCTTTTCATTTCGGCAATCATATATAAATAAACATTTTTCCTTAAAAGTTAGGCAGAGCTGTGGGTAAAGACAGCCGTTTATTTGCGTGTCCTCTTTCACTTTATAGCATCGTTTTCTAGTCTTCCATCTTCCCGCGCTTATTATTGCGTCGAGGTGTAGAAAAACGCAATGGGAGGGATGCTGTCTACTCGGCTATTCCTCAGTGTGAGGCATGCTGTCAACTTGCATATGGAAAAGAAAAGCGAAGGTTAGAATGCTTATTCAATTTAGGGAAATGTGCACTGTTGAGGCTGCAAAATAGCTTGAGTTTTCTGGGAGAGCATTTGAAGATATTTCGTGTTGAAAACAAAGACTCCTGCCGCCTTTTACTCCTTAGACACAAGGAAAAATGTCTGAAAGCCAATTATTTAAAAAATATTACATCAGTGTAAGAATGATTGAGTATTCAAGTTGTCAGTATTACTTGAAATGATTGAAGGCGTTGTCATTGTCAACAATACTATTTATTTCAATAAGAGCAGCTTTCGATGGCTTAGCCATTATCAGTTTTCTGCTGTCTGGAAGTCAGAAAAACGACTACCTAGACTTTTTTTTTCTGTATTCAAAATTCAAGTAGTATATGTCAGTGTAGGGATCACAGAATTTTGAAAACGTGCACAGAATTCACTTCTCCCCGTAGCACGTCATTCATAGTTTTTAACGTAAAATAAATAAAATAAATAAATAATTTCGAATTAATTTTTGCGGCCTATGTGCCAACATCTAATCTAGGCTGTTTGTCAAGACTTCAAAGTTCTTTTAAACGTAATCCTAAACCTAAATCTTGTCTTTCGTACGTTTGCACTTTGATTTCATAAGGGTAAAAAATGACGATTCTGAAATCGTGTGAAAATAAAGATGCAAAATATATCATGGTTGTGTTTTGTCACCAAGTTGAAAAACAAACTCTTTCTTAGCTGACAATGAACAAGAATACTAGAAAAGATGGTATAAAGTGGAAATGAGCCCATGCGAAGCAACGTCTCTCTCAGTACTTACAGCTCTGTCTAACGTTTAAGGAAAAATGCTCATATACGCGTTTGTTGAGAGAGAAGAAAAACGGACCTAGGACCTCCCGGTCAGAGCACTTATTCGTGTGTGATAAGCCACAAACCCCACTGTATTTTGCATAGAAAAATCGGCATTAAGTGTTGTGACGATGGGATTGCATGCATACAGAACGTTGAAAATAAAAGAATAGCGTTGTTAGGACAACCGATCAACAAGAATAGAATTTCATGCTTGATGCCGGAGCACTGTTCTTTTGTGAAGCATGTCGCCGGGACATGATATGCAAAAAATGGAAAGGCGGCTTTGACAGTCGAGGTTCTGCATGAAGGTCGAAATTATCTCTCTCGTCAGCAATCTATCAGGACAGAACGAATATTATTTCAGTCAAATTTGGGTAATAACTTCATGATAGCGAACCCGAAATTTACAATTAATTACTATTTTTGTATTGCATAAGTTAGAATTTAAGGGTATCAGTTTAACTTGCAGTGGAATTGAAAACTTGTAATTTTAATGAAAATAGACTCCGTTTCGAAAGAAATAATGTTAGAATAGAGCCTTGAACGGGCATGATTTTCACCGTATACATAGTCGCAATTAGGTGCTTCATTCGAAGCTCAGGCAGGGAAAGTCACGTTCACGAATTATATTATGTAAATTTATTGAATTATATGAGAGTAAGATCACGATTGAAGATATATTAACGATGACATCTCACAGACGACATCTATCTCGAAGACACCCGAAAAATCATCCGAGAAGTCATCTTTACATCTCTCAGAAAACCGTACGGAATTTATAATGTAATAATATAAGAATAAATGTTAAATTCTCATTGTTGAAAGAAAAGAAAGGGTTGACAATTTATAGTAGTTGCTTTCAATTCAATAACAGGTTTACACCAGCAGAACTTCAGCAATCGCAATTCTGTACAGAGTGGCACGTCCACATACGAGAAAGCAAAAAGATAACGTAATATATGTCGAGTCCCACGAACAAAATCAAAGCAAAATTACAATGTTGAGATTGGATATTCATAGAGCTAATGAGCATGGCAGCGCAAACTAAAATAAATTAAATTTATCATATCAATGAGAAATACAATATTAATCGCGCAACAAAGATATGTAGTTATTAAAATGCCAGATATTTCACAATTTAAATATAAAAAGAAATGGGAATATATCTCGTGTGGTAGAGCATGAGGGTGTCCTCACAGAGCGTGCACTTACTCATGTGGTAGAGCATGAGGGCCTCCTCGCGGATCTCGCGCCGCTCGAAGTTCTGGAAGGCCTGGTTGGTGGGCGCGAAGACCGTCGCCTGGCGGAAGGACAACGTGCTGTTGGCCGCCGGGGTGCGCTCCAGAAGCGCGTACAGCTGTAACACACGAGACAAGCCCTCGTCACAAACAGAACATCTGTACGAAGCATTTATAGCGGCGATTTGTGTGAAAATGAACTCAAAATTGCGCATTCGAATCTGAAACGACAGTTTCTCAAAAATAATAAATTTTGTAACAAAAATTTCCAACAAGTTTAACTAAACAGATAAATGGTTTGCCCTTTATTATATTCTCAAAGTAGCGTTTCCATTAAACCGCTAGGAACAGAATAATTGAGAAAAAATGGATAAATATGTTTTTCGATGAAACAAAATCCCTGAATATAAATATTAGACAAAAGAAAACTAAACCGTTGTGTTAATTGAGACATTCTCTAAATACTTAATTCCATATTTTCTGCAGTTATTTAATTTTGAGAAATTCGTTCATTAATGAGTGCCATGTTGATACATTTTAGTGCTAAAGTGACTTTGCATTGTTATGGAAACAAATAGTGTTAGTCATTGAGATACGTAGATTCAAAGTTGCAAAACATACTGTAAGCAGCGAATGCATCAAATGTTCAGTTTTAGTTCTTGATCTCATGATTTATAACAGAAACAAGTTTCCGCCTCCACCGACCACGTAGTGTGGGTGGGGGGAGGGCAGATGCGCTCATGACGGTGAACACCAATGCTCTGGGTTCGAAACTCGTACAGGATATAAATCCTTTCACCTATTTGTAGCATTGGGGGGTGGGGAGGCATTCCTATCCCTCTTAGAACACATCAACACTCTAACCCCTCTATAATCTCTTGCCTACCCAACACTTTAACCCCCTACAACCGATATATGTGAGTTAAGGCGGCTCCACACATTCGTTATTCGGCGAACTCCGAGCAACCGCTCGCCGAATCCCGAGTAGTGTGGATGAGCCGCTTGCTATTTGCCCAGTGACGAACATTCGGGGTTCACCCTACTCACCGCGTGTCGGTCTTTTGGACACATCAAAGGGAGCGAACATTCGTCGAACACGTCAGCTGCTCGGGATTGGGCGAGTTCTAGCTCGCTGCTGGACGAATGCCGAATGTATGGGCCATCTTTATTCACCGCGTGTCGGTCTTTTGGACACATCAAAGGGAGCGAACATTCGCCGAACACGTCAGCTACTCGGGATTGGGCGAGTTCTAGCTCGCTGCTGGACGAATGCCGAATCTGTGGAGCCACCTTAAGATGGGCGTGAATGAGAGGGCCATCTGTGTAATTGAAATGGATCCACACCCACGGAGTAATGAAATAGCCACGGACATGAGTCTACTGCCTTCCATGTGCATATAAATGAAATGGTTCAGAGACTGAGTGATGCTGTGGAGAGAATGTCCCCTAAGAAATCAACATTGCATGCTGTAAACGTTACAACTGTTCGTACAAGTGTTTGAAACTAATGTTAAAGATTATTACGAAGAGTTCATACAGTGTACAAATCGTCTTCCTTTTCTGCAACATGTGTGTTCTTCCTATGTTCACATGGCAGTTGAAGATTGAGTGAAATGGGCCTTGCTCGTTGGAATCACAATCATGTTAATTATTTTAAACGGATAGACTCTTCAATTTGCGAGATTATTTTGAATAAATATTCTAAAATAATTAGTGACTGACAAAAGACTGGTAGTGGTCAGAAGAAAAAATTTAAAAACTCTGGTACTTGAAAGAAGTATGTTCTTCACTTGGGTATTTAAAGATTTTGATAACCTTTTTTTGAAAACTTAATTTTAAAACATGAAAAACATTCTTTCATGAAAAATCACAAAAGGGTCAGACTATTTATGTTTTTTGTTAACAATAGATTGTGTCGGCTACTGACTCCAATAAGTACAACTCTTTTAATCATTTATTTGAAACCACAGAATTTAATTTGGTATTATTAGTTTTAAATATATCCTGTTATCAGAACAGAAAATGCGAATAGCACCATATGTTTTTTACAATCCCTTATTCATACAAAGCGAGAATTTAAAGAAATAATTTAGAGTTTTTTTAAAGTATTGTTTAAAAAATTAAAAATTACCTTAGCGCCTAAACCGTTCCGCCTATTTTCATACATGAAGCCTCAACATTTCAAAATTTTCTTAAATGTCTCCAAATTGTTTTATAAACTTTGTCCTCAGTTGGCGTAAATGATGCTTAGGAGAAAGGTGCAGGTCTCGTGTTCATATAAAATCTCAGATTTTAAACAAATTTTACACTTTTGCTTTTTTGCAATTTTGGGGCGTGTTCCTACAACTACAATATAGAAGATAGATATTTTTTCTTAATGAAATCTATTCCTTCAAGTCTGATTTTCAATTAAAATTATGTTCAGTTTTTCGGAAATATGAGCAGTTTTTGCATGATTTTGCGCTAAATATAGGGCAGTGTTGTATGTTAGTTTAGCAAGTGACCGCTAGATGCAGTTGCCACACTGCGCACTACTCTGTAAGCTCTGTACCATAGACTGATATGACTACTCTGTGACATAAGTGTCCTGTACTCAGTACTCTGTAACGGTGCAGTACAAACCATGTGCTCGTTTTCTTAAATAAAACTTTTATAAAATAAACAAATGTTTATTTAACCACAACATGGCGCAGTCGTAAGCTGTCGGTAAACTCAGTCGTAAGTACGGTGTGTTCTCAACATTTGTTTCGAACAAGTTAAAAAGTTGCCTGATGTAATTCAGTGCCAGTAATCATTCGAAAAAAGAGCATACTCGCAAACAATGGAATCGCTTAAGCAGCCTAAGCCGATGTCCATGGAAGGTGATCTTGGAATCAACTGGCAAAATTCAAAAACAGTTTCCAGTTGTATTGTGTGCAACGGCATCAACAAAAGGATGAACAAACCCAAGTTGCAGTTTTATTGCATTGTGCCGGTGACAGTGTTGTCGATATTTTCAACACTTTAACATTGACTGAAGCAGAAAGAAAGTGTTTAAAACAGTGCTAAGTAAATTGGACAAATTTTTCTTACCACAAAAAAATATCAGTGTCGAAAGTCACAAGTTTAATACGCGTGTGCAAGGTGCAAATGAAAGTTTTGATCAGTATCTTACAGAACTGAGAAAGCTTGCAGCGAATTGTGATTTCGGTAATCTTAAAGATCGTTTGATCCAAGATCGAATCGTGAGTGGTGTTTACGACCAAAGGGTTAGGACAGGCTTCTTCATGAAACAAACCTAACCTTAGATAAGGCAATAAAATTTGCAAGGCCGCGGAGAAGCAGACATTCACATAAAGACAATGACGGACAACACCAATAAGCTGTCAGTAAATGCAGTTAGAAAACAGTTTCATCCCAAGAAGAAACCAGGTGCTCATACAATGCAACAAGGACACACACAACAACGATCAGGAAGTACGCAAAATGTCTCAAGAAATCCGTGCAGCCAACAGACCCAGTCAACAGAACAAAGAAGCCAACAAACAACTTCATCCAGACCAGGTTGTCAAAGATGCGGTTTGTTTCATACAAAAAACTTGTGTCCGGCAAGTGGTAAGGTATGCTTAAAATGTAAAAAATTAGGTCATTTTGCAAAAATGTGTCGTTCAAAGTTTGTAAATGCTATAGAAAATGGAAATGATGATGAATGTGAGTATATTCTTGGTGCACTTGAAATTAATGATATAAAATTAGAAAACAATTGGTTTACCATGTTAAAGATTCTTGATTGCAATAAGACACTTAAATTTAAACTTGATACGGGTGAAATTAATATTTCTAATTATGGTGGGCAAAGCTCCATGTTATAGGTTCATGTAAACTGAATGTTTCCACTAACGATCGAAAGTACAAAATGGATTTTGTAATTGTTCGCACGACTGACAAATCAGCACCTATTATAGGCCTGAGGGTCTACAGAATTAGATTTGGTAAGAAAAACTGTGGATACTTTAGAAGTTGACAATGAATCGAATTTTATGCAAAAGCATCACGATGTTTTTCAAGGTATAGGTAAGATTAGCAATAAACCTCATGATTTCAAATTAAAAGAAGGTTATCAAGCTGTCGCAGTTCCGTGTCGTAGAGTCCTTTTAAAATAATGAAAGATTTAAAATTGAGTTACAAAAAATGGAAGATGATGGTATCATCACTAAAATGACTGAACCATCAGAATTTGTTAACCCATTGGTTTTAGTGCATAAACCAAATAAATCCCTGAGAATTTGTTTGGACCCTTTTCATTTAAATCAAGCTTTGGTAAGAAAGGTATGAAATGCCAACTTTTGAAGAAATTACAGCAGAAATGGCTGGCTCAAAATTTTTCACAGTTCTCGATGCGCATAGAGGATTCTGGCAAATTGAGTTGTCAGATACAGCATCGAAGCTAACGACATTGCCACACCTTTTGGCAGGTATCGTTTTCTTAGGCTTCCATTTGGATTGTCCATAGCTCAGAGTTTTTTCACAGAACTTTCACAGAAATCTTTGAAGATATTCCAAACATAAAAGTGTACATTGATGATCTCATTATATATTCAAAGACAAAGAAAGAACATGATGAAACTTTGAATCGTGTTCTCAACAGAGCTAGAGAAAGAGGTGTAAGATTTAGCCCAAACAAGATACAGTACTGTAGTAATCAGGTCAAGTACATGGGACATGTTATTTCTGTTGATGGTATTAAAGCTGACACAGACAAAGTGGAAGCAATAAAACAGATACCAACACCAAAGAATGTCTGGAGCTTAGCAGATTTTGGGAATGATTACATATTTAGCTAAGTATATACCCAATCTGTCTGACATCAGTACTAATTTGAGACAATTAAAAAAGAGGTGCATTGGATGTGGACAGACGCCCACCAGAAAGAATTCATACAGTTAAAGAAGTACTTTCAACCAGTCCTGTTTACAATTCTATGATGAAAAGAAACCGATAATTTTGTCGGTAGATAGTTCAAGGGACGGAATGGGAGCAGTAGTTATCAGGATGGGAAACCAGTAGCGTACGCATCGAAATGTTTAACTGATACACAACAACGCTATGCACAAATTGAAAAAGAAATGCTAGCTATTGTATTCAGGTGCCAACGTTTTCATCAATATCTTTATGGTAAAGAATTTACAGTAGAATCAGATCACAGACCATTAGAGTCAATCTTTAAAAGGATCTAAACAAAACCCGATGCGACTACAACGCCTTCGTATCAGTTTGCAGCCATACCAATTTACAGTAAAATACAAACCCGGATCCCAATTATATTTAGCAGATGCTCTATCAAGAGCCAGTTATGATGACAAAATTTTGAAGTCAACGAAAATGACTTAGATGCTCAGGTGAACTCTATTTTATTTCACAATATTTCTCCAAAAGTTCAGAAAGTTCAAGAAGAAACAGCCAAAGACGAGGAATTGCAAAACTTGATGATAGTAATTCTGGAAGGATGGCCAAATTCCAAAGGTCAGGTAAAAGACGATATCAAGCCATACTGGTTTTGCAAAGATGAATTGGTTGTAGTCAAAGGAACAATCTACAGAGAGATCGATTGGTAATTCCCAAACCATGAGACGAGACATGATAGATAGATTGCACTATAACCACATGGGAGTTGAAAACAATTTTAAGGGCAGTAGAAAATGTGTTTTGGCCTAATATTGACAAAGAAATTCAAGATGTCGTTAGGAATTGTCCAGCTTGTTTAACTTTCCAAAATAGTAATCAGAAAGAAACAATGATGACTCGTGAAATTCCTGACCGACCATGGCAACAATAGCAGCTGATTTGTTCGAACTTAATAAAAGAAATATTTATTAATAGTAGACGCGTATTCACGATTTCCAGAAGTATGTTGTTTGAATGATAACACTACATATGAGAATGTAATACATCATGTAAAATCGATATTTTCCAGACATGGTAAACCGGAACTTCTATACACAGGCAATGATGTACAGTTCGTGAATCAAAGTTTCAAACTTTTTTAGAAGACTGGGAAATTGTGCACAAGACAAGCACTCCAAGGTATCCACAGTCCAATGGCCTAATTGAGAGGCACGTTCAAACTATTAAGTCACTTTTAAAGAAAGCATTGTTTGACAACAAGGATATGTACATTACGTTGCTTGAGTATAGAAATACGCCATTAGGTAGAGGTCTTCCTTCTCCTGCTGAAATATTGTTCGAAGACGATTAAATGGTATATTGCCAACGAACCAAGAAATGCTCTTGCCAAAATATAAACATGTGAGGTTCGAAAAGGTGAATGAAGATAAAAAGCTAAGAGAAAAGCAATATTATGATACGAATGCAAAAGATTTAACAGAACTAAAGAAAAATGATCAAGTTATGGTTCAGTTAACAGAGAAGAGTACTTGGAACCTGCGACCATTATTGATGTTGACCAAAGTAGACCTAGATCATATGTTGTTAGTTAGATAGAAACGACCAAATTTATGTGAGAAATCGCAGATTTTTGAGGAAATTTGAAGTTAACAGATTTGATAAGAACGACAATGATAGTTATGATGATCTTATAAACAAGTATCTCAAAAATGCATGTACACAAGAATACACACTAACAAATACAGCTCAAAACGATATAATGTAATACAAAGGATGATGATCAAAATGATGCTTATGTCAAACCACAAACACAAGCCAAATGTAATCAAACGAATCTTAAGGAAAAAACCAAATCAATACAAAGGATGATGATCAAAATAGTCAAACCACGAAATTTCGTTATATCTTGTGTAATGTCTTTTTTTTATAAATTGTATCTTGTGAGGGAGATGTTGTATGTTAGTTTAGCAAGTGACCGCTAGATGCAGTTGCCACACTGCGCACTACTCTGTAAGCTCTGTACCATAGACTGATATGACTACTCTGTGACATAAGTGTCCTGTACTCAGTACTCTGTAACGGTGCAGTACAAACCATGTGCTCGTTTTCTTAAATAAAACTTTTATAAAATAAACAAGTGTTTATTTAACCACAACAGGCAGTTAAAAAAATTAACCTTTTTTCCCAAAAATTGCTCCTAAATGTTTCCTTTAAATTTTCTTATAATATGTAATAAGGAACGGTAAAATATGTGGCGACCTCTCCGTTTTCGCATCTTCGGCAAACTCTCCGTTTTTTCCAAAAACTACAAGAAAAAAAAGCAAAAAGTTAACATTTCAAAACCACAAATTTGAAGATAGAGATTTTGTCATTGGACAAAATCTTTGTAAAAAAATCACCTCTTTAAAGAAGGTCATGTACAGTTTTTTTGAAAGAACGTGTAGATTTCTCGTAATTTGAAATTGATGAAATTTCTTAAAAACATGATCAAAAAGCGCTCCAAATTGTTCCTTTCCCATTTCTCCTCGTATGTAACAACGAACGGTAAAAAATATGGCGCTAGTCCCATTTTTGGCAAACTCATTTCTTTTTGAAAATTGCAAAAAGTTAACATTTCATAACTACAAAATTGGAGATAGACTTTATTTAAAGCAAAATTGCTGTTTTAAAAAAGACCAATAACAATTTTTTGACAAAACGAGTTGATTTTGCGTGATTTGTGTCTGAATTTTAGGAAATTAAAAAACAATTCTAAAAAAGAGAAAACCAGGACTAGTTTCTTATCCTTTTAGAAGAAGTATTATCAGCTGGGAAACGCCTAAATAAAAGAGAAAGAACGAGAGAGAGATAAAGAGAGAGAGATAAAGAGAGAGAGAGATAAAGAGAGAGAGAGATAAAGAGAGAGAGAGAGATAAAGAGAGAGAGAGAAGAGAAAGAAGAGAGAGAGATAAAGAGAGATAAAGAGAGAGATAAAAGAGAGAGATAAGAGAGAGAGATAAAGAGATAGAGATAAAG
Source organism: Teleogryllus oceanicus (assembly GCA_964035755.1). Classification (NCBI taxonomy): domain Eukaryota; kingdom Metazoa; phylum Arthropoda; class Insecta; order Orthoptera; family Gryllidae; genus Teleogryllus; species Teleogryllus oceanicus. Next base: position 62,462,940 of record CAXIVR010000003.1, on the reverse strand, counting down.
AGAGAGAGATAAAGAGAGAGAGAGATAAAGAGAGAGAGAGATAAAGAGAGAGAGAGATAAAGAGAGAGAGAGATAATAGAGAGAATGAGAGATAATGAGAGAGATAATGAAAGAGATAATGAGAGAGAAATGAAAGAGATAAATGGAGAGATGAGAGAGATGAAAGAGATAATGAGAGAGATAATGAAAGAGATAATGAGAGAGAGAATGAGAGAGATAATGAGAGAGAGAATGAGAGAGAGAATGAGAGAGAGAATGAGAGAGAGAATGAGAGAGAATGAAGAGAGAATGAGAGAGAGAATGAGAGAGAAGAGAGATGAGAGAGAAATGGAGAGGAATGAGAGAGAGAATGAGAGAGAGAATGAGAGAGAGAATGAGAGAGAGAATGAGAGAGAGAATGAGAGAGAGAATGAGAGAGAGAATGAGAGAGAGAATGAGAGAGTAAGAGGATTAACAAGTGCACATTCATGTTACCGAAACGGAAAGCTCAGGCGGATTTGCCTTTCAAGGAAATCATATTACAGCTGTTCTTCGGATTAACGGAATCAATCAACGCAAAGAAAATAACCGAAGTTCCAGGGTATAAAAACGGTTCTGTACATTCCAGAAATGCAAATTTGAAGTTACAGAGTAGCTCAATCAATAGTAACGACTAGTTCTATAACTTTTGTGGAGAACATAAATATCAACTGTGCATGTTATAGACGAGTTACTCGAAGAAGGGACCACTTGGACATGTCGGAAAGCAAATGAATGCTATGCAGAACGATGACATTGCAAGAGAGAGTAATGAAGCAATTTACAAATGAGCTAACTGTAAACGACCGGGAGCGGTAGCTCAGTGCATCAACTGATGTCACTGCAGCGCCTCTAATCGGGAGGTTCTAAGTTCGAGTCCTGACGGCGGCAGGATTTTCGACACTAGCTTTTCAGCTACGTCGAATTCACTCGCTGTCTGGAGGAGAATTCTAGCGGCCGGCTGCTCTGATCGGTAGTTTTCCGTGGTTTCTCCGATCAACACCAGGCGAATGCCGGAGCAGTACCCTACCAAACGGGCCCACGGACCACGCGCGATCTGTCCTTCCCCTTCCTTGTCCTATCCTCTCCCTTTACACACACACTTACACTAACATGCACCACACTACCACATATTTCGGGAGGCCGGTCGGGAGCTTCGAGCTTGTTCCGGCTGGGGCGGTGCCCCGCTGGTGGGAGAGTCCTGGTTAGGGGAAAACGCCACTAGCCGACGGTAGGCCGGCGCCGGATATCGCCATCCGGCGGGGGAAGATCACCGCAATCTCCCGAGAAAAACATTCACTACACTAACGGGACTAATCACCAAAGCAGTTGACGTGCCCGGAAACACGAAAAAAGTCAATCAATAAACGACCGCACTCACCAAATGCGTGCGCGGACTTAACCTACAGTTACGTTGCCAGAGGGGGCCAAACAGTAGTTGTCACAGCGGTCCCTTCTTATAGTAATCTTACAGTAATCTTTTTTTTTTTTTTTTTTTTTTTTTTTTTTTTATTTTTTATTTTTGGCGTCTACACCTTGATGCAACGCGTCTCCAAGCCCCTTAAGGGGCGTCGAGCGCTTTGCACTGGGGAGTAATCCTCTATTAATGTGCTTTATTACCTGAGTAATCTTCCGTTACTGTGTAATTATTACACTGAATAATTACTATATTTGTCAAGTCTCGTCACGTCGCAGTCAGTCAGCGCCTTTTATCCCTTCGGCCAGGGGCTCGACGCCGTTAGATCCCGGGGTTCCTGGCCGGTCACCCAACCACGAACCCGCGAGTCTCGAATTCGCTTAACCTTCGTGATTTCACGGAGCGTTATAAACGAATTCGGCTAGCGCCGCCGGTAATCTTATAGTACATATTAAGTATCACTTGTTTCTACCAGAACTATGGAACAATGACTCATTTTCGCTTTTCAAATCACCGATTCATGTTTATTTCTAAAAGAGTCAGCCTCAACCCTGAGCTAACTACTACGCAAGTTATTCGTAGTGACACTGTCCTCTTCTCCGTTCTCTTCGTCAGTGCTATGTCGTTAGAACTGTCGGACGGGAAGTTAGTAATATCTACGTTTTCCCGGACGACTGAATTGATTTCCCGGACGTATTCTCTACTTCTTCTAACAGTTCATGCAGAGTTAAAGTTTTTTCCAGTATCTGTAAGAAGAAACATGGCACCAAGCCTAATATTTGGCCACTGTTCATTGCCACTGATGATTGGCCACTGATCACACAAAATGTTTTATGAATAACTGAAAATGTCCATTGCAAATTTTAACCATTATTACGGTACAATATTGGGATTGTTTTCAATGAACTTCAAATGAACCAATTCAATTATTGTTCAGTAAAACAATGAGAATTTACCTTTCTTTTTTCCACGTTGTCATCTCGAAATATTTCTCAGAAGCCGAAGCGCGTCAGTCAACATTCTGCACTCCATAATTACGGGTATTTTAAGACTTCAACTGTAATATACCTCAGTAATCTTCAGTAATGCCAACGTTCAAACAATTTGAAATGACTCTTAAACGCTTAACAATTCCGGGTCTTTTTAAAAGAACACGTAGTTTTGTGTTAATGTTTCTTCCTCATATATATATATATATATATATATATATATATATATATATATATCTATATCTATATATTTCTCCTTTCTCCTTCTCTTCTTCTCCTCTCTCGATAGAGAGGAGAAGAAGAAAAGGAGATGAAGGAAGAAGAAGAGAGAGGTTAAGGAGAGAAGAAGAGAAAAGGGGAAGAGAGAAGGGGAAGACGAGAGAGAAGGAGAGAGAGAAACCATAGAGTAACGAATTTAGTCTACGGAGAAAGAGACGAAGTTCGAAAGAGAGAAGAGTCCGCTCACCACCATGGCTGGCGCGGCGCAGCGCCGCTTCGAAACCGCGCCTTTCGGACAGTACGCCAGCCATCCACTGCGCAGCGCTCCACGAATTGGGCCGACGGACGCGACAAGGGGCCCACGGAATTTGAGGATTATGCGGGCAGCCCTTCGGCTACGAAGAAGAAGGTAGTGGTGAGCAGCTGGTGAAAAGTCGTCGTGAGCGAGGTCGCCATGTTACCCCTCGTGAGTGAGGCCTCATTTTTGCCACGCTCCTTCGTAAAGTGCTAATGGCTCCTGTGATAACATACCTATGCATAAGCCTAAGAGTTTCGCGTGGAAAATAGAGGTCTGTATTCTCCGCGATTTCAGCGGCGCGCGCTCGCTTGCCCCTCTTTTTCTCGAGACCATATACTCGATAGAACGATTAGAACGATAGAACGATTTTTCTAAGGAAGAGCCAAAGTGACAGCTAATGCTGGCAACATAACTGAAGGTTCTGTGGTCGTTGTGCCCTCGAACCCATTAGACTCTCTTGGGTCTCTTGCGTTCGTTTGCAGTTGGCTAACTTGTAAATGGCTTCGACTCTTCCTTTTGTGATGTCCTCGTCCGACAAAAATATAGGGCGTCACGATAAATAATTCAAATTAGGAAGTGCAGTGTCATGTGCTTTTCTGTAAAAATTATTTTCTTCTTTATATATTACATTGAATTTACTTTTTGTGCGATAAATATTATATTTTAAAACCGAGACTTGAATGCCAGATGCGTTCCGATGCAGGTGTTTCAGCGTTTGTACTGTTGTGTGGCGAGCTCTAATTGAGAGCTCTCTATTTACATTCGTGGCAGTTTTCTTTTACTGATTGTGAGAGCATGTTAAGAGATTTTCCACATACGTAATGAAATTTAAATATTTTCCGGACCTGCGTACGTGCATGTATTTCAGCGAAACTCTTAGGCTTATGCATAGGTATGTTATCACAGGAGCCATTAGCACTTTACGAAGGAGCGTGGCTGAACGGCTGTCACACCGGGAGCGGTAGCTCAGTGCATCAACTGATGTCACTGCAGCGCCTCTGACCGAGAGGTCCTAGGTTCGAGTCCGGACGGCGATAGGGTTTTCGACACTAGCTTTTCAGCAAGGTCGAATTCAGTCGCTGCCTGGATGAGAATTCTAGCGGCCGGCTGCTCTGATCAGTAGTTTTCCGTGGTTTCTCCGATCAACACCAGGCGAGTGCCGGAGCGGTACCCTATCAAACGGGCCACGGACCGCGCGCGATCTGTCCTTCCTCTTCGTTGTCCCATCCTCTCCCCTTACACACTTACACTAACATGCACTACACTATCACATGTTCCGGGAGACCGGTCGGGAGCTTAGAGCTTGTTCCGGCTGGGGCGGGGCCCTGCTGGTAGGAGAGTCCTGGTTAGGGGGAAACCCCACTAGCCGACGGTAGGTCGGCGCCGGATCTCGCCATGCAGTGGGGGAAAATCACCATCTCCCGATAAACACATGCACTATAGTAACGGGACTAATGATCAATGTAGTTGACGCGCCCGGAAACACGAAAAATCAATCAATCAATCAATGAACAGCTACCGCGGCAGAGGGATTCGTCTCTGAATTACATGTGATGTTCACTTGTTTAGCGAACTGTCACTTTGGCTCATCCTTAGGAAAATCCTGCTAGAGCAGCCGGTTGCGGGCTCCCGGTCGCCGGTGACCGGCGGAGACCGCCAAGCTCGGTCGATTGCCGATAGCCGGCGATCTGCGCTTCACAAGACGCGGCCGCCGCATCGGAGGACGTATCGGATACTGTGTTCCACGAAAAGGAAGGAGTAGTGATCGGTTTTTTAACTAAACGACCAATAAATTCCATTTTACATAAAGTAATTTATAAACGCAATAAATTACATATTTTGAATTTAAAATTATTTACAACGCTCAGACGTAATTTAATACGTCAACACTGCACTTATTCAATAAGGAGAAGAGGCACTCAATTTTTGGCGAAATATTCTTCCCGTCTTGTTAACTTTACTAGTTGAATGTGGCGCCGCCAACGCTGTATACTGTTTGAAAACTATTTTCATGTGTTGAAAATTTCTTTCATGTCATGAAGGTTTTTATGATGCGTATAGAGTTTAGAACAGCTACATTTTTTTACGATTTTTACTAATCTGGACAATAATGCACAAAGATCGCCTGTAAGCTATTCTTCTGGGTTATTCTCTAATCCCAATATAAGTTCATTCTTGTTTAGTTCCAAACATTTTGTCGCAAAATCTTCAACTACATTTGATCCTTCCCGGGATTTTCTTAACTCTTACATATTTTTCTCCCAAAATTTTTTAAGAGATTAAAACTCCAGAAACTCAGTCTAATTTGTGTTAACTTCTACTTGTGCAATTGCTGTATCGTTTTAGATACGAATATTGTGATATCGTGGAAGCGAAATGACAACACAGACACGAGCTCTATTTACAAATCTATTTATTTACAAATATACACAATTTACAGCTGTGGGGTTACGTTCGCAATCTACCTCCGTGACTCCCACGCACACTGCTCCCCGTCCCCAGGCTAGAGCATCCTCCACCCAGGCGCTTTACCGCGCCGGTGCCCTGACACCCAGAGCTACGCACTCGCCGTGCCACAAGGAATACACATCCGCCTCCGGGGCAGCAGTTGCGTCCGCACGCGAGGCAATCTCAAAACTAACTCCTCTCTGCTTCCCGGGCCAGCTAACTTCTTCGCGGTCATGTGTTCCCCAACGAGATAGAATATACTACATAGAGTGGCTGAGTCTGTGGTTTCAGCGCGCTTGGTGGACGCTCTCAGTACTAGGGGCCGCCATGTTTTCTACAGTCAAAACATTGGTGAGTCGGGCATGCGATACTGTGATACTGAACGTGTTTGTGATACCAGGCCCTCTTCGTGTGTCGTTTTACTTTTCGATCACATTTATTATAATTGTAATAGTGACTGGAGCATAATGCCTTCAGTTTGTTCGGCGTATAACTGCACAAACAAGAGTAATCAAACCACAAACATTTCGTTTTTCAAGTAAGTGCTTTCATTGAACTGTTTTCTACTTTTGTCTTTGGTGTACACATGCCATAAAAATCTGATACCACTAATTGTTGTATTTAATTATTGTAGATTCCCATTGAAGAACAAGGAACATACGAAACGATGGGTTGTAAATATGAGAAGGGATAAATGGGCGCCAACATCAGCAAGTTACTTGTGTTCTTCTCACTTTGAGGAGAAGTTTATGTATCGAACAAATAGCCAAAGGCGTCTTCTGGCTTCATCTCTTATTATTTGCACCAAAAAACTGCTGAGAAAAGGGGTTTAATTAAAATAAGAGATGTGAAAGATAGTTTAATAAACCCTTCTGATGATGTTGTTAGGCTTCTACAGGTTGCGGAGAAGTTTTTTAGAAGCGAGGAACATTTGCTACTCAAATGTCCAAAGAATGTCGTATTGAAATTTCAAACTCAAATTTTGCAACTTGTAGGGCATTCTTTATTTGTACAGAGTGGCCATGTAACGACTGCAACAGAATTTGTAGAATAATCTCACTATGTTTCATTAGTGAAACTGATTCTCAAACATTATTTGAGTTGCAGAATGAACCACTTGTGCAAGACAAAATCCTTCGACATAAGGGGAAAATATGTAAGACAAATGTTTACAAAACTAATACAATTCAAAGGACAGTAGAATATTAAAGTGTTTACTGAAAACAATTATGTACATTTCTTTCAAACCCTCTTCCTTCATTCTCACCAACATGACATCGTTTGCTGTAAGTATTGTACGTTAATATCAGCAGTCGTGCAAGAGGTTTTGTTTTTATTTGTTCGCTTATTTGTTTCGTTTTTATTTATTACAACGCCCGGTTAAGGAAGTAATTAATTTTTTTTAAATTTCTCAATTCGTTAACTTACGACAATTTTTAAATGATTTGTTACTAGTCGTGAAACTCATTGCAATAGGCTTTCTACGCGCAACCACCCGGGCTCCGACCGGGTTTGACTGTTTAAAACATGGCGGCACGTCATTCAATTTGCTGCAAAGATGGCGCCGCCTCAGCCAGTCTATGTAGTATATTCTAAGTCGTTGGTTCCCTCACTCCCTAGCCTCACTGAAAGGTGCGGCCATAGAGTAAAGATGTATATAGAGGGCTCATGAGGCTTGTTTCGAGCTACCTTCTTTGAATAGTTTCCCGTCCGCCGATAGAAAGCGCCAACGTCGCGCAGTGTGAAGGGAAGAACAGGACTGGCTGTTGGTGGGGGGTATTTGTAGGAAATAGCGCGGTGCAGAGGGACACGAAAAGGGGGTGTTGTATCCATGCCGACGGAGGCTCTCGGGTGGATCGGCCGACCCAGCTGGTCCCGCTACCTGCCCCCCTCCCTCCCGGGTCAACCCGACGAAGGCCAGCATTGTGCCTCCAGTCCAGTCGAATGGTAGAAAATAAAGAGAAAGTTTTTGGTGTAGTTTTGATATTAGGTTCCTATATTTTTTGGGGTAGCTGATCACGATTATCAGGTTTGCCAAGAAAAGTTTTGTCTAGAAATAAGTTTTTTAAGCAAAAAATACGTAAATGCCACACCTTTTGTCAGTTTTTTCAAAATAACTCAAAAGTCATCCATTTTTAGTAATTAATGGTCCTATACAAAATGAAAGAAGATACAATTATCTACATTTAATGTCCGTAAGGATTGTTTCTCCGATAAACGATTTGGCCGTGAGAACACAAAATTTGGTGATGTAAGCGAAACACATGATAAACGGGAATTATCCTATTTTATTTCAATATAACTTAAAAACTATAAATTTTTTCGTAAGTATTAACCTGATATGAAATGAAGGCGGTTAAAATTGTCTACAATATGTATGTACAGTTTTCTTCTAGGATCAATGGTGTTGCCGTTAGTGTGCAAAATATCCCTGAATGTTACTGTGAAAATGGAACTCCACTTAACCCTCTTCACTACATTTATATCCAATGAAGTTGTATGCAAATAAATACAGCGCCGTGAGAATCTGTTTACATTTTAATTGGAAAAAGGAAAGAAGTTAATTAAGCAAGTGCAAGAGAAAAGTGACGCAAAATAAATAAATACTGTTTTGTTCGTATTTTGGCTTTAAAACTTGTTTCGCAAAGTTATTGATGACAAACCTGAACACTCGTTATAGCATTCTAACTACTAACATAGAAGCAATTTAGTGTCCAAGTTCAATACGTCATCAATGACGGGTTTTTATCTCATACAAGAAACACGAGTCTATCCGTGACAATTACGTTGATTGTGTCAAAATATCTATCACAAGCATATCTCCTTAGATGTTTTTATGGTTACTCTGAAGTGCTAAGGGAATTAAAATGTCTAAAAAATGTGCGTACATAGTGTTAGACAACACAATTCATATGACGTGGAAAGAAAATTTTCTTCTACCACGAATAATGAAAGTCGGTTAATAGCAATGTTGAATACAAATATTTTATCAGCAGAAATGGCTTGCAAACAAGCGAAGGAAGACGCGCACACTCCGATAATGAACACAGTTTTGTGATTAGATCCAACTAATAAAGACTGATTGAAGTTGGTGAGGATGTAAGAGATCTGTTGGAAATATGGTTAGATCTCTGCCAGCATGCAAAATGGATCCTTTTTGAAACAGAAGAACGACAAAGTTTCTTCGCCCGATTGCTACCGTAAGTGAAACCTTTACCGATAACTTTGTTTATCCCAACCAAATAAGTGATTACGAAATCTCGGTGTAGGCCAAGTACGGAATAATGAACTTTGCTTTACAGAACATTGGTTATCTCCTAATGCACTTACCATTTTCCAAATTCCAAACATTTACCTCGCAGGCTTTTATTGCAGAGAGAGAGAATCGCATAAATGTCCTACGTATGTGGGGCTCCTGTATTTACGTTAGAAATAATATTGATTCTATCTCCTTGGCGGAATTAAATGTGTATTCCATTGAAAATGTTTTCGAAATTTCAGTTGTACATCTTACTTCACTAAAAGTGAAAATACTTTGCATCTACAGACCTTCAACAAAGAGAACTGCAGATTATATTTTGTTCTTAGAAAACCTGGAGATAACACTTAACGAAGACAGCAATCGCTCTTTTGAATCCATTGTTGTATGCGGAGATTTTAACATTGATTTTCTGGTCGAATCTTGAGAAAGAAAAGTTTCTCAATTTAATTAATTCTTTGAATTTGGACATTACAATTAATGTACCTACACGGATCACACAAAATTCGATGAAGGCAATTAATCAAATTATAATTAACAAAACTACTACTCGATGTGAAGTTGAAACAAAAGATTTAGGATACAGTGACCACGATGCACACATTCTTACCATTATAAGAAATGCGATCAGCCGATCACTGACACAATTAATAATACCCGTATGACTGGATTGTTTACAAAAAGTAAAATAAAAGTATTCATTGATTACTTGATGCAGGAGTCATGGGAAGTGGTTTATAATACTGTTGATACAAACGACAAATACAATTCTTTTTTTTTTCAACTCTCATTTCATTTTAACACTTGCTTTCCTCCTCAAAAAAGAAAATTAATGTTTCGCGGAAAAGCAATTCTTGGATAACACAAGGGATTAGGACATCTTGTAAAAACAAAGGGAATTCTTTTTTTCATTTCTAAACGTCATAACGTATCTCAAGATTTCCTTATCTACTTTAAAAAATACAAAACATTATTACGAAAAGTCATAAAGCAGGCTAAAATCATGAAACACGATCAGGATAAAATTGAGTTTATATCCGGCGATTTTATTTTGTTCTTGTTTAATGTTTCGACTTTTCTTGTCGGTACTCCCCGGTGCCCTCCCTATGAAATTAACGAAGTGTTTAACGGTATTTTGTACTAATAAAGAGTGTTCATAATGATTTATAACTGGTATCTTGTAAATAATGCAAACTTTCGGAACTAAATGCTGAAGATAAAGGATATATAAACACGTTCTTGTAGGTGAGTGTATCTCGTTGCGGTATCCTGTTTTAGGAAAGTTTTTGTTTAAAAGTGTTCGTTTGAAAAAAAAAAGCGTTGTTTACCGAACTTTTGTACTACTAGACTGCATTTCTTGTGGCAGTGGTGGTATACTCCATTTCCTGTGGCAGTTGTAATGCGCAATTTTTGTCCTGAATGGAAGATCCTTTAAACAAAGAATCAAAGAACACGTACCAGCTCATAAACACAAAAGAACACAATCACACTTTGGCAGCCACCTCTTGGAACAAGAACACTCATTTAATGCAGACAGTGAAGTCAAAATTTTGGAAATTGAAAACAGGTACACTGACAGACTTCCATTAGAAGCCATACACATCATAATTTATTAAACAATCCCCAGCACACTATTTTGAATGAACAAATTCCTTCTCTCTCACCCCTCCGGAAGCTGACATCCCAGGCACATTAACCCCTCCGCCCGCCTCTTTTCCACCACCCGGCTGGGTCTTCCTTAATGGCCGTTTCTTAGAAGAAGAAGAAGAAAAAAAAACGTTCTCCCCTCTCCATTGAGAGCTTTTAAATAGCATGCAATGCCCTTGACCTTCGATTGTTGCCTGATCGAGGCTCCTAGCCGCGTCAGAATCCACATGTCAGTTTGCTCATCTGAATTTATTTTCTACATTGTTCCATTTTCACTATACTTTAGAACAATAATGATGTCATTCAAAAAACCTTCCTTCTTTTAACAGTTATCGCACTTTATAGCATCTTTAACAATTATGTTACATTGTACATTTGTTATTTCATGTATTGTTTATTCATAATTATGTTTCTATTTTCACGTTTATATTCCATTTTTCTATTTTGCTTAAATTTAATTTATTGAATGCATAATAATATTCTGTAGTAGATAAACTTTTATTTTTCAATTTAGATATACTGTTATTATTTTGTACACTGAAGATGGCCGCAATCGCCAAAATTTTATTTTTTTTTTTTTTTAATGTAATCTGCTTAATAAATGCTTGAGCAACGCCGAACTCTTCACCGCTATATGATCAATAATTTTGTATTTACAAACCTACAATGAATGAATTAGAGAAGTGCTCGCATGATTATAATAAATATTTCACCGCTATATGATCAATAATTTCGTATTTGCAAGGGCAACACCTGTCATGTGCTCCCTAGCTGTAAATGCCGTAGAAAGATCTTGCGACAGTAACAGTTTCAATGATTTGAAAATGCCGCCACAGGGTACTGGAGGGGAGAAATCGGTAGTGGGGGAAAATCGGCGACCTGTGCGCACTCTACTCGGACACCACTTTCCGAGGAACTAAAAATTCGACGGTGGGGCCATCTCTAGAATGGGACACCATTGCTGGGTACCCTCTCGGCTGCCCGCAGTGAGCCGTCTATGCTTCTTTAGTCTATGGTGCGGGTGGCTTTTGGGACACCTTGCCGGACCCTGGGGATCGGTCTCTACTGCCCTGCCCGTCCGTCGTCACGGGGGGGGGGGGGTCATAGCTCCCTTTTCAGTTGGCCCACAGCTACTCAAAGTCTTTGTGTTAACCGCTTTTCTTCGTTCCCACATGGCGTACAGCCTCCTACACCCTCTTAAGTAATTTCGGAAGTCTGGTCGCCATGTGCTGACGTTGCAATACATATAAACATTAAAAGACGACCGTTTTGTACGTGTATGTGAATAAGATATTAGTCGAGATTAATAAGAATAAGTTGTGTGTCACATTCATTTGAAAATCGGTATTTGTATCCTTAGGAACGTAAAAGTGAGATATTGAACGTAACAACGCTCATTCATTCTCTAACATTACATTTTTGTTTTCTCCGTATTCACTTGAAATTCTTCAAATTTAATAAGTTTCAAGACAATACTGTTCGTAGGTTTTGCAAATTTATTTTTCAAAATTTGGTATTAGGCCTATGAATAAAAATTAACATGAAATATGCCGTGCGTTCACTTGTTAAAATCAACTTCACTTGTTCACTTAAAGATGTCATCATCAGTGTTGCCAACGCCATGAAAGAAAAGTTTGGCTTATTGAGCGAAAAATGCCTTTGGGTACTACTGGAGTTTAATCAACGCCATCTACATAGATTTATTTGGGTGGCTTTGGTTTAATTCCTGGCTTACTCACCAAGATCTCAGCACCAAAACACGCAAAAAAACCCTTTTTGGAAATTTCTTTGAATTTTCGGGCCGGATCCAAAAACAAAATATCAGTTCCCCATCAGACGACTGAGACGCGTCGAATGACACCTCGTATGTCTCGATTGATGCACGGGACGTGCTCTAACCGTGAGTGACGGAACCCCACATCTACACACTTGGGGAATTCAATTACTCGAATACTCTGTACTCGTCGCGCGACTTTTCTTGTCGTCTCCCAGCGCGGGGTGCGGGGAGAGGAGGCTTCTCCCGACGTCACATCCAGCGGGTGTTGCCAACTGTAACATTATTAATACTATTCGCGCCTCTTTCGCTCTTAATATAACAGGACATTATAGACGATAAAATATTCTACGTTTTATGTGTCATCCACAAGCCGGCTGCGAGTTGCAATTGTATTACTCACACGCCATTGAAAGTTATGTCTTTTGGAAACAGACAAGAGCGTGAGGCCGTCGGCGGCCACACGGCAGTCAACGTGTTAAACAAGTATGCTTTAAAATAAGAACTATTTACCTCTTTTTGCCAGGAGTTTCTGGGGACTTATTTGGATTCGTGTCTTTTAATTTTTTAATTCTCTGAATCTACCTCCAGTGTATATTGAAGCTCTCTTCTGAAACTGATGTATAGGGACAAGACGCTGCTTTTTGGCTTTCTCTGTTTTGCAACATTCAGCTACTTGTGAAATTACTTTCACAAGTAATTGAAATTTCTTTCACCCCTTCGCATTGTGTGGATACTTTTTTTGGAGAAGGTGTCCTACGAACCTCCTGAGAGGGTCCTGAAACTGGCTCTGACATCTTCAATAATCTCTAATAAATACCAAGAATTAAAAATCGTAGTCCAAAATGCCAAAATTTGTTGCCAGAATCCAAATAATACTCTAAATCAAATAAATACCGAAATCAGAATCGTAATCACCAAAATCCGAATCGAATAAATCACAGGGCACAACACTATCAGCGAAAACGCGAGAACTGAATTCATTCGAAAGCAGAGCTTGGCAGTCCTGACAATCTTGCCGTGCTGTTCCGTGTGAGACCAATGTTGGACCAGACCGTAACGAGTCGTGCTGTGTTGAGCACTAGGAAGCTCAGACGTCAAGAAAAGTCGCGCGACTAGTAGGGATAAGATTTTTGAGTGAACATGGGTTGGCATTCCGTGGTCAGACGGAAACCCCTATGTTCGTACCTCGGTTTGCTTGAATTATTGGTGGAATTCGACGATTTTCTTGAGAAAAACATCAAACATAATGCTTATCGCGGTACTGATCACATCAATTCCCTTTCGTCTTTAGTTAACAATGAGATTATTGAAGTGATAGTAAGAAAAGTATGTGTTGAAATTATAACAACGATAAAATCTTCGCTTAATCGTCACCGACATCTTTGCTTAATCCCATTTGACTACGGACATGCACCAGTCGTTTACCTGTTACCATCATGAAGATTTTACATTGAAAATTACCTCCCATTGAACTGTTCATAACATCGTTGGAACAACAGATTTCAGCATATAAATTGGCGCATTCTGCAGAAAGGAACCAACCCTCCAACTCGCAGAAAATAAGTTACTGCGATATTATTGTTCCTTAAGTATCACTATGTCCTGCGGAAATGATCCAACCATCCATCCTCATTCTTATGCTATCTATGAACTGATTACGAAAACACTGAATGAATTTTCCCCATAGCACGTCATACGCAGTTTTTAACTGTTGTTTTTTGACGTAAAATAAATAAATAAATAAAATGTCATATTTCTCTTTCTGCAGAAACAATCGAGGTGGTGTGGTTCCTTTCACCAAAAAAGTTATTTGCTTTCTGACGTTAGTCATGCAAACCACTCTTGGAGCAAATAGTCGTTTGTTTATGGGAATTGTGTTCTGTTTTCTTTTCCCAATGTGTTATCCCAAACGTCTCGTATGTAAAACGCCCAGAAAACGAATCATTTACGAGGGGTTTTCTGAGATTATCAAAAAACGAGAAAGTGCTCGGCCATCTTCAGATCTGTTTGAGAATAATTTGTCACCGTTGTGGAATGCCAATTCCAACCCTAAAACTCCAGGTCATAAAAGCTATCGTGGATGCAATTTCAGATCAAAAGACTTTTACACCGCTTCGCTAAGAGATGAGAATGTGGAAGACGAAGTCGATATTTGTTTTGGGGAACCAGATTTTGAAACTGAATAATTGACGTATTGACAAGGTAACAACAGTCGTCTTTGAAGATAAATAATACTTAGGACGTAACGAGAAACTATTGTTAATCGTAAAACAAATTTTTTGATTCAGTTCAGTAGAATTGATTTTGATCCAACTACCATCCTGCATAAAGAAACCAACCCACAAAAACGTGTAGCATCTCAGTAATTCAAAATGTTTGAGTGAACATTTGTGCACGAAATACATGCCCTTTAATATCCTCTTAATTGAAGTAATCAGTACAGACATTTTTATTCGTGATTTTTTAATTAGCAATTAACTTTAAGTCCAGTTTCTCAGTTCGGTTTCTTTGTGGATTAGCTTCCTTTTGCATAATGGCAGTCCAATTGGTCTCTCCTCCTTTTGTTTTCTTGGCTAGACTTGAGCATTGAAGAGAAATTCTTTGAGCAAGCAAAACTGTGAACTCAAATATACTTGAAAGATATCGACGAAAGTCTTGGGATTGAGCTTGTTGAATCCGAGGAATTTTATAAACTATTTAATATGAAAATGGATATTTCAGCCGAGAACATTATATATACATTTCTATAACACAAAAGAAAGTACAGGATGCTTTCCTTCTTTGCAAATGTATCCTATTTTCGTGAATATTACTTGGACTGTCGAAATATCGAGTTAAAAATTGAAAATAGTTATAAACAGATTGTGACATCATTAATCAACATCTCAACGATCTCGCCATTTTAAGTAGCAATAACGATATTCTGAGAGAAATATTTTTGGACGATATGATTGACGATTTTGCGGAAAGGAAAGTGAGAAAAGTTCTACTTTAACATTATTATTAATACAAAAGTAACATAATACATTTTGAATACCATTATAAAAACATTAATTTATCAACTGAAAAGATAATAACAGATCTAGATGCAGATCATAATCCGATAACTGTCACCATCAAAGACCTCTCTCCAGATTACATCAAATATAAAATAAGTCAGCAAAATTATCTGGAATAACTTTCAAGAGCATCTGTTTATGAATTTTGTCTTCCACACTAATATACATTTGAAGAGTTAAATAACGAAGAAACGAATTCTGTTGCAAACTATCTAAAACGCGATTGAACAATCATTTCCATTCAAAACAATAACTCAAATCAAAACCAAATCCATAGGTCCTTTGAAACATTCGGAATTATAAAGCAATGAAAAGAAAGAAAAGGGGATTGAACAACTCTTTCACGCATCCTAAGTTATGGGGTACTAGGAAGTACAGATTGCCTCGCAGCCGTACTTGCTAATATTTTAAGGTCTAGTAATGCGGTCAGAATCGCTGATTAATTAGGAAAACGAGTGAAAACCGCAAAATACTACCATTTTGTAAATCAGGAAAAGATCCTCGTATACTAAGTCACAACAACACCTGTATAATATTTATTTAAAGTTTGCCGGGCAGTACTCTACAACGGGCCCGGACCGGCGGATTCCTTCCATCCTAGTCCTATCCTCTCCTTACACACTCATTTACACTAAAGCACTACTACCACATATTCCGGGAGTCCGGTCAGGAGCTTGGAGCTTGCTCCGGCTGGTGTGGCTGCCCCGCTGGTGGGAAGTCCTGGTTAGGGGAAACCCCACTAGCCGACGTAGGTCGGCGCCGGATCTCACCATCCGCGGGAAGATCACCGCCATCTCTCGAGAAAAGAACATGCACTACACTAACGGGACTAATGACCAGAGCAGTTGACGCGCCCGGAAACATGAAAAATCAATCAATCGAGTTCCGCCTTGGGCATCTCACGTTCTGCTGACCCTAGATCAGAGGAGCCCGCAAGTGTGTTGACGCCTAGTCTGTGGTCGAATATGCATTCCATCGGGACGTACCGGTTTTCGTCTGGAAGAAGCCCTAGAATAAAAAGGAAAAAAAGAAAGAAAATGTATCTATGAAGAGATATTTAAAAAAGGTACACGTTTTAAAAAGTATGAATAACTGTTGAATAAAACACAGGGAATTTTCGGTATACCACGTATTTCTAATGATTTGTTCTGCTTTCTCAAAGGCGAAACGTCAAACGACCACCCTCCCACTCGTCCCACGGCATCTCTTCTGCCCTAGAACTCAATGCAATCGAATGCCTCCACCATAAAACGGCACAGCGTTCAAATCTCTCAACTTCGCAGACTCCATTAGTTTTCCTGCGCCTTCCATAACAAACGACGTTCCCTGCTGCCGCCAGAACGCAAACTCATCTGCAGAAGCACTTAATGCAATCACATGCCTCGTCGCCCAAAGGCCCTCGCTCAAATGCCTGAAGTATGCACTTTCCATTCGTTTGGGTTCCTTCATCACAAGCAAAATGGCAACCCGGTTCCCTCCCGCCACGGCGCAACCTCATCTGTCAGAGCACTTAATGCAATTAAGTACCTTCTTCACTTCGGTGCAGTGTTCAAATGTATAAAATTCGCACTTCCCAGTAGTTCCAGTTGCTTTCTCAAAAGGCGACATATCGTTTCAATCATTTTCAGTTGCTTTTTCAACGGCAATGTGACAACCGCATCTGATCTAGCACTAGCAACTTCGCACTTTCCATCACTTTCAGTTCCTTTTTCAACGGCGAAATGGCAACCATGCATTTTCGCGCAACTACGCAACATGATCTGCTAGATCACTTGTGGCAATCTGGTGCTTTCCTCACGCAAGGATCCTTGGTAGGTAACTCCATTAAGAGCAATAAAGTAATTTAGTCACACGACGGCCCCCTGTTCAAATGTAAGTTCGCATTTTCTGTTCGATTCAGCTCGAATCTCAAAGGCGATATGACACGCCCAGCTCTCTTCATCTACTAAGCAACAAGTAGATTTACATATTATATATATAATTTTAAATAATTAATTAAAATTATATAATTCGCACTATAAAATTTTGTAATTGGTGTTACCCCTAAAATGGTGTCACCCGGGGCACACCCCCCTCCTGTCCCCCTCTAGCTACACCGCTGGTGAAACGACTACCTGGCTGCCTCGCGCTTCTGCACAAACTCACCTGCTCAAGCACTTAATGCCATCAAGTACCTTCATCTCTCTACGGCCCTGAGTTCAAATGTGTTCAGTGGTAGAATGCTCGCCTGCCACGCGGGCGGCCCGGGTTCGTTTCCCGGCCGATGCAGCTTCATTAAAAAAAAAAAAAACCTCTCTCAACCTTACGAAACGTTTCGGAACACACTCAGGAAGAATTCTTTTTCGCATCTACAAATCATTATGACATTTTTAAAACCATTCAGAGCCTCAAATCAAACGCCGCAGGCACAGATAACATCAATGCCAAATTACTAAAACTCAGTGCCAAAGTTATATATCCTATTGTAACTGACATAATAAACTTTTCTCTAGTAAGTGGAACGTTCCCAAACTCATGGAAAACCGCACTTGTTCACCCTCTCCCTAAAACTACCACAAACCCTCCAGAATACAGGCCAATAAGCATTCTACCTACAATCTCAAAAGTTCTGGAAAAAGTTGCGCGACGCCAAATTATAAGTTACCTCGAAAGCAAAAATCTGATATGTGATCAACAATACGGCTTCCGATCAGGCAGAAACACAGGAACTGCTCTCTTAAATATTATCGAGGAAGCTAGATCCTCCATTGACAAAAGCAAAATAACAATACTTGTCCTCCTAGATTTTAGTAAAGCATTTGATTCGGTCGATCACGAAATTCTACTTGAAAAAATGAAAATATTGGGCTTCGCTAAACCCACAATAAGATGGTTTACTCAATATCTTTCAAATCGACAACAAATTGTTGTATCTGATGAAAAGCAATCCTCTACCGTTGAAACTTCCCGTGGTATTGCCCAGGGAACAGTTCTAGGACCCTTAGCATTTTTAATTTATGTAAATGACGTAGGACAATGCCTCAGTTACTGTGAACACAAAATGTACGCTGACGACCTTCAGATCTATGTAAGTGGATATCCATCGGAGTTAAACTCATTAGCCCAGAAAATAAACCATGATTTAAATTCTCTCAATAAATGGGCAGAATCCCATGATCTCCTATTAAATCCAATGAAGTCGCAGTGCTTAGTGATAGGTTCTCGCAACGCTTTGAACAAGTTGGAGAAATCCCCCCTACCGGAAATTAGCATAGGTAACTCTCCTGTCCCCTGGTGTAGTGATGTAAAGAACTTAGGAATATATATAGACAACACACTTAGCTGGACCACGCAAGTAGGTAAGATTTGCCAAAAAGTCTTCGCAGGCCTCCATTCCTTAAAACGTGTCCGAGAACTATTACCTATTAACACCCGCATAAGCCTAGTAAATTCACTCAATGCCTCACTTCGATTATTGCAATTTCTTACTTACGGACTTAAAGGTCAAACAACAACGCAAATTACAAATAGCACAAAATGCATACATCCGTTTCATATTCAATCTTAGGAGATATGATCATGTATCGGACTTTTACGGTCCAACAAAAATTCTCTCAATCGGAAAAAGGAGAACTTTACATAGCCTCCTCCTACACCATAAAATTTTGAATAATAGCTATCAAACGGTATCCTACAGTAAGTCATTTACTGTCACTGTAATTAGAATATGGAACTCTTCTACCCACATATCTAAAACAAATTCGTGGTTTCAGAAAATTTAAAACCCAACTCAGTGACTGGATCAAAACGATTAACTAGAAATAACACAAGCCCCTATTCCCACTTTCACACCCTAATTAAACACCACGTCCGCTATCATCACTGATCAAATTCGATTAAATTTAAAGACGTCAAGCTCTTCTCCTGTATTTTTCTCCTCTTTACACTATCGCTGAGAGCCCTAACATATCTTCCTGTCTAATCAAATGCCTCAAAACAAGTATATTACATATTAGACAATAAGACTTTCATGCATTTTCACACTGTATTGTATAATATTTTCGTGCTACATTGTGTTTATCTTGTTCTCTTGCCTGCTTTCTGTTCCTGTTTTTTTTCTCTGTTACAGATTATCTTGTAGACCTCAGCCAACTGCCAACAGCCAACCTACGAAAACTGCATTTATGTACATGAATAATGTTATATTTATATTATCTTTCCCCTCTCCCCACTTTCCCCAGTTTTCCTAATTCATTCTAACTCCCTCTATTCTTCATTCTGCCTTTTCACTTTTCCTTTAATCTTCGTATTTTCTTCTCTTGAGTTACGGCCCTAAGCCGCCATCCTGATTGAGGTTTTCCTGGGTTTACTGAATCCCAGAAATAAATGTAAAATCTGCCCTCCTCCTTTAAATTTGTTCACAGTCGAGGCATTCGGGATATAGGAGAATTTCTGGCATTTTTCGAAGGTAATAATATTGATTTACCACGCCCCTCTTGTAAATAGAATCATGGTCTTTTTTTTATAATATCATGTTAGCTTTAGAATCATGAAAATTGACTATGAAAATACATTCACACCTTGTTTCATTAGTTACGCGTAGCACATCACCGTTAGCTACTACGATCATTGCAATTTCGTAAGTGACGTAAAATGTCAGTTATCACTATTTCCGCCCAAATGCCTCAATTGTAATTGTAATTATGTAAATGTAAATATTTAACTGGTTAGGCGGAAGAGCAGGCCTTACGACCTGAGCCTCGCCAGAAATAAAGACATTATTATTATTATTATTATTATTATTATTATTATTATTATATTATTATATTATTATTATTATTTTATTATTATATTATTATTATTATTATTTTATTATTATATTATATTATTATTATTATATTATTATTATATTATTAAACGTCGTGTACTGACGCGAAGATTGATGACAGTGGTTGTGGGTTAAAACGTATCCACTTCTTGTTTCGAAGGAGCCTGGTGTTACACCACAGAGGAGTAAATGACAAGAACCTCATCGAAAAGAACTGAAAATGTCGCCGGCTGAGGTGGCTCAGCATCAAATGGTGTCATTAAAGTGCCTCTGAACGGGAAGTCGTATGTTTCGAGTTCAGAGGGTGGCAGGATTTTCGACACTAATGAAATAAATTGCGAAGAATTTAAAAATGACACTTTAAAAAAATAATAAATAACTGGAGCTGAGTATTATGTCGAGAATAATAAAAGAATATTAGAAATGTTTGTGACGGAGGAAAGGCATAAATTGCGAGAACCAGAAAGGCAAGGTAGAAAACGAAAGGAGGACAGGAGAAAGGAAAGAACTGGCAAAAATGGAAGCAGAAGTAGAAGTAGAAAAATATAAGGTGATGTCGGCGAAAAATGTTTCGGAAACAGTTAACGAGATTCGCGTAAGTCAGGAATTACTACGTAAAAGTTTAATTAGACTTACTTTCTATGGGAATTTTCCCTCCAAAAGAAAATGGTATTACGTTGTGTATTCAACAATTCGAATAGTCTGATTTTGCTGATGTATTCCTAGGGACAATTGGAGACAAATGATATTTATCTTAATGCTGGGAGAAGTTGTACGGTTGTATAGTACCCTTATGTGTAGTTAGTATGGAGTAATGGACATCTTAAGATTTCGAGTGTTTTTGATGTGATTATTATTTTATTGTATTTTATTGTTGTTCTGACTAATACATTATGTATATGGTGGAATTATAACGGTGACTCATCCTGATAATGGAACAAATTAGATTCCGAAAGTAATGGATGCTAGAGTTGTGAAATGGATAAGCGATTTGCTTAGAGACAGAAAAAAAAAGTTCGAACTGAAACTTTTTTTTTATTTGTAGCGTCATTGTTGATGCAACGCGTCTCTTAACTCCTGTCGGGCGTTGAGCGTTTCTTTCTGGAGTAATCCTCCGTTACTGTGTAATTATTATACTGAATAATTATTATATTTGTTAAGTCTCGTCACGTCGCAGACTGTCATTGCCTTTTATCTCTTCGGCCAGGGGCTCGACGCCGTTGGATCCCAGGGTTCCTGGCCGGTCACCCAACAAGGAACCCGCGAGTCTCGAATTCGCTTAACCTTCGTGACTTCACGGAGCGTAGTAAACGAATTCGGCTAGCGCCGCCGGTTTAGTTTTCGACTACGTATACTGTAACTTCAGAGGTTCCACAGGAAAATGTTGTAAGTCCGTTACTTTTCTTAGCGTACGTGAATGATGTTCATGTTAACACACAAAGGTACGTTTATTTGTGATTGTGTTATACACCGTACAATCAAAGGTAGCGCAGACGAAGAAATATTACAACAGGATTTAGAACAGTTATATAATTGGGCTGAATCAAATGACATGATAATAAACGGATCGAAAAGCAAAATAATGTTCGGGCGGAGACGTAATTATGAGGAACCAGACTATTGTATAGGTGGGATCATCAATCCAAGAGTCTCAACATGCAAATATTTAGGCATTCATCTCGACAGTAAATTAGGGTGGAGAATCATGTAAATCAGGTAGTGAGAGAAACGTCGCATTTCGTAATATGAATACTAAAGAAACGGCTACGATGGTGTAGCGGTTAGCGTATCGGACTGCAATACCCAAGTATGCGGGTTCAAACCCGATCGAAGCCGTGGATTTTTAAGGGCGAAAAAAATCCTTCGTACGCCTTCCTTCGGAGGGGAAGTAAAGCGCTGTCCCATGTTAGTACATTTACTGCATGTAAAGATCCTCAAGCCTAAATGACGCCTCTGAGCTAAATTCAAATCGCCTGTTTCGTCGCCAAGTAATACCTTCTTTCTCCCATGATTGGTGAAAGGAGTGTAACGAAATTTGCGTGGTCAGATGGAAGAGCAGGCCTCATGGCCTGAGTCTCGCCACGTAAAAATATGGCAAATTCAAATTCAATTCAAAGAAAACGTCAACAAACGCCAAGGCATCAGCACATCCTTCGCTGGTTCGCTCTCTCATGGAATATGGACTGGCATGTTGGGACTCTTACAGAAAATCGGACCGGAAAAATCTAGATAGAATACACAGGAATGCGAATAAGTTTACCTACAGAGCTAATACAATAAAAAAATAATTTTAATCGCTAGAAACGAGAAGAACAAGGGCGAGGCTTTGTGCACTTTATAAATCTTAGGCAGGTCGACTAGCTTGGAAGGAAATTCAGTTTAGACTAGAAAAAACAAGTTAATACGGCCGAAGCGATCACACCCACAAAATTCGAACAAAGAAACAAAATTCAGATCTTTGGATCATTTTGTAACAGAGCAATTAGAGATTGGAACAATTTACTCTCAGCAACTTTCAAAGCCTTTCCTCTAAGGGACTGCTTTTTTAGAAATAAGTTAGAAAAAGCCGAAAGTACTGGACGGTAAACGAGTAACTAAGTGCAGTGAACAGTTGGTCAATGTACTTCAAAGCGAAACAGTATATTGTAGTGCAGTGAAGTATGGTGAACGCGATCAATTTCTTTTTTATGTAACTTAGCCAATATCTGTTTAGTTTGTACTGATTTTTATTATCACTAACATATAATCGATGTATACCATAATAAAATTAAAATAGTTTTTATAATACTTAATAAAAGTGTTAGTACGAATATTGTACCTTCGTTTTGTATTGTATTCTTTTTTGTCTGGAATTGGCCATACTGGGACCACGCGAACGCATAACCCACCGGGGCTCAGTTATGATAATGAAGGATGAGGTGGACACTCACAAACATACAGAGACACACACAACAACCATGCCCGAGGTGGGACTCGAATCCGTGATCCTTCGATTCAAGACCGTCACGGCACTACTGCCTTATCTCGCCTTATACCTTATATTGTTAAAAGACATTTCATTTTAAAATTTCCATCATCAATACCGTACTTTCGCAATATTAATTTCTTTCACTTCTCGAAAATACAGGGAGTTCGCCGAAAATGAGATCAGCACCACTTTCTTTCCGTTGTAGAATAAAATTACAAGGACAAAAGTAATTAAAAGATTTGAAGCGGTTTTGAGAAAATAATTGTACATATTCCACGCAAACTACTCATAGTTTCGAAAAATTGAACGTGTCGGAAGATCTGTTTTTGATGAACAGCTTTTATTACGGAAAACATGTATATCTTAGTTATTGTAGTTGTAGGAAGACGCGAGGAAACAATTCTCATGTTTTGCCGTTTAGGAAAACTGTTGAGGGGGCGAGGGGCGCAGTTCGAAGGGCGCCTGGCGGGGGCGGGGGGCGGGGGCACGGGCTTTCCCCAGCCGCGCCGGCGCCGCCTATCGATCTGTCGCAGTGTAGCCCCTTTCTCTTGGCAGCACTCAGGCGCCGTGCGAGTTGGTGTTCAGCGACTGCTTCAAATCTATAGCTAAAATCTTCATTTTCAGACATTGTTCCTTCCCCATTCCGTTTAAAGTTAACAACAACATAATCCCTTCGACTCCACATAACAATGCCGTTAAATACCTTTATACACTTGGTTGGGTTAAGTCAAATATTGAGCAATTATAATCAGTAATGAAGTACTTTACCGCCCTAGTGTAGTCACGTATTTCATTACGACTCTAGGGCTGTAAAGTAACGGCGTACTTTGCCACTCTTCTTTTGAAAATATTTTGGACTTCTTTGTCTTGTAATCTTCACTTTTCCTCTTTAAAAACGCTAATAAATGAGTAAACTTATGGAAATCAATACTGTCATTACGTGATATTGTACTCTTTAACCTAGAGTGACGGGTTCAAAGGCTACTTGGTACCTCCTTTTCTGACTTGCCAGAAAATTAGAAATCAAATCTTTTTCCGATATGAAATAAACTTTTTTCGCACAAATCTTTAAAAATTAAATACTCGCGCATATATTTCTTTCTTCATTTGTTGGGGAAAACGTTTCATGGCAGCATTTGCTGCTATTCCTATTTCAGAATCAGAACTATATTCACTCGTGTAAAAAATTACATCAAGTGTGTTTCATTTGTTCTCCTTGTTGAGAACAGTGGCCCACTTACAGGAGAAAAAAAAGTGAATATCAAATGAAGGCGTTAACGAAATTTCACAAAAATTGAACAAATATTTACAAAGTGGATAAAACGTTGCACGATGTTCGTGTCGTAACATCTGATTACAATACTCAATTGGATACCAAACTCGGCCTAATGGTCTCGTTTGACAATTTTCCAATCTCGTATTGTATTCAGATGCTTTATGACACATATCGCAAATAACTATGATCTCCCCATGAACACTACACTCGATTAGGAAAATGCACATAGAAACCAAAGTTCAACAAGCCAAAGCCAAAATGAGACAGTTAAAACCACTTATACATAACAGTAAACTTTCACTAAATAATGGCATCACCTTATATAAAACCATCATAAGACCTCTTCTCATGTATGCTTGTCCAATTTGGACAAATACGGCTAAATATCATGTTAACAAAATACAGATAATCCAGAACAAATACCTAAGAACCATCATCCAAGCCCCGGGTTCATTTCCAATAAATAATTATACCACGAACTTAACCTAAATCTCATCGCACACCACATACCAAATAGACACATACCATAATAGACTTTCTTGGCAATTGCTATACAAACCTACCCGTCATTAATCATGATAGACATATTAACAAAAAAAAATGTAATGAAAACCCAACTAGAATAAAAAGCAGATATCCAATCCATTCTTTTTTTAACATATTTCCCAATCTTAACGATGTTTTTAGAGGTGCTCTGTGAGTCCCTTCGTCAATTGTAGTAAAGATTAGATTTGGTTTATAATGTGATAGTTTTAAATCAATAATACAAATGAAGTTTCATGTAACTGAACTTTGTCAATCAATCCTACATATTTTTTTTATTTAAAAAGCGACTGCTCATTCTGGGAAGGTCACTTTAATACATTATTTTCCCTTAACGCAACCACTTATTTTACCATTAAATATAAAAAAGTTTACTTGTTTTTTATTATTTTGTAAGAACAATATTTTTAAGGAGAAGGAAGCTCGTATCTTACATTCTACGTCTTCTAATCTCAACTTGAAAATAGAATCTGCAACAACCTAGAATTAAAGTCCGTGTATTTTATTTTTTCGCATAATCTGTACAGAGGATGTTGTGGTATTGTAGGAAAAGTATCTATATATTAACATTAAAACTTCTTACGATTGTCAGATTCTTAAAAAGTAGATTATACTTACTGCTATCAAGCAAAAATTACATCATTGCATTCTTAGTCAAGAGAGTTTTGGATGTTCGTAAAATGTTTTTTCTCAAAGCGACGTTTTGCTCAAATACAAACCTAGCTCCTCACCCGGACACAGACCGGGAGCGGTAGCTCAGTGCATCAACTGATGTCACTGCAACGCCTCTGACCGGGAGGTCCTAGGTTCCCACTCTCCACGGCGGCAGGATTTTCGACACTAGCTTTTCAGCTAGGTCGAGTTCAGTCGCTGCCTGGAGGAGAATTCTAGCGGCCGGCTGCTCTGATCGGTAGTTTTCCGTGGTTTCTCCGATCAACACCAGGCAAATGCCGAAGCAGTACGCTACCAAACGGGCCACGGACCGCGCGATCCTCTTCTTTGTCCTATCCTCTCCCGCTTACACACACACTTACACTAACATGAACTACACTACCACATATTTCGGGAGACCGGTCGGGAGTTTAGAACTTGTCCCGGCTGGGGCGGTGCCCCGCTGGTGGGAGAGTCCTGGTTAGGGGGAAACCCCACTAGCGGACGGTAGGTCGGCGCCGGATCTCGCCAGCCAGCGGAGAAGACCACCGTTATATCCCGAGAAAAAACGTCACTACACTAACGGGACTAATGACCAAAGCAGTTGACGCGCCAGGAAACACGAAAAAAACAAACCAAACCAAACCAAACCAAACCAAACCAAACCAAACCAAACCAAACCAATCACCCGTACACAGGATTTTCTCCAAAATCGAAATACCACTATCGATGGGGATAAGGTGATGCCATAGCCCATCTAAGGTCAAACGTATCTTCATTTTTGGGTGTGCTTTAATTTATGACCCAAGGACATTTCGGAAATTCTTAAAAATTGATAAAAATATCTTGATTGAATATTATGTTCGGATGAAGCAAGTGTACGCCTCAAAAATCGCATGATAATCATTTCCATTAAACCCTTAAATTTCGAAAATTGCGACAGTTAAAAATATTTGGATCCTTACTCTACCTACATATTTGATTCATTTCTAAATATATTTTTCAGAATTAGATATTTAAATGATCATACTACATTTTTACTTTCTCGCCCTTACTTCCTAAGAAGAAAAAGTATTGTAATCGTGCGCCAGAATGCTGCAAATTTTCGAAAGAAAACTTGTTGTTACCAGGGTCCGGTAATAAGAGAAGATAAATCTTGTGGCTATTTACAGTAAATAGCCTCCTCTAACAAGTTATGCAGATTGAATTCATATTTTCCAAGTTCTTGATACCGCAAAATCGATTGACAGCTAAAAGAACGTCTGCCCGTCCGTCCGTAGACAATGCTACCTCTAAACCGCTCAGTGGATATCTTCAAAATTGATATTCTTCGATAAACGGATATTATGATTTTTTAGGTAATTTACAAGAAACCTCATTTCCAAAATTTTTATCAAAAATTGCGCCAATATTTACTTTCGCGCGCTTAAGAAGGAACTACTTAAAAGGAAAACATTATGTAATGCCGCGCGAATTTTCGGCAGAAAAACTCTTATTACAGACCTTTAGTAACGAAAAAGTGGATAAATCCAATTGTTAAATTTAAAAAAATTCTCTAACACGTGGTGTACCGAAAATCCAAGTTTTGTTTAGTGGGTATCAAAAAAAAGATTGACGGCAAAAAGTCTATCCGCCCGTATGAGCACAATGCTAGGGAATCAGCCGATTTTCTCGAAAATTGACATTCGTTCTGGCTGATATCACGGCCCCTGGAATTTGAAACATATTTTAACTTGGGAGGGGGGTACTTTACATGAAGCCCCTCGGACATTTTCAAAATTAAAAAAATGGCTCCAAATTTTTAAATTAAATTTTGTTGTTGAATGGTGCGAAGGACGTTTAAGAGAATGGTGGAGGTCTCATTTTCGTTGAAATCCTAGATTTTTAAAAAACTACAAAATTGAAGACAGATTTTGCCTTAGTCTGTTGTACAAAACTAGCTCATTAAAAATGTTATGTACAATTTTTAGAAAAAGAGCATTTTTTGCGTAATTCGCGCTTGAAATTTGCGCAATTGTTTTCTCAAAAGCCGTTCCAAATATTTTCTTTACAATTTCTCGACTTATGTAATAAAAGACGGTAAAAATATGGTGCTAGTCTTATTTTGAGGTATCGCTCGGGTTATCGAAATTTGCAAAAATAATTGAAAACTACAAAATGGAAGATAGAGATTTTTTGCCGCAGACAAAGTCTTTTGTACAAAATTAGTTCTTTAAAAAAGGTAATGTACATTTTTTCTTGAAAAAAAAAAAAAACCAACAAGCGGTTTTTGGGTAATTTGCGCTTAAAATTTACGACAATGTTTTTTCTCAAAAACCGCTCCACGTTTTTTCTTTAATTTTTTTTCCACATATGTAGCAAGGGATGGTAACAAACATGGTGGTAGTCTCACTTTCTGATATTGGTATTGCTGTTTTCGAAAATTGCAGTATTTCAATATTACGTAGCTGTTTCCAATAACGCGAGAACGTATGTGCTGTTGTAACACTACTAGTTTTCTTTACATTTTCTCCTCAAATTTATCTAGGACGGTAAAAAATACGGCGCTGTTCACATTTTCGGCGAACTCTTTTTTTTTTTTTTCAAAAATTGCAGAAATTCAAAAAGTAATCTTTCAAAACTACAAGCCCAAGTTCGGAACTCACTGCGTTTTAACAGTGTAGAAGTAAATCTCACGACGAATAAACTCGTATGATTCCAGTTCGAGGGTCGGCGTGGAAAAAAATGTTTACAGGTTGAAAAGACTTAATAAGGTTTGTGTAATACAGCGGAGCAACTAGAAATAATGCGAGAAAGTAGTACGTGCTGTTGGAGCAGCACTAGTTCATTTACCTTACATTTACATTTACAAAACCTTCACTTGAAGACGAATCACAGACAGTTGTCTCTGTAACTAGATTACCCGCTCTTTTCACTGCCTGTGTGCGACACGGAAACAAGGGCAAGCCTACCAATGGTTGATTGGTTAGTGATTCCGGTTGGTGGAATAGTGATTATCTACTGCGCGCGAACCGCTAGCTACAGGAGGTCATTGCCTGGAGTTGTACAAGGTCACGGATCGATGAATGAGCATAGTAAATCAGTTGAGAGCTGTGATTATTGTCATGTTTAGTTCTACTTCAAGGGAAACAAATTATTGAGAAAATGGGAAGAAAAATCTGGTTTGGGCGGCGACAGATGTCAGCTGGAAACAGGGTGGAGAAAAACCGAAAACCTAGCCTACACTAAAGAAATTAGAAAACTACGCAGCACGAGAAAGTTCGGGCCTGTCTGTTCTGTTCAATCGCCCACTGTTACTTTAACAACACTGCATTGGCAACAGCGCTACGCAACATCCCCGCGCTGGCTGGGCTGTAGCGCCAGTCGCCGCTGCACTTCTGCCGGCGCTGGGGTATAATTATTGTCTCGCTACTGCTTACGCAGTGTGAAGAGTGTTATAATGCTGCGGGAAAAATTTTCGACAGAAAAACTATTATTGCCGGGCCATGGTAACGAAAATATGGATAAATATTACTCCTACATATATAGTAAATTACTTATTTTAACACATACTGAAATCACTTAGACCTTCATACCTATAAATTGATTGACGGCAAAACGTCTGTCCGTCTGGCAACATCGCTAGCGGCTAAACTGTAAGCAGGATTTGCGTCAAAATTTATATTCTCCAGTCGATCTGGCTGATGTCGCGTCCCCTTTAATTTGAAACCGACATTGTACTGGAGGGGGGGGGGGTACTCTAAATGAAGCCCTTGAGAAATAAAATTTCAAAAATGGCACCAAATTTTTTTATTAAATTTTGACCTCGGATAGCGTAAATGGCCCCTAAGAGAATAGCGCCGGTCTCATTTTCGTAGAAATCCCTGATTTTTCAAAAATTGCAGAAATTCAATTTTTTTCGGCGGCTTTCTACAACTACATTTATGAATATAACAGTTTTAATGAAATGTGTTCATCAGAAACAGTTTCAAAATAAGGTCGTGTTCAATTTTTCGAAAATATGAGTAGTTTGTATATAATTTTGTCTCAAACGTAGGCAATTTTAAAAAAATTTTTTCAGATACGTCCGTATGAAGCAAAGAACGGAAAAGAAAACGATGCTGTTCATTTTTGCGCACTCTGTAGTTTCGAAAATTGGAAAAATATTAGAAATGGCAAATTCGAATTTCCGGCGCTTTGTTTGACGCGTCAAAATGTTGGTCGTAAATGGCCACAGAGCGGCTGGAAATTCTTAAGATTTTTGAGATTGTTGCCGGTCGTGTTAATTGTATGATGTAGATAATATTCTTGTGAAAGGAAATAAATTTAAGAACGGTACCGTATTTAACATTGAACTAACAAACACATTTCTTTAACTTTAAGAAGTTTTGATCGCTGAAATTGTTAACTTACTTCAATGTAATCAACGCAAGCTTGTGTAATTTCTTTTCCGTATGTCAGGCATATCAAGGACGCGGGCAAGGTCACTAGCTCACAAGAGCTCGCGGGCACTGCGTTCCAGCAACTGGCGCGAGATCTGAAAGGAAGATTTTGTACAAATGCTCCGGAATGGCGGCACATCGCTGGATACCTCCCCTATGACTGTGTTTAGAGATGTCAGTTGCCAGTTATTGTCTCAAATTTATATTAATTACCTTTTCCTCTACAAAAGCAAAGAAATGGTCCATTAAATGAAATAACGCACGAGCCAGATTTCAAATTGCCAATAAGAGTAATATTAAACTTTTGAATCGGCAATATTTTGATTTCTCAATCTGTTTACTTAATTGCATTAATTTACTTCATTTAATTAGGAGGTTTAACTGACAAAGATTCAGGCACGTTAAAAGAACTGTCTTGTAAAAAAATGTCCGCACATATGCGAGACTAATTAATTTACAGAATCTTATTGTTTCGTTAAACTTATTGTTTCTTCCATTTGTGAAAGATAGAAATAACTACTATTCCGGCATAGGCGTTCTTTTTTTTTAAATTGGACTTTTTAAAGTTATAACTGAGCTATTAGTACGGCAGAAATTACAATATTTCAATATTACCTAACTATTTCCAATAATGCCAGAAAGTATGTGCTATTTAGCACAGCTAGTTATTAACTTTTATTTTTAAGGCTAAACCACGCATTTAATTGTCGAATTTGTGTTGATATATCAGCTTTAAAATAATTAATTTTCGCACTTTATGTTCTACGATTTGTAATGAGTTTTACAAAAAATGATGACCGATATGTGTGAATACGGAAAGAAATTAGGATAATAATATTTCGTAACCGTTACTAAGGGCGAGAAAGTGCGTGCTGTTTTAGCGTCACTCTTTCTCCTGGTACGGGCGCGCCTCCAGTGAGTCACGCGGTGTGCGCAATAGGTTTGGCCGTCACGTGCCGCTGCACCGCCGCCGCCGTCACCGTGGTCGTCATTGTCGTCGCCGCTCTGTGCTGAGCCCGCCGGCCGGTAACGTGGCAGCAGGGTATTATCTTCGAGGTGGAATATGGCATGACTTTTTGCGTCTTTCTCGCCGCAAGATGTCGCATGATCGCGACCATATCAAGCAGTGCTGCAGATCAAGTAACTCAAGCGACTCCAGCGGCAGACGCGAAAAGCCGTGCCATATTCCATCTTGAAGATAATACCCTCAGCTGCCTCCTTAGAATAACCCAAGTATACGGTTTAAACCCAAGTGCCACGGTTTAAAGAGTTTTATAAGAAAGGACCGTTTTAACAGCCAGTGCTGGCACATAACTGAAGGTTCAGTGGTCGTTGTGTCCTTGAACCCATTAGATTCTCCTTCCTCCTCTAGTTTGTTTGTAGTTGACTAACTTGTAAATGGTTTTGACGCTTCCTTTTGTGATGTCCTCGTCCGACGAAAAGTCCGAAGTGCGCCACGAGAAATAATTGAAATTAGGAAGTGCAGTGCTACGTGCTCTTCTGTAAAAAATCCTTTTTTATAAACATTACATTGAATTTACTTGTTGTGTAATAAGTATTATGTTCATATTAAAACCGAGTCTTGAATGTCTTGCCAGATGACATTAAACGATTAAATTCGATAGAAAAGTTTAAATCCAAAGTGAAATCGTTTCTGCTGCATAACTGTTTCTATAGAATTAGAGACTATACTGAGCATCACAAGGAAAGTAACATTCATTTTAATAGTGATATTTAATCTATTATTTACTATTTGGACTGTATAAATGAAAACAACCTGTAACAAGTATTGTACCGAAGCCTCCGGGTCAATGACTCCCATCTCGCTCAGGTTTTTCGTCCAGTTTCCCTGATCCATTGGGTAAATGCTGAGATGGCCCCTTTTTTTGCTTCTGGACATAAATGTAACTTCATTATCTGTGTTTTTAGAATATAGTTATTCCAATTATCGTTTCCATGTTGTTGCGGCAGAAAGTATTATTCCGTCACGAAGGACATGATGGATAAGAGCCCAAAATGTATTGCTGATTTATCCTTGAAAATAGATTTCTTTTACATCGAAGCGTTTTTTTTTATTTTTTTCCCCTGTATCCAAAATTCAAGTAGTATAATAGCTTAGTGCAGGGAGCACAGAATTTTGAAAACTTACACAGAATTCAGGGAAAGCACATCATACACAGTTTCCCCATAGCACGTCATACACAGTTTTTAACTGTTTTTGACGTAAAATAAATAAAAAAACTTCCTTCGCCGATTAAGAAAAAGTGAGATGCGTACTGTTTCACGTGTTACCGGCGCCTGTGCTGTAAGGTGGCGAGCGATATATACATTCGTGGTAGTTTTCTTTTACTGAATATGAAAGCATGTTAAGAGATTGAAACTGAATATCTCCAACAAGATCTAAAAGCTTTTATTGAATATTTTGCATCTCTGAGTCCAGTTTTGCTTTTATAAGCATTACAAGAGAGTAAAACGTATGATAGACCCCTACATGAAATTAAAGGAGCCTCAATATAAACATAACTTCCAAATCCGTAACAATTACCTTAGTTTATTTCTGACATATTTGAATTAACTTAAACAAATTAGCTATTAAGTTCCTGCCTTATTATATTTGTAGTATTGATATTGTATTTTTCATTAGTTACATGCTTATTGTGTGTTAGTGTTGAATTCGTGTTTAGAGGTGGCGGCGAAAACTACGTTAAGTGTAAGTTACGAACATATTTGTCGAAGACGAAAAAACAGGGAGAATGTCAGGACCCGTCAATCGAAATCACGCCATTTGATGCCGGCGCACGCGCAGTTCAGTTCTCCACAGAATGGTCGTGTTAAGTCTTTCAAATCAACGACTTGCAAAAACTCTCTAATGTTCAGGATTCGCTACTGATTTAAGTAACCAACTTCGGTCCTTTCTACATAGCACTGAACCAGGTAATAAGCATTCGCATTGTAGAAAAGACCCGAACTCCATTTTTCATTTCCAAAATGTGAAACCAAGGATTTAGAACGGCAACAATATATCAAGTTAGTGTGCTGAACCAGACAGATACTGTTAAAATCATCTCAGGAATCACTGACCCTCCAAAAGTCATTATAAGAAAGAGAATAGCCTCGCGTCTGAAAAACTCTATCTTCAATTTTATAGTTGTAGGAAGACGCCCCCAAAAATTAAAAATTTTGCAATTTTCAAATGTTCAGAGTTAACAGTGAAAATCGGACATGCTACATTTATAATTGTTTCACTCTATTCTTACAAGAAATTTAAAGAAAAAAAATTGCAGCAGTTTTTGACAAAATTTTGATGAATAAAATTGAATGTCGCTGAGGGTACATGTAAAGGACCCCCAAAAAATAATGAATGTTTTTCAAAATCGCGTAGCATCAAGTGAGGCCAGATCGGCAGGGGAGTACACAGTTTGGAAAAAAATTCTACGCACAGTTTAGGCACTAGGGTTGTTCACAGACGGACAGACATTTTGAAAAAACAACAACAACAACAACAACAGTTTTTCGGTATCAGGGGACTCCAAAACTTCATTTCCGTTGAAATCTCGAAATCGATTTTCGCGACATTACATATCTTTCTCTATGCTATGTATTTTACTCAGTATATACGTACGTACACGAGAAAGTAAAAATTAAAGTGAACTTTCCTGAAAGGCAGAAACAAATGAAAATAAAAGGTTGACTCGTCGTCGCGTCGTTTGGAGGCAGAGAGCAGCCGTGGGGGGCAAGGACGCGGCCGCGCCACTTAAGGAATTAGCCATCGCAGCTGCCGCCGCCGCCGCCTCCTCCACTCACTTGTTCATTTCCAATGCGTGAAACTTTGACCTACATGAAAAGTGAGTTATATGCAAACGTATCAACTGTCCACAAAGTACTAAGAGCCTGTATTACTACCTTCCTTAACTAACTCCCGATTTTCTTCAGGATTAAGTAGAACTCGGTATTACCACTGCACGTTAACAGAGTCGAATACTTCACCCTGGAATTTGCGTTTGTTGGTAAAACTCTCCAGTTTTCGAAAGCATTACAGATGGCAGCAGTTTAATTTCGATTTTTTTCAAGCGTGTTAATTTCCTTGTAAATAGATATTTAAATGTCTGATGAGAAATTTGCGAATTATAGATACTTAGCATTATAGACAATCTGTTCAGAGTTCAATTCAAGACAGAATATGTATATTAAGACATTGGAACAACGTATTTTATTTGTAGATTACGACATGTAATGTGATCTAATGCGTCCACTTCTTTCAGAACATTATCATCTACAGACGAAAAAGAATTTAACAAATAATA
This sequence comes from Teleogryllus oceanicus, assembly GCA_964035755.1. Taxonomy (NCBI): domain Eukaryota; kingdom Metazoa; phylum Arthropoda; class Insecta; order Orthoptera; family Gryllidae; genus Teleogryllus; species Teleogryllus oceanicus. Next base: position 62,428,839 of record CAXIVR010000003.1, on the reverse strand, counting down.
AATTAAGCAGTATGTATACGAGTTTGTAAACATTTGCAAATACAAAGTACAGTATGGAGAGAGCACATACTCGCCTCACAATTAAAAATCCGCAAAGGGATCCATACAAAAAAGTAACTGGATTATTGAAGATTATGTCAATTTGATAAAATTGATGTGGACGGTGAATAAATGTATAGTTTAACCATTTTCAGTTATGTCCAGTCTAGTTCATATCTCCAGGGAGAGGTGTGGCCCACCTAAGACGGTCCGCCACAGAAGAACAACTTCATTTCACAATACATGTATTTCAATATATTACTTGATAGGTGCCGATAGTAACAGCTGGAACGATGATGCGGCAAAACCGAAAAGTCAGTCCCGAGAAAAAAAAAAAAAATCAGAAAACCAACTAGTACGTTTGATTGATTTTTTCGTGTTGCCGGGCGCGTCAACTGCTTTGGTTATTAGTCCCGTGAGTATAGTGAATTTTTTTTTCCTCGGGAGATGGCAATGATCTTCCCCCGCTGGATGGTGAGATCCGGCGCCGACCTACCGTCGGCTAGTGGGGTTTCCCCCTAACCAGGACTCTCCCACCAGCAGGGCACCGCCCCAGCCGGGACAAGCTCTAAGCTCCTGACTGGTCTCCCGGAATATGTGGTAGTGTAGTGCATGTTAGTGTAAGTGTGTGTGTGTAAGAGGAGAGGATAGAACAAGGAAGAGGAAGGAAAGATCGCGGGCGGTCCGTGGCCCGTTTGGTAGGGTACTGCACCGGCATTCGCCTGATGTTGATCGGAGAAAACTACCGATCAGAGCAGCCGGGCGCTGGAATTCTCCTCCAGACAGCGACTGAATTCGACCTAGCTGAAGAGCTAGTGTCAAAAATCCTGCTGCCGTCAGGACTCGACAACTAGTACGAGAAAGTCTGTCCAATTCTGTAGCACCCTTATTAATACCGACTTGGAGAGCCGTTCTCCTCCTGGCCCAAGTTGACAGAGCGACCAACGGGTCTTCAATTGCCTTCAGGTAACGCCCTTTAAGAGAGAGAACCCTCGTTCATACCATTTTGTCCGAGACAAACCTCTTCACGCGCCCTGGTGGGCGGGCATCCCTTTCCCCTGGGCATTTTTGGGCGCGACGGGGATGGCGCTGGGACTGGTCCTCGGGCGGGTGAGGAGGCTCTAAGTGCTCTCGTTAAAAGTTGGAATGAATGAGCGAAAGAAGTTGGCGCGGGCCGAGGAGGCGCTGCGCTGTGGCGAGGCGAGGGGCGTATCGACCCACGCCGCCGCCCCCGCAATGCGGTGTTTCCGCCTCTTCTTCGCTCACATGGCAGCGACTGCACGGCCTCCGGCGACGACTCTGACCTCTCTCCTGTCTTCGCTCCCCGCACGCGACAGCATGCACTCTCTCGCACACTTACTCTCCCAGTCTAAGCTGGTGTCTATCGGGTCCTGTTGCGGTACCTGCCGCTCGCCTGGAAATATGCCCGGTGACGGCCACATCCCAGGATGTCGCATAGGCCTTTACGTATTAGCCCTGTACCTAGGGTTGCCAACCGTCCTTCATTTGGGAGACAGTCCTTGACTCAATTGTCCTTTCGTCCTCTTGTATTTAAATGTTCATCTTTTAGTACAATTTGTCGTTTACTTTATCACATGACTGGTGGTTGCCAGCCGTCCTCCATTTGGGAGGACTGTCCTCATTGACGACAATTGTCCTCTCGTCCTCCTTTGTATTTCAATTATCCTCCTTTTTGTAAATTTGTAACATTTGTTGTCATTTTTCCTCCATATGGCAAACATCTGGTACGTTGAATCGTTTATTGTTTAATTTGGAAAAGAAAACATGAATATCCTTTTTCTGAACGCTGACACATGCATAGATGATAATGGCTGTCTAGCAATTAAAATAAAAAGAGACGCTCAGATCATCATCTGCATTTTGTGAATGTATGTTTTCACTTGAATCGCAAATGGAGAGAAGAAAGAAATAGAGCTGATGTTAGTCTAAATTAAATATTTATAAAAAGAAATGTATTGACGCGTTTTTTTTATCGAGTGTCCTCCCTTGTACATGTACATTGTTGGCAAATACCAATACCATTGCCCACGGTATTCCTTGCCTCATCCACCTGCTTGTTCCACTGTTCTAGGTGAAGAGCTATTCCAAGAAAATGTGGTTTGAACGTTTCAGAAAAAGGGCAATTTTGAACTAATTTCACAGAAACATTTTTAATTTTCGATAAACTTCATAAGAAACCATTAGAAGCACTTGTATTCACAAGTGGAAAAGCTCGGAAAGTAAAAATTAACGTGAGAGATTTAAAAACTAATGGTACTCGAAAGACATACGTTATGGCATTATTTCTAAATTTGCAATTTTCGGAATTTCAAAGGGTTGAACAAAAACTAGGCCTGCGCCAATCTCTTAAACGCATATTGTTCTGTTCGTGGAAAAAGTTATGAGACTTACGCGCTGCCTACTACGCTACCGTGGCGGACGGAAAACCCTAAAGACGGCTCCACACATTCGGCGTTCGCCGAGAAGCGAGCTAATGCTTGCCCAATCCCGAGCAGCTGGCGTGTTCGGCAAATGTTCGCTCCCTTTGATGCGTCCAAAAGACCGACGCGCGGTGGGTAGGGCGAATGTTAGTCACTCGGCAAATAGCAAGCAACTCATCCACACTACTCGGGATTCGGCGAGCGGTTGCTCGGGGTTCGCCGAATAACGAATGTGTGGAACCGTCTTAAGGGAGAATCATGACTGCGGAGGCGGGCATATTTTCTGGTGGATACTTGTAAGCGACCACCCGGACTCTGAGTTCCACGGCGGCACTCACGTCGTTAGCTTCAAGGTGGAGGCAGTAAATAGGCGATGCTAAGCTCCGTGTTGTCGGGTATTCCCGGTAACGCAGCAGTTGGCGCGTCGACCTTTGGGCGGGATTGGGCGAAGGGCTTCTTTGAAATGACTCAGATCCCAAAAATAAAAGTCCAGAGGGGAACAATGAACTCTGCTGTCAGGTAGCTTACGTTCCGGCGGTAGACACGTCGATAGCATAATGGTGATTGCAGTGAGGAGACGGGAAGGGGGCCTGCAGCCGCCCGGGCCTTAGTTTGGGTAGCCCCCTGTTGGGCTATTGGCTTCGTCGCAGCAGTGACCCGGTACTCTGGGTATAGAGGAGGGACTTGTTCCCGGTGCGTAGTGAGTGGCGCATTGATTCGACTGCGCCACCGCCTGGAAAGCCGGTAGCTCTGAGATGGTAGAACGGCCCGACCCAGGCATTGAATGGGACAGTTACTGCAAATTGCTTTAGGATGAGACCCACATTCAGCCTGTCGGCGTACTTGTGCGTTGGCAGGGGGGGGGGCGAATCCCGACTAAAGGTCGACGCGCCAGTGGTCCAACTGGTGGGTTACCGGGCGCACCCAGCAACACGGAGCTTGGCATTGCCTACTCACTGCCTTGAAGCTAACGACGTGGGTGCGGATAAGGCTAATGCCTAGGCGCCTACCCCATGTGAATTCTCCCTGTAAAATACCAGTGCGAGGTAGGCGCACCACAGACACACTATCCGTGGAAAAAAACACGAAGGAAAAAATTGAAGCAGATTTTTAGATTTTTTTCTCGTACAGAGCATTAAATTTAAGTATAAGTAACGTGGAAACTACTCCTTTTCTTCAAATAATTGAAGATGACTATTTTTAAAGAATTGGTGTTTTACAACATATCGCTGAATACAAAAAATCTTTATCGTCAACTTTTGCACTGTTAACGTTTTGCAATTTTCAAAAATTCAGAATTCAGCGGAAATGAGACTAGAACCAAAATTTTAAAGTCACTTGATACATACGACATATGTCATTCTTTTAAGCAACTTTTGTTCTGTACGTAGAAAAAAATAAAGAACAAACATGGAGCGGTTTTTGAGAATATTTTCTTTTTTTTATAAAGTACGTAAAATTCAGCCGAAATTACACGAAAACTTCTCGTTCTTTCAAATAACTGTACATGACCAAGATTGGACTCTGAAAAGCGTCCCTCTATTGTAATTGTTGAGCTAAGTTCTACAAAGAAATTTTCGTCGCAGTATGGTTGTCCATACCAATGGTTCTCAAACATTTTCCCTCCGGGCTCCCATGACGAGGGAGTATATCATTACGCCTCTCATCCTATTTTTTCAATTAAATATAGAAGCAATTTTTATTTAAAAATTCGCTACGTTATTCTCTCTGTTACGAAATCCAGATCAAAAGAATTCTGCATGACCAAAAAGGATGCATTGTATAATAAAAATACATGAAAATTATTCTTCACATTTTCGTTTATTCAAAAATTAATAAATAAGACAATGTTCACTAAGCAGCTAACAAGAATGTCATGAAATTTAAGAATTTAAATTACAAAATTTAGTGTGATGGATGAGCTTGCTTTTGATAAGAAAGTTATCAAGACGTGGCGTTAGAGTATAAATGCCACTCAAGATTTTTACTTACATTTAGCTTTGAACGATACTTGGACTTAATAGCTACCAAAGCTGAAAAACCGTTCCGCACAAGTAAGTTGATGCAAAAGGAATCAAGGTCTTTATTGCAATTTGGCTCAGCTTTGGGTATTCCTCATTAATATTTATCCAGAATTCAAAGAAAGGCACTTCATTAAATTTACACTTCAATTATGTATCACAACTGAAATAAATGAGTTGTTCTTGCTCTTATATATATAAAGCAGATGATTGTCCTGGAGCATTTTTGAATAGATTTATAATGCAGTTAAATTTCTCAAAATCATCTTAGAAATATTTTTCGAATGACCACTTAACATTGTAAGATGATGAAGAAGGCAGCATTTTATCTCTATAGGAAGTACCGGATTATCGGTGTCCTGTAACAGTGGCAATACTGTAGGAAACACATCTAGCGTATCATTTTTCCACCCGATTACGCCACAGCTCTAATTTCTTCATGAAAGCCTTTACTTTTTCATTCCAAGATAGTACATTTACCTGATACCCTTGAAGTGAAGTATTCAGAATATTTATTAGAATATCGCTCAAAAATATCAGAGAGGTAACCCATTTTCAAGAGAAAATCTTCGTTGCTGAACTAGTGTGCCAGAGAGTGGCCATTCTCCTGTGAGAAACAGAATAACTCGTTCCGTAGTTCAACCATTCTCTTTAGCACTCTTGAAAGCCTTCGAGCATCACTAAAAATGAGCAGTTGAGTGTGTTCAGCACCCATCTCCTTCCATAACACTTTGAAAAGCCTTGAATTTAATGGTTTTGTCTTAAAAATATTCAGTTTGTATAAGCGTCTGCAGCGTTTGTATAAGCGTGTGATTTCTTGCATTTAGCAATCCTATAAGACACTTGGTAAGAGGCTAGCAGGGCCTTTAAAGTAACATTTGTAGTTTTAGCTCCATTCTGCCGGGGTGAAATAAGTTCTTTGACAGTCGTAGCTTCTAGATGGATCATGCAGTAAGTCCATATTGCATCAGGAGCTACTGCTTTAACTTTCGCTTGCAATCCACCACGAATTCCAGACATTGAGCGAGCTCCGTCTGTGTATATCCCAATGCACTTATTCCACGATATCTCCTTTTCATTAAAGAAATCATTGACTATTTCAAAAAGACTTTCAGCCCTAGTTGTTCCCAGTATTGGCTCACAGAAAAGAATTTCCTCCCTAATGTTATACTCGTCAACGAAACTAACATGAGCAATGAAATTAGCATCTTTGTAAATGTCAGTCGCTTCGTCTACTTTCCAGTTTTAACGCAATTTGTTAATTATCTGCTCGAGTAAATCGTCAGAAATATCTACAATTCTTCTAGAAACGGTGTAATTAGAGAGTGGAATACTTTTCAATTGTTGAGCAAATGAGTCATCAAACATCGTTGACACTATATCTATTGCTGCAGGTAAAAATCAGTGTTTCGGCTACTGTGTGTGGTTTCTTGCATTTAGCAATCCTATAAGACACTTGTAAGAGGCTAACAGGGCCTTTAAAGTAACATTTGTAGTTTTAGCTCAATTCTGCTGGGTACACTTTAACATATTCCGTTTTCTGACAAAAAAATACTTTGTTTTTCTGTTAAAGTTCAGGATTTTGGGTTTCAAGATGCCTGTTTAACTTGTTAGGCTTCATACTATCAGCAGCTAAAATGATTAAACAAATTACACATTACGGACGTTCTTCACCATTTACCGTCGTTTTCGTGAGGCCTAGCGACAAATATTTCTCATCATATCTTCTCGTTTTCGCCTACGGAATGGAACCCTCGCCTCCTTCAGATAACGGAGCACTGGTTCTTCATTTAATCTGTCCTAATCAGCAACCGCTTCATTCTCGTGCCAATTTTACCTCACGATTTACGAAAGACTAAGGAGTCGTTGTGTTACCCCGGAATGCAATAGTATAAGAAACGTTACAAGAGGAGAAGGCAGTAACGCGCCGTTTGTTCCGAAGAAAAGGAAAAAACTTAATGTTCCTACTGAGAAATTAGTTTTTCTCCTTTAGTATTTTCCATTAAGCGCAGACGATTTTACGTTTTCGGGAAAATATGCCGCGCTCTACAGGTTGAGAACCACTGGTCTGTTACACATTACAATTGTTTAATGGCGATTTGCATGCACCTACAATGCTGTTACTGTTTCTCACATGCAGATAGGTAGTTCGTTCCTGTTTTTGCCACAGTATCAGGATAGACAGCAACAAAGCCTCCCTGAGAGCGACCTGTAGATTCACAGGGCTGCGCTCCTGCACCAGAGCAGCCCTTGCAAGGTATGGGGACGAGGGCGGGCTATAAATAGCAACCCAAACAATGAACGCCACACCGGACCAGAGGGAATTCCAGGAGGGAGAGGTAAACGGACGCAGGAGTGTCGCGAGGTGAGCCAGCGTATTTGTGTCTCGAGAGACCGAAATGAGGAGCCCGAATGTACACGAAGGTAGCCGAGCAGGCCAGCGAACCGAGGGACTTCCAAGCTTTAATTCATCTGTCATAAATTTATTATTTTTATTTTACATTGGTCGTAAACGCAATTAACCAAACAAAAGGAAAGACAATGGAGACTTTCCTGCAACACAAAGAACATATACAGTATACACCCAAGTGATTCTCAAGAGTTTTTTTCTGCTTATTTACAATTTGTTTTTACTCAAACATTCAGTAAATGCGATAAATACAAGATATCATTTAAGAACTGTAATTAGTCATATGTATCGTTTGAACCGGAAGGGTAAATTCAGAATATGATGCCTTTGAAGTCGTACTTCCTTACTAATGTCCAGTAAGTTAATGGCTGATGGATTTGGATGGCTGTTTAGCCGTTTTTGGTACGTAGTGCTGCGCTGAGTGATTTCTTCATAAATCGTAGGTATCTGTAGGTCTCTCTGTAGAGTATCATTTTTCACGTACCATGGTACATTGGCTAACCTTCCAATACATTTTGACTCGAACCTTCTGAGAATTTCTATGTTAGATTTGCTGGCTGGTCGCCAAAGTTGAATACCGGAACTCCAAATTGGCCTGATAATTCCCTTGTAGAGATGTACCTTGTTGTTCAAAGACAGACTTGAGTGGAGATGATAAGCCATAATATTTGAGAGAATTTGATTTGTGCTTCTTTGCGTGTTACAGTTATATGATTCCTCCATGTTAATTTTTTGTCCATGTGGAATCCTAGGTATTTAACACAAGTTGTTTGTGTAAATAAACATTGTTTAGTTGGACTTTAGGGCATTCTTTTTTGGAAACGGTAAACATCATGTTTTTAGATTTGGAAGCGTTTACTTGAATTCGCCACTTTTGCCACCAATACTCTAGTTGGTGCAGGTGCTCTTGAATGTTTGATGAAGCTTTATTTGGGTCTTCGTGCGTTGCTAGAATGCCTGTATCATCAGCAAAAGTTGCAGTCATAATATTTGCATTGCTTGGTAGATCATATGTATACACAAGACATAAAACAGGACAATATAAAACAGGAAGCACACTGCCTTGTGGTACTCCTGGTTTAGTAGAATGGATACTACTTCTTGGTATTTGATCTAGAAGTAGCACTTAGATAAGTATGATTTCACCAAGAGGTAATACTGATGGGGCAAAGTCGATTAATTTTATACAAAAGTCCTTCCTGCCAGACATTGTCGAAAGCCTGTTGTATATCGAGTAACACTGCAACACAGAAGCGTTTTGACTCGAAGCTTTGAGTAATAACTTGAACAACTCTGTGTACTTGTTCAACTGTTGAGTGTTTTTCTCTAAATCCAAACTGATATTCTGGTATTATTTCTTTAAGTAGAGGTTTTACTCGTTTAAGTAGGACATTTTCGAATACCTTTGACAGAACTGGAAGCCGGCTTATGGGGCGATAAAATGTAAGTGGTTTCCATGGCTTAGGTATCGCTATGATCTGAGCTATTTTTCATTGACCCGGGAAGTGATTGCATTGAAGAGCGAGGTGATACATGCGATAACCTTCCGAGATAGTTCCTGCCGGACTTTCCCTATGATAAGTTGGGAGTGATAATTGGCAGGGAGCGTCATAATAATATGGTTCGCATAAAATGCGTTGGTAATTGATTTTTCGTGTTTCCGGGCGTGTCAATTGCTTTGGTCATTAGTCCCATTAGTGTAGTGCATGTTTTTTCTCGGGAGATGGCGGTGATCTTCCCCCGCTGGAGGCGATATCCGGCGCCGACCTACCGTCGGCTAGTGGGGTTTCCCCCTAACCAGGACTCTCCCACCAGCGGGGCACCGTCCCCGCCGCGACAAGCTCTGAACTCCATGGCTAATCGCTGGCCCCGCCGCAAGGCGCCTGTAGATAGAGGGGCTGAAGGGAATTAGCACCAACAAACGGCTCAGAGTGAGACCGTATATTGTAAATAGTTATGTAAATATTCTGTATATAGCTCACTCGCGTCTATGTTCTTGTATACCTCTACTCACGAAGTCACAGACCTCAGGGTTCCGATCAGCGCTGCTTTGAAATAGCGCGGAATCCCTCAATTTTCACTGCAGTGTTTTTATTGGTACACTTCTCCACTAGCCCTACATTGTCGCGTTGCTTTCGAAATATCAAAATACGTATAAGGAATTTCAACGAAAATGGAATCTGTACCATTCTTTTACGAAAATCCAAAAATGGTGTTATTGTTTAGAGAATTTTGAAAATGTTTTTGAGGTTTCATGTAACGTAGTCCCAAAATCCAAAATATATGTTTCAAACTCACAGGGCCTTAAGCTCCTTTAAAGTACATTATACCTCAAACATGCAAAAATTTTACAAATTGTTTAATAACTTTTTCATATATTTATTGAAAAAATATGCCTATATCAAAAACAAAAATATTAAGAAAAAATGTTTGACAATTTATTTTGGGAGATAACAGAAATAGACCCTTTTGGGTACAGAAATAGGCCCTGAGCTGTGACATAACTTAAGAACTATCTGTTGCTTCAATTAGTTTTTTGTCGTGATAACATGATTTGAGCTTGTGCCTGAACAAAAATAATACTCGTACCATTAGTACTTACATGTTTTTCACATTTTTGTTCAACAAATTAAAAAATCAAAAAATTAAATTTTTCAAATAAAATTTTCGTCATGAATAATTCGTTCAAGTGTTTAGTTTTGGTTCATGCACTAGCTATATGTTTCAGAATTATAACAAAAAAAGAATCCGAAAGCTTACGTACAACCGGAGATATGATGTTTCAAGTTTCCAATGACAGCCAAAAAGTCAACTATCGGGGAAATGGCTTTAAAATCTGTAATGCTCTAGAAAGCTCTAGGTTTATAGATTATGCCTTGTTTTTCTGTGGCTTATCTTCTCTTATTTTCTTCCTTCTTCTCAAATATCTTCTATTATTATTTTCTGGCGATGTCTGGTTTTTGCTTTGTTTTTTAGGGGAACCACGCCCCCTTTTTCGAAAGGGGCGCGGTTCCCAACGCAAGGCTACATAAATATGAAAATAAAAACAAAACGAAAGATCGTAGAATTAACAATGATAAAGAGAATATATGAAAGGTTCTGATTCAGTTAAAAGACCAAATAAAAACGAATTTGCTACGATTTTCCCTTATTTTTGAGGTATAATATACCTTAAATCGTTCACATCAATTCAAAAAATGTGTGAACGGTTTCAGCGCAAGCGTTTACCACAGACGGATGGGTGGATGGATGGACAGCACACGTTTTGCCCTCAATCGATTTTTTGGTATCAAGGACCCACAAAACATCGACTCTGATACACAACGCATTAGAGGATGTAAATTTATTACATAAAGGGACATGATTTATTGACTTTGTCGTTAGCAGGGCCCGGCAATAAGAGCTATTTATTCGATAAATCGCCGTTTTCCGCTGCAAGATTACAATTCTGTTTTTTGCCAAGGCAAGAGTTTATAATTTAGATCATAAATTAAGATCATGTACAATTGTTTTGAAAAATCTAATATTCTTTGCATAATTTTGAATACATTTTGATAAATTAAATGTGTTAATAAAAAATCATTAAGTTTATTTTAAGTGAACGAACTTTCTCAAATTCGGTTCCAAATATTTGCTATACATTTACCCTCGGATAGATCATGGCCTTCAACAATGGCACAGGTTTCATTTTTGTTGAATTCTGAATTTTTGAAAATTCCAAAAGTTACAAATAATTCGGGAAAGTGTGTTCTGTTGTAGCTGCAGTAGTTTAATATTCTTCTTTGTATATGTTGTTGCTATATGATGCTGCCTCTTGCTGTTGAGAAAAAAAATTTCAAAACAATACGTCGACGTCAACTTTTCGCTCCATCACCACTTCCTTAGAGGAGACCAGAGAGGAGAGTTCGCTAGCCACGAGCAGGATATGCAGGTATGCGGAAGCTCCCATTACTAAAATGTACCCCGCGCGGGAGGAGACGGCGAAAGCAGAGGTTGTTGGGGTGGGGAAGCGGGAGAGGGGTGGGGCGGATGTGGGGGCGGCGCCGGCAGTGGGGACGGAAGCGAGGGCGGCGGCAGGGGCCGAGGGGGCGGGGACGGAAGCGAAGGCGGAGGGGGGCGGGCGCAGGGTCGTTTACAACGTGCCATATGTCATGAGCTGAATGCCGTGTGCCGTGAGCCATGAGCCGAGTGCTTGCCGCGGTGCGGCACAGGGCCAAGCCCCGGGCGGCGGGGCCTGGCCGTTCCTCGCGAGTGTCCGGGTGCTCGGGGGCCTTTGCCCGCACCCGACGCTGCGCTGCCAGCAATTGCGGTGGTATAACGCTCAGCGTACCGGACTGCTATACCCGAGTTTGCGGGTTCCACCCCGATCGAAGCCGTGGTTTTTTAAGGGCGAAAAAATCCTTCGTACGCCTTCCTTCGGAAGGGAAGTAAAGCCGGCTGTCCCATGTAGTAGATTTACTGCATGTAAAAGATCCCCAAGCCTAAAAGAAGCCTCTGACCAAAATTGAGATCCGCCTGTTTCGCGCCCAAGATAATACGTCCTTTCTCCGCTAAGTGGTGAAAGGAGCGTAGCGAAATTTGCGTGGTTAGACGGAAGAGCGGGCCTGATGGCCCGAGTCTCGCCACGTAAAATAAGACACTAACAATTGAGAGCGCTTTGCAGCGGTTCTTGTTGTGCTGGTGATTAGCGGGGTGAAACTAAACACAGGCCTTCGCAGCCGCAGATCATAACGTGTGCTGGTTATGAAGGGTACTTGCGTTGTGGAGTGCAGTGCGATATGTGTTAACGCTGGAATCACCACAGGAGTGAGAAGTTGAGGGGCCGCTTTAAAGGAAAATGAGTTCAGCCCAGAGGCGCCTGCCGTGTCTGCTGGGAGCAGAGGTCGAGGAGCGGATATGGGAGCTGGAACAAGAATTGAAGACCACGAGGGCACTGCTGGAAGAAGGCATGCAAAGGAACACGCAACTAGAGGAACAGTTAGAGGCGAGTAAAGGTAATGTTTTCGAAATTATCACAAATGTTGATGATAGTACCGATAAAATGTACTTCTTCTAGGGGACAGCATCGTCTGGCATACCATAACGGGCAAAGATACTCTGAACGTAAGGTTTTTTTCCGGGCATTCGAAAGGCCTGGAGTTATAGACAGATTACTATAAGAAGGGACCGTTTGACAGTTACTGTTTGGTCACCGCAAGCAATATAACTGCAAGTTACGTCCATGCAATCCTTTTGTCAGTGCGTTCGTGAACATTTAGCTTATTTATACATTGGTTCATCCCTAACTCTTACAATATTATTGCCATGCATGACGATCATTTGCTTTCCGACCTGTCAAACTGGTCCCTTCTTTGAATAATTCCTCTACATCGAGAGACAGAACTTGGGCCGGTCGTATGCAGTTATTTTCCACGTAGGAACCAATGATTCGAGACGGTACATTAGGTACATACAGACGGTATATAGGCGACTGCGAGATTGAATGGCTTAGTGCGGCGGATGGACACTCGCCGGACCACGCATGCGTCTAATCAGCGACAGACTGGATTGGTGGGCGCGCACGTTGGGAGCCCTGCAGGTGGATTCCAACGTCTGGAACGGGGGCGGCGACCCCACTCGCGATGGCCTACACCTCAACACGTTGGGGGCTGCAAAGCGGGGAAGGGTACGAGGGTAAGCGGGGGTAAGTGGGGGTAAGGCCGCTCCAAACAGCTCGCGAAGGGAAGGAAGAGAGGACGGGAACGGGATGGAGGTCTTCACAATAAACGCCTACGGAAAGGCAACAGCGCTATGAATTTAGCGGCAAAAAAGAAACTTCAAGAAACAGTTGCCGAAACCAAAGCATTTCTAGCTATGCTACCCTGTTCACTCTTTGCTTTGCTATATGTCTTTTTGCGTTTGCGGCTATGAGTAAAGAATACTTTAACGAAAGAATATTAATTTTAAAAAATCCATGAAGTATGAAAAAGGAAAATATGCAAAAACTACTACGAACTTGCGAAAAATACAACGAACGAAAATTTTATCAATAGAGAAACAATCCAATGTACTCCGTGTTAACGAAACCCAAAAAAATTTTTTTGTGGGAAATTTTAAAATTTAAGAATAAAAAAAAATTAGAAAAGAAAAATAATCAAAAACTAATAATCCCACCTCATACCCTAACCTCGCAAATCCACGCCCTAACCCCCATTAGCACACTCAACTCCGCTCCGGTCCTGTACTGGTTTGCTTTTTTTAATGGCATCTGTGGGTAATATCTCCAAGATGGAATTTGGCACGACTTTTTACATCTTTCTTGGTCCTGTAGCTGTCCGAGTAGCTGTTGTAGTAGTGCTCGCGTTTCCTACATCGAACAAGGATTGTCTCGTAGCAAATTCACGAGTAATTCGTCGAAAATAATTAATTTATTCGCCACGCCAAGTTAAAGTCACAATTTGCCCAAATTCTTATTTTGAATTCGCTATACGCATCAAAATTTTTCGCAAACTAGTTTTCTACATCACTATAACCAAATGACATAACCAGAAACTACCAGAACACAATTTGAAATCGACCTTCCGCGCTACTCTCTGATTGGTGTTCGGCAGAATTCTGACGTAAACTTAACGTAAAAGCTTGGAGCTTGTGAACTCTTAACTGCAGCACCTCTGATCGGGAGGTCCTAGGTTCGAGTCCTGACGGCGGCAGGATTTTGGACACTAGCTTTTCAGCTAGGTCGAATTCAGTCGCTGTCTGGAGGAGAATTCTAGGGGCCGGCTGCTCTGATCGGTAGTTTTCCGTGGTTTCTCCGATCAACACCAGGCGAACGCCGGAGCAGTACCCTACGAAACGGACCACGGACCGCGCGCGATCTTTCCTCCCTCTTCTTTGTCCTATCCTCTCCCCTTACACGCACACTTACACTAACATGCACTACACTACCACATATTCCGGGAGATCGGTCGGGAGCTTAGAGTTTGTCCCGGCTGGGGCGGTGCCCCGCTGGTGGGAGAGTCCTGGTTAGGAGGAAACCCCACTAGCCGACGGTAGGTCGGCGCCGGATATCGCCATCCAGCGGGAGAAGACCACCGCCATTTCCCGTGAAAAAAACATGCACTACACTAACGGGACTAATGACCAAAGCAGTTGGCGCACCCGGAAACACGAAAAAAATCAATCAATCAACGTGAACTCTTAAGTTTACGAACTGACGTCTCAATGATTACATCAAGGCAGTGGCGTAGCTTAAGTTGGAGTCACCCGGGGCAAAACTAATTGTTTCATTCCCCTAAATTAAATATGAAAATATCTACATCAGAATAGTTCACACATTATTTAATATAAATTTAATAAGTATATTTGCACGATATTGAAGATAATTAGCAGATTATTTGATCAAGATTAACTATAAGATAAGATAAAGTAATCGGCGAAATCGAGAGTCTTGAACCACTTGAAAATTGGGGGGGGGGGTCACTGTTTATAGTTTTTTGTTTTACTTTACATCATTTTTCTTAGCTTTCTGTATTTATGATTAAATTGTATAACTATTAAATTAATATGTATATATAATTTTTAAATAAATCATTAAAATTATATAATTCGGACTATAAAATTGTATAATTGGTGTCACCCGTGGCGCCCCGACCCCTTGCCCCCAGCTACCCCACTGCGTCAAGGCATTGTGAATGTCTGGCTTAGTACTTAACACCTTTGTAGATTTTGCGGCCACGTTACGTTTACTTTTAAGTTTGCATTGTGAATGAGGCCTAACCCATTATTAGGTTTTGTGGTTACGTTAGGTTTACGTTTAAGTTTGCATTGTTAATGAGGCCTAACCCATTATTAGGTTTTGTGGCTACGTTAGGTTTACGTTTAAGTTTGCATTGTTAATGAGGCCTAACCCATTATTAGGTTTTGTGGCTACGTTAGGTTTACGTTTAAGTTTGCATTGTTAATGAGGCCTAACCCTAACCCATTATTAGGTTTTGTGGCTACGTTACGTTTACGTTTAAGTTTGCATTGTTAATGAGGCCTAACCCATTATTAGGTTTTGTGGCTACGTTACGTTTACATTTAAGTTTGCATTGTTAATGTGGCCTAACCCATTATTAGGTTTTGTGGCTACGTTACGTTTACGTATAAGTTTGTATTGTGAATGAGGCCTAAGGGTTCCCATTTGCCAAAACCTGCGCGCGCGAGTCCGCATATGGCCCGGAGAGCAGCT
Organism: Teleogryllus oceanicus; assembly: GCA_964035755.1. Lineage (NCBI taxonomy): Eukaryota > Metazoa > Arthropoda > Insecta > Orthoptera > Gryllidae > Teleogryllus > Teleogryllus oceanicus. Next base: position 62,413,719 of record CAXIVR010000003.1, on the reverse strand, counting down.
GAGGAGAAAAGGCGGTGCGCGCGAACGAGAGCAAGTCTCTACAAGAGCTGCATGTGAGCTGTAGGAGCGTAGCAAACAAAAGTTTAAACTTTTGGAATCTTATTGTGATTTACAATACCGATGTTGGTGCAGGAACGGAATTATGGCTTAGTATAGAACAGGGATTCCCAACCTTTTTCTTTCATCGACACCTTGTAAGAGATTTGTTTTCTTCATCGATCCCTCATGTTTTCTCTATAATATACAGCACCTTTCCATTATTACCCAAATAATTGCTTATAAATGCCTTAAGATAACAATTTCGTGCACTAATATTCTCGTTAATACCTCCATTTTCAACCATCAAAGATGCTTCGATTTTCAACTATTGAAGGTGCTGCCGCTTTTGATTAGCTCAGTTTCTAATCCTCACTGTAGTGCAATGGTTACAAAATGTTGAGTGTTTTTAAGAACTGTCCATTACAGTTCTCCAGTGGGTATTGCGGAGAGAATTTTTTGGGCTGTAGGGTGTCGTTGTGAAGATATAATTATAATTTATTCCCTTTTCTGCACATCCTAACATGTCAGAATGAACAACGGATATCAAAAAATGATAACAGGATTTGTAATTTTAAATTATGTTTCGATGTTTTATATCTATATAATTGTCACCTTCCCGACACCTTGTTGGACGCGTTTAAGATCGGAGAATATGTTCCGCAGACGTAAAGACATCCAAATTGTAACCATGTTACCGAGAACAATTATTTTTATAATTACAATGTAATTTTAATAATTAATTCTTTGAACAAATTTAATGTTTTATATCCGAGAAAAATGAATTATGAAGTTCTTAACATTTTGTAATCATGGAATATTTATTGTACCGATCAGGCGCCGCTTAATTTTCGGCTATTGACTCCCTAGTCGACCCCTTGATCAACATTGACCTCTTCAAATTTTTATCGCCCCCCCCCCCCAGGGGGTCGATACCGTCTCCGTTGGTAACACCTGGCATATGTATATCAACTGCGATGATATTTAGGGGAGCCTAGTGTTTAGAAGAGATTGTGGTAGTCGTGGCGGTGAGTTTATTTGCGTAAAATTGTTTTGATTCGTAGAATTGAGGTCTGATTCTGACTGTGAAATGTTTGCAATTGACGTTTAGGGAAAAATTACTGGAGGTACTACATGGAAACAGTAGGGCTGTACCGACTTTCAGGGAAAAATATATCTTGCAGAAACTTGTAGAAAGAATGCGCGTTGGTACGAAAGAGGACATACGGTTAATATTTTCGGTGAAGATTTAAATATAACCCACTTTCAGAAGGAAGGAGAAGTGACAGAGTCGAGGGGCCCAGACTGCTATATTTTATATTGATTAGTCATTTCAGGCGCGTCAACTGCTACCGTCATTACTCCCGTAAGTGTAGTGCACATATCCCTGGATTGATTGATTTTTTCGTGTTTCCGGCGGTCAACTTCTTGGTCATTAGTCCCGTTAGTGTGGTACATGTTTTTTCTCGGTGATCTTCCCCCGCCGGATGGCGAGATCCGGCGCCGACCTACCGTCGGCTAGTGGGGTTTTCCCCCTAACCAGGACTCTCCCACCAGCGGGGCACCGCCCCAGTCGGGACAAGCTCTAAGCTCCCGACCGGTCTCCCGGAATATGTGGTAGTGTAGTGCATGTTAGTGTATGTGTGTGTGTGTGTGTAAGAGGTAAGGAAGAGGAAGGAAAGATCGCGCGCGGTCCGTGGCCCGTTTCGTAGGGTACTGCTCCAGCGTTCGCCTGGTGTTGATCGGAGAAACCACGGAAAACTACCGATCAGAGTAGCCGGCCGCTAGAATTCTCATCCACACAGCGACTGAATTCGACCTAGCTGAAAAGCTAGTGTCGAAAATCCTGCCGCCGTCAAGACTCGAACCTAGGACCTCCCGGTCAGAGGCGCTGCAGTGACATCAGTTGATGCACTGAGTTACCGCTACCGGTGACATCGCTGGAAGTGGCGGAGATCTTCCCCCACTGGAGGAGGGAGATCCGGCGACGACCTACCTGCCGACTAGCGGGGTTTTACTCAACCAGGTATATCCCACCAGCGGGCACCGCCTCAGCCAGGATAAACTTTAAGCTAAAGACTGATCTCTCGCCATGTGTGGTAGTTTAGTACATGTACGTGTGTGTGTGGGGGGTGTAAGTAAGGGGTGAGGGAAAGGACAAGGAAGGGGAATGAAAGATCGCATGCTCCGAGTCTTTTGTTAGGGTTCTGCTCCTGCATTTGCCTTGTATTGATAGGAGAAACCATGGAAATCAACCTATCAGAGCAGCCGGCTAATACAATTCTCCTCCATACAGCGACTGAACTCGACCCAGCTATAAACCTAGTGTCGAAAATCGAACCTTTTTGGGACCTAGAACCGTAGGACCTCCCGGTCAGAGGCACTGCAGTAACATCAGTTGATGCCCTTCCTAAAACGCGTCACTTAGCGTCATAGCACATCTATCCCTTATCTTAGAGTCCTTCTGGACATCCGTCTATCCTGGAAAGCCCATACACGTTCACGCCTAAATCTAGCCTATTCATCCCTGCGCCAACTCTATCCTCTTATTAATATAAAGTCATCCCTTAACCTAAGAACCACCCTACATTTATATAAATCGCTAGTCCCTGCAATCACGTACGCAGCCCAGATTTGGGGAGGTGCCGCCCCCTCAACAATAAAGCACATCCAAACTCTACAAAATGAAGTCATCCGCACTGCCTTAAATGCCCCATGGTACATAACAAATCCATTAATTCATAATGACTTAAAATTCCATATAGTTGCCCAACATATCGCCCGCCACACCGAAAGATTCTTCAACATGCTTCGTAGCCTCCCTTTCAACCGACATTCTCACTGGGAAAAACAACTCATCATTATCTAAACCGCATCCCGTCCAGATTCCCTAAATATACATTCCGTCCTCCTTAACTCCTACTCTTTCTCCTCACCATAAGCCCCCTTATCTCATCCATTTCACAAACCACCGCGATTACCCCAAACACCCCAACCTGATTTCCCGTTCAGGAACCCAGTGGAGTCATCCTCTTCCTTTTTTTTGTGTGTGTGTTTATTGTGTACATTGTATAAACAAAACAATTCTAAAGCTATGTACGCAGTATCAGAAAATTATTGAATAAAAAAAAAGTTGATGCCCAGAGTTACGACTCCCCGTAGGCTGTTGAATAAGAGCTAATTTGAACAAATAACCTCCTGCAAGTAGTGAAGCAACCAACGAGTGAAAATGCTGTATTAGACATTTTTAACACATCCGGAAGGATCCGTTACTAGTTGTGACGTTTTTCCAGGTAGGCCTATAAGAGATCATTGGGCTGTTTCTCTAAAATGAAAGGGAACTCTACATCGAATAGAACTGACCGTAAGAAGATTTGCTTGTACCGTAAGCTAGGTGTGGCCAGTTTACAAAGGTATTTATTTGACAATTATTTCACATGAGCCAGATTTGGTAGTTCGGTCGAGGAAACGTGGACAAATCATTATTAAGTGTATGGATCTCTATGTACAGAATAAAAGCATAGCGAACTAGTGGTGCGGCAACATCACGTACTTTCTCACGTCAATAACGGTTACTTAAAAATTATAATACCGCGATTTCTGACCATTTTAACACATCTCATCCATCATTTATAAAATAGATTACCAATCTAAGCACAGTAGCCAAGAAAAAATAATTCATTTAAAGGTAAAACATCAACACAAATTCGACAACGCAAAAGTCCTTTCCATACATGCAGAAACACCATCCAACAATGAGAAATTATTCTGTTAATTTCAAACGCCGCACAGTGGGGCAAGAGGGCCTCATTTCTGGCATTAATTCGAGTAACACCTATAACCCATAGTATTGCATATCACTGTAAAGAGAAATTCATGTTGAAAGAAATGGTGTAACTTCCAATTCGATACCTCTTCATCTGACAAAAAAATAGTCGATTTTCTAGGAATACGCATTGTAAATAAAAACAACAAATAACGTTACATTACGTTTTATTGAAGGGGGAGCAAAAAATGAAAGGTTTTACTAATTACATAAATTAAAGTCAAATATAAATATAGTTAAATTATATTAAATCATTAAAAAATCATCATCATCATCGCTATCAATAGTATGAACTGTGTCATCGCAATCATCATCCGCGCGGTCCTCATAATTTTCAAAATGAACAATGTGTTCGGGTGGATGAACCAATAGTTCCTGAGCTTCTTTTGGGAGGCTTTGCACATTTTTCGTAGGTAATTTTCTCTTGTTGGTGATAAGTGGATCTGATCTTAAGAGCAGTAAATTTAAAACATCACTATTAGTTTTTTCACGGGAACATTTTCGGGAGAAGTGCTCTCGTTTTTCTTAAAATCTTTGTTGAGTGCTTCTTGAGCTTCCTCTGTTAATTGTCCAATTGGAGGCAAAGCTGACGAGACAGTATCAGGTCCATGAATAAAACACTTGTGCAGTGTAGGTGACATGTTGTACCATGGATATTTTTAACAAAATACCGAGCCGTGTTCTGAGCAAAAGCCCGAAACTTTTCAACATGAATTTCACTGCCACTTGATACGACAATCATAATTATTGCATCATTTTAATTAAATTTACATCAATGCGTGTAATTTCAGCAGATAGTTCAAGGTTCTGAAAGAACCGTCGAGCTGTATTTCTGGTATTTGTATTACCGGATCCTGGTTTTGGCTGATCCACAATCAAACCACTGCGTTCTCGAATCTCTCTCTGAATACGAGCTTTATTTTCAGCCACAGTGTTTTTAGCATTCCCTCGCGCTTGCCACGTCTTAATAGGTAACTTATAAGCCAAATGCAATAGGCACTCAAACATGCGTATCAACCTATGTAGTATTGACAAACCAAATTTCAAATTTTCTTTCTTAATTGTCCTCTCAATCATTTTATTCACATTATTGAAATTTTTTGTAGTGTCATTACATATGTAACACTTTTGAGTTGGAGTAGTTTCAGTCAGAGCATTACACATTTTCCATCAATCATGGCAAATATCATATTGTGATCAACGTGTAATTCTCTCTCTCTAAACATTACCTTGCTTGTTTGAATATTTTTGATTTCATCGTCAACTCTCATTTTTTCCTTAATACGAAGAGGAACAATACTTGTAATGAAAACAGAAGAATTATCAGCATCATTATTTTGAAATACCTGCTTGTAAGATATGTGTCTCGGAGCCCTCAAATCCCCATTTTGATATCAGAGTGAGTTGATGAAGTACTGCATTTGGGAGTGATTCAATTACAGATTCCAGTGACATTAGAAGGCGCTTCACAGTGCGATCAAGCAAAGCTTGCAATGAAATGAGAGCAAAATTTTCGGTAATGTGCATACTTGTAGGGTAATAGAGTTTTTTCGCATCCTGAACTATTTTATATGACGGACATTTTTCTGGAGCACTTGTCCTTATGATGTGATATTGATGTCTAATCAATACTGATAGAACATTTCGCCAGTCATTTGTTTTGGTTCCAATGATTTTCTATAAGCTGCTCTGTATTTCTGGGAACGTGTCGGATTTGAAGTCATTTCCATCAGTAATTTCGAAGCTTGCGGCTGTCCTTCAGCTCTGATGTTCATTTGTGTGCGGATGTTAAAATCTTAGATGTGTAGCATTTCGCAATTCTTTAGTTTTTTGTCGCTTTGTTCGCACAGAACTGGATTCAAAAGAAATTTCCCGGCGCCCACATCTCTTCAGTGAATACTAAACGAAACGAAACTTTCAAGCCATTCCTCAATATTTTGATCAAATTTTTCACGTATTCTTCAAGCCTTCATCCATCGCAACGTGAATTGGGACTTGAGATGACTTACGTTTTGCTTTATATCACTAATATTTCGTGAACCACACTTTGTTCTTGTCTTCAGTTTTTCAGTCAAGAAATCAAATTTTTTGTCTGTTTCTCTCTCATTAGAGCTCCACATAATATCCAAAAGTTCTTTTCTCTTGATATGAACAGTATTCGAACTCTTGCCTGCCAAAAAAAAAAAAAATACTCATAGTACACAATTCATTTCCGGTATTTTACTGCAGTCACGTCCGTAAAAATCATTCAGTGAAGAAAGTAGCAAAAAGTAGCAAGAAAAAACAGCTGTATAATATATTTGGAACATTACTGAATAGCGAGAAACAAAGATCAAGGCTTGATCACCTTTGATACATAATTAAAAAGTTATGTGTTTCACAAAATAAGACGTAAGTTTTAAATGTTAAAAGCTATTTCTTTGTAGTTTTATTTCTATTAATATTAAGTCCTAGATTTTGTGTTTGTCACATGCTAAATAACAATAAATACCTGAACTTGAAGCTTCCATTGCAAAAAGTTGGTTTTCTTCACACACACTGACTGAAAAACACCACGAACCTAGAGATAAATTCTCACTAATGAAAAGCACGTCCGATCGTCACTACAACACTGCATGAACTGAAAGCTCTACGGTGGAGACGGACAGCCCAAGCGGTGTGACATGCTAGGACATGTTCGTCCAGGTTCTCCTTTGCACGAAACCATAAGAAATTTTCACCCTAAATAATTTTGGTTTTTTTAATTTCTGCCAGGTTTTGCTGTCATTTGCCCCATAGTGCGCCGGTTCGCAGCGTTCCATTGTTACATTGTAATTCAACACTATTGCTGTTGAACTGTGCATTATTAGGAATATTCTACTGAAAATGTTTAGCCCCTTGACTGAACCCCGCAGGGGGCCGACGGCCGGTCTCAAGAAGTCCACCCGGACCCGAGTTTCTCGGCGGTACTCACGTCGTTGAATTGAATTGAATTGAATTGATTGCTTTATTTTACGTGGCGAGACTCAGACCATGAGGCCTTATCTTCCGTCTGACCACGCTCCGCTCCTTTCACCAACTAGAGAAAGAAGGTATTATTATTTTATGCACGGTCCCTTTGTTTTTGAACAGACCTTGAGCAGCTTATGGAGACGAATTATTTTACACTTTTCACGAAATGTGTGATTTCGTGAAATAATTCATCTCCATTAGCTGCTCAAGGTCTGTTAAAAAAAGGAACCAAGCATAATATAATAATATAGACGAACAGACACAAACATTTAAAGAAGGTATTACTTGGGGACGAAACAGGCAATTTGAATTTAGCTCAGAGGCTTCATTTAGGCTTGAGGATCATTTACATGCAGTGAATCTATTAACATGGGACAGCCGGCTTTACTTCCCTCCGAAGAAAGGCGTACGAAGGATTTTTCGCCCTTAAAAATCCACGGTTTAAAAATCGATCGGGTTTGGACCCGCGAACTTGGGTATAGCAGTCCGACACGCTAACCGTTACACCATGGCCGCCGCATCGTTAACGTCAAGGTGAGTGCAGCGAGAAGACTTTCCAGTCAATCTTTGGGCAGGATTGGCGGCGGGACTTGTTCCCAAACCCACATAAAGAATCCGCAGCGAACACGAATCGTCCGGCCGGTGCTCTAGATTCCGGCGATACGTCGATAGCGCCAAGGTGAATGCAGTGAGTAGAGGAGTTGGAGGCGCCGAACCTCCTGGACTTCCGTTTCGGCGGTCCGCTGATGGAGACTTGGTTTTGACGTGCCGGTGCCATTCTCATAGTAGGGAATAGAGCAGGGATTCGTGCGGCGCACGGCTAGCGGTGCTTAATTAGACACAGAGTGTCCCCGAGTTCTCGGAGGAGAGAGGTGCTCATGTTGAACGCGAGCATTTCTTAGGTGATAATAATAATAATAATAATAATAATAATAATAATAATAATAATAATAATAATAATAATTGCCGATACGGAGCATCCAATAACAGGATAAACGAAATAACTGTTATTTCGCGAAAGAGTTAAGAAACGTTAACTGTTAAGAAATAACAATTTAGATGTTAAGGGTACATCCGTAACCTGAATCTCGGTTATAGGTAATACAACGACCTGGAAATGAATTCATTCCTGGAAAATAATATATCGCTTCAGTGTCACAAATTCCAACATTAGCCAACTTGAAAAAAATATCGACCAAAGGTCACAATCGAATAAGTCCCCCTGAGGTTAAGGTAGCATATCCGGAATGGGGACCTTACTGATGACCTCATGCCACTCAGTTACACTGCGGAAACTAATGTGTCCTGCGCGGGCTATAACTGGCGGCGGGGATTGGCGATTGCTTGCTTCAGTTTCAATCTTGATGTTGCTTGATGTTCCTCGGGCCAAAGCGCGTAGGCGACAGGAAGCGTGCGACTGCCACAGCCTGGCGATACCCGCCGTGCCGCAGGGAAAAGAGATCAGTTTCATTAGCCGCTTGCGCCATCACGCTACCGAAAGGCTCTCGTATGTTATTAGGAGAGTAAAAGAGCCTTCGGAGAGTGGGACATCAAACAGTGGAAGAGGCATTGAAGAGTGTGCAGACTGCATTACGACACAGAGACAGAGGACAATTCAGACTCAAGTATGGAGAGCGCACAAACTCTGATGAAGGACCAAGAGAAATTACTAGTAAAAAATGTACGAAACAATTAAAAAGTTTTAAGGACAAATAGTCATTGAAATATTCAGTTCCTGCTGTTAATATATTTTGCTTTACCTCTACATTACTAAAATCATTCATTGGGGAGAAATTCTATTTAATGTTGACATCATCGAATACAGTGAACCAAAAATGTTAGTCCCCAGAACTTCACTGTACCGGAATCTAGTGTATTTTCGAAAATTGCAAAAAATTAACACTACTGAAGCACAATATTGAACATAGATATCTTTCTCTTACATTAAATTTGTTTAAAGAAATAAATCTAAAAAAGATCATATACATTTTTTTTAAAAAGCAAATTTTTTTGCGCAATTTCTGCTTGAAGTTGATATAAATTACAAAAATGTATAAAATGTACATTCTCTCCAAAATGGCTCCAAATTATTTCTTTTAATTATTTTGTTCGTATGTAGTAAAGGACAGTAAAGAAAATGGGGTTGGTCGCAATTTCGAAGAACTCCATTTTCGAAAATAGTTTGTAAATGTAGAACATTCATGATTGAGATTTTGTAGTTCAATGAAATCTATTCTAAAAATAAGTTCTTAAAAGAGAACATGTACAATTCTTTTAAAATTATGAGTAATTTTGCAAATTCGAATCTTCCGCTATTCGAATCTTCCGCTATTCGAATCTTCCGCTTATTCGAATCTTCCGCTTATTCGAATCTTCCGCTTATTCGAATCTTCCGCTTATTCGAATCTTCCGCTTATTCGAATCTTCCGCTTATTCGAATTAATTCCTTATTCGAATCTTCCGCTTATTCGAATCTTCCGCTTATTCGAATCTTCCGCTTATTCGAATCTTCCGCTTATTCGAATCTTCCGCTTATTCGAATCTTCCGCTTATTCGAATCTTCCGCTTATTCGAATCTTCCGCTTATTCGAATCTTCCGCTTATTCGAATCTTCCGCTTATTCGAATCTTCCGCTTATTCGAATCTTCCGCTTATTCGAATCTTCCGCTTATTCGAATCTTCCGCTTATTCGAATCTTCCGCTTATTCGAATCTTCCGCTTATTCGAATCTTCCGCTTATTCGAATCTTCCGCTTTTTCGAATCTTCCGTTATTCGAATCTTCCGCTTATTCGAATCTTCCGCTTATTCGAATCTTCCGCTTATTCGAATCTTCCGCTTATTCGAATCTTCCGCTTATTCGAATCTTCCGCTTATTCGAATCTTCCGCTTATTCGAATCTTCCGCTTATTCGAATCTTCCGCTTATTCGAATCTTCCGCTTATTCGAATCTTCCGCTTATTCGAATCTTCCGCTTATTCGAATCTTCCGCTTATTCGAATCTTCCGCTTATTCGAATCTTCCGCTTATTCGAATCTTCCGCTTATTCGAATCTTCCGCTTATTCGAATCTTCCGCTTATTCGAATCTTCCGCTTATTCGAATCTTCCGCTTTTTTTGCTATCTTTCAGAAGTTATCACGTTTCAATACAATGGGAACGCCGCGACATGGCAGTTTGAAATTCTCAGAATAACATTATTGAGCGGTGTTTCTCAGTATATGCAACGGAGTTTTAGTAAATAATGGAACTGAGTTTATGGAACGGAGACCATTAAATGAATTAAATTTATGGGCCTAATGCGCTACGATTGGTAAGGGGTTTTGGAAGTGATGAAGATATATTAATACGGACAGAAATTGCTGTATTATAATTTTGCCTAACCTTTTCTGATACGAGGAAGTACGTGATGTAGCACCACTCGTACGTACGAAGACGCGAGGGAAATCTCATCGAACACGGCGCAAAGCTCACGGCACAAAGGAAATCCGAATTTATTTATTTATTTTATGTCAAAAACAGTTAAAAACTGTGTGTGACGAGGTATGGGGAGAAGTGAATTCTGTGGATAAGAGGAATTCGTCATCGCATCCGAAGAACAATATTTTGAGCTAAATTCGGGTACCCCCTAGGAGGCCTAAGAGGGTACATTTTGTACCCCAGGAAATGTTTTTGTCATTTACGACTATTTCAATTAGTGTTATTATCTGTATGACAGTTTTTTTAGGTGTTTATTTTTCCCTAATATATCGAAAATACGCTCGCTCAGTATTCAATAATTTTTTTAAATTTTTTTTGGAAATACATTTTTCTCGCCATGGTATCCAAAATGTACCCTTTTAGTACTTCATATCATATGTAGTGCTAACTCATTAGGGTAAAAAAAACTAAAAGGGTAAAAGGGTGCAGGGTAAAAGGGTTGGAAAGGATATGTGACAATAATTCATTATACCTTTTTTACACGAATCGTTAAGAGAACGGTTTAAATTTACATGATATCACTTGTAGTTGCGTTGTTTTCGAATATAACACATAGGTATTACTGTTACATTGTTCGGGGCTTATTATCATAGCTTCAGACGAATGTGCTAAATGAGTGCATTATTATAACATATTGTGTTCTGTTGACTGCTTTTGCAAAATTCTTATTTTCAACAGTGATTATGTTGAAATAATAAATATTGTGTATGTAAAAATTGTGTGGGCAATAATCAGACCGTGTAACAGTTATCTGACCATGATACAACTGTAAAACAGCAAGTATATTACGGTTTGTGAAGGCTTTTGTACAGTTTTCAATAAATGTATATTTAAACGCGGCCTTGTAACTAATTATTAACCTAATGCAAATACATCAATATTGAAGAAAAATATTAGAATCAATTTAAAGTGAAAATAATGATTAGAAAAAACAAAAACAAATGGGGTCCAAAATATACCCCTTCAGAACTCTAAAGGTGTAAATTTGCTAAGGTCTCCGAGAGTTAAGAAAAGAATTGCCAAATATAGTATAATAAATATAGTAAAATGTAGTGTAATAAATCAACAGGACCGGAAGGAATTTCGGGGGAAATTTTCGAATTAGGCGCGGTATCTATGGGTTTTCGGTGGTATTAATGAACAATTCATGTGCCCTTCGGAATTGGTTGGATGTCATAGAGATCTCAATTTGCAAAGGAGGCTCGCGCTAATGTGGTAGTGTCGCTCGCGCTAGTGTCGAAAATGATCGCCTAGTAAAAAGTCTTACGTCTATGGTGTGTAAACAAAACGAACTTTTGGTGGCACAATACATACGGGGGATTTGGGATGAAAATAATATCATTCAAGAAGGGAAACTAGATACGAAGGAAATAAGAAGGGAAAGATATTCATGTAAAGCGTCAGGTGGACACGATCAGTCAGGATTTTATTCCTGAGTTTCTAGATGAAAGTTCAATTGTTCAGGTAATTATTGTAGATTTCAACAAAGCCCCACATTTTGTTCCCCACAAAAAACTTCTGATAAACTTATCCAAAAAATTAGTAAGCTTAACACAGACGAATCGCTCTTATATTAACAATATTGGGCAGGGAATGAAATCAAGAATACGTGTTTTGCTGATGATTATGTATTTTATCGAGAAATTAAGAACGCAAGTGATAAGAAAATATTGCAGGTTAATTTACAGAGGCTGGAGTCAAGGGCTACCACAAAAGAAATTAAATTAAATCCCAGTAAGTGAATCAGATTCGCGCGTATTTTACAAAGCTCCACGACATCAAATATAATACTGTAAAAATGTCTTTGGGAATTGTTTCAAATAAGGATCTGGGATGAGCAAAACATGTCATTTACGTAGTGAGAAGGGGGCATTACACATGATTATGGTACATACTAATAAAAGGATGTGGAAAATCGAGGGGCTTAGGGTGCACATTGCTAATACAGCTGATCCTGGAATGTGGAATCCACATGATCAGACAATAACATTTAGGGCAAATAAAATCCCTCGAAAAAATACAAAAGCACGCTACAAAATTTGTAAAGAGAGGACGTCCAAGTTCTGGATTTATATTGCGGAAACCTTAGAAAAAAACGCAGAGAGAAATCAGGACTGTACATTATTCTCGGCAATAAGAGATGATCGTCCGTGGGCGAAATTGCGGGTGAGAAGCCGACGTGCACCTCGCGGAAGGCAGGTGGTTCGAGAGGGCCGATGTAAGTAAACTTTCATTTGTAAACAGAACAATACAAAATTGGAACCAATTACTTGCAGTGGTCCTAAAGACTTTCCTTTAGAATGTCAAAAAAAATTAATGAAATAAAATATAATATAACTTTTTAGAATACGATATTAGTTACTTTATATTATTGTTGTTATTGCTATTATTATTATTATTATTATTATTATTATTATTATTATTATTATTATTATTATTATTATTATTATATTAGTATGACACCGATAGCAAGATGGGGTTAGGAAATAAATACTTTATAACTTTGTTCAGTAGATATGTATTTATTAAAATATTTGCTTTTTGCGTATTTTTAGTAAATGTATATTAATACAATACCACCAAAAATAATTATGTGTAGTCATAAGTAGCATTATAAATATTCTTTCTATGAACCGCGTGATTTGTGCCTCCATGCGCCGTGAGCTTCGTCCTGCAGTGTAAGATATTTGCCACGTGTTGCGTCAGTGAGCCGTGCGCCACGTGTTATGTGCCGTGTTCTGAACATGTTATGGACCATGTCGAGGACCATGTCGAGGACCATGTGTCGAGGACCATGTGCCGAGGACCATGTGTCGAGGACCATGTGTCGAGGACCATGTGTCGAGGACCATGTGCTGTGGACCATGTGTGGGACCATGGCTTGGACCATGGCTATGGACCATGCGCTATGGACCATGATTTGTGGACAATGTGCTGCGGCCGTGCTGCGGGCGGGGGTGGGGCGCGGCGGGGAACGAGGAAACGACGAGTTAACCAATTGCTGCCCCGCGCCGGAACTTCACGGAGCGGCAGCGCGGGGCATGGCGTCGCGACGCGGAGCGGGGCGGGGCGCTGCCGGCGGAGCGGGGCGCCGTGGAGCGGGGAGGAGCGGAGCGGAGCGGGGGGACACGCGTGTTATTGGGCTCCGTCTTTCGTACAGCTTTCGTGCCGCTCAACGTTCAGGGTCGTAACTTTTAAGATTTAGGATCCGCACAAGCATCCAAGATTTCAAACGGCCAGCCCCTTACCTGGATAATACTTCTTATTTTTTGGATTGTCTGTGAGGTGCATACGTTAATATATTAAAATTTCTAATGTTTTATTAACGAAGACAGACCCACAGACAATCACATACTTCATCTAATATGACAGAGATTCCGGGATATGCGTGTGCATAGGGGGTCATGGGCCCTTAAAAGTTTGAAAGGGGGCCCGTTGCTTTTATTATTTTTTTAAATATTTCTGTGAATGTGTTCAACCATTGATTTCCTCCTTTGTGAAGCTTAGATTTTAAGGAAGAGGCAACACTGTAAATGGTTCAACAATGTAAGAATGAAGAATAAAATATCTATATTGTATAAATTGTAGCATTAAAGTCACAATTTGATTCTCTTTGTATTAAGCTTTATTTATTTCTTAGTGTAATACGCCATATGTAAATAAAATAGCTAATGGAAAGAAGGTCGGCAAGTGTGGTTGGCCATCATGCTACAGGCTATGCATGCCCAGATTTGCACATTTCGGAGTCGAGGTTTCCACTATCGTGCTATGCAATGGCGGCATCAACAACATCCTAAACCTAAACAATGTAATAGAAGGTCCAAAAAGGTGGTGCTTTTTTTAAAAATCCTGAAACCACATAACCCGATTCCACAAGTAGCCCCTATTTTCCTCCCTATACTCACAGGAGCGTATTCTCCACAAGAATGTTTTGTTGCACGTACAGAGACACGTTCTCCACGTGTTCCCTGAATGCCCCGTGCATTTGCCCATCTGTGTCTCTGCTCGACTACTCCTCCGGTCTGTCGGTCAGTTCGTTCGATTGGCCTGCGTCCGGCCTGCTGACCGCCTGTTCGCCCGGGCCGAACGGCCTGAACAATCTGACCCTCCATTCGTTTCCGCCTGTTTATTCTGGACGGCACGAGTATCTTTAGCATACTCCTATTACAACATAGCACGTGGTCCAACAATAAAGCTTAGTTTTAACTTCACTGCGTAACCTTTTAGCCATTTGTGTGAATCATACCACGAAGGATTAAATTTTCTTGCATTTTTCTCAGCACGATGTACAACTCAACATAGGAGTAAGTCATCCATTACACAAAATTTGTTTCCTTTCCACGTCGTTTGGACGACAAAAATGGTTACTTAATAATTCCTTACACGAGTCATAATATCACCGTTAAATCAGATTTAAATATAATAAATAAAGTAATCCACAGCATACTATACATCCAAAATAAATAAATAAAGTAATCCACAGCATACTAATTTAAAATGAAAAAATACATTCTTCCTAAATAATAATTACTTCCTCCGCTTGTTAACTCATCAACAAAACAGTAAACGTACGGGCTACGCGGCTTGCATGGCAGTGGCAATCGAAGTCTTCCGTCCGGGCGGGTAGCAAGGGAACTCGCTGGCCTAAGCACACCGTGCCTGCAACTATACTTGGGTTTTTCTAACGTGGCGTCTGTAGGTCGTATCTCCAAGATGGAGTTCGGCGCGACTTTTTGCGTCATCTTCAATCCTGCCACTAGGGTCGCTTGATTTGATTTTTTTCGTGTTTCCGGGCACGTCAACTGCTTTGGTCATTAGTCCCGTTAGTGTAGTGCATGTTTTTCCCTCGAGAGATGGTGATCTTCCCCGCAGGATGGCGAGATCCAGCGCCGACCTACCGTCGGCTAGTGGAGTTTCCCCCCTAACCAGGACTCTCCCACCAGCGGGGCACCGCCCCAGCCGGGATGAGGCGCTCTCTAAGCTCCCGACCGGCCTCCCGGAATATGTGGTAGTGTAGTGCATGTGTGTGTGTGTGTGTGTGTGTGTGTGTGTGTGTGTGTGTGAAAGGGGAGAGGATAGATCAAGGAAGAGGAAGGACAGATCGCGCGCGGTCCGTGGCCCGTTTGGTAGGGTACTGCTCCGGCATTCGCTTGGTGGTGATCGGAGAAACCACAAAACTAGCGATCAGAGCAGTCGGCCGCCAGAAGTCTCCCCCAGACTAGAGTCGCTTGATCTGCAGCACTGCTTGATACTGTCGCGATAATGCGACATCTTTCGTCAGGACCAAGAAAGACGCAACAAGTCGTGCCGAATTCCCTCTTGAAGATACTACCTACAGCTGCGACATTAAAAAACGTAAGTATAGGAACACAGCAAGCTACGTTCTAGCTCACTACAGGACCTTTTTCTCATACTACAGTGCGAAGCGAGGCAGCGCCCAGGCGTGCCTACCCTTTAAGGTGCAAGCAGGCGCAAGACGCTACGGGAAGAACGAGACAGATCGCAATGGCGCAGGGGCTGTTAGACAACGATTGAAACGGAAATATAGCTCGTGCCAGGATAATAAAATGTTCTTAATACATTTTCAGATGATACTTACACTACATTAATTGTCATTTATAGTAAGCGATCATAAAGTAAATACAATTATTCGTGTGGTAAGATTCACTAAACATGTTATCGTTTTGTTTAGTAATTCAGACAATTGACAAACAGATTTATAAATTTAATTTACAAACAGAATTGTAAGTGGCACTGGCCGTGTTTCGTAGATAAAATAATTTGGTGAGATCTACGTTTTATGTCATCACACTAACTAAACATTGCTTAGTAAGCGCGTGTTCTCAGCAATCTATATAATCAACTATAGAGCCGTGTGAACTAAGAGAAATGATATAATATATATATATATATATATATATATATATATATATATATATATATATGTATCTGTCACATGTCAGAGTTAACCGCTCTTATATATACCAACATTTATTTATATCTCCATGAAAATTGGCACATCTATGTGCTTTTTCACCCACAAGGTTTGGTGTTGTTAATTTTGTTGAACTCCACTAGATGGCGCTGTAGAAAAAACTAAATATTCATGTCAAATGCAACCCGCAACACTCGACAGCATTTTTTAATCTATATCGTTAAATAACTTCTAAACGAAGCGTTCTAGTGGAATTAAAAACCAAAATATTGACGTTCAAGCAGGCGCGAAACAAACGTTTCTCACACCGTAATCTACAGAATGAGATCTTGAACATTCTATTACATTTTTTGCTGGTCCGGCGCTTTTCGATATTCCCCCACCTGCTCAGAGACGTGCAGAATCTGCAACTAAATGTGTGAGAGAGAGAGAGAGAGAGAGAGAGAGAGAGAGAGAGAGAGAGAGAGAGAGAGAGACTGGGACAGAGAGACGGAGAGGGAAGGAGGAAGTGGGAGATGTGCAGAACGTCTGCCGGGTTCCGCTAGTACGCTAGATAAATGGCTTGTTTAGTATTTTATTGATTTTAATTAATTATATAATGTTGTAAACTAATGGAAGACATACCGACTGTATCTAAATGTCGGCAGCCAGTGACCGTAACTATTCTGCTTAGCAAGGGTCTGTCAGGTAACCCAAGTTAAGGAAGAACAAATCAAAGGGACCGTAGAATGGGTGACCGCTCGGGAACCCAAGTTGCCACCTGCCTGATGAGTTAGAAAGAAAATATTCCCTTTCACATTTCTCTTTAATAGGGCCTACTGAGCAGCGTTTATTAATTTATGAAAAGGAACTGTTCGTTTAGTTCTTTTCACTGCGAAGAGTTTAGTCAATGTTACAAGATGTATTAGTCAACGCACCTATCCGTTTAGTTACCTCCGCTAAACGCTATTCGTCATGAGTTACCCCTTGTTTAGTGAACATTACTATACGTGTATTACTGTGTTCTTCAAAATATACTACACCGTGTAGTTCAATCTCATGAATTGTATTAACTAAACTTTCTCTCCCGTAATAGTAAACGATTACATCAGTCTTATCTTCAACAATTTGTTTCGTGTTTGCATCAGCAGATTAAGACGCTGCTTTAATCATCACAATATTTACATTTCATATATTCTGTCAGTGGCGCCTGGGCTAGTCAAGGTAGGCACTGCCTATCCCGATGAATATGAACTAGTTTAAACATTTCATAATACCAGGGCCGACGCTTAGACGTCTAAGTGTCTCTCCCATTACTTCAAACCTGCAAAAACTTTTCGAAAATTGATTTCAAGAAAAATGAGACCTATTCGTTTGAGCATCCCGTTTTATCCGCGGACCTTTTTTAAATTTGGAGCGTTTTTAGAGCTATTTTTTATAAATTATTTTAATTTCACGCAAAAATTACGCGAAAACTAAGCTTTTTTAAAAATTGTATATCACATTTTTTAAAGAGCAATCGTACTGAACAGAATTTATTTATAGCAAAAATCTTCTCTTCAATTTTGCAGTTCTGAAATGTTAACTTATTGCAATTTTCGAAAATACAGAGAGTTCGCCGGAACTGAATCCACCATCTCATTTTGACCATCCAATAATACATAAGAGGAGAAAATTTAAAGAAAATATTTGGAGTAGTTTGAGAAATTAATGGTTTCTTATATTAATACCCATATTTCAAGCCAAATTACACGAAAACTACTACGATTTTCGAAACATTGTTCGTGACCTTATTTGAAGTTCTGTCTTAAACAACAGATTTCATTAAGAAAAAAAATCTTCATTTTGAATATTGAAGTTAGACACCGAAAAAAATAATTTTTGCTATTTTCGAAAATTATGGGATTTCAACGAAAATGAAACCGGCACCATTCTTTCAGGCCTCCTTTATGCTATCCAAGGACAAAGTTTAATAAAAACAATTGGTACAATTTTTGAGAATGTATTTGAGACGTGATGTAAAGAATCTCCAAAAATCAAAATATCCGTTTCAATATCCAAGGACCTCGAGTCCATTTAAACCCATTGGGGAATATCAATTTTGGAGAAAATCTGCTGAACATTTTAGGCAGTAGTGTGACCACAGATAGACGATTTGTCGTCAATCGATTTTCGGTATCACGGAGCTACAAAACATGGATTCTTGGCAACACCATGTGTTTTAGTGGATTTCCCCCCTAAATTTAGTAACTCGATTTATCCACTTTTCCGTTTCCAGAGCCCTGTAACAAGAGTTGTTCTGCCAAAATTTGCCGATTCGATTGGGGAATATCGATTTTGATGAAAATCCTGCTTACGGTTTAGCTGCTAGCATTGTTCATAGACTGACGGACATTGTTTCGTCAATCACTTTTTCGGTATGAAGGACTCAAAAAACATGGATTCTGACCACACAACGTTTTAGAGGAAGTAATTTACTATATATAGGGATAAATTTTAACTGCTTTTTCGTCACTAGGATCCGGCAATAAGTTTTTCCGTCGAAAAGTCGCCATTTTTCCCCGCGCCATTACAATATTTTGTATATACTGCGTAAGCAGTAGCGAGAAAGTAAAAAGATGCGGCCTCGATAGCCGAGATTGCTAAGGGTGAATCTTTGCTCTTTGCACTGTATATTTCCGTGCCGTTTGTGTCCGCCCAGGAATGTAATTTGTCTGTCTCCCTGCAAAATACCTGCATCATCCTGTGATTTGATAACCCGATAGATGATACACTCATCGGCAAAGAGTCTTACATTTGAAGCTAAATATTTCGGCAAGTCATTGAGGAAGGCGAGAAACAAGAGGTTCAATGGCACTTCCTTGTGGAATACCTGACGTAACGCTTGCGGAAGTTGATAAATATCTTCCTATTCGAATCTTCTGTTTCCTGTTACGAAGTAGTTCGTTTATATCCACGACACCACCCTTTTGTCTATACCCGAATCTACTATTTTCTTTATAAGACGATTGTGTGGGACAACAACAAAATCTTTGGCAAAAACTCTTACTATCGTGTAAACCCTTCCACCTTCATCAATTTCGTCGGCTAGAACCTGTAGAAACGAGACAAACTGTCATTTGCAAGAGAAACCGTTTCTGATGTCGAGACAGTCGTTCTTGCTAAGCTGGCCAGACGTTCCATATTAGCCGGGACATTCCCTTTTTTGAGTTTCTGTCCCGAATTTTTTGAAAGATAAACGTACGTCAAAATGCCCAGTTTTTTTTTTACAATCACTAATCGGTGTAAAGAGCTGTCAACAATTTTAAATTGATCATAATGCATTCCGTTTGGGTTTGCATTATTTTATAAAAGCGGAAGCACAAGTAGATCATACGCTCGTGTACCACGGAACAAGAGAGTGTTTTACAAACTATTGACATCAAGAAGGGAGAGAATGACAAAAGACTAACGTGGAAAGGGGAGAAATGAACGTAAGAAAGGAGAGAATGCAAAATACTACCGAGCAAAATCCACGCAACTGCTAATAAACCTTGGTCAAAACATCAAAAATGTTCCCTTAATCATCAAGCCGAATATTACTATGACAACAATGATCACAGTCAACTGCTAATCACCTATGGTCAATAACATCAAAATGTTCCTTTAAATTAACTTTTGAAATCTGCCACTAGTATCTAAATGTCCTAATATTTTACTATACAAATCAATTGATTCACTTACTAACTATTCAGTCACCATGAGATGGTCGTTGCATGACCGTAAATCTCAAAAGTTAGTTTATTCGAAATGTTAGCCAACTTTATAATGAAAAATCAAATGAAACAAAGTGTAATTTCTTAATGTTCTAATGTACTTCTTTCTTACAAATATTGTACCACTTTTACAAAACGTAGTTTCTACAAATAAATACTTGATTTAATTTAAAATTGCAAAATTATTATCTTTTTATTTGTGCTATTAATTTCCATTAATGTTTAAAAAGTGTAATTTACTACAGTGTGTAATGCTACTTTTTATTATGTTCATGTGTTTTATTATGGCAAACTGATTTGATAAATAAACCTAAGGAACGAAGAGTGAGGAGTGTCAAAATTTTGAAGAAGAGAGGATGTAGTTCTGGAAAACTCATAATTGATGCAAATACTCGATCAAAAAGAAAGAATTAATCTGGAATGGCCAAAAGTTATGACTGAGTTAATGGGGTGCTTCAAATGCTGAAGATTTAAACACACGAGTAAAGTATTTAACTAGAGATGTTACAGCATTTCCGGCATTGTTGGGAACGGTTACTATGTATTATAATATTGTGATTTCTGCTCTCACCTCAGCCATCACTTGAAAACGTCCAAACAAATTCAAACAAAGTTCCTATGGTACACATCTGCAATTTTTTCGATAGACAGAAACAGTAGCGCTCTCTTTTACAAAAGAAACAAACATGAATAAATCTCAAAAATATTTGCTCCACATCAGAGACAAGCAAAAATATTACATGCCTCTACAGTGTTGAGACAAGCAAAAATATTGCTTGTCTCTACATCCAGAACTAATTGCCTTCCAATATATCGCCTTATGAATGCATATGTAGTTCGTAACCACGGTAGCATTGCGTACTGTCCATCTTATGCTCTGTATTATCTGCATATATATTCTTCCCGATTTGAATATATTTAAATTACATTTTATTGAACGCTATTACGAGACATTGTAACATTAAGTAAATAAAGGCTCCTTATCTTAAACCTATCTCATCCATTTCTGACAGGTTACTCTGAGAAGTTCAAACAGTCATGTTCAACAGCATCATTCCCATTGTTTGGCAACGTCACGTGAAATAGAATAAATAACTCATAAATAACCATGTTACTTATGAACTAATTAAATAACTCCTTCCAAATAACTCTTATACTATTTAAAAAAAAGTCGGGAAATTCGAGTTTAAAAATCGCCCAGGTTAAATTACAAAATGTAAACATATTTTTGAAACATTGAACCAGCCCTTTTTTATCAGTTTTTGGTGGACAGTTTTCATTAAGGAAAAAACGTATATCTTCATTATTATAGTGGAATGAAGACGCAGAAAAAATTTCAACTTTTGCCGTATTCCAAAATTTCGGGAATGCAACGAAAATGAGACCCTCTTCATTTCTTTATGCGAGAAGTCATGTCTTTATGCGCATTTTGCTCTATAAGAGGAAAATTAGTGGTGCTAAAAAACATGTACTTTCTGATCTTTAGTTACGGTTATGCACCGTAATATTAATACATCTCAATTTCTGACCACATTAACAGATCTGTCATCAATTTTTGTAAAACGCATTACAAATCGCAGAACTTTAGGTGCGAAAACTAATTCTTTTAAAGCTGATATATCAACACAATTGCAAATTTCAACTACCATTTCAACTTCCACTTACAACTATTGTGCTACAGAATGGCACAGATTTTCTCGAACTAGTTTCCTAATTTCTTTGTTCTGGGATAGATTTTCGGTAGGCCCACCCTCTTTCCACATGCCATCTACCGCAGGCAAAACATTTTTTTCACAAATTACGGTACTCAATTTTTTCGCAAAAATTGGCTCCCAAACGTTCCCGAATAAGAAACGTCTCCAGGAGAAGTTGGAGAGCTTGGACGAAGTAAGATCTTTAGGAAAATGGTAAAAAAATGTACAAGTTATTTTGGGCTGTATCAATAAAAAATGTTGATATGAATTTATAATATTTTCATTGTATCTCCCATAAAAAAAGGTATTTTGAGAAACGTCTCTAACGTGGTCTTGTAAGAGATTCAACTCAATGTTCCACTACATTCGATGAGAAAGTCCATTACATTTATATCTTTGAGAATTTAAAAAAAAATATATTTTTAAAACGGTCCCTTAAGTATAATAAATTAATAACTGTATGGCATAAATGGCCAACAGTGTTGCCTGATTTTCGCTTTCACGCGCCGTAAGGTGACTATACGTTCGATAATTCAATGCACTGAATAACATTTAATCACTCAATTCAGCCAGTACTTCTGATAAAGCACATTTATGAATTATTGTGACTGTGATACAATATATCGTTTATGAAAGTAATTTTTGCTACGAAGATGCCTCTTCGTATTGATGAAATATCTTCTGAAGCAGCAATGCATTAAAAGGGAAAGATGAATGGTAATGATATTGTTTATCAAAATGAATATCACGTTAAACCAATACAAATATTACGGGAAATGTATGTTAATCGTTAATCAATGATGGTACTCCTGCCGTCACCCATATTCGCGATCGAAGACCAGATGCGCCGAGTTGAGGCGTAGAAATCGATGTCGGGGTAACTTTTCTCCTACAATAATCCCCCATGATCATGAGAATATGATTTCAATTAGCCACACGATTTTCATCTGATTAAATTAATTATTTCGAGATTCCGGGCGCCACAAATGCTAAGATGCTATCATCAGACCCGTACAATTGGTGCACGGGAGGGGGTTGTTTAGTGATCTTCCCCCGCTGGATGGTGAGATCCGGCGCTGACCAACACATCGGATTGCAGGTTGATTGATTGATTGATTGATTTTCTCGTGTTTCCGGGCGCGTCAACTGCTTCGGTCATTAGTCCCGTTAGTGTAGTGCATGTTCTTTTTCCTCAGGAGATGGCGGTGATCTTCCCCCACTGGATGCGAGATCCGGCACCGACCTACCGTCGGCTAGTGGGGTTTCCCCCTAACCAGGACTCTCCCACCAGCGGGGCACCGCCCCAGCCGGGACGAGCTCTAAACTCCCGACCGATCTCCTGGAATATGTGATAGTGTGGTGCATTTTAGTGTAAGTGTGTGTAAGAGGAGAGGATAGGACAAGGAAGAGGAAGGACAGATCGCGCGCGGTTCGTGGCCCGTTTGTTTGGGTACTGCTCCGGCATTCGCCTGGTGTTGATCGGAGAAACCACGGAAAACTACCGATCAGAGCAGCCGGCCGCTAGAATTCTGCCTCAGACAGCGACTGAATTCGACCTAAATAACCTTCTAGCTAATGTCGAAAATCCTGACACAATCGGGACTCAAATCCTCGGACCTCGCGATCAGAGGCGCTGCATTGACATCTCCTGATGCCTTGATCCACTCAAGTCGGTTTATCTTATTAGATTTTTTTGGTACCGATTGTCAGAAGTTGTAATTTGTAGATTTATAACAGGGTTTTTGATAGGTCCATATATATATTGTTTGACCACTACCGAATCTTTTATTTTCTGAATTTCTAACTCACATATTAAGGAACCCATTTTATGTGGTGTATAATGGGTATACCTGTTTTGCAATATTATGCTGAATGTTATTGTAATATGTTTTTTCATACGTTGAGTAATTTTAAGATGAGGCAATTTAAAGTGATTTAAATTAGTTATTTAATATGAGTTTGAATTTCAGAAATTAAAAATTTTTGTAATTGTCAAACAATATACATGGATCTATCAAAACGCCTGTTATAAATATCCAAATTATCTTATTAAAGTTCACAAAGATTAAGGAACACTATAAAATTATTTTCTTTTTTCTTCAATGAATGTCTATGAATTATTATTAACACAACCATTTCCAGTTTTTATTTTTGTCTTAAGATGGCTATAAGGTGTAGCCGAAACGTCATGAAATCAAAAAATACTATATGTAGCAATATACGCTATAATAAATTACTCTTAAATGTCAAAAATGAAAAATGGAACCGGTTGTGTTAATAATGAAAGCTATAAAAGTTTACGTAACCAACCACTGCTTATCTCGCAGATACAAGTAATTCATATATAATTGCACTCGGTGAAATCCCAGTAGAAACACTAAAGTAAACGATAATTAGGCAAGCAGACGAGACCGTTGTCGCATATTAATTACCCAGAAATGATGGTGGAAAGATTTAGTGTATATAGCAGGCATCGCGCCAGCATCCAGCAACATGGTTCTTTCATCATTTCTGCATTGGTAATGTTAATGTTTTTTAAATATTTGCTCAAAAGCACATAAAATCCTCTGCCGTTCTCGCCATGTCGTTCTGTCTATGCACGCCCGTTTCCTTCATCTGTTTAAAATCAGTGTTTCAGTAATTAACAATAAGTAGTTTGCTTATTATTTTCACAGGATTTGCAACACAACTATTGTGTATTTTGACGCATTGTTCGGCGCGTCTCAACCAGAATAACTCCGCAAATAATAATAATGGTACTTCCACCATGAGATACGAGACGTTTTGGTACATTTGCAAGGGCGTTACAAAATCGTTTCAAAAGAAAAAAAGTGGCATCCCAGCCATTTCGTAACAAAAACGTTTCGGCCTTTCGCCCGCTGTCAACCGTATGTGGTTTAATAACATACCTGTAACATGTTATTATTTAAAACAAATTTTCAACAGCCGCCCAGGCAGGCTTGGTGTGTCGACGCCCCAAGCGGGGTCCGCTAGTGACTAGCACAAATATACAAATGAAGACAACTGAGTAGAACATTCACTTGCAACCAAGGTCAGAGGTGTCAAGTTCAAACTATTTTCAAACCTTTTCTCTCTTGCACTCCGAAAGTTAACTCAAAGAGAAAATGTTTCTCGCACGCTGCTGTTTTCATGTTTCATCGATGAAATTTCATTAGTCTATTCAAATTTATATTCATTATTACCAATGGTATTTATATGAAAGTTTGCAGAGAATGTGCTCGTTATCGACAAATCAAGCACCATTATTTCATGTTCATACGATGTGTTCTTCAAAAAAGGAAAAAAATTTTTTAATTTTTTTATATATTTAAAAATAAGTTAAAGGTAGTTCTCATAGCACTCTACTATAGAAATAAGGGAGTTACAAAAATTACGAATTTTTAAACTTTCTTCATAAATGGTACAGTGCTGTTGGACAAGGAGAGTAATTTGGTGCAGTACATAAATTAGAAACGCGAATTTGGAGTGTTTTGAATATCCCCTCTCCCCCTGTAACGCATCCGTAACGAGCGCTTGAGCTCCCCCCTAAATAATTACGTAACGCTTGCGGCAAAACTCCATTTACAAGAAGAAAAATTACATTTGAAACAGTTGTATTCATTTTGTGTTATATATTAAAATTTATGGTGGAGTAAGTCAAAATTAGTTTACGATGCAGGCTGCACCCAACAATCAGATTGGGAATAATTTCTGAGTGAAGGAAGGATACGTGAGCGAAAAACTTTCTGACAACACGCAGTGCACACGCCGTCATTTATGCATATATCCCCAGTCTACTGCGCCAATTAATTAGACTCTGGAAGAGAGGATAAATCAGTTTTGAATATTTTCTTGCTAGTCTAACTGATTCAATGAATATGCCATTGATGAAAACTATTTTTTATTTCCTGTAACAGTTTATTCATCACAACAATTTTTTAAAATTTTTTGTTTTTAATTTAATTTGTTAATATTTTAATGTTTAGTAAAAGACTGAATAAAATGATTTATTTCAACAAATATTGAAACATTTTAATACTAAATTCCATCATTACGTAACACTAATCTATGACCCCCTTCTACCCCTAGGTAACGCAGCGTATCGCGCCACAGCCCCATTCTCTTCTTTAGCGTTACGTAATTTACGACCCCCTTGGGACAACGAACATGCGAGAGAGACAAAGGTAGCCCAATTTACCTCTGTACTGCAATCTACGGTTGAGGTGTTCTATAGATCAGCCAGTGTATTAAGGTTCGACTGGTTGAGAGATTGTTACCATGATCGTAAGAAAAAAATTATGTATGTGTGTGTGTGTGTGTGTGTGTGTGTGTGTGTGTGTGTGTGTGTGTGTGTGTGTGTGTGTATATATATATATATATATATATATATATATATATATATATATAAAATGAAATATGAATGATTCGTTGATGTGAGAAAATGTGTAATATAGTGGTGTGTCTTTAGGTGCTCTTTGTTCACGTTGTCTATTTTTCCCCTTTCTTTCTGTGAGTGTTAAGTGTGCATGATGGGGTGTATTGAAATAAATAAATGAGATGATGTGACCTAGTTTGAGCGGTGTGGAGGCGCATAGAGGAGGCTCCCTCGGCCGTCGAGCATCGATCCACCGCGCCAGTGGGCGGCGGGGCGGCGCGGGCGGCGAGGAGGCAACGGAAGCGCTGCCAACATGGCGCCCCCCTCGCCCCCCCTCCGCCCGCCGACGCCCACCTGCGCCGCACCGAGAGCGCGAGGCGCCTGGAGCTCCTACCTGCGACAGGTCGGGGTCGTCCCGCAGCCTTTCCACGATGGTGGGCGAGGACGCGGCGGCGGAGGCGGGAGAGGACGCCGTCAGCCACAGCCACAGCCACACGCACAACCACGGCGCATAGCGACGGAGCATGGCGGCACGAAACACTCAAACTCCACCGGCACTGGAGACCACTCGGCCCAAGCACGCTCACGCCGCGACCTCCGGTCCGTCGCCGTCCCGACTGACTGCCTGACTGACTGCCTGCCTCCGGGGCCTTGGCCGGCCCCCCCCCGCGCCGGCCCCACGCAAATTCAAAAGCTTCACCACCAAACGGCTTCGTTAGTTTACCATCTGTTACGGACAATAACCCTACTCCTCCCGATACAAAAGAAGCTACGCAGCACACGCCACATACTTTCTCTTCCACAAAATATCACCCTTCGTCTGCAGAATGGTCATTACGAAGCTGCTTGGAACGCAGCGCAGGCACAAGACAACAACACATCACTCAGAAAGTGCATGTTATTGATCATATTGTATCAACAATGTTTCGCAACACTAAATTGTTTATATCAATAATATTCAATGTCGCATGTAGCCATTGTCAACACAGGTTATTTAGCTACCAAATCATTCAGCCATGTCTTCTATAATGACTAGGGGGCGAATTTTTATGACCTAACATTGCCAAAAATGATCATAAATACTCATAAAATGATTTTAAAATGACCTAAAAGCAGAGGAATATGAGAGAAAAAAGTTGATCACAACCACTTCGAATGAAAAACTCAAGTTCGATATGTTACTGAGTAATCGAGGCTTCTATTAGTTCAAGTGCATTTAGCTGTCAAAGTAGAAAATCTGTTTTTATTTATCCCGAAATCGAACGAACCGACAATTGCGCTGATAGGCATCACAGGAACCTTACATTACATATAATAGCTGACGTTACAATTTCTGAGCGAAGAAATCGAATAGGCTACTTACGAATTCTGTGGAGATCATTTGTAGCATCTCGTAAATATTATTTTGACCAAGTTCCATTAATATGATATTCAAATCGATGAAACCAGCGAAAAATGCATTAAAAATTACCAAAAAGTAAAAAAATGAGTCGAAATCGACGAAAAATGAAAAAAAATTACATATAAAAATGAGTAATTTCCTTTTGTTATAACATAAAATTAATTTAATTAAAATTAATTAATTAAAACTAAACAGCATTGTTCTAAGGTAAAAAATTAAAAAATTGTGACATTTCATTAAAATCCGTCCACTAATAATCAGTAAATTCCTCAGGAACAATTCATTTTACATACTGAAAATCATGCAGAATATAATATATACAAATATGAATAAACGCAAGGCTTTAGTTTTCACTTCTCTTATATTCATATTCTAGCCTGTTTTTTTTTTAATAACCGTACATTTTATATTTCCTTTTCTTTCAAACCCGTCTAGTTGACAAGAAACATCGTGATCTCGTGGCACAGAGCGAAGTCGCTCGCCTTTCCCCAAGGAAACCCGGGTTCGATTCCGGTCGAATCTCATGTCGAATTTGTTCCAACAAAACGAGTTTGGCTGCTTCACAAGGGCTAGTCCAACCCCTGTGCAGTGTCCTAAATCCTACTCCTATCCTTATTCCTTCCCAATTCTGGCTGCTGGGTAGTAGAGCAGGAGCGCGTGGGGGCGCGTACGCGGAGGTGCTACCTGGCGGTCCTCTTTGACAACTGAATGCGACTAGACATGACATACTATGACAATATTAATGGAGGATTACTCTCCAAGCGCACTGGTTAACGGATGGATTACTCCCCAGCGCAAATCTCTCTAGCCCCCTCCCCCAAGGGTCTTGGAGACGCGTTGTGTCAATTTAGACCCAACAAATTGTTTTAAAAAACTTCCTGAATATCAAAAAAAGATAAAAATCACATTTGAAAAGGTTAGAAAAACTTTTGGGACTCTTAAAAAAAATGACATATTGAAAGCACTTACACTCTAACATTTTTGAGGTTTTATGAGGAAAAGTATTATTTGAATCGTGTTTATCCACAATAATTCATTAAATTATAAAACCACATGTTAATTCAAGCAAATTAGAGCTCTACCTTCCAAAAAACTTGCAGCGTCCTCGATACTATTTTAATAGCTCAAGTAGGTTTTCATATATTATTTATCCAAACCTGTCTCGATTTTCGAGTGTTGCTTCAGTAGTTATGATTTTAAAAATTCGTATTTTCTTCAATAAAAAATGTAATACTTTCCGTTTTTTTAGATTTCTCCGAAAGTAACAGTTTATATGAAGGTGTATTTATCAAAATGTAGAGTATTGATTAAATTTTGGGCCCATTTAATATCAAGACTTTACGTTTTGACCAAATACACGTAGTCTGATGGAAACGCTAGGTGCAAAACGACAATGTTTTACGCTTCGAAAAAAACACATTTCCACTCCATAAAACGATCAATAACTATCAATTGACGATTTTACCTCAAAATGTTACATATATGTAGTTGTAGAGCATCAAACTCTGATTCCAAAAAATCTAAGGAGGTGCCAAAAAAACGTAAAGAAAATGTTATTTTTCTACACTTTCGAAGGACGAAGCTACCAATAACATGATATCCTAATCCATTAATTTTACCTTTTTACATTCTACTTACGTAGTGTAGAGAAAGTACTGGAAAGCTGCAGCAAAAAACGGCGATTTTTGACAGAAAAACTTGTATTGTGGGGACCTGATATCCAAAATATTAATAAATTTAGTTTCTCCAAGCATTAAAATACTTCCTCTAACACGTTATGTAGAGGAATCAACGTTTTGTGGGTCCTTGATATCGAACTACTGGTGCTATATGAGTATGTATTTTGTCGATTAGTAACGTTTATGAAATATTTTATTATTGCAATTTCTGTCTTAAATGGTACCGTTCGAGTCAGAAGACACATGTCATTTATCAGATTTTCTTCTGCAGCTTCCTACAACTATAATATGGAAAAAAAGATGTTTTCTTCGATGAAATTATTTTTTAAAGACATGTTGAAATTAGTTCATGTACATTTTTTCGAAAATATCCGAACTTCACGTAATTAAGGTAAAATGTCGGCAGTTTTTATTTTTTAAACAATTTTTTTCTCAATAAATCCAAATTTTGTATTTAAATTTTCTCCCCGTAAGGAAGGTAAAAAAAATTGGCACTGGTTTCATTTCCGGCGAAAATTGTATTTTCGAAAAAATATTGACATTTAAAAATTACAATATTGAAGATAGCGATTTTTGCCTTAAACTAAATATGTTCTAAAAAATTAGCACAATAAAAATGTTATGGACAATGTTTTAAAAAAACGAGTAATTTTTGGGGAATTTATGCTTGAAATTAATCCAATTTATAAAACCATTGTC
Source organism: Teleogryllus oceanicus (assembly GCA_964035755.1). NCBI lineage: Eukaryota > Metazoa > Arthropoda > Insecta > Orthoptera > Gryllidae > Teleogryllus > Teleogryllus oceanicus. The sequence goes on along the minus strand of CAXIVR010000003.1, from coordinate 62,383,872 downwards.
ACGAAACCGCTTCGATTTTTTTCCACGGTTAGAACAAGAAAAGCATAAAAGAATGGCGTAGGTCTAATTTTCGTGATCATTCTGAATTTTCGAAAATTGCAAATTTAGAAATAATGTGAGAAAAGTATGTGCGGTTGTAGCAACACTCGTTACGTCCTCGCCTTACTTTGAACAAGAGAAAGTATTGTAATCGTGCGCTAGAAAACAGCGAATTTTCGACAGAAAATCTCTTAACACCGGGCCCTTCTAACTAAATAATGGATAAATCTTGTTCCTATATGTAGTTAATTACTTCCTCTAACGTGCTATGTAGTCAGAATCCATGTCTTGTGGGTCCTTGATACCGACAAATCGATTGACGCGAAAACGTCTGTCTCTCGGTCAACACTAACACCCAATCCGTTCAGTCTATTTTCTCCAAAATCGTTACTACCCTAACGATTTAAAGAAACTCGAGTCCCTGTTACTTTGAAAGGGATATTTCCATTTTGAGGGGTGTTGTCATTAAGCATTATTTACAGTTTCAAAATTTTCTCAAGAATGCCACCAAATGTCTTGATTAAACTTTGTCCTTGAGTGTCGCTCCGACCTTTGGCGAGTAAAGACCTCCTGTAGTGCGATAAGCGGCATCGAGTTCGGAGAGCGCCGTTGAAGGCCGCACAGTGCCGAGTGTTGTGTCGACTTTCGTGTTAATGATCAACTGAATTAAATCCAGTGAGTGAGTAAAACGTATTTAAACCTTAGTAGGTGTACACAGTACACCCAACGTCCATCCTAAGATGGCTTCTGATCAAGGAGTCATCCCAAACAGTGAAACTCATCAATCAAGTCAAGTTAGTAATGAAAATCAAGATTATGCCAACAGATATTTAACTGCTGCTCAGAAAGGAATGTTTCCCACAAAAGAACACGCGATTGTGATGGACTCAGTAGACGGTATATCAGTTAAAACGTACATCCAGGAACTTGCAAAAATTATCAATCCTCAGACCATACGGTTCGTCTCAAGGATTTCAAAAAACCGTATATGTGTCTATCTGGATTCTAAGGAATCTGTGAAAAAACTAGTTGACAATAAATCAACCATTTCAATTAATAACTCAACGTTATCCATTAGACCGCTAATTACGCAGAACATAAGACTCTTCTTTCTAATGTGTGTCCTGTTATCCCACACTCAGTAATTATTGACGAGCTAACGAAACTCAAAATTCGAATCGGCTCTACAATGACCTTCCTGAGAGCCGGCATGTACGAACCAGGGTTTAGTCACATTTTAAGTTTCTGGAGACAAATTTATATTCATCCAGATGATATGGACAAAGTACCAAAAACCATGAAAATTATTTATAATGACACAGTTTTCTGGATATATCCATTATCAGGTTCTATATCATGTTTTCTATGCACGGATCACGGTCATTTTGCTAACAACTGCCCAATGAATGAACAAAAAGATAACCCCTCAGGGTACTGTGAAGTTAATCCCAATGAAAAAAATGAGCTGTCCCCCTCCTCCTTCCCAACTCTTAAAAACCCTCTTCCACTGCTCATCCTGCTATTGACATCAGACCAACAAAAAATGCCAAATGTCTCTTATCTAGTCTATCTTCTAAATCTGAGACATCAGAAACGTTACATTCAGTTGTAGGTGAAGAAAGCCTAACCTTTCTTAGAGAAAGTGTCTTAGATACCAACAACATACAACAGATTACACCAGAGATAATGGATAAAGTCCACGAATCCAAAACTTCTACAGTGATTAAATCAAACCCAAAAAACAATAAAAAGTCAAAACTTGAAATTTCTCTTGCAGAGGAATCTGATAGACTAGAAAATCAACTTTCCCCACTCAAAGGAACATTATTTGAACCAAGTAACAAATATGTTTTAAATTGATTACAACTAAAAAGTCTTTTTGAAAAAACAAAATGCATAAATGTTGAGGAAGCTGTTCTGGAATTCATTCCAGATATCAAACTGTTACTACAAATGTTAGAAGATACCTACCCCCTCCTTACGGATAAAAACATAAAAAGACGTTTCACAAATTTAAAAAAGAAATTAAAAACAATTGACATAAGCAGAGAACTGGCAAACTTAAGTGAAACCAGTGATGAAGATTCAAACTAACACTCTCTCCAAATTTTGCTCTTGAAATGGCATATACAATTCTCCAATGGCATATAAATGGCTTTAATCCACAAAAAGACAATTTTCTACTGCTAATTGACAAGTACAACACTGATATGATATGCTTACAAGAAACAAATAATAAAATCAACCACACCATTAAAAAAATTTGGATTTCTCTTGTGGAACTCAAACTCCACAAAAATCTGTAAACTAACACAAGTGTCCATGCATGTTCAAAGACTCGACTATTTTCATACCAATAAAATAATATCTATTTGATGCCTTCCTCCAGGTCGTGTCTGAACTATTCACAATAATCTACTGTATTTGTCTTATTGTAACTTATTGAAACATACTTTGTAAAGACCCAACTACAGAAATACTTTGTAAATATATCTGACTGTATTACAACCTTGTGGTCGCTCAAATCCTAGTTGTTTATGCGACCTTTATAAATAAATTATATTTTAAAAAAATGTCCTTGGAAAGTGTAAAACGCGCTAAAACGCACGGCACGTCAAACAAAGCATGACATTTCGTTGGAAATCCCCAATTTTGGAAAATTGTTCGAGTTCAAACGTTTGTTTTTTTTCGTTTTTTTTGGGGGGGGGCGATTTCCTCCATCAACAATATTGATGGTAGAGATTTTTTCTTAATAAAATGTTGTTGAAAGGCAGACCTTGAAACAACGTCATATGCAATTTTTAGAAAATAACAGTAGTTTTTGCATAATTTTGCTTGAAATATGAGCAATTTTTAAACTGTCAATTTTATCAAAAAAGGCTCCAAATTTGTTCATAAAATGTTCATCTCTTGTGTCTCAGAGGACGGTAAACAAATATGATGCTCGTCTCCTTTCCAGCAAACTATATTTTCGAAAATTGCAAAAGAAATTTTAAAACTACAAAATTGAAGATAGATACTTTCATCTTTTCATCTAACAAAATCTTTTAAGAAATACGATCTTTAAAGAAGGTCATGTGCAATTCTTGAAAAAAGTGTAGTTTTAGCGTAATTTCTGGTTGAAGTTAATTTAAATTATAAAACACATTTTCTCAAAAACTGCTAAAATGTTTTCTCAGAATTTTTACCAACCATAATACACGAGATGCTTAAAAATGGCTCAGATCTCATTATCGTTTAACTCTGAATTTTCGAAAATTGTAAATTTCGAAATAATGTAAGAAAGTAAGTGCTGTTGTAGCGCCATTATACTGTTTGCTAAAAAAATCTGTTTATACTGTGTTTGCTAAAAAACATACCTACATTTTTCAATATTTTTTAAAATTTTTTTCGAGACCTAAATATCTTGGTCGAGACCGGGTTTTCGGAATTAAGTAGAGAATTGAACCCTTTTGTAATAAGATTTACGGGAGAGGGAAATTACTGTAGAATTTGGTATCACTAGGCCGACGAGACAGACGAATTAAATTTAGCTCTGAGGCTTTTTATAGGGTTGAATATCTATTACATGCAGTAAAAATCTAGAACATGGGACAGTCAGCTTTACGTTACCCCAATGGAAGACGTACAATGGAATTTTTTCGTGCTTAAAAGTTAACGGCTTCAGTTTGGTTTGAACCCGCAAACTTGTGTACAACAGGCCGATACGCTACCCGTTATATCACCAATATCACCGCTTTAAACTTTCGGATTAAACTACTGTAACATTATGTAATCGTGAGCCGGAAAACGGCAGCACGGATCGGAGTATCCTGCAGAAAACTCTTATTAACGGGCCCTGACCATGAACAAGTGCATAAATCCTGTTGCTGAATAAAGTAAATTACTTCCTCTAATACGTGGTGTAGCCTGAATCCACGTTTAGTGGGTCCTAAATACCGAAAAAGTGATTGACCTCAAAACGTCTGTCCGTCCGTCCGTCCGTCCGTCCGTCCGTCCGTCTGTGAATCGCGCTAGCGGCTAAACCATTCAGCCGATTTTCTCCAAAATTGATACTCCTCATACGATTGAAACAAACTCACGGCTTTGGAAATTTATACCGGATATATTGATATTTAAAGGGAACTTTACATGAAGTGTCAAAAGCATTTTCAAAATTTTCTAAAAATGGCTTCAATTTTTTAAATTTAACTTTCTCCTCTGATAGTATAAGAGATTTGGTGTGGGTTGCATGTTCCTTGAAATTCCAGATTTTTCGAAAATTGCTAAGGTGCGATTTTTGGTAGCGTCCTCCTACAATATTAGAAATAGATATTTCTTTCTTTATTGAACTTTGTTTCTTAAAGACAGGTCTTGAAATAAGGACATGTACAATTTTTCGAAAATATTAGTAGTTTTTTAATTATTTTGCGGAAATTAGGCAATTTTTATTTTTTAAGGATTTTTTCTCTCAAAAAGCATCAGTTTTTTCTTTAAATTTTCTCCTCGTATGTATGTATGTATGATGAAAAATTTGGATTATTCGGCAAACTCTCCGAATTTTCGAAAATTGCAAAAAGTTAACATTTCAAAATTACAAAATTGGAGATAAAGATTTTTGCCTCATACAAAGTGTTGGAAAAATTAGATCTTTAAAAAGGTCATGTATAATGTTTTGGAAAAAAGTTTTCGCGTATTTGGGATTCAAATATATGCAAATTTTTCGAAAACAATTTCAAATTTTTTCTTACATTTTTTCACGGGTATAAGAAGGGAAACTTAAAAGATTGGTGGAAGTCTCATTTTTGCTGAACTCTTCCTTGCACAAAAATTACTAAAATTTTCAAAAAAACCTACATCTTAACTGAGGAAACAGGGGACCAGGGACATGTAATAAGAGTTTTCCTGCCGAAAATTCACCATTTTTTCGCGCAGCATAACCTTCTCATTATCTCTCTCTCCCTCTCTCTCCCTCTCTCTCCCTCTCTCTCCCTCTCTCTCCCCCTCTCTCTCTCTCCAAGAATAAATAGTTTTAAAAAACGTTTTGCCTTGTTTGACAAAACTAGTATGTACAAATTTTTATATTTTCAAAAAATTGAATATGACCTTATTTGATGCTGAACCCATTTCGTTATGGAAACAAATTTTATCTTCATAATTGTAGTTGCAGGAAGACGATGAAAAATCTTTGAACTTTTGCAATTTTGAAAAATCAGGGCTTTAAAGAAAATGAAACCTGCACCAATCTTTTAAACGTCCTCCACATTAACCAACAATAAAATTTAATCAACAACTTCTCCACTTCCAACAAAAAAATATAATATCGATTTCAATTCAAGGGGCCGCGAAGCCAGATCGATTGGAGAATATCAGTTTTGGAAAAAATCGGCTGAACTGTTTACCCGCTAGCGTTGTTCCAAACACTGACGGACAGACGTTTTGCCATCAATCGATTTTTCGGTGTCAAGGACTCACAAAACATGGATTCTGGCTACACCGCGTATTAGAGGATTCTTTCTGAGTTTAGCAACTGTAATTATCACCTTTTTTGCTAGGGCCCGACAATAAGAGTTTTTCTGTCGAAAATTCACCTCTTTTCCCTCAGCATTACATAACGTCCTGCGTAAGCGGAAGCGAGAAAGTAAACATTCGCTTTAACTCATTGTGAAGAGCAACGGAGGAACTTTATTTGCAATGAGAAGAAATTAGATACCTAATCACTATTCTAGGAAACGCACTTGAGCAGCACTTGCGGAGAGGGAAAAAAGGTTATCTCAGATGCAATGGGTGCTGTAATTGATTGTCAGCAGATCAAAACATTTCCTCTGTTACTGAATTACGATAATCTAGGAATTTTTGCAACAAACATTTAATGTCAGTAACAGTGAACAATATAACAATGTTATGTTTGAAATGCTGTATACTAATCTTTAAACGGTTACAAAAATTCACTTCCTTTGTATAAGACGCATCCTGATTTTTGACAAGACACTGAAGGCAAAAAGTGAGTTTAAAAACCGGCAAATATGTAATATGTGATAAACCCCAAAATATTTAAAAATAATACAAACGTTTTAAAAGTAATTTGGAGAGCACAGGTTTGTTGTACACATTGCACCATCCAACTTTTCTTCATTAATAAAAGCTTCATCAATTGCTATGCAGGACTGTAGTTTAGCAGCTAGACTAGACGCAATAGTAGTATCGTACAAACTGGCGATATTTACGTCCAGCAATCAATTAACAATCACTGCAGTGTACGGCATTCTCTTTCAAAGTGTGTCACGTCGGCGATTGCCAATGTTTTCGGTAAGTGTGATTAAAGATCACGAATTTCGCGGGGTCAGTGACACGTTTTCACAAGGTGAAAATGATCCTGTCGCTGATGTGCACTTCCCGCCACTTAAAAAACTGAAGGAAGTGCGCCGGACTATGAGAATATCCGACCGCTTGCATGCTTCTCGGGGGCTAGTGAAACTCCTATGAAGCATCCTAAACCCTACCACTATCCTAATTCCCTCTCAATTCTGGCCGGTGATTAGTGACGCCGGAGCGCGTGGTCTAATAGCGTTTTCCATTCGTTGAACTGAAACTCACTCTAGTGCAGGGCAGAAACGTCATCGCTCCGCAATAGTGCTGCCCCACGCGCGTGAAGGACAGCTACGAATAAAATGGATTCCGGAACTGCGTCAGTGCTTGTGCGCTACGCAGTGAAATTATACACAGCTGTTCTAGGTCAGTCACACTGACGGAACTCGAAAAATAACAATTTTGATTATGATCGTCGTTATAATTTCTTTGGTACCAGTCTTTTGGTAACTCTTACATCTTAGTTCATAAATTATTAACGTGTGATTTCTTTATTTAAAAAGTACGAAAACTTCGAATGCGTATGAGTCGTAATTTCATATTTCGAGATTTGCCAGTGATCGATATAGTACACAAGATTTTGAACCGAAAGGCTTCTGTAGAATTGTTTGTTTACTGAAAACAATAAAAATATTAACATAAACATTTCCGCTGGTATATGTATGGGCGTGCGAGAAACATTTCTTGGCATATATATTTGAATGATTTTGTAAGGGTCACTATTTTTATATTCACTTTATTAGCGTTTCGAAATTGAGACATACCTAAAACACTTTAGTTTCTAAATAGCACAGGATTTGTTAATATGAAGTTATTGAAGGTTAAATTTTCAGAAAACACAATCTGATTTTCCGAACTCTTAAATCACAAACATTATTTTAAGACATTTCTTGCACAACATAATATACTCCATCATTCGAAGTATCCCTGCGTGACAGAAGATTCTCAAATGCCTTCACAATTTCACCACGAATCTAAATCAGCGTGGATAACTTCCGTACCTAACCTCACAATGGCCCGGTGCACTGGACTGCACTGATGCGATCGTCGGTGCAGTTTAGTGCGCCCTGGGTCCGTGTCGATGTGCGCCTGTGTCGAACACGCAGTTCTTTGCACTGGTGCGCCCTAGCGGTGGAATGGAACACGAAAGCTGCCCTGAGTGCGCACTGGGTGCGCACTAGTGCGGCGAATGGAAAAACGCTATAAGAGACGCGTACGCGGAGACGCTACCTGGCGGTCCTCTTGACTACCGACTTGACTGACATGAATGTTAAAGGAGGATTACTCCTGAGCGTACGAAATTTTACACTTATGAGAGTTAATGGAGGACGTCAATATAGACGCAACAAATCTAATAAATAAAAAAATCGTAGTTTTAATTTACCATGACACCAAAAAAGAGGTTTTTTAAACCGTCCATTCAAACATTCGTCTATGAACAACACTGGCGCGTAAAATATTCCTGATTTTTTTTTTTTGCTAAAATTAATACACACATGTGTGTGTACATATATATGCAACCCATGTCTGCAAACACCTTGTCGTGTTGTGGTAATTATCGGGCACCAGTGGAGATAAACCGTGGCTTACACCTAGGCCCAGCTGAAAGGGAGATGAGCGTTAGGAAATAAGTTGTCTCGTTAACGTCCGTTTCTGTGCTTTCTTTTTAACTTAAGGCACATGACGGTCAGATACGAGGCTTCCGGGCCTGAAGCCTTTGGGGCTGAGCGAGGCACGGCGGGGCAGGGCAAGGCGGGTGACGGACTTGAGCGGGAGAGACAAAACGGAGTTTGTGCGGTTTTGTCCATGATGCTCTAGAAATCAAAACTGGTATTGATTTGTATTGAAAAGTAGAGGAAAGATCTTACTGATTTATTGTTACATAACAATAATTATTATTTATGAATGCCAATTCATAGGGAATTCAATTTATAATGAATGCCAATTCAGAGGTAAATCTGAAAAAATTAACGTGAAAGATTATCGCTAAACTCTTTATTATTTGCCCTGAATTTCAGCGCACCTATTGCTCGAAGGCTTAAAATCTGGAAATTGAAAAATAAAAATGTCTTAATAAAATATATAAAAATATTCATGAAATACAAATAAATACTAAATTGTTGACTTGTAGTGAACGTGCGTTCCCAGAATTTTTTCTTGAAACATATTGTAAAAGATCACATGTTGGAGCGTGAAAAGTGAGAAATGACAACTCTGCTTTTCAAACAACCTGTCTTCTCTAGTGCGAGAATCACCTAATTGATGCGTTCTCGACCTAGACAATAAACCAATCAGGCTGAAGTAGAAGTGTGTTGGCAGAAGATAGGTTCTTACCAAAAGAGCTCATTCGTGTCGAAAGTTTTGCAAGAAGAAGGCGACCACAACCAGTGTACGGTACGAATCGATTTTCATCTGATACAGATTCACGTTATAAAGTTCAAGAAGAGGTAATTATTGTTAAATGTAACACGGAGTATAACGATAGATATAATTATTAAGAGAAAATAGAAATAATTACGTGCACTTGATATAGTGAGGACGTGGTAATTTGAAAAGTATCTTCTTTATGTTTATGGGTTTGGTATATTTTTATGAATGTTATGGATTCTACGGACCTCAAGGATTTTGATCTGATCTTATAGATTTTGTGAATTTTATGTAAATTGCTTTGAGCGGGGATTCATCTGGCTATTGGTACCGAGTAGGGAGCGAAATTTATTGTAATAAAAAGCAAAATATGTACATATATATGTGCTTATTTTTCAAAAATATGAAAGAAAAATAGGAAATACGTGAAATAAAAATTCGTTATAATGTTTACTATTCCCTTCTTCAAGTGTTTTTCGAGCAGAGTACGTTCCGATCAGATCTTGACATGAATTCAAGGAGGCTGAAAGAAATTTTTACATCTACAGAAGCAATTATTCGCTAGTTGCATCCGAAACACATAATATTTTCGTATTATATACAATGTTGTTTACAAGGAACCGACGCTCAAGTGAATAATACCGTGTAGCCTGTGACAGAAAGAGGGGGGTAAAGGGAGCATACGCCCCTCCCCACTCCAGAAAACCGATAAGACAATGATCTGGAATTTTTTATCGAGTTACGTATGGGGTCTATGAAACTCGAGTAAGCACGTTGTTGAAGTTCTTCTGCTTCACATACATCCACTCATCCTTGATCCAGACTACGCGGTTACCAAGAAGAAAATGGGGGCGGGGGGAGGTAAGTTTGACAATTAATTGCGTTGGTCCGGCGATAATACAAACGTGTTTACGTGGTTTTAAGTATTTCAGTAACAAAGTTAGTTTTCAAGTAATGTATATTTCGAACATCACATGTGAAATGTTCATTTTTGACCTATAAATATATTAAAATGTAACGAAATATGTAGCAATAGATAAATATGTAAAAATATGTAATTATACCAAAATATGTAAAAATATGTAATTATACCAAAATATGTACAAATATGTAATTATACCAAAATATGTAAAAATATGTAATTATACCAAAATATGTAAAAATATGTAATTATACCAAAATATGTAAAAATATGTCAAATAAAATTGGTTCCAATTAGTTCAGAATGTTGTGTTAAGTCTAAAATATATTAGTGAATGCAGGTATCTTGTCCCTGTAAAAATATGTATTTACACCAAAATGTAAGAGAAGTTAAAAAGAGCACTTCCCCTAAAAGCGCGAATTGACACAGCACGTCGACAGCGTAACCACTGACGTGAAACACACGTAACACATGTGAAAAAGACTACGATAGCTGGATAGTTTCGCTTCTACCTTTATCAGGAATTCTTTCAAGTAACCAAGTTTTCAAGCCTTCCAATATAAAAAATAGTAACATTTAGAAAACAGAAATAGAGGTGTCGTCGAGTCCAATCGCGCCGAGATCCTTCAATTGATTGATTGATTTTTTCGTGTTTCCGGGCGCGTCAACTGCTTTGGTCATCAGTCCCGTTAGTGTGGTACATGTTTTTCTCGGGAGATGGCGGTGATCTTCCCCCGCCGGATGGCGAGATCCGGCGCCGAACTACCGTCGGCTAGTGGGTTTTCCCTCTAATCAGGACTCTCCCACCAGCGGCGCACCGCCCCAGCCGGGACAAGCTCTAAACTCCCGACCGGTGTCCCGGAATATGTGATAGTGTGGTGCATGTTAGTGTAAGTGTGTGTGTAAGAGGAGAGGACAAGGAAGAGGAAGGAAATATCGCGCGCGGTCCGTGGCCCGTTTCGTAGGGTACTGCTCCGGCATTCTCCTGGTGTTGATCGGAGAAACCACGGAAAACTACGAGATCCTCCAAGAGTAGTCCTTCTTGCGTAGTCACCTGCAATATACAACGATATGTTTCGACCGTCGGGAGAAATTGAATCGTTTATTTCAGAAACCCGTCAAACGCCAAAATTTAAAATGCGCTTTAGCGGTGGAATATTGTTCCAAGAGGATAGACACATCGCTTATTCCATATTTACTTGAAAAATATTCATTTATTAACTGCTTTAAGATTAAAAAATATTTTGAAATCGGAAAAACTGGGACACTTTTTCTCAGTTTTCTCGACATGACAAATGTGGCGTTTGACGGGTTTCTGAAATAAACGATTCAATTGTCGTTTTGCCAGAGGCTATTGACACAGAGGAAGAGGTGAGGATTGTAATGCATTATAAAAATGGGGTTTGTAAAATTAGAACTTCGAAACGTTGTTAATAATAAGAGTTGAAGATCAGATAAGTTTGATAAGATATCGTAAAGGATTTTGTATACAGAAAAAAGAACTTGTAAATACCTCTACAATTGAAATGTATTGTACAACTGTACAAATGAGGAAAATTTAATTATTTTCTATGTGTAAAACATCTAAACCGCAGTCACAGCACCTATGAGTAACAATGAGCAGCACTATCTCATATTGTAAAGGTAAAACAAGCGGAGTAATCAATTGTAATTAACCAGAGGAGGAGCAGACTAGTGGGGTCACTTATTCCATAATAAAGCAAGATATAGTAAAGAAAGAAAATTATTCATTGTTGCGAAAGACATTGATATTGGTGGATAAGAGTTGTATGTATTTTGAATTTTTCTCTTAACAGAAGAAAAGCCAATTTATCTCCACTGTAATTGGGGTCAGTAGCATTATTTAGACAGTTTCATATCTCCCAATTCTCATTTTCCTGAGATTAATTAAATAGATTTTTTCAGAGATTTTATCGTTGGATAAGGTCTAGCAATCGGGAGCGAGCTGTACTCGTTAAATAGCGGCATACATCTGGGCAGGGTAAAGAATAGGAATCACCGTACGGATGAAGCGGCCCTTCTTTCCGAAGCAGGGAAAGGTCTTTGACCAAACAGTTGAGGGAGCAGAAGAAGGGAAGCAATATCCAGACACTTTAAAAATTATTTAGTGCTGAAGTAAAATTTCCCGAAAAGTAATTTTGATCCTCTTTAACAATGTCAAAAGATTTTTGTTTACTGAACCTGAGTTCTTACGAACACGAAGGAAACAAAAGAATTTCTCTTTTCCTTACAAAGAAATTGCGATGTCATATCAAAAAGCGATTTAGGATTGGCCTTCATGTTTATTTAACTTACACCAAAATCAATTCTACATGCATAATTCGTCAGTACATAGATACAGATTTTGATTGTCTTTCCACGACAATACCATACGGGATTGTTTAGATATCACACGATAGGTCAATAATTCTCCGATATGAACGTCAATACCTGCCCAGGACAGAGTAAAGCCTGTTTTACACGGTCATTTTTTCATCCTTTTTTCATCATTTTTCTGTACAGAAACTGGATGGGAAAAGGACGTTCGGTTCTATGCGTACCGAAACTGGATGAACGTGATTCCAATGTTTTACACGGTCATTCCTGGTCTGTACGTAATCGTGATGAAAATACTTCCTCCAAACGCCGCAAAAAGCGCTGGAAGTTTAACAGTTGAACATCGGATTTACAGAAACAAATTAAATTAGCGGGAAGAATGATCAGATAGTTACGAATTCGCAGAGTAAGGAGTAGAAAGATGTGTGAGGTATTGTGGTTTTATTTGCGAGGGGGATCACTGAACGCAAAGACTCAATACCCAAACAACACGTACCCACGCTACGCACCAGATAAATATACTCCCTGCCGGAGAACTCACGCAATCGAAGAAAGTTCCATAAAGAGACACCAGGGGCGCTGTAGTCAAACTGGATGAAATCTGTACGGAAAAATGAAGCATGCTTCATTTTTCATACAAATTACATCCTGTCTGCTCCGTATCGACGGGAAATGATGAAAAAATGACCGTGTAAAACAGGCTTAAGAGGTTTCTTCTTCCTTCAACTAACATATCCGCATTCCTGTCCGTGCAACCTAAGGGCACGCGACTGTAGGAGGGTCGCTGGAAGTGAAAGGGAAGCCGAAGGTAATGGCGCGTTTGCTAATTTTCCTTCTCGTTCCTGTTTACGCAGTTTGGAGAAAGTGCTGAAATGCTGCGGGAAAAAAACGACCAATATACGACAGAAACAATCTTACTGCCGGGCCCTTGTAACGAAAAAGTGGATAAATCTGGTCCCTATATACAATGTGTCGGGGAAAGAAACGTCGAAAATTCGAAAATAATCTCATAAGACAATTTTAAGAATATTTTGTCTAATAAACTACTTGGATATTCTGAATGTCTGAGCCGCAATAAACACTCAAAAGTTTTTTTGAAAAAAAGCTTTGTAGGCAAAATTTTGCATTGCAGTGTAGTGCAGTGCAGTGCAGTTGCAGTGTATATATAGAAAACACCCCAGAAACATGTGAATTGTTTTTATTTACAAAAGAAATGAATATTTGATCAGAAAGAAAAAAAATAATCGAGAAATAGAACGGCAGTCGAATTGTGTCAATTATGTGTCTTTTTATCGGGAGTGCTTATTGCCGCCCAGCTATTCAGAATATCCAAGTAGTTTATTAGACCAAATATTCTTAAAATAGTCTTAAGACCTTATTTTTCAATTTTCGTTTTTTCCCGTACACACTGTATAATAAATTACTTTCTCTACCACGTGCAGGCAGAATATTTTGTGAGTCATTGATACCGAGAAATTGATTGACGGCAAAACGTCCGCCGTCTTTGAACAAGTTAGCGGCTAAACTGTAAGCAGGATTTTCACCAAAATTGATACACCCCAATCGACCTTGCTAATGTTGCGGCCCTTTAAATTCGATTTAATTTTGGGGAATACTTAACATGAAGTCCCTGACAGCTTTTCAAAACAAAAACCAATTTTTTATTAAATTTTGACCTGGGATAGCGTAAAGGATGCACGCCTCATTCTCACTAAAATCCCTGATTTTTCGAAAATTGCAAAATTTTACTTCATTTTTTCGGTGTATTCCAAAATTATGAAAACAAAATTGTTTTCCGGAATGAACTGTGGTCACACAAATAGATCTTGAAATAAAGTCACGTAAATTTTTTCGAACATCTGAGTATTTTTTACGTCAACCATAAGCAGTGATAAAATTTTAAATAATTATTTTCTCAAAAGCGGCTCCAAATTTTTTGTTCAATTTTTCCCATATACAATATTTTCGTATGTAGCAAACAATATTAACGAAAATAGGACTCATCCCATTTTCGGTGCACTCTGTATTTTCGAAAAAAATCGAAATTGTAAATTCGAATTTCCCGCGTTTCGTTTGAAACGTCAGTTCGCAAATGTACAACACTGCGGGTGGAATTTCTTAGGCTTTTTGTCATTGTTGTCAGTCGTTTAATCGTATGATGTAGACAGCATTATTATAAAAGGAAAATGTTTTAAGGTAGGTAATATATTTAACGTATAACTAACAAATACAATTCGGTCATTTAAGAAGTTTTGATCGCTGATTATGGTATTCAGAAATTGTTAGCTCACTTCGACGTAATCAAGGCACACTTGTGTCACTTGTTCATAAGGCACATTAAACTTGCCTCGGATAGTTTAAAATACACTTAAGAGAATGACATGGTGTCATTTACGTTGAAACTTGATTTTTTGAAAATTGCAAAAATTCAATTTGTTCTGCATTTTTCTACAACTACAATGTTGAAGAGAGGGAATTTTTTCTAATGAAATATGTTCCTTAAGGACCAGATTTGAAATAAGATCATGAACAAATTTTTTCGGAAATATCAGTAGTTTCCGCGTAATTGTAGTGAAATCCAACAATTTTTACTTTTAAAAGCGTTTAAAAAAATATCGACCAAATTTTGTCTTAAAATTTTTTCCTGGTATCTGTCAAAAGCTAAAAATGCGTGCTAGTTCCATTTCCGGCGAACTTCTGACCACACCAAGGAATTTAGAAAACTATACTACGAGGACGTCTGTACCATTTTGTAGCACCTCTAGTTTCTAATTTCCTTGGTGTGGTCTGGCTTTAAGGTCTTGCTCCATTGTCTGACCAGCTGCCATCTATCATCGCCCAAAGTACATTTTTTTGACAACTTATCAACTTTTTGCTTTCCTAGTAGTACAACAGAATTATTACTTTAAGAATATTAAAGAATAGAAGTTTTCATTGAAAAATTTGTAGCCATTTTTAAGAAAATGGCGAGTAAGCTTTATTGTAAATGCGAAATTTGAAACTCTTTTTCTCAGAACTCTATTGAGTTTTCGAAAAGTTCATTTAAAGTCATTCTAACCACTTCCACTCACATATGTAATAATACATATAAACCGCTGGAAATGCCAATATTAACGCCGTGAGAGGTCTTTCAAAAATGCACCTCACTTACGGGACTCATGACCTTAGCAGTTAACGCGCCCAGAATCGCTAATCAATAAACGAATCCTGGTGAAGAGTGAGGCAGTGGCTTGCCAAATTGCGGGGCCGAACGCTCTTTGCTGCGCCGAAAGGAGCGGGCGCCGAGCCGTCTGCTGCGTATTGAACAAGAGGGAGCGAGAGGGCCGATGGGCTATTCGCGGAACAGCCAGCGCCGTCTCGCCTCCCAGACAACGGCACGACCCCTCGAACCCGCGACGGAGACAACCGTTTGTCAGAAGTGTAATTGCAAATGCAAAATCTCGAATTCTGCAGAGCAAACGTATCAATCAAGCCAATGAAACAAAGTGGTAAACTTCATTCATTGGCGGAAAATTCAACGTGTCTTTAGTACATTATACAAAACACGAGGTGCTGAAACAGCATAACTTTCTCGCATTATTCCTTAGTCTTGTGATTTTAAGATTATTGAGATTTCTTACCTTCTCACTCACCATTGTTTAACCTTCGACAAAATTTATGGCGAAAATTTTGAGGGTTTTTTTGTGAAAACTTTTTTATTGATATAATTCAGAAATTGCGAAAAATACTTATATTTTAAAGAAATTTTGTATGGCATTTTGTAAAGAGCTGGTTTTACATTCTCGCTACCGTTTACGCTGTAGAGAAAAAGTTATGTAATGCTGAGCGACAAAACAGCCAATTTTCGGCAGAAAATCTCTTATTACAGAACCCCGCTAACGAAAAAGTGGATAAATTTACAATCTACAGGTGCTAAATACGGGTGCTACAATACAGGTGCTAAATTTACAATCAAAATCCTCTAACACGTGGTGTAGCCAAAAACCATGTTTTGTGGGTTCTTGATACTGAAAAATCGAATGATGACACCGGGAGCGGTAGCTCAGTGCATCAACTGATGTCACTGCAGCGCCTCTGACCGGGAGGTCCTAGGTTCCCACTCCCCACGGCGGCAGGATTTTCGACACTAGCTTTTCATCTAGGTCGAATTCAGTCGCTGTCTGGAGGAGAATTCTAGCGGCCGGCTGCTCTGATCGGTAGTTTCCGTGGTTTCTCCGGTCAACACCAGGCGAATGCCGGACCCTACCAAAGGCCACGGACCGCGCGCGATCTGTCCTTCCTCTTCCTTGTCCTATCCTCTCCCTTTACACACACACACACACTTACACTAAGATGCACTATACTACCACATATTCCGGGAGACCGGTCGAGAGCTTGTCCGGCAGGGGCGGTGCCCCGCTGATGGAACAGTCCTGGTTAGGAAACCCCACTAGCCGACGGTAGGTCGGCGCCGGATCTCGCCATCCAGCGGGGGAAGGTCACCACCATCTCCCGAGAAAAAACATGCATCACACTAACGGGACAAATGACCAAAGCGGTTGACGCGCCCGGAAGCACGAAAAAATCAATCAATCAATCAATGAATGATGGCAAAACGCCTGTCCGGCTTTCTATCTGTCCGTCGGTGAACAACACTAGCGACTAAATACGATGTAATATACGTAGTATAGAGAAAGTTATGTAATGCTGCGCGAAAAGGCGGATTTTCGGCGGAAAGAAATTCATTACCGGGCTCTGGTGACGAAAAAGTTCATTAAACCAGTTGCTAAATTAAGAGAAAAATCCTCTAACACGTGGTGTAGCCAGATTCCATGTTTTGTGAGTTCTTCATGCCGAAAAACCAATTGAAAGGAAAACGTCCGTCCGTCCGTCTGTCCGTCTATCTGTCCCTCCGGCTGTCTGTCGTATGTGAACAAACATAGCGCCTAAACCACACGTACGATCTATCCCAAATTGAAGAAACCCCTGTCCATCTGGCTCTCGTTGAAGGTTTGAAATTTTGAAAAACATTCTTTAAAATTTGGGGATACTTAACATGAAGCACCACGGACATTTTCAAAAGTTTCTCAAAAGCGGTTCCCAATTTTTTCTTTAAATTTCCTGTAAGAATATATTAAAACATAAAGGTGGCATAGATCCAGTTTTTACGATTACCTCTGAATTTTTGAAAATTGCAAAAGTTTGAATTTTTTCGGCGTCTTCCTACAACTATAAAATTGAAGACACATTTTTCCTGCAAACGAAATTGGTTGGCCACAAATAGTTCTTTCATTAAGATCGTGAACACTTTTTAGAAAATTTTAGTAGTGTTTGTGCAATAGTGTGCAATATTTGCAACATTAAAAAATAACAAAAACCAGATTCTCTCAAAAACGGCTCCAATTTTTTTTAAATTTTTGGTAGAGTTAGTGCCATACCAATCCTATCCCATGACATAAGCGCCATACTGCTCTATTCTTTTTTTTCAAACATTACAAAAATGTAATTTTTTGACTTGTCTCTCACATCGGTAATATTTATATTAGTGGCAATTTCTTCACATTATTAGATTTATGAGTACATATGCTTCAAATAATGTCAAATAAAGTTTCTCGAAAACTCAAATGAGTTAAAAATTCCTAATTTTCAGAAACGCTCAAACAGCATTTTCTCAAAAACTGCGCCAAATTTTCTATTTAAACTTTTACAATGGATTGTGATATGGCGCTGTTTAATATGACGTAAAGTTAATTTTCATGTATTCTTTTGTGTTTAAAAAAATACACAAATGTAATTTTTTTAAATATCTCTCACGCCGTTAATATGCATATTTCCATCGATTTGTATACATTACTACATCTATGAGTGGAAGTGTTTTAAATAATTTCATATGAAGTTTTTCAAAAATTCAATAGATTCCTGTGAAAAAGAGTTTCAAAGCATTTACAGTAATGCTTAAACGCCATTTTCTTAGAAACAGCCTCATATTTTTCAATGAAAATTTATATTTAGGACGAGGTCCTATTTTTCTTTGATATTCTGGAACTCATATTTCGGGTCTACAATTAAGAAACCGAAAAAAGTTGAAAAATGTCAAAAAACTTTCGGCGACGATAGATGGCAGCTGACCAGACAGTAACACCTTAAATCCAGTCTATACCAAGGAAAATCGAGAAATTTGCTACGAGAAAGTATATGCCATTCTGAAGCACCTCTCGTTATCTGACTGAAAATATATGATAAATAAGAAGACAATTTAAACCTGCAAGTGGTGGCATAATACGAACCGTTACAAATACTGGAAGAAAGAATGTGTAGTTGTAACACAAATATTTTCCAGCAACAATAAAATACTTTCTCTGTACTGCGTAAGAAGTGCTCGAAAAAGTAAAGAAAAGAAATTGGTATCAGAAGGGAGGAGATTTATATTTCGCAATGAACGCATTGACAAGTTGGCAATAGAGGGGAAGCAGTTTCATAAACAAATTGTCGTGAGGAGTTGGCAATGGACATGGATAAGGGACTTGGTTTCCTCTATAAACCTGACGATGAGTTGGCAATGGACGAGGAAATATATTTCTTTTGCGTTGGCAATGGATGAGGAGCAGTTTGCTCAATGATTGAAATGAAGAGTTGGCAATGGACGAAAGAAGATTTTGGAAGGATGAGGAGCAGTTTGCCAATGATTGTATGGTTGGCAATGGACGAAAGAAGATTTCTCCTTCTCAATACCATCCAAAGGTTGCAATGGATGAGGAGCAGTTTGTCAATGATTGTGATGAAGAGTTGGCAATGGACGAAAGAAGATTTCTCCTTCAATAACCATTCAAGGGTTGGCAATGGATGAGGAGCAGTTTGCTCAATGATTGTGATGAGGTTGGCAATGGACGGAGAGATTTCTCTTCTCAAAACCATTCTAAGGCGTTGGCAATGGATGAGGAGCAGTTTGCTCAATGATTGTGATGAAGAGTTGGCAATGGACGAAAGAAGATTTTTCCTTCTCAATAATCATCCAAGGCGTTGGCAATGGATGAGGAGCAGAATGCTAAATTATTGCGATTAAATGTTGACAATAGACGAAGAAATGGAATTTCTTTTGCTTAAGTAACGACATGAGAGGTTGCCAATAAACAGTGAGCAGTATTTTCAACCATTCTGATGAGAATTTGACAATGGTTGCAGAGAAGAGACATTATTTTTAAAATAAAGTTATAAGGGCAATGGACGAGGTGCAGTTTGTTCAACAATAGTAATTGGGGTGAAGAGAAGAGATTTCATTTCCGCAGTATGTGTCATAAGGAGTTAATATCGAACGAGGAAGAGAATTTTTTTCTCAATTAACGTTGTAAGGAGTTAGCAGTGGACGAGGAGCAGTTTCCTCAACGTTTTTGATGAGGACTTGACAATGAATCAGGAGAGATTTCATTTTCTTAGGAATTGGGAAGGGGAGCCGTCTGACCAATTGGATGAAATTTCACAGTGGACGATAAAAGATCTTTTCGTGTTCACCGTCGTAACACGTTGGCAATGGACGAGGAGCAACTTGCTCAATTATTGTGATGGAATGTTGGCAATGGACGAGAAGTGATGTTTTCTTAATAATCGTCGTAAAGATTTGCGAGAAGAATTTCTTTCTTATCTAACGTCATGAAAGATGAAATTGGACAAGGAGCCATTTGCACAATGATTATAAAATGTTGGAAAACGATGAGAAGAATATATTTCTTTTTCCCAATTAACATCATAAGGAGATAGCAATAACAAGGGTCCGCCTGCTTAATGATTGTGGTGAGGACTTGGGAATGAACGAGGAGAGATATTTTATTTTCTAATTCATGTCATAAAGAGTAAACCAGACGAGAACCCGTCTGCTCAATGATTATGATGAAATGTGGGCAATGGCCGAGCAAGACTCATTTTCTTAATTAATGTCGTATGGCGTTGGCAACGGACGAGAAGCTGCTAGCTGGAAGATTGCGATGAGGACTTGGCAGTGGACAGGACAAGAGATTTATTTTTAATAACGGCGTAATGTTCTGGGTATGAACGGAGAGCAATTGGTGTTAATGATTTTGAAGAAATGCTGTCAATGGACGAGACGAGAATATTTATTTTTTTCAGTTAACGTCCTGAGTTAGTAATTGAAAAGTAATTGATTGTGATGTGATAATTGACGAGTAGAAAAGTTTTCAGTTTCTTAATTAACATCATAAAGCATTGAGAACAAACATGGAGCAGTTTGCCCAATGATTGTGATTAGATTAGGCAATGGACCAGGAGAAGAGATTTGTTTCTCTTCTCACGTCATCTCATAAGATTGTGGCATATGACCGGAGAAAAAGTCAATTACAGAACTGCTCCGAGTCCAATGAGTTTGATGCCGGTGATAGAGGAGAATATATTTATGTTTCTTAATTAACTTCGTAAGGCGTTGTCAATCGACGAGGATCAATTTACTCAATGATTGTGAGAGGACTTGTCAATGGACGATAGAGGTTATTCATTTTTCTTAATTAGTGTCATAAAGCATTGGGAACGAACGGGTTCTTAATCAAGGACATAAGAAGTTAGCTATGGACAATGAGCCGATACTCAGAGATCGTGAGTATAAGTAGGCAATGGATGAAAAGATTTTGCATTTCCCAAATCAACATAGTAAGACGTTGGCAATGGACAAGAAACAGCTCTCTCTAGAATTGTGATGGGGAGTTGGCAATGGACGAGAAGAAAATATTTATTTTTCTTAACGTCATAATGGGTTGGTAAAAGACTTGACGCATGTTGCTCAATGAATATGATGAAATGTTGAAATGGTCGTGAGGAAGGGTTTTCTTTTCCTCGATGTAATAAGGATTTAGCAATGGACGAGAAGCCATTAGCTGAATGATTGCGATGACGTTCTGACAATGGATGAGGGAAATGATTATTTTTAAGGCTTTGACAATTGACGCTGACCAGTTTGCTGATGATTGTAAGGAGGATTTGGAAATGGACGAGAAGAAAATACGTTTTAATTAAACATGGGTTTCCAATTTGTGATGAGGAATTCCTGATTAAAGGAAGCGTTTTCAATTATAATGAGGTGTTGACAAAGGAGGAAAAGAAGATAAGTAATATTCTCAAATAATGTCGTAAGCCACTGCGAATAAATAGATAGCAGTTTATATGAGAATTATATTTATAAAAAGGAAATAAAAACTTATAATGGAAAGCAGTTAGTGACTGTGATGAGGACTTGGCATTGGAGCAGAAGAAGGGATTTATATTTCTCAATGAACGTCAATCAAAGAGTAAACAATGATGAGAACCCGTTAATGTTTATTGTGAAATGTGGCAATAGAGGAGATGAGATTTATTTTTCTTAATTAACTCGTAGGGCGTTGGCAATGGACGAAGAACAGTTTGCTCAATTATTGAAATGGGGATTTGTAAATAGAGAGTAGAGGAATCTAATTTTTTAAGTCATAAGGTATTGGGAATGATCAGGGTTGTTAATCAAGGACATAAGAAGTTAACTTTTCCCCAACGCCATAAGGATATAGCGATGGACGAGGATCTGTTTGCCAAATGATTGCGATGAGGACTTGGCAATGGATGAGGGGAAATGATTTCTTTCTCTTAGCTCCGTAAGACGTTGGCAAATGGATGAGGACCAATTTACTCAATGATGGTGATGAGACCCTGACAATGGACGGGGAGAAGAGATTTTTTTAAATTAATGTCGTAAAGCATTGGGAATGAAAGGGAGAGTTTCCTATGATTGTGATGAGGACTTGGCAACGAGCGTGGACAAGTATTTATTTTTCTTAATTATCTGCTTAATGGATTGGGTATGAACGGGGAGCAATTTGCTCAATGATGTTGAAATGGGTTTCTTTCTCAGATCACGTATGAGTTAGCGTTGGAAAGGGAGCAGTCTGCTCAATGATTGTGATTAGATATAGGCGGTGGAAGAGGAGAAGATATTTCGTCTCGGTCATAAGATGTGACCAATAGACGAAGAGCCGTTTGCTCCGAGATTGCGATGAGGACTTGGCAATGAACCAGAAATTATTTCTGTTGGTCAATTAAATATCAGGAAATAGTTCTTTGCGTCGTAATGAGTTAGCAATTGACTAGGAGCATTTTTTATGATTTTTTATGAGAACTTGACAATGGACGAGAAGAAGATATTTCATTTTCATAATTAGTCTCATAAAAAAGGACGGGACAATTTTGCTCAATAATTTGGATTTGGAAAGGTCTTGGGGAAGAGATTTCTTTTTCTCAATACACATCATAACCGTTGGCAATGGTCGGGGAGTAGTATGCTCAGGATTGTGATGAGTTGTTGGCAATGGACGAGGTGAAGTTTGCTCAATGATTATGTTGAGGATTTGACAATGGGTGAGCAGAAGAGATTTCTTTTAACTTTCTCGGCATTTCGGCACAAAAATTTTATTCCCGGACTCTGGCAACGAAAAAGTCCATAAAACCAGTCGATAAATTAAGAAAAAGTCCTCTAACATGTGGTGTAGCCACAATCCCTGTTTTGTGGCTCCTTGATGCCGAAAAACCACTTGGAAGCAAAACGTCCGTCTGTCTGCCCGTCCGTGAGTGAACACTACTAGCACCTAAAGCACACGTATGATCTTTTTCCAAATTGAAGATTCCCCTGTCAATCTAGCTGTAGTTGAAACTTTGAGATTTTGAAAAACATTCTTTAATATTTGGGAGTACTTAAAATGAAGCCCCCCGGACATTTTCAAAGCTTTCTCAAAAACTGCTCCAAATTTTTCTTTAAATTTCTTCTAAGAATAGAGTAAAATACACTTATAAAGGTGCATAGGTCCCGTTTTCAAGATTAACTCTGAATTTTCGAAAATTGCCACAGTGAATTTTTATAGGCGTCTTCCTACAACTATAAAATTGAAGATAGATATTTTTCCTTCAAATAAAATTTGTTGCCCATAAGTAGTTCTTTCATTAAGGTCATGTACATTTAAAAGAATTGTTGTGTTGTAGCACCACAAGTTATATTCTGCAACTAGGGAACCGAAAAATTAATAAATTGCGACAAATTCTTTTCGATGCCGATAGGAACCAGCAGGGAGGAGAGATGGGGACAAAACCGAAAACCAGACGAAACAGATTAGAAAACCACTAGTACGAGAAAGTCTGTGCCATTCTGTAGCACCACAAGTTTTACTTTCTCGCAATTACTTCATAAGAAGATAATTTATGCAAAGGGCGAATTTTCGGCAGATAAACTTTTATTACTGGGGTCTCGTTACGAAGAAGTAATAATCTTGTTGCTATATATCAGGAGTGTCCAACATGCAAGGCCTCAAGAACCACATATAAAACCTTTAATTGAGTGATTGATTTATTCATGTTTCCGGGCGCGTCAACTGCTCTGGTCATTATTCCCGTTAGTGTAGTGCATGTTTTTTCTCGGGAGATGGCGGTGATCTTCCCCCGCTGGATGGCGAGTTCCGGCGCCGACCTACTGTCGGCTAGTGGGGTTTCCCCCTAACCAGGACTCTCCCACCAGCGGCGCACCGCCCCAGCCGGGACAAGCTCTGAGATCCCGACCGGTCCTCCTGGATATGTGGTAGTGTAGTGCATGTTACTGTAAGTGTGTGTGTAAGGGGAGAGGAGAGGACAAGGAATAGGAAGGAAAGATCACGCGCGGTCCGTGGACCGTCTGATAGGGTACTGCTCCGGCATTCGCCTGGTATTGATCGGAGAAACCACGGAAAACTACCGATCAGAGTAGCCGACCGCTAGAATTCTCCTCCAGAGAGTGACTGAATTAGACGTAGCTGAAAGCTAATGTCGAAAATCCTACCGCCGTCAGGACTCGAACAAGGACCTCCCGGTCAGAGGCGCTGCAGGGACATCAGTTGATGCACTGAGCTACCGCTCCCGGTGATATCAGTTCGTACCATGCACAACGCAGTGAAACACATTAGAATGATTTCGAATTTCTGAATAAACTACAAAAATACTTTTTTTTAAATTTTACTTAATCTATTTTTACTTTAAAGGGGGGCTTTGGTCCCTGTAGAGCGTGTGCGCTAAGTGTACAATATAATCGCTCGATATGGATGAAAAGAACTTTCACTTTTGACTGATAATCTTTTGCGTCCCACAATAAATGGCGGGTCGCCAGTTGGACAACCCCGCTATATATAGTTGTGGCCAGAATCTATGTTTTGTGGATCCTTGATAGCGAAAGTCGACTGATGGAAAAAAGTCTGCCCGTCCGCCTCTCCGACTCTCGTTAGAGCTAGAATCTGGACTATTCAGCCGCTTTTCTCGAAAATTTAAATTCTCATATCTCAACGTTTCCGAGACTTTGGGAGATTCAAATATTTTCATTTTGGGGGCACTTTAAAAAATATTCTTTGAATAAACGTGTTAAAAATTTCTCAAAAAATGGCACAATTTTTTGTTAAACTTTGCCCTCGGATAACGTGAAGGACATTCTGATGATGATCTCGAAAATTGCAAAAGCGCAATTTTGTGAGCGTCTTTATACAATTATAACATATAAGATAGAAATATTTTCCCTATGAAATCTGTTCCTTAAAGACCTTCAAATGAAGATAGGTTGAATTGTTTGAAAATATGAGTAGTTTTCGTGCAATTTTGTGCAAAATATAAGTCAATTTAAGTTTTTGAACAATTTTTTTTTTCACAAAAATCACTCACACAAATTTCTTTATTACTTTGTTGTATACGTACGTATATAAGGACTAATATATGTAGAATAGAGAAAGTTATGTAATGCTGCGGCAAAAAGCGACGATTTTTCGACGGAAAAACTTGTATTGTGGGGGTCTATATACAGAAAAAGTGGATAAATCCTGCTCTAAAATGTAGTAAATTACTCTAACACGTTATGTAGTAGATTTTAGAAATTGTGAAACCAGGTATCTCCCACCCGCGGGGCAACGCCCCAGCGGGGACAAGCTCTAAGCTCCCGACCGGTCTCTCGGCATATGTGGTAATGTAGTGCTTGTTAATGTAGGTGTGCGTAAGGGATCAGGATAGGACAAAGAAGAGGAAGGAAAGATCGCGTGCGGTCCAAGGTCTGTTTGTTAGGGTACTGCTCTGGCATTCGCCTGGTGTTGATCGGAGAAATCGCGGAAAACTACCGATCAGAGCAGCCGGTCTCTAGAATTCTCCTCCAGACAGCAAATAAATTCGACCTATCTGAGATGCTAGTATCGAAAATCGTGCCATCGTCGGGATTCGAATCTATGAGCTCCCGGTCAGGGGCACTGCAGTGACATCAGTTGATGCCCGAAGCCAACTCTCTCGGTCATGTTTTCAAAAAACTGTACATGAAATTATTTCAAGATGTCTTTAGGGAACAAATTTTATTCAGGAAAAATGTCTTTATCTTCAATATTGTAGTTGTAGGAAGCCGCCAAAAAATTGTGCTTCTGCCATTTTTCCAAAAATCTGTGATTTTAACAAACATGATATCTACACCATTATCTTAAGCGTTCTTTAGCTGAGGGCACAGTTTAATCAAAAAAGTTGGTGCTATGTTAAAAAAACTAAATTTTTAGGCTTCATGTAAAAAAATCAAAATCAAATTTGCAATTGAAACTCCCAAAGCATTGAGTTCGTTCAGATCAATTGAGGTACATCAGTTTTGGAGAAAATCGGTTGAACGGTTTAGGCGCTAGCGTTGAGCACAAACCGACAGACGGACGGACAGACAGACAGACGTTTTACCATCAATGAATTTTTCGGTATCAAATACCCACAAAACATGGATCCTGCCTACATCACTGTAATTTACTATAGCAACAGAATGTATCCACTTTTTCCTTGCCAATAACCGACAACAAGAGTTTTTCTGCTTTTTCATGATTACATAAGTTTATCTTCTTACGAAGGAAGTGCAAGAAAATAAAAAAAAATTCTGTGCCACTTAATGAATTCTGAGGTTTAATATTTTTGTCTGTATTAGTTTATTTCATTATATTTCTGTCCATTAATGAAAATTACTTCCATATAAAACATCTTACTTTCGGAAATATTAATATATAATCATAATCCTGTATACGTGGACAGATGGAATTCAGGCTAGTTGTACAGCGGGTAGCCTACCCGAGCTTGTAAGGGGCTGACTTCATTTTCCGTAATGGGGAAAGTTGGCCGTTGCACCTGCACATATTCTAACCTCCTTGAGCTTCACCTTAAATAACATGTTAATTGTTTTTGTTTTTTGTTTTGCGTAAGCCATGCCTCACTTCACTTCTTATCATTGCGCCGCGCACGTGTTCCCTTTAGCAGCGATGGAGTGTTTCTTTCGATTTTTTTTTTAATCTTTTCTTTTTAATATATTACACATATGCATATTTTTCACAGTCTTTTGATGACTGGAACTAAGATTTTTACACAAATTAACCTCACGACACCTTGAAATGTCACATTACTAACCTAAACTAAGAAATGTTAAACAGCAGATTATTTTGGGCCATCGTTTCGAAAGCTGCAGAAGATCTTTTCCAGAAATGGAGGTAAGGAGTGTAGTTTCATCCACCTGAATGTCCTATTTTGCTCCATCTCGAATCACAGTATTCCCCAATTTTGGAATTCACACAATATACATTTGTCTCCTACCTATGCATTAATTGATGGGAGATTCGACTAGTTGCATTGGAAATAATTTTGCTTTAAATGGCCGAAGTTCACTAATAATAAGTGCAGTGGCTCCTGCCTGCGGGAAACGTGATATCTTGTCTTTACAAGCGTACCAGGTAGAACCCCGTAAACGTCTCGCTTTAACAAGTCCTGAATTTGCTTCTGGTAAGAAGCGGTGGCGGGGCTGCAGGGCTGAAGGCAGGTATTGCCCGAAGAGGGCCTTCCGTTCCCTTCTCCCTCCATGCGTCTATCGAGCGCCCCATGCGGCTATAAAAAGCGTCGGCGCCGCCGGTGACGTCATCGGCGCCGGGCAGGCCGGCCCCGGGCCATCGATCGCGGGCGGCGCGGCGCAGCCCCGTGGCCGCCCTCTGCAGTGGAATCGGGTCGCCGCGCCGCGCCGCGCCGCTCTTGGCCGCCGAGCGCTCCTCAGCCACGAGTGGCTGACGACGGGGAAGGGAAATATTTTAGTGCTTGACAGTGGCGACGGTCGACGGGAGCGGGGATGGGGGTGGGGGGCCGTTCCCAGTGTCACCATTTTAGGGGTGACACCAAATTGAAGATGTTATAGTTGGAGCTGTATAACTATTTAATATTATAAAAATTATATTTCAATTTTTTTGAATTACATACCTTTTTTAATATAATATAAATAAATGCCAAGTGTAAATTTATTTTGAATTTTATTAAATAATGTAAAAACTATTCCGTAATAGATATTTTTTTATTTTTAATTTAGGAGGAGGGTTACACCATTTGTTTTGCCCAGGGTGACACTAACAGAAGCAACACCTCTGTTTCTTGGTTTCTTGGTGAAACGCAATGGTCGTGAGAGCTTCATTGAAAAGTGGACCATAGCAACCCCTTTTTATCACACTAGGTCCCTTCAGCAAAATAAAAAAAAACAACACGACAACAAAGCTTTACACGGAATATTTTACCAATTTTCAAAAAATTTCTCCATCATTTTTTATTAAATTTTGTTGCTGAATAGTGAGAAGGATGTTTAACAGAATAGTGCAGGTCTCATTTTCGTTGAAAGCTCTGATTTTTTGATAATTGTAAACATTCAAAAATATTTAGGCACCTTTCTACAATTACAATTATGAAGATAGACATTTCTTCCTTTAATGGAATCTGTTTCTTAAAGATATATTTTGAAACCAGGTCATGTACAATTTTCCCAAAATTTCAGTACTTTTTGCTTACTTTTGCAGAAAAATACGAGCGAGAAAGTGCGTATTGTTTTAGCCCCACTAATTTTACTTTCTTGCTAAGGAGTAGAGAGAAAGTTACGTAAAGATACACAAAAAAACGGCGAATTTTCGGTAGAAAACTCTCATTACAAGGCCCTGATAATGAAAAAGCGGACAAATCGAATTCCTAAATTTAGAAACAAATCCTCTGTCACTGGTGTATTCAGAATTCATGTTTTGTGGATCCTTGTTAGCGAAAAATCGAATGACGGCAAAACTTCCGTCCGTCAGTCTCTCCGTCTGCCTGCCTGACCGTCTGTGAACAACGCTAGCAGCTAAACCGCTCAGCCGATATTCTCCAAAATTGATACTCCCCAATCTGTCTGGCTGATGACGCAGCCCTTTGAGTTTCAACCCGAGATTTTAATTTTATTCGTGTGTGTGTGTGCGGGGGGTACTTTTGATGAAGCCCCTGGTAGTGGCGTTTTCTTTGGGTGTGCATGTCATGTGTCAACACCCAAGGAAATTAAACAAATAATTTTCCTTTGAATTTATGTATATTTTTTCATTTATTCGGTCTTCCGTGCAATCGGCATCATAGATCGGCACCAGCGCGTCCATGCAACGCAGGCAGTGCGTGAGCGCAGCCGAGGCCGTTGGCGAATGCCTCCAACGTCTTCAGGTCGCATCGGCAGACGGCAGCGCATGCGCGCGACGTCCCCCACTCACGGACAGCGTGCCAAGGCGTTGGACTCATTTAACAACCAGTAACAGCGCCTCTGACCGGGAGTCCTCCCCCCCAGGCGGCAGGATTTTCGACACTAGCTTTTCAGCTAGGTCGAATTCAGTCGCTGTCTGGAGGAGAATTCTAGCGGCCGGCTGCTCTGATTGGTAGTTTTCCGTGGTTTCTCCGATCAACACCAGGCGAATGCCGGAGCAGTACCCTATCAAACGAGCCACGGACCGCGCGCGATCTATCCTTCCTCTTCCTTGTCCTATCCTCTCCTCTTATACACACACTTACACTAACATGCACTACACTACCACATATTCCGGGAGACCGGTCGGGGCTTAGAGCTTGTCCTGACTGGGGCGGTGCCCCGCTGGTGGGAGAGTCCTGGTTAGGGGGAAACCCCACTAGCCGACGGTAGGTCGGCTCACCATCCGGCGGGGGAAGATCTCCGCCATCTCCCGAGAAAAAACATGCACTACACTAACGGGACTAATGACCGAAGCAGTTGACGCGCCCGGAAACACGAAAAAATCAATCAATCTATCTATCTATTTAACAGCCTGCAGGAGAGCGAGCGTCCGTGATCGTCATATTCTCCGTTACGCTTTGCCGTCTTTAGCGATACCGATGAAATTAGTGTTATATTGTGTTAAGGATAGTGAAAAAGTGGAACAATAGTTTTAAATAATTGCTTTCCTTCCCTGTCATATGAAGAAAAGAAACAAGTAATTGAGTAATAAACGATCGTGTCGTAACCTGATAATTTCAGAATTTAATTTTTAAAACGAGAACCGAAAATGGGAGAAGAGTCGACCATGTCTTTCTAAATAATTTCAAGATGTATTATTCCAATTTACGCAATAGCAAATACAACATCCTCATTGTTGTTATTTTGCGATTATCTTTCCATCATTCTTCCAACATTGTAATTGAAAATAAATAAGGATTTTGTTTACATAATTCAATCTTGCTCTAAATGTGTAAGCGAGGGGTAGGGGTAGTGTGGGGGTTAACACTTTCCTTCACTGCCAACGCTCTAGTTCTAGAGTCAATACCCTTTGACATTTTTCAAATTTTCTAAAACATGTTCACCATAATTTTTTATTTTTTGTCAGTTAATGTGAAGGACATTTAAGAGAATGGTGCAGGTCACGTTCGTTAAAAACCCTGATTTTTCTAAAACCGCAAAAGTTAATTATTTTTTTCGGAATCTTTCTTACAACTAAAATATGAAAGAGAGATTTTTCCCTATATGAAGTCTGTTCCTTAAAGATAGAATTTGAAATAATTTGACCATCTGTCCGACCTTCTGTCTATGATCAGCGCCAGCACGTAAACAGTTTAGGTGATTGTTTACAAAATTGATGATCTCTGATCGACCAGGGCGAACTCACTTCTCTCTCTTAAGCGCGATTTACGCAATCCGAGTTCAAAGTTTAAAATAAGAATTTGGAGCCATTTAAAAAATGAAAATGTTTTTGAGGCTTAGTTTAAAGTAATCTCAAAAAACAAAATATCAGTTTGAAACTCCTAAGCTCATGTTCGTTCAGATCCATGGCGGAATATCAATTTTGGAGAAAATCAACTGAACGATTTACGCTACCTAGCGTTTGCTATCAACTACGCTAGCGTTGACCACTGGCGGACAGACAGACAGACGGACAAGCAGACAAATAGGCAGACAGACGTTTTGCCGTCATCAGTTCTTTGGTATCAAGGAACCACAAAACATGGGTCGTGAGGACCTGAGTTCCAGTCGCGCGCAAAACAAATTGCTAGTTGTTGACACTTTTGCAGGTTTATGTACTAGTACAATAATATAGCCGAGCAGTTAGAAATATCGGGAGAAAATATTTGCTGTTTTAGCACCACTAGTTGACAACTTGGGTCCATGGCTTCGTGGGGTCTGCGCAATACTCGAACCCTACCATCAGCTCTTACTTACCGTCGGAAGCGGTATCTCAGTGCACCAACTGATGTCACTGCAGCGACGCTGACCGGGAGGTCGTAGGTTCAAGTCCTGACGGCGGCAGGTTTTTCGACACTAGCTTAACAGCTAGGATGAATTCAGTCACCGTCTGGAGTAGAATTCTAGCGGTCGGCTGCTCTGAAGGTAGTTTTCCGTGGTTTCTCCGTTCAACACCAGGTGAATGCCGGAGCAGTACCCTAGCAAACGGGCCACGGACCGCGCGCAATCTTTCCTTCCTCTTCCTTATCCTATCCTCTCCACTTACGCTAACATACACTACACTACCACATATCCCGGGAGACCTGTCGGGAGCTTAGAGCTTGTCCCGGGTGGGGCGGTGCCCCGCTGGTGGGAGAGTCCTGGTTAGGGGGAAACTCCGCTAGCCGACGGCAGGTCGGCGCCGGATCTCGCTATCCGGCGGGGAAGATCACCACCATCTTCTGAGAGAAAAACACACACTACACTAACGGGACTAATTACCTAAGCTGTTGACGCGCTCGGAATCACTAGCCAACCAATCTTACCGAAATCGGGACTCATCTGACCAAGCCACGGTTTTCCAGTCGTCTAGGGCTCAATCGGTATGGTTACGAGCCCAGGAGAGGCGCTGCAGGCGATGTCGTGCTGTTAGCAAAAGCACTCCACTTAAAGTCAAATTTCGCTGCACTGTCCTAACGGATAAGTCCCACATTGATTTCTGCGGTTATTTTACACAGTGATGCTTGTCTGTTGGCTCCGACAACTCTACGCAAACGCAGCAGCTAGCGGTCATTAAGTAGAGGCTGGATTATCCGAGGTGAGATGTTATACCTAAAATTAAGTGTTCTCGGCATATTCTTGACATTGAGGATCTCGTAATTTTGAATTTCCTAACGATTTCCCGAATGGATGAGGCTAGCTCCAACTAATGCTGGTTCGAAGTCTGTTAATTTCGGTCGTGCGGCCATAATCACGCCAGAAACCTTCCACATGAATCACTTTAGTACAAATCAAAGCTCTGTCAATGCACCGCCTTTTGTACTAATACTACCATCTGTTTATTTTCATTTTTCATTTTGCTGTCCCACTTAGGTCTCCTCAATGTATAAGAGATATCGATCAAGTGACGATTTTTAGCCATTTGAAAATAATGGAGGAAATAAATGGACAGCGTTAACTTAAGGTCACTACTTGCTCACGAAATTTGTTAGGAACATTTACATCAACATCAGATCGCTTCTCGTTGCAACTCAACAGCCTATCAGGCTTCACAACAAATAGTCTGCCTGTCTGCCTTCCTCTTCCTTGTCCTATCTTCTCCACTTACACTAACATGTACTACACTATCACATATGCCGGGAGACCGGTCGGGAGCTTAGAGCTTGTACCGGCTGGGGCGGTGCCCCGCTAATGGGAGAGTCCTGGTTAGAGGGAAACTCCGCTAGCCACAGTAGGTCGGCGCCGTATCCCGTCATCGAGCGGGGGAAGATCACCGCCATCTCCCGAGAGAAAAAAAACATGCACTACAATTTCGGGGTTAATGACCTAAGCTGTTGACGCGTCCGGAATCACCAACCAACCAAACCGGCAGCGGTAGCTCAGTGCATCAACTGATGTCACTGCAGCGCGTCTGACCGGGAGGTCCTAGGTTCGAGTCCTGACGGCGGCGGCATTTTCTACACTAGTGTAACGTATTGTAGGGCTACACAGAGCGACCGGCGGGGCGTCACAATGTCGCTGCGTCAAAGGATTAGACGCCAGGGGCCAGGCAGGATGTGAGAACAATGAGGTATTTGGAGAATTCTGATAGCTAGGGAAAGGGATGCCCAAAATGCGGCACAGCGCATTTTTGCCGCTTGCCGCGTGCAAAATTCTTAGAATCCAGGGCAATGATGCCCAAAATGCCTGGCAACGCGACTAGCGCGGGCCGTGTGAAAAACCCAGTGACGTTTCAGGTCACGTGGGTGGGAGCTATATAAGAGCAAACGCAGAGCGCGTGGGCGGGGTTTGTTGAGCTGAGTGGAACCCTCGTGCGAACGCACAAAAATTGCGCCCAGGGCGGTGCGGAGCCGAGCGAGGCTCGTACGGCAACCCATGTGTTGGGACGCCGGTGTGGACACTATTTCCACGGGTGACCTAGGTCGCCGGAGCCGCGTGCTGCGTGCATAAGGTTCGCTGAGGAGTGGCGCGAGCCACGAGTCAGACATTTCATTTGTAAGGATCGCTCCTGCGATCAGGGGAGTAAACGTCTACTAGAGCTAAGAGTAACTTTAATTATTACTGTACATATTGTGAATAAACCTGTACATATTTATCATTGAAGCTCGTGTCTGTGATTACTGTGTATTCCCACGACGTCACACTAGCTTTTCAGCTGGGTCGAATTCAGTCGCTGTCTGGAGGAGAATTCTAGCGGCCAGCTGCTCTGATCAGTAGTTTAACGTGGTTTATCCGATCAACACCAGGCGAATGCCGGAGCAGTACCCTACCAAACGGGCCACGGACCGCACGCGATCTTTCCTTCCTCTTTCTTGTCCTATCCTCTCCCCTTACACACACACTTACACTAGCATGCACTACACTACCACATATTCCGGGAGACCGATCGGATGCTTCGAGCTTGTCCCGGCTGGGGCGGTGCCCCGCTAATGGGATAGTCCTGGTTAGAGGGAAACCCCACTATCCGACAGTAGGTCGGCGCCGGATCTCGCCATCCAGCGGGGAAGACCACCGCCATCTCCCGAGAAAAAACATGCACTACACTAACGGGACTAATGACCAAAAGCAGTTGACGCGCCCGGAAACACGATAAAACCAAACCAAACCAAACCAACCAACCTTTAAAAAATGCCGTGTAAATGTTTCGAAGACATTAGCACAGTATACGTATTTATTTCAATTGAAGTGCAGCTCCGTGTTAAATGCCTACGACGTGTTGATCAGCGACTCTGGCATTTCCCGCGGCGACAAAGAAACACTACTCCGATTATATTCGATACTACTTGCCAAATGTTATCCCCCCTCCCCGGCCTCTTGTGGAGTCGGCCATGACTGCGCTGCACTTCTGTATTGATGCGTATGAGTATACTTGGTATTAGGCAATTTTAAGTGAAATATGGGCAATCTCTTTTTTTAGAGATGCTTTCAAGAACAATTTTTTTCCATTTTTTTTTCTTCAAATTTTGTACGGTTAATGCTTACTCCACTGCTTAAGATGACATAAACGCCATTTTGCTGTATTATTTTGTTCTTTCAAAAATTCCAAATATTTATCGGTCACATGCGTCGTTAACCCCTGTTAACCTGCAACCCAACAGGTTTGTTAGGTGCACTTGTACCTACCATTACGTTAAGAATTTATCATCCTTAGAAACGTAAGTAAACAACTATCGATTCATCGCAAGTCAACAGTTCATAAAGGAAAAAAATATGGCGGTATGTAAAAGAAATGAGATTCAAGCAAATAAAATAACTCATATTAGTTCTTGGGATAATTATGGTTGTTTGTACTATTATTAATAGTACAATTAGAAAAATGTGTATTACGTAAATTAGCCCTCTAATGCCGCTTATTTCATGTAGTCCAGTCGGTAGGTACTGAAAAAGGGAGATTTCCAGGAAAGAGTCGTAAAATTTTCTTTAGTTATGTTGTACGTACCCAGCCTCTAGTTAAAACCCCCCAACCTCCTGGACCCTGTGCTAACTCCGTATGGACCGAAAAAACGGTATTTTCTGACTTTTTTCGAAGTTTTTCTCCTAACTCTTAGGTCATGTAGTAAAATTATTAACCCATTTCTTCCCAAGCATTGAAAATACTAACTTATTTTTAAAATTTCACATACATATTGATAATATTGCCACAAAGATTGCAAAAACAGTTTTCTAATATTTTTTGGTTCTTGGGTAAGCGGGATGGAACGTTGCGAAAACGCAACGTTGGGAATTTTCCGGAAAGAAACAGTATATACCTCTTTTTTAAGAATCAATTGTATTTTTCATCAGGGTTTACACTAATTACATTATTAAATCAAAAAAATATGAATTTATGAATGAAAATGTGAAAAGCAGTTGGAATGCAATGGAATTTGACATTTTTTGCATTTAAAAACTGTTTGACTCTTGCAAACTCTACATCTTCTGCGAGCATTCTTTTCATCACGAATAATTAAATGATCAACTCGGTCTTTCTTCACAGCCTCAGGTAAAATGTTTTTACTACTATGTCCCAAGTCGCAATTTTGTGTGCGAGATGTTTCTGCAGTGTCCAGAGTTTCATTAACCTCTTCTCTTCGGAGAAGAGAGCACTACTTCGGACCTGAAATCAATGTGGCTTACAGAATTTCCCGTAGCTAGTTTGTAAATTTTCCAGGCATTCACAACTGCACTGTCTACACCATTGGTAAACAGGGACCACCACCATTTCTTCCCTCTGATTCGAATCCTGTAATTCGCCACAGCATTGTCATGTAAGTCGACTTGATCATGTAAGTCATCCCTTGATTGTATTCATGGATTAGATGGGGTTGTGGAACATTGTTGTATTTTTTTTCTTTACGGTTGTACCGTTTTGTACTGACAAGTGGCTCCAGAGTTCCAAAGTTTGTTCCCACTGTGACAATAGAGTTGTCATGCCATCTAACAATGAAGATCTCATTTTTCTTATCCATAACTTAGTCAAATTCACCTTTGTTTTCTTTAGCCATTTCTGTGGATGTTCGAAGTGGGCATTTTGATGTCCTGTTTTCTCTGAGAGTTCCAGTTGCAAAAAATCCCATTTCTGATAACATGACGAGAAGAGAGTGACTGGTAAAGAAGTTGTCGAAGAACAGCAAGTGACATTCTGGACTTTTAACTATTTTTGTCAAATTGCAAACAACTCTTTCACCTACGGTCAAACACTCATTTTTCGTCTTTGAAGCTCCACCATATGCATCAAATTGATACAAAAATCCCGTTGATGATGCGATACACCACAATTTGAACCCAAATCTCACTGGTTTACCTCTTATAAACATTTTAGCTGAGTGACGCCCAAAGTACGGCACCATTTGCTCATCAATTGACAATTTTTTGCTAAACACACCGAATTGCAAACATCTTTTGTTCAATTCATCGAAGAAAGGCCGCAATTTTGCAAATTTATCTTCTTTATCAAAATTGTTGTTGTCCGAAAGGTGTATATATTTCTTTATTTCTTCAAATCTGTTACGAGACATTGTTTCTCGCACAATCGGAACTTCCTTATCAGGATCTTTACTCCAGTAATGTTTTGTTTGCGGGAGTGAATGATAACCGCTTAAAATCAGGATTCCCATAAATTTTCTCAAATCACTTTTCGCCAAAGTAAAATTATGATTGTTCTTACTTTGAGCATATTTCATTGAAAAATAAGTAATTTGTGACAAAAAGAAATTGTCAAAAAAAAGATCAAACAGTTCAATTGGTGAGTAGCCGCCGTATTCATTTTTGATGTCTTCAATACACTTTGCTTCGGACGATGAAGGTTGTCTAGTGAACGAAGGGGTGGTTCTTTCCCATTTTACTCCTATGTTTTTCTTTTTTCTTGGACGCTCTGAAGATGCAAGACTTGATTCTTGAGGCGTCAAGTTTTCCTCTGATGGTGCTGGTTGAGAGTGAATTTCAAACTTTCCAACTATATCTGACGACAGATTTTCCCCTCCAGATCATTGATAATCATTTCGCCGTCATCTATGTCTTCCTCATCGGCGAGATTAACTTGAGGAGGGATAATTACAGCATCAATTTGTTCTGTAGTGTCCAGCTCATCTATTACAGCAAGTATTTCGTCAGCTGTGCGACAGATTGTCTGGTCAAAGTTCATTTCTGAAAGAAGAAGGCTTCTATAAAATAAAAGTAACTAAGCAAATTTTAATATTAATTTACATACGGTGTACACTTACCTCTCTGTACTTAAAAAATACCGCCAGCCTCAAAAAAGTAAATACTCGTATTTCTTTGGACACTCTTGTTCTTACACTTCATAAACTAACAACTCCTCGATCACTACGGAAGAACTCGCCAAACTGATTCATAGAGCAATGCCAATCGAGTCACGCCTTCAATGAGTTCTGAGAAAACTACTCTTTCAACGCCCGATTATCGGTTATCACATATCCGGCAATAAGACACTCCAAAGATAGCACCTTGGCATCTCCTTCGCGGAAGTGCGCCTACGCGAACTTCGGTGCGGCGCGACATTCTGGCGCTACACACGACCGTATCAACATCTACCGGAAACTCCCAACGTTGCGAAAACGCAACCTAATATTTATTAGGCTGTGGAAGCTGTTTTGAGAATCGCATTCTCTTGAAACCTCCACCATATCCTTTATAGATATTATATTTTACATCCTGATGGTAGAATGTCGTATAGCTCGCAAGTGTCAAGTGCAAAAAATAGATATTGTAGAGACGCCAAAATGAGGCACGCACATTGTCGCAAGAAAAATTATAAATACATATTAATAATATATATTTATCAAATAAAAAATGTTATTAAACTGATCATGGATAAGACTAATGGGATAAAAATTAACAAATGATTTCAATGAACAGAAACTTCAATATAAAATGGTGAACATTGCGTTGCGTTTTCGCAACGTTGGGAAGAAATGGGTTAAAAGCAGTTTTAAAGAGGATAAAATTCCCGACACCTTCTTTACGAAACATTTTTTTCGAAACCGATTACCAAGCGAGCTACAGCTTTTCAAAGAAAAAGGCTATTTTTTCATTTCTCCAAAACATGGGTAAAAATACGCATGTTTGTGTTATTATAAACAACTTATAATACATATAATTCTTACTAACTGTGATACTATTGTTTATCTCACCGTCGGTGAAAAACATTGCCTCACAAATGTACCCATTGTCAAAAATATTTACGCACACAAAAAAGCATGTGTATACATGTGTGTGTACATGTACCAGCTTAACTCTTCAACGCGCGAACAATGCCATTTCAACAAAACTTGATACACATTATTACTGGGGAAATGCAATGCGGAAAATAATAATGTAGAGTAAAGATCCCTCTAGAAGGGTGGATGCGAGGGAAGTGATATTAAAAAAATGCATCATGCAACTCGCGACACTTATTCTCCGTATAATGTGCAATGAACTGACATTGTGGACGTGATGGGAAAGATCGTTTTATACATGATAGTGATAAATAAAAACAGCGAATTTTAAAGGGAATAAAATGTACTGCTTTTGTATTTCATTTTACTTTCTCGCTACCGCATTCGCAAATAGAGATAGGTAATACGGGGCGAAAAACGGCGAATTTTCGGCAGAAAAACTCTTAGTATAGGGCCCTGGTAACGAAAAAGTGAATAAATAAAGTTGCTAAATTTAGAAACAAAATCCTCTAACACGTGGTGTAGCTACAATCCATGTTTTCTGGTTCGATACCAAAAATTGATTGACGGCAAAACTTCCGTCCGTCCCTCTGTCTGTCCGTCTGTGAACAACGCTAGAGGCTAAACCCTTCAGCCATTTTTCTCCAAAATTAATATTCGCCAATCGATCTGACTGATGTCGTAACTCCTTGAGTTTGAAAGCGATATTTTAATGCTAGGGGTATTATCCCTGGCGAAAATCCGCGTTGTGGTGGACTGTAAAGACGTTGTACACTACGAATTTTTCACTTGGTGCGCTGCTCCTGTCCATAGTGTACAGTAGTACACATCTCTTGCACATCCTGCACACATCCGCTTCTCCTGTGTTGCGGCACTTGCCTGACACTCAATATACATTTCAACGCCATACACATTTTACTATATATTTGTGCATTTAAGGGCTGTTCAAATATCCTGCATGTTGTACAAGTTGTTTACATATTCATTTCAATAACACGTTAATTTCTTTATGTACATCACGTAACTTGTACTTCATGAAGTAGTGCATGTGTGAGACACGCAACGAGATCCGGGAACACGTGTTTTTATTTACAGTGATAATTGTGAATGTTATTATAAAAGGGAACTTTTATATCATGTTGAATTAAAGCTGGAGTAATGAGGACGCAAACAAGGTTTGATTAATAGCTCGCGCCCTTTTAGAAGATTGCAGTTAAGTTACATATTAATCAGTGGTCAGTGTGCGGATTTCGTAAAGTAAGCGGCAATTTACTATGGAAATAGCATATAATAATAATAAAATAATAATAATAATAATAATAATAATAATAATAATAATAATAATAATAAAATAATAATAATAATAATAATAATAATAATAATAATAATAATAATAATAATAATAATATTTATTGAGTCACAAATACAATTTCAATCGTGTATGACGAGTCAGATATGGCAGAGTGAAGTTACATTTACTGTCCAGAAATCAAAACAATGGGGACCATCTCAGCATTTGCTCAAAGGATCGAGGGAAACTGGACAAAAAACCCTGATCAAGTTGGTCATTGATCTTACAATACTCAATAATAATAATAATAATAATAATAATAATAATAATAATAATAATAATAATAAATAAGTCAGCCACCGGCGTCGTCCCGAAGGTCACAATCGAGGCGTTGGAGGGTCTGAACATCAACAAAACCATAATGATTAATATTCAGAAATCGGTACTGATCAATACCTGCTCTCTGGTCAGAAAATACACGGGTGCAAACATGTAAAAATATGAGATAATCATTTTCTATAATTGATAATTAAGTAATAATTGTCTGGTTGATATTTTATATCCTTTATATAATTTTATTTGATAGTAATATGTTTTAATGTTTGATTTATGTGTTTCTACATCATTATGTAATCATGCTCTGATTGATATCTGTGTGATTGTACAATGCCAGGAAACTGTGAATAAAGAGAAGAAATAATAACAATAATAGTAATAATAACAATTCTAATAATAGTAATATCAATTACAATAGTAACAATACTAATAAAATACTATTCATTCAGAAAAGATTTAACGTATATAAGATATAACGTAATTATAAATTTCCTTTCGAATTTCTTGCTGGATGTGTGTCCCATCGAATGTCAACTCTTGAAATTACCAAACACAACCATGTTTAATGGTAAACAAACACCTTTCATATCGTCATTTATGTATTGGTAGCCCGTAAAGAGTTTAAACATGAAATAATCCTAACACAATCATGTTTAATGGTAAGCAAACACGTTTCTTTGATTGTGGCTAAATTTAATATGTAGGCTACATAATTATAATAATAGTATTTATTGTTGGAATAAGCACAAAAAAAACATTAGGATTACCTTCTCTAAAGTTTCGAGTGATCTTCTGATTATTAATGTGATAGAAAGGAAAACTGAAAATACTAAGGTCTAGGCATAGACATATAGTACTAGACTGGCAATGAACGATTCTTTTTGAAGCCAACTGATTGCGCCCGCCGCCATATTGGATCACTACACTAGACTGCTGGCCAGCTAAAAAGCCGAACTAACGGGACAACTTTTGAAAAATGTCACTGTCGGATGAGAAAATACATTTGTACTCGATTTAGGGTAGTTTCGATTCGTTTTATGTTGGCTAAAGTTGTTGCCAACCGTCACACAAATACCCTGAATATATTACCTTCAAGCGGTAGGGACATTTTTAAAAATGTAAGTTTGCAATGAAACAATGACTACTTCCGTAGATACCGCCAACATTCAAAGCCATCCAAGTGAAGTTGTGTTAGTTTACGAGTGTTGCTAAAGATTTGCATTTTGCGTTTTGGTGCTCTTCGTTCTTTGCGTTTTATCGTTCAATTTATTTATTTAGTAGTACTAGGCGTTTTTGAGTTTTATTTATTATTTTCCAATTGTTTTCTTTAGTAATAATAATTTTTATAAATTAATGAAATAGTTATAGAGTTATTGAAAACTTACACTAATGATGATTTTCACTATTTTTTTGAACTTTGTTTTAAAAACTAATGAATAATTGAACAGATAAATTAAATGGATGTATTTGCATTGATATTGACATAACTGGACTATTAGGAACATTTCATTAGATCACTTAAAAACTACCATGTATATCACGTTAATTAACTTCAATAATTGTGGTATTTATTTGCGTTCAATAAAACTCATTACTACCACTTCAAAACGTGAAGGAACTGTTGACACACATCTCAAAAGCATAAATAACATAGAAGTATGACCGCAGATAACTTTTGAGGTTGTACTTTTCATTTGCACTTGACACTTTTTAACACTTCTTAAGCTCGCAATAGTTGATAATTCTTAATTAACTTAATTATTCACAGAGTTAATATTCGTTTATAGATGAACATCTCCTTTTAATTCCATCGAGAAACGAAACATGTGTTATTGAACAGTGGACAAGACTCGAGAGCGCGCGAGGATTGTGAATGAGACAACAAACAAAACAAAAGCGAGAGACTTGATCAGAGTTATAGTTTCATAAGTTGGCTATTCCGACAGGAAATCTTTCAAGCTGCCATATTGCGAATTTAGTGCGGCCTGATACACGGCCTGGAGTCTATCACTCATGAACATATACTGCTATACGTCAATGAACTTTTAGAAAATCTATGAACACAAATTTTCGACGTACAGTTACTAATAAAAACTCCAATATTGAACAGGAAATATTTTTGGGAAATAAAACAATTAATATCAAAGTTTTAAATCGGTTTTATTGCTTTATAGTCAAAAACAGAACCACTGTCCATTCTGTATTGACATTTAAGAGGGGATAAAAAAATAACATTTAAATATCCAGAAGCAAGGCAAGGAACCATCTCAGCATGGATATCATGGATCAAGGGAAACTGGATGAAAACCTGATCGAGATGGAGGTCAGCTGACCCAAAAGTAAATTACATTCTTTACACATACAATAAATTTCAGTTATAGGCAGTATTGAAATCAATATCATGATCACCTTGATTGTTTCATTAAAACAATAAAATTTACGCCAAAACTGAAATTAAATACACAACTAAATTAAAAATATTTACAAATATTTACGAAAGATGAGATTATCCCCAATTCTACAATTACTTGTGCTATTTACATTAATCTACAATAGCTATGCTTTAGGGGGCAAATAATGTAGTATCAGAGCAAATGACCTTAATCTTTCATCATAAGCATCGTCAAGCACACTAGTACCCGAATTCTTGCTGGCTCTATCTATTAAAGAACAGACATCTGATTGCAAACTATTTTTTAAAATGTCAGCATTACTCTCCAGGAACAACTTCTCTTGCACTAAAGAGTCAATAATATCTTGATCGGTCTGTATTTTTTTTCCTGGCGCCTCACTTTCTGCTGCAATACTTTTATTTTCTTCTTAGCACTGCACAGTTTTTTACTGCATTTGTTAAGTTCCTCAATTAATTTTCTCTTGTGTGCTGTGCTTGAGATACTTGTGGGCTGTGAGGCGCACTGCCCGATGAAGCCTGATTATCGCTGTTGATGCCACTCAATTGCAGACAATTATCTGTTTCATTTTCTGACGAATTTCTTTGTTTAGGTCGTTTTCGTGCTGTCTTCACATGGTTTTGAAGATGTGAAGGATGCGCTGGAAAAATGCTCGGGACAGCTCCTCTTAGTCTTCTGTTCTGGCCGGTTAAGTCCATATCTTCTGGACGAAAATGCTGGGAGCAAACACCAGACGCAGATGTTGGTTGCCAGTTTTCCCTCCTAATGGCATTAACCCATGCTTTTCTGCAATCTTCTCGCTTTGGAAAACTAATCAAAATCAGAACAAAACAAAAAGGCATTAGAGGTTAGGTTTACAAATCACTCCTCAGGAACTTTAATCAACACAAACTTATTCTTTTCTTACTCAATTTTAATTAGTTGTTTAATCATACAATCTTAACATAAAAAATCGTCAATAGTCAGTAAAATTCAGTAACTAGGTAAAGAAAAGGTAGTAACTTACCGGTGTATTGAAATTCCAATTTCCTTTCCCTTGTGTCGCGAATTCGAAAAATTACATCCAAACACGACGCAAGTATTCACCATGACGGTGGAAGTGAGTCAGAAATCACAAAACACAGCGGAAACAATTCGAAATTAAGAAAAAAAGCTCATTAATTTAACACGTACAGCATAGGCAGCGAACGAACTTGTAGTGACAAAAGATGGCGACGAGCGCAAGATTTTGGCTTCACTAGCGCCAATGTTACGAGATAGGACGTTGCCAGTCTAGTACTATATGTCTATGGGTCTAGGATATTCAAATGCCTGGTGTTTATACTGGAGTTTTTCTAACGTGGCGGCTGTGGGTAGTATCTCCAAGATGGAATTTGGCACGACTTTTTGCATCTTTCTTGGTCCTGCCGCAAGATGTCGCACGATCACGACAGTATCAAGCAGTGCTGAAGATCAAACGACTCTAGTGGCAGGACTGAGAATGACGCAAAAAGTCGTGCCGAATTTTGGCATGCCGTCAAAAGTCATGCCGTCCATTTTGGAAATACTACCCACAGTCGCCACATTAGAAAAACCCAAGTAGTATACATATTGACCACTCTTTGAAGATTCTTAAGTTTCACCAGTTCATAGGAAGTGATTTGGTCAATTTCCAAAATTGCGCGTGGATTTCAATGGAAAAAAAACAAAAAAACAAAAAAAAAACAAAAAAAAAAAAACATGTATATTGATTCAGAGAGAAAATAAGGTTACATTCATGTCATAAGTTATTTTTCTTACTTATAGCAGATAACATAATTTTGTTAAGAAGTGTAATAACTTATTTGGTTTTCAAGTGGTGTAGCAAAGTCCTTTATTTGAAAGTGTGCTAATAAAATTTAAAGAATTATTATCATGAATTTTCAATTACTATATTGCTCCATTGCTTTTATAACTTATGATTTTCTCAAAATTAAAATACAGAATAATTTCCCTTCATTCTATCAAGAAACAAAGATACATTGAGATATTATTAGTATAAAGTTAATTAGATTGTACTGTATACTTGCAATATGTTACTACAAGTTTCCCCATGAATGTTTTTGGTATTTTTTAAACTGAAGAATTTTACTTCACTTTAGCTAGTTTTTCAAGTTTTCAGGATGAATGCCACAAATTACAAAACATTACCAGTTAACATTCTTGCAAATGCAAATAAAATATGCAATCAGGTGCTAATTTTTATACCAATGTGGTTAATGTTTTCTATTGTGTGTAAAATAATTTCTTTATTAAGATTATATTATTGTACTTCATTATTTGAATTGTAAATTTCATGTAAATTGATGTTATTAGCATTTTACATTCAACCACATTTCTAAAAGACATGCTCGCTGATTGTTCTTCAGTATCTTTTGTGTAAAGTATTTCTTTTAACTGAAGTAAAAAGTTATTTAGATAAGTTTGCACACATTCAGTTATGTGAAAAAATTGCATGTGCACATTTTTATCTGAACATTGCCTGTGCACAGCAAACTGCACAGTATGTCTTTAAAATTGTCAACAATACTACACCTGTAATAGTCAAATTTTTACAGAGAGATAATAGTAACTTATACAGAAAGATAATAGTTATTAAAAAAACAAGGTTGATTTGGACTACTTTATGATGTTATGTGAACTGGGTATCTTTCAAAACTTTATTTACAGCAGCACTGGGATTTTTTTATTTCATTAAATTAATCAATAGCTAGGCATTGAATGAGTTTATTTCAACAATAATGACTTTCATTCTTTGATTGATTTCTCATAAGCATCAAGAATTGCATAAGCATTTGCATTTTATATACTTAGGTTTCCGTAACGTGGCTGATGAGTGCCGTTACGGCTTTGTCCAATCGGAAACTTAAACGTCACCACAGTGACATCACCGTGATGACGTTCTTGCTCTCGATTGGATGACACCGTAACAGCTGGT
Source organism: Teleogryllus oceanicus (assembly GCA_964035755.1). Classification (NCBI taxonomy): domain Eukaryota; kingdom Metazoa; phylum Arthropoda; class Insecta; order Orthoptera; family Gryllidae; genus Teleogryllus; species Teleogryllus oceanicus. The sequence continues at coordinate 62,339,488 of CAXIVR010000003.1, read as the reverse complement.
AACGTGTCATCGGCCAGGTTAAAAAAACCCAAGTATAGTTAAACTTTATTATCATTGTTAAATTGTATCAGTGTTATTGTGTATTTAAAATTGTTTGAATCCAAGGTTGGACAGTAATTAAATAATTGTATTTGAAATACTTGTTCATATAAATAATTTATTGAAATAATTCATTTTATATTTGAAAAACTGTATTTTTGAGTTTTTTGGACATGCATTTTAGTTATTTAAATTTTTAAAACCAAATTCGAAAATCGTTATTAAATAAAATGTATTTAAACAAGTATTTCAAAACAAGTATTTAATACAGTTTTCAAATACAAGTATTTAATTCAGTATTTACAAATACAAATTGTATCAATATAAGTCAGTTAAGTTAATTGTAAGTAGTAGTAATGAGTTAATTAAGATGATAAATGTTTGAAAATTCTCCTTAGTTTTTTCTGTATTCTCGGATAAAAATAATACGGTTCAATACAAAAGATAAGATATAGAAGATAAAAGAACAGACACATATTTACCTCATAATATCACCCGAGTGAGTGTTATTCAGTGTTTAGTGCACCATTGTTGACATATTAATAATCATTTTGATAGAAGGGTGAACTATTATTTCTCATGAGAAGTACACAAATCATAAATGAAATCACTTTCCTGTTCATGTGTTCTTAACTGAGATGTTTTCATATTTTGATAGAAGCATCAGCAATTATGTGTTGCCAGAATTACATAAATGCCTGTATAAGAAATCTTCCCTCTTGAGACTTGTGAAAACATTGCTATTGAAGTAAAATATGGGAGTACATATTCATAATGATTTAACTTGAGGTAAATTTTCTATTTATTCATAAAATATTGGAAAAGGAAAATGCGCAAGTTCATGGTGAAGGCAGAATCTAATTTGCTCACGATTTTTGTACAATTGGCAAAAATATAGACAGTCTGATTTAAAATGTTTTCCCTAATGAGCAATTTTCACTCCAACTAATGAGTATGTGGACCCTGTAAAAGTAAAGATCATACATGTGTTGCCTGGTGAAATTACAACATATTATTTTTTTTCAATAGACATTGTTCTTCAGAGTGTTCAATGCATGCACTCTACTTTTGAATTTTTAAATTTTATTGAAACATCTGAGGTATCATTCAATAAGCTATAGTTAAAGGTAGGATTCCCTGTTCATTTACTAAGAAAATCATGATGCACCATGGTTTTTCAATGGCACGTGACTGAAAGTGAAGGATAAAAAAATAAGTTTTTGTTAAATGTGAAACACAAACTGGTTGTGAAAACAGCAATCTGTGTTAATACCAAGAACTCCCACTATAGGTCTACCTACTGATTTCAATTTCAATTAAACAAACAACAGTTTCCATTAAAAGTTTCATTTGAAATTAAATAAATAAATCATGTAGTGGGATGGGCAGTAATTCACACATGAACAACTAGGCCTCCTTATGAGTCTCCAGAAATAATTATTTATTTATTTAATATTCTGTGAAGAAAAGCTGTTAATATAGTTATAAAAAAGAACCAAACATTGTGAATTAATAAATGATAAAAAATTATTTTCTTTATCAAATTCCTTAAAGTTTATGTTAATATTAGTGTTTGATATTTATTTTTTATTATAACAAAAGTATTACACAGAAATAACATATTTTCATTAAGCAAAAAAGTACATTATAATTGACAAAGATTGGTGATAAATTATCAATTTATGCACTAACGTAAAACTCTAAAATACCCTAAAAGTACAGTTAATGTTAATAGTAATTTAAAGTCAATACAAAGTCAGTTCACAAATAAATAGACCTCAGAATTCGAATTTTCTCATTAATACATGCACCAATATTAGTTGTTATTAGAGTGTGGATTCATATGCACTAAATATCCTGAAAATATACATGCAAATATGTTTTAAAAATAGGAAAACAAGCACTTCAAAAAGAAAAATATGCACATACAAAAGTGCATGTTCTACTGTACACATTTTCTGGTGTAAATCTTATTCTGTTATCTGGAATAGCGTTCTTACACCAAGAAAAATTTATTTCAACTTTGTATGAGTTTAGGGGTTACAAACATTCCCATCCATTGTATAAGACGCATTCTGATATTTTGACGAGTTTGTGGAGGGGGAAAAAGTGCGCCTATACATCGGCAAATACGGTAAGTTTAAAAATTTGTTGAACATTTTATGAAATATCAAACTACTATACCGCAACTAATGAAATTACGATAATGACTTCCTCTAGCTCTAATATCTTTTTCAATTTTTTAACTATTTTTTTCCCCATCAGTTCCACCATTGAGCCTCTTGTCTTGTGGGGCCGTGGACAATCGCCTGGCCTGCGCATGCATACCGTCACTGTCTTAAAGTATTATTTTCCCCTTTGCAATTCCCCAGTAATCTGTATAGCCCGGTATTCTCGGTACTGTTTTCGTGCAGATTCTCATACAGTTTCTATACAGAAACTTCAAGATCCCAGACTAGAAGAGCAAAAGCCAAAAGCATCTCTACGTTTTCTGTACGAATCGCTACAGGCCGCCGCTAGGGGGTCTAAAGAGAAACAACTGAATTGCGCCATCCGAGTACTTTCAGTGGTGGTATTTCTGTGTGTGCGTTCTGGTTATGATCTTTATTTGTTATTAATCAACCACGAGGAACATAGAGAACAAAAATAGGGAGTCAAGAATTGGGGAAAAGGAAGTTTGTCACAATATATGACTTCACACAATCGCACTTTGTCACACCTAACCACAAAATCGCAATGGCTGATCACCGTTAGTGAACCATTCTGTCGCTGGAGGCGCTTGAGTCAAACTATGGTTTGCTGCATTGAAAATTATGAACATGTTCATGTAGAAAATGTGCAGTCTGGACTGCACGTTTTCTGTACGTCCAATCTGCACGAAAACTGTACCGTGTACACCAGATTTATCAAGTTTTGTTCCTGTGTTGGAGTTCTACTTGGGTTTCTATAACCTGGCCGATGACAGCTGTTACGGTTTCGTCCAATCGCAAGCTTAAACGTCACCTTGATGACGTTTTAGTTCTCGATTGACCGTAACAGCTGATCAGCTCTCATCAGCCAGGTTAAGAAAACCCAAGTATAAGCTGGAATACTAACACGCATGTATACACATATCCATCATTTTTTATGGGTTAATATTTTCGACAAATTTGAGGCAGTATATACACTGATGCGAGATGAATAATAGTATTACCTGTAATAATAACAATATTTATTTAATGTTGGTTATATGATCGCAAACATTTTGCACATACTTTGGAGAAATGAAAAATTGTTTTTTTAAAGCTGTAGCTCACTTGGTATTTGGTTTCGAAAAAAAAAAATTCCTTTTTTTTGGAAAAAAAAAAATCAGAAAAAATACTGGTTGTTTGGTCCTCCTGGAGTTACCACAGGGTCTGGGAGGTTGAAAGTTTTAACTAGGGCCTGGGTACATACAGCACACCCAAAGAAAAAGATTTTGACCCTTTTCCAGTTAAATGCACCTACCGACTGGACTAATATATAACCACATTCCTGGTCCACTCGTATTTGCACCCTTTGCCAATTTTATTTCTTCAATAAATGGAGACATTCTAAATGAACCATGTAAGCAAGTTTTCTCATTCCCAATTGCTAAGGCATAGAACACTCTTCGACTGGGCGTTGTAATGACTTGCACCAGTTTGAATCTTCATCTACAAATGTGCTTTGCTGCTGTATGCCTGTGGTTAAGTCTGAGGAAGAGGCCAGTGTAAAGCAAACAGTGGTCGGTCCGCACTGAAGTTAATATTAGGCACTTCACCATTTGCAATTTAAAAATATCTACTGATACTACTAACCAAATAAGTCTCACGTTAGATATTTTGCCGTAGTTTACAAACTCAAACTTACTCTGCATTCACTGTCATTTTATATCCTTTGACATTATTGATAATCCTGAAAATGTCCCATGTATGGTTTATGTGTTAGTGTTGTTTACATAAATGTTATGAGAAAAACACCTTGTCATATTAAGAATCTGGGGAAAATGGATTTTGAATATTCTCATATGGGAAAGTTAAATAGAATTACAAATAGGAGCAAGAAAAATCCAATTTGTCAATATCAGAGCTTCACAAGATGTGTTTTAGGAAGGAAAAGAAGAAAAGGAAAAAAAGTCACTTTTTCCAGAAGAATTCTAGAACTTTTTCTAGAGGAAATACCAAGCAACTAGAAAACCCAGCCTCCAAGGTAGATCCTAGCAAAACTCCAAACTGAATCACCTAAGAATCTTTGGTTTTGAAAATAATATAATGTGAAAGTAATGTAAGCTTGAAGTTCAAAATTCAATTAGTTCAATTGAACAAGATCTTTGTTGTTCATTGATTAAACCATTTTTATATTTCTAATATTGTTGTTTTTTGTAAGTCACTAAAATTTTGGAAAACAAGTAAAAGTCAAACTTTTTTTTTGTCAAATGGTTCATTTCTCGAATTTAAAAATGTCTCAAAATACATATTCAAGAGCGTATTTAAGTGATAATGATTGCTTCATGTACTCTTTTCACAGGTACAAGTAGGTTAGGGAATAATGAATGCGGAACGTTTGGAAAAAACAAAGAAATCACAATTTAATAGTTTATTTTATCTTCTGAAAAAGCTAATGCTTATATACATAATTTAATACCGATACACATAAAAATTCACCATCAAAAGACATCTAATAATTGCTTTGCGGCAGCACTCCAAAGTTAATTTTCTCAAGAGTCCGGCACATGCTCAAAGTGGGCAGCTATGATTTCACTCACAGAGGTTCTGGCTGCTAGAGCGCTTCCCATCTGCTGTGTGCCAGTGCAGGGTGGGTGGAATTCACCTGTGCAGATTTCTTATCAGTGACTCCTATTTTTTGATTTGATCTAATTGGTTGGAATACTATAGTTACAGTAATGTTTGTCTTTCTGTGAAGCACATGAGAATGGTGTAATAATAACCCTGCACTAGTGCTCGAATGTCTGCTGCTATTGTTTTGCTCCAACCATCCACAGTAAAACGTGCGTTTGCAGCCATTGCATAAATATCAGAACAGATGATTAACACTAAGCTCTCAGAATTCAAACTCCTGTCTGATGGCCATTTTTGTGATCTTGCCAGCAAATATGGTTTTGAGTATGGTTTGCAATGAAGCTCATGCCACATGGTGAGTTATGGCTATAACACTTCTCAGTACACTGAAGCGGAATCATTCCTACAGTCATCTGCAAAAAGCTGACAATGTCCAAAAAAGACAAAAATGAAAGTTCTAGTCTTTTTTTTTTTTCTTCAGTTAAAAGCTGACATATTTAGCTTCAATAGTTATAATTGAATTCCTAAGTTATAATTGCTGTCAATTTACGACTCGCTCACACTCTGATTTCTGTCATCTGCCAAAAGCTAATCAGTTCAAAACTTCATGACATTATTTTTAACAATATTTCCAGATATCAAAATTCCTTATTTCAGAAACCTTGAAAATGTTTAATTTGTGCTAATAATAACAATAACAATATATTTTAATTGTTGCAGAAGAGCAAGGCTCATTTATCCATGTGCTTTATGTTGTAAAAATACTGGTCACAGCTACTCCAAATAAATAAGCTAAGAAGACAGACACTGGAATTAGGATACCATAGGATTGGTATCCAGTTGTTAGAACATTAAAAGTTAAAATCCTACTAATAGTTCATTAAATAATGGCCCACAGGTTTGATATTTAAATACTTTGACAATTTCAGTTGAACTTTTGACAATCACATTTCTTCACAGAACACTCCAGAGTCCAGAATGTTTGATACAGTTTTGTGGTGAAAATGTTGACTTAAGGGGCAACTCAGTATGGTAAACATGTTGGTCTGCTGGTGTCTGGATGACTATGATATTTTAAAGGATGCTCAGCAGAGGAAAATTAATAGCAATCTATTTCAGGCCTGACCAGAAGTTTACTCTAAAACTCTATTACTTCTCTCTTTTGTTTCTCAGGCTTCTAAAACAGCTGATCTCAATCGTAAGGTTGGAAGGAATAGAACCTCCCAGAAATACATAAACAATAAAAGAGAAGAAGTGAAATGTTTAAATATACGTTGGTTTGAATATATTTTCACATTTGTACTAGTGAGGTTTCAATATTCTTAATCTAATCAAGAAACATGTGGCAGATACCACCAACTTTTCATGGACCTGTACCTATCAATCTTGAAAAGAAAAAGGATTTGTTAACCCAGCCTAAGGAACTCTAAATGAGAACTGTACTGGGTCACAATATTATGTGTACTTTATAAACTTAGTAAGACTAGATAATTAAAGAGATTTTCAGTTTGGATAATTAAAGAGAATTTCTTTGTTAGATAGGTACATAAAATATTATGCAATAAAAATAGCATTTCAATGTAACCCTTCTGCCATAGCAGATATTTTAATTTTAAATCTGTTCTCTGAAAATATTACAAAAATATGAGCTTTTTCCAGATGACTACAGAATATTTGAGGGTTGTGTGAGCAATTGTTCTTCTCATGGCTGTCAGCATTTTCAAAAATCCATAAATATCATGAAGCACATTATCAAATCAAATATGTAACCAAGCTGACAAGTAATGTATGATAGTGTATTGTATTCACAAGATCATACTGGATAAAGCATAAATGGGGAGGCAAAAATGGACGAAAGAAACAGTTCTTGGCCTCTACAAGAGATGAACACCACCCACTCCTGTTGCAGCTACACTTTCGGAATGGCGAAAGAAGAAGCAGAAATGTGAGGTGAAGTTGGCCAATCGTATGGCAGTGTGTATCACCCACCAATCCATTTGGGCTGAAGGGAAAGAGCAAGCCAAGCAAGTAGGAGCAGGGGGCTTGGGCGTTGCCCCAATATACCACATGTCCTTCAGGGCTGGGGTGCAGCTCACAGAATATTTACATCATTACATTTATAAAAGAGAATCCTCAAGTAAGAACAATCTAAGCTGTGCCATTCATCTTTATTAACACACAGGGTCCACACGACCCAAGATAATTGGGCCCCCAAGTGTGCCAACAGTCTGCACTGAGAGGGGGCGAGCTGGGCTGAGAAGAGTCTACGGAATTGTGCTTCTATGTGCGAGAATGACACATCCTACAAGCGAACCTACATGGTGCAACAAACTTGCTCTCGTGATTCCCTTATTTATTTTTCTCAACACTAACAACATACCAAAAAAAAAAAAAAAAGAAGCATACTGATGTCCACAATAAGAGATTTTTTGGTGTGTGTATGTGTGCGGGTGGTGCAGGGGTTGTTTGTGTTCGCTGAGTGGCCCCTCACTGCTGCACGGACAGTGTCCGGTGCATAGCGAAGCCGATGGTGTAGTTCCGGGAGGCACGACCCATGCGGCGGAGGCGGCCTGTGGGCACACACACACTCATTTACAAACATTAACTCTTGAAATACAACATTACAACTGTTACCAACAATGCATCATTTTCCTAGCTCTCTTTTAAATTACAGCAAAAAAATTTACTTAATTTATTGTTTGTAAAGATATACACAATTTTTTATGGTGTTTACTAGCTTCCACCTTGTTTACTACTTATGGCTTATGATAGTATCTTGACTTTCCCATGCTCTAGAAAGGAAATATCTATCAATCAAACAAATCCTTTCTTATAAATTTTATTCTTTTTACAATCTTAGCAGTACGTTGTAAGAAGCAAGATAATGAAGAACTCTATGTATTCTGTGGAAATTCCAAACCTTTCGTGTGTGAATTAGCAAATGTTGAAATGGCAGGAATGGGTAGTTTATATTATTCAAGAATACATACTGTATATCCAAATAATAAAACTGTATACCACAAGATTCAATGATTGATGTTGAAAAATAAATGTTGCTTCTTCACATATATAATTTATCATGATCAACCAAATACGTTTGTCAAAAGCATGATCAACCAATATTGTTTCTATATATAAGTTCCATGAAATTTCCAAATTTCTGAAGTTTCTTGTATTCTCTCAATGATGTTACCCAGATTAGTAAGTTAATTACTTGTGACTAAAATGTATAAAAATAAACATAAATAAAAATTAAATAAATAAACTTAATAAATTTAATAAAATTGAAGTTAAAAATTCTCTAATTTAATTACTTAGTGAAATCCAGTGGCATAGAGACTGGCAACACTAAGATGCTGAATATTCCCATGTAAAATATTATCAAGCGTCTCCAAAATTATATTGAAAAATTAGCAAAAAGCTTTTATATCAACTACATAAAAACTTATCACTTGTGTTCTAATAATTCATATTATGACAATTCTCTTTATTTTTTTTGAAAATTCAAAGTGGATAGCATTATGGCATTCAAGCCAGTATCAGCTCATGGCTTCATGAGGAGGTGGTTTTCCAGCCCAAATTATGCACTAGGCAACAATTAGCTTTCCAAGGGTGTTTTATCTTTATTTTTACACCTCCTCTCTCCATGTATTGTTAATTCAGAAAAATGAAATAAAGTTTGCCCTTTACTGAATCCCAACCACAGTTTTTGCTGTCAATCAGAACTGATTCACTTTCAACAGATTCAGAATTAGATCTGGATTTCCCAATACGATCATAATCACAATCAAAGATAATTCATTGTTTTCTTATATAAAGCAACAAAACATTTAAAAATAAATTATACATTTGCTCCTCTTTTTTAATTTCACATTATTCCCAACATCCCAACAATGAAAATCAAACATTTACACAATTATAATGCATGATTTTATTTACAAAAAAATAGTACAAGTATTTTTAATTTTCATCCTTTTTTTTTCCATCTATATTTGTTATAAAAGTGTAAAGATGTAATAGATATGTTATTCTTATCTGATATCCTTTTTGTTGCGCTTGCTCTGCAAACCAGCAGATGAAATTTGAGCAACTTAACTTTATGTATTGGATTTTGACTTGTTGCAACCAACACACCTACACCTTTTCCTGTGCAAGAGATGTACAAGTTTTTATACAATATTTTGTTTTGTTTACTACAATTTTATTATGTTCTCAAACAATAAATGAATATTGTAGTAAAGTTTCTTTTTCATTCAAAAAGTCTTAAATAAAATTTGGTAACTTCTTTACTGCCTAAATATTATTGGGAATGACAGTATTCTTTCCTTTTATTTTGGTGAAGCATAACATCCTAAATATGCTCTAGTAATGTAATGCTCATTTTCAAATCGGAGATTTCAGAGAACAGATAATGATTCTTCAATTCCCATTATTCAGCATCCCCAAGTGCGAGAGTCCCACTATGCCACTGGTGAAATCGTTGAAAAGAAATTTTGTCCTTGTATACTTTACTTCAACAATTTTTTAAAATCATCTGTGAAGAAACTAAAAGAATACAGATGAATATTAATAGTTTTGTGAAGTGTAAATACATTTTTAAACAAAATAAAAATGATAATATGTATTTCTGAACATATGATGTTTCCTGGAAAAAATTGAGATTTTCTTTTAAATGTTCATCTTTATTGTTTTTAACTCTCCCAATGAGAACATTTAAAGTAATTAATAATTTACAAGAAATTTTGTAGCACAATTTTCCTGATTTTTATTATAATTTATAACTCCAAAAAAATTTTATAAGCAATCTCAAAAATTGTCAATATGTTTTTACAAGAAAACACAATACCACCTATTACATTTCTTTCACATTTGAAATTTACTCTCAAATGACAATGGGAATTCCTTGCCACCTAAGACCAGTGAAAAGTTAAAACAATTTACATAAATACAAAGAAATCAAATCAGGCGGTATTGCATTATTTTAAAAATTTTAAAAACAAGGAAGTCTTTTCAAATTTTAAAAGAACAGAAAATGGTAAATTCCATATTATACTTAATACAAAGAAGAAAAAAAGGTATTCTTGTCCACTTCAATGTAGAAAGTAGCATCAAGCACCCTAAGGGCTTAACTTAAGCATCTGTGGGAGAAGGCATATTGCATCTACTGGCTCTGACATATCACATCAACTTCCAATAAACCAATTATTGTCAACTTACAAGCAAATAAAAATGAACTGCCAAAGTGTACTCTAGCCATAAGCAAAATAGGTGCTCTAAGCAACCGGTTCAACCTGTCCTCCACATAAACATGCGACTTGCAGGCACAGGAAACAAACCAGTTACAATGACAGACAAGAGAAGAAGAGAAACACAAGATGGAAAGTAATCAATTTTTACATGAATCCCGTGGGTTAAAGCAGTGTATACAATTGAAATCACACCCCACACTCTTTTGAAAGGATCATGTGATTACTTTTCATTTTAAATCTGAAATATCAATAAGTATATGTATTAAAAATCACACAAGATAATTTTTTTAAACAAAATTTGTTACAAAATACAAATATATCATTATAACTTACAGAGTACCTGATGTCACGAATAAACTGGTGGTTTGTGAAGAATGAATGCTTTATGATTATGAATAATACATCAATATTAATAGAACACTATTTACAAGATGATGTGTGAAAAAAAATCTTGAAACGCACGTATTGGTTTTACTGTACAAATGTATGTAGTAAAGGTTAGACAGAACCCCATGTTACACAGATTTGAAATCAGCTAGAGAAACACTACCTATAAGGCAAACAGGTACAAAACAATGGGCAAAAGGGCTAGTTTCAAACACCAAAGAACACAAGGAGCCAACAGCACATTACTCAAGACGAAGGTAGGTTCCACATTGGTAAACACTTCAGTGGAAAAACAGGACTGCATGTATGACTGATTAACTGGATAAGAGTTGTATTTGGAAAGGTGCTTCAATTTTTAGAGGGTAATAAATATCTAATGCACAATGAGAATTTATGGTACAATATGATGACCTTCCTTCATTTACAAGCAAAAAAATTCTATTGCATCAACCACTAATGTACAAAGAGAGAAGATTATTGTTCTAGCATTAAAATTTAAAAATAAAATAAAATTGGGCCACTAGATCTACAGCAGAATTCAAACATCATGCTTTATAAAGGAAATCTCCAGAAACATTCCGTCCTTTCAAATCTCTCACGAATAAAAAACATTTCAATCAATAGGGAAGATGATCTCCACCTTAATCGCAGCAATTCCCAAACCATGTAACTGAACATTGCTACTTGCACATTAGCATTAGTTACTCGCAATAAATTTTCAATAAATGAATTTTATGAAGAAAATAATATATTAACAGAGAGGTACTTTGAATTAAAGTAGGTTTATAACACCCTACCTACTCAAAGAAATAACATGTACACAACCAGACATTCCTTATTTTGCAATCAAAAGATTAGGAATAACACTTTTATTGACAAATGGAGTTGAAAATAAAATGAGTGATTTTACAGAATGGGAAACACTGCTATAATTATATCCATAATGTTTTACAATGATACAGAAAACATGAAACTTCACTGCAAACATGCACAAAAATTTCTATAAGAAAAAGAACACAAAAGCAGAGTAGAAGTAAGGATTGGTCTGGCGTTCATAATGTATTTGATTAACAAGTGACAATTTTGAATACATGAAACATGTTTACAAATGTATGTATGGATGATATATAAGTAATGCAATACTACTACCTAGAAGAGAGTCATCATCGCACTACGAGCTTGTTGCTCCAACACGAGACAGGCGTACTGCAAAACAGAGGAACACACTTCAGTGGCACTCTGCACTGACCTTCAGCACAATGACTGCTTGGTGCTGCCAGCAAACATGCAACCTCATTCAGTTCTAGGCAGCAGCTTACACACCACAACTTTGAGGTAGTACACTGCCTGTGGCCTAGAGTTTCAAAGCATGCACCAATAATTCTACTTCTTTCATTTTACATTCCGACTTTCTCCATTACTTTCTGTCTTGTAAGAAATTAAACTTCTTCTTGAGATTCTGTTTTTGTTCTTTAACAATATTGTTCATTTCAACAAGTTTAAGTACACTAAGCATGCTATTAAAATATTATTACAAAATGCAACACAGAAAGGCAAGTGAGTTTCCTAGGCAATACTCGGATGAAATCGGAAACATACAAAATGCACACTTTACTGCAATTCCTGAGATACACAGAATTCTGTGTCTGATACAATATTGAAATGCACGCCACAGGCAGTGTGCATTTGCTGGTAGCACACAATCAAATGAACTATACAGATACATGCAATTACTTCAGATGTCCTCGACGTGCATTCATGTCTTGCTGTAAGAGTCACAATGAAAACAACAAGGACACTTCCTCTCGGACCCACAATAGGAAGGTTTTGAAGATTGGAATAGTTTAGGAGGAAAAGAAAAACAAGAAAAAATAAAATCAAAAATCAAATGAAATTGAAAAAAATAAAAATACAAACTTGGTATATGAGCGCACATGAATACTGATCGAAATTAAAACTGTTAATTTCAACAACACTTAATTGCATGGAGCCTTTTTAACCTGTCAATTTATTGAAAGGTCTCCATTAAAAATTTTCTAGTTCAGCCACAAATATTACAGAAAACTGTGCAAAGTGCAATGCTCAAGGGTATCGTATCCAATGGAAGTTAATTTGTGAAACAATTATTGCATGAAAAAATAATAAAATTTTAATAAGAAGTAGTATTAAAATGTTTAATTAGTATTTAATAACACAAAAAATGACTAAAGTGAAATTTTGAAAAAATTTAAAAAGCAAAAGTAAAAATTAATCCATAAATTTTACTAAAAAAGCAAACCACAAAAAATGTCCACTTGTGCTTAATCAACAAAAACCAAATCTCAATTGACAAAAAGACATTAAGAAATTTACACTTTTATTAATGAAGTGTTTTCCACCTTTCCCTGCTGTATGATTCTCACAACACACACAACAATATTAAAAGATAAACATTTTTAAAATCTTCTACTAATAACCCAGTTTAATTTCATGAAAATGGGTGAAAAGAGTATACAGGTGTGTGAAGCAGCAGAAAATGGGATATCAAAGGAAAGACTAAGAAGAAAAAGGAAGATAACAAAATGGATTTAAAAAAAGTTGGGATCAAATCATTTGATGTAACATTGAAGCAACTATTGGCCCATTCAATACAAAGCTTGTACTTTATTTCTGAATTTGTTAAAAATTAATCCACCTAGGGTCATGGTGGTCACAGTGATATTAACATACATAATTTTGGCAATAAAAGTTCACGAAGTTACCTGTATTAAAAATATTACAAAAGAATGTGTGAAGCTTAGGTTTTCTTTTTCACTCCAAAGTTAATTACAATATATGGTTACATTATTTTAATATTTGAGACGATGATTTTAAATACAATTTCAAGCAATGATTAATATGTATTGGAGAGTAAAGGAAAACTGAAAAATAGTATTTTTACAAATTGAAGAGCTTATGCCAAAAGTCATTCCCATTTGAAAATTATTTTTGAAGTCAAGGCTGAATTTGAATACTTTCCCTTCCTCAAAAATTGTATTTGTTTAAGAAAGATCAACTTGGAAATAAGCTCTTCAATGAACATTAAGAGTTATAAGGGCTTTTAAATTTCACAGAAATCTACCCTGTGCCTTAAGAATAAGGGTCCGAGAGGCTGAGGTTACTCTCAAACACTCATGCTCATGCAGCAGCCAAGGTCTGAAAGAAACCGAGTTGATTCACACAATACACATAAAAAGAGATCCTTCAATACAAAAACACACTGCATTAGTACATGTTAACTAGCACACATATTTATTAATACAATGGTAAATGCTCAGGAAAAATTTAGGGAAAAAAACAGTCTAGGAAAAACATCAGTATCAAATTTATTAATAATATTCTATACCAATTTTAAATCATGTCATCTTAAAAATTAAAAATTGGAAATATTCAATTTAACAAAGCCAATTCCTTCAATTTTTTGTAATAAAAAATATACACATTAATATTAAATACATCTCAAAAGATGTAAAAAATAGATTAAAATAAGGCCCCGGTGGGCATTACAAGCCATTGTCAGATTAGTTAGTAATAATAACATGGATCTGTTCACACACTTCTTTGTTAACTAATCACATTACTGAGTTACTGCAGAAGGTAATAATTAAGAACCAGAAGCGTGTGTTAGGCACATGACAATTATTTTCTCTCCACTTAGTGGTATGCTTATACTTCAGCATCAAATTATTCAAGTTAGAAAAGATAAGTGAAAAGTAGAAAGAAGTCACTATACAGATGAATATGCTGGTACCTTGTCCCCGCTATTACTTGATCAGACTTTTCCTGCAGAGGTTGTTAAAGAAACGGAATTGCAGGCGCAGATTTAAGTCTTTTCGTACTGTGGGTAATGAGAAACATCAGAAAATGTCAAGTTTCCTGAATGTAAAGCCAACAGTTCAGTTAGATTGCACATTGCATATTGCACAATGTATACTATATGAAGTATCTGGATCCATCATGAACACAGCCTGTCTATGTGGGCTGAAGAAAAGAGAGGGACAGGCAGGTAGAAGGGTTGGTGACACAGGTGCAATTTGTCACAGTGCAAAAACAAAGGTAACAGGGAGGCAGATCAACTGGATGTCTGCCCCACCACATACAAAGTACAATTCATCACAAAGAAATAAAAAAAACACTAAGATATTCCTACTCACACTGCACCTTCAATCACTTTCTGCCGAGGATCTTAAACTTATTCTCCCCTGTGCTAAGGGCTATGTTGAACTTAGCCTTAGCGCTTATTCGACAGTCTACAGCAGGAGCAGGAAAAGGAAGACAGAAAGAGAAGAACTATCAAAAAAAGCCAAAACACAACTTTCCACATAACAGGCACAGTTGGAATACTTTTGAATTTGAACAAGCTTTGCAATTTCCTCAGTATTAGGATAATAGTACAATGAACTTACATTATCCAAATAACCAAATTCTTTCAAAATAATTAAGCACCTTTTAATGTTTAATTTCATTTTAGTGCTCGTGCAGCATAAATGATCACAAAGCTTGTGGAATCAAACAAAAATACAGCAAACAAAAATTAAACATTTCATAAAAAGATAAACAAATAAAATACAACTGACACAAAGAATCTACAATTAAAAGAGAATAAAATAAAATAAAACAAAAATTAAAATAAATTAAAAAATGCTCAACAAACACTTATTACTAAGAAGCTAAAGCTCTTAAATATTCTCATCAATTATCCAATACCAATAATAATTTTTCTTTCTGCTGGGAAGCAAACCATGATAATACAGATTTTTAATTAAAATAACCCCTAATTGAATAATTAGAAATGTTACTCAATGTGAAAACATATACAAAATATGTTAGACTTTAAGAATTATTAATTTATCCATGAACATTCAAAAGATTCTGAAGAACTTTCAAAATGATAAGTCAAACTACAAAGATAATTTGTATTATCACATAATTTTACTTGTGCCACATAAATCATCCAATTATTTTTCTATTCTAAATCTCAGAATGTTACATCAAAAACAAATGATTTCAGATAACTTCATCATGTGTTAAAATTTTGTAATATTTTCATTATTTTGAAGAATGCCAATTGAATTGTCTGAAAACTTTCAACAGAAAGATCCCATGTTAAATGGTTATAATTTGGAAAAAAGAAAGAGATAGAATACAAAAAATGCTTGAACAAAAATTTCAAGCATATTTGTCTCATTGAATTAACATGTGTTTATCAAATATCACATGTTTACTCTATTTTTATGTAATTTTTATAAAAAAAGTCATTGATTAACAAAGATAATGCATAGAAAAATAAAAGTATAATTAAACAAATTAGTAAGGCATTAAAGCATAATAAAGAGAGAGAGGGGGGAAAAAAAGTGTTACAAAGAAGCAACGCAACAAGGATTGTGCAAGTTTCACACAATACTAGTTTTAGAACACACACTCGCGCGCGCACACACACACATACATACTTACATACACAATAATATAAGAAACAAAATTTAACAGATCAAGTAACATCTTAGAAACAATCCACCCTGTAGCTATCAGTAGGTAGCTATTTTGTAGCCATCTCCCCATATAACTACCCAAGTAGCTATTTTGGCTGCCATTTGGCAGATTTAAGGGGGGGGGGTAATTGAATTTCAGCATCCAATTTGAAATAATTTACAGCAAATTATTGTGTTAAATAAGATTATAATGATGTATAATGATATAATTAATAAAGATGTCTAATGAAATTATAAATTGCAGAGAACTAATTGTTTAATACTTTATTTCTTTAATATAAAAGAGACATTTCATTATTATTGCAAAATTTTTATCTAATAAAATTATTTAAAAAAAATTACCTAAAGGTTGGCTTCAGATAATCAAAGTGTATAATAAACTCAAAAAGCAAGTTCACTGATGAAAAGAAAAGAAAATGTGACCCAGTGATGTAAACAAAGGACTTTAGCAAGTTTCATTTGTATACCAACAATATAATGCTAAGTAAATATGCTTTCACATCCTCATTCAAGCAAGTTAATTCCTCTAAATAACAAGCTACATTCATACAAACATTGAATATTATTATTATTAATAATAATATTATTTTGATTACTACTATTATTACTATTATTATCACTTCATAAAGCTGACATTCAACAGATTTTCAATAAACATTAGGTTTCTCAGTGTTCATAACACACACAGGAAACAGAAGAAAAGCAAAAATATGAAAGAGGAAAGTGGAAAGGACAAAAGAGGAATCAAAATGTTCTCGTTCTGAGACGACCTGAAAATAAATAAATCATACAAGCCGTATATACTTAAAGAATACGCATCCCCCATTTTTAGTTTTGTTTTCTTTTTAATATCAAAAATTCAGGCATGTGGTTTTCATACGGCAAGGCTCGGACCTTGCTTCAAGAATATTTGGTCTCTTTGCTCCTCTACATTTTCGTTTTCTCTAAAGTGAAAAGACCCTTAGATCAATAGTAAAGTGTAGTTTTATTTCTGTCAAATGGGATAAAAGCTACATTTAAAATGTTTGATAAATTTTGTTCGGACATCAGTCTCTCAACTGCAAGTTGTGAGAAAAAGGAACACATATATTCATAACTTATGTATCGGTGATTTTGTTCACATTCTTCAGGCTTGTAATGTTCATAATTAATCAATGAGTATTTCCAAGAACTCCCTGGAATATTCACCTACCAGCTCACCCCTCTGGGTTCTGTACCCAAGATCAGAAGTTGAAGAAACAATTTTTGGGTTTGACATTAAAAATCTCCAGAACATGAAATCAATTCAAATGGTAAAACACGCTTTTAATGACTTAAATTATTAAAACTTATAAAAGTCACTTTTTGCAATGCTGAAGTGATAATCCTTAACTTGATTCTGAATTTTGTAACTAATAATGTGCAATCCACGAAGCTCCTCATTCCTTCTATTTATAATGCACGAAAGAAAAAATGAAGTTTTGAATCTTTTATAAGATATCATGAATACAAAAAACTGTAAGTGTCTCACAGTTATTCAGGGAGCAAGAGAGGCTACAACACATACTTTTTTGTTTTATTGAGAATGGTTTTGAGATATTATAATATTGCAACTCCTGCCCTCAATTCAGCCATCACATGGCAAAGTCCCAGTGGTGCACATCTGCAATTACTTTGATAGTCAAGAATAGTAGCCCTTTCTTACTTCTACAAGAGAAACAAAAATAAATAAATCTCATCTGTTCCAATATTTCCAGCACATTATATAGACAAAAATAACGTCACAAAAAATTAAACATCCAGAATAGAAGGCCATGAACTATAATTCCATGTGAATGTGTATATTGTATTAAACTACGGTGACATTATGTAATGTCCATCTTAAGCAACATATTCTTTATTTTCTGTATATTTAATATTCCTGACTTTACTATAAATGAATGTACTAATTTATTGAACGTAGAGACATTGTAACATTAATCTAAAGGAAGTAAAGCTTTCTTATCCTATCCCTATCCCATCCATCACTAAGAAGTTATTCCGAGAAGTTCGAACTGTGTCACAGGGTTCCCATTGTATGACAACAGCACGTAAAAGATTATATTTAATAACTCTTGATAAATAACGTAACTCTATTATTAATCAACTAATTAAATTACTTATCATGAATTAACCAATTAAATAACTTGTCCCAAATAATTAAATAACTCCTGAAAGATTCCAACAAAAGAAGTGCAGGAAATTCGAATATAAAATTTCAAAAATTTGCAAATTTATGCTCAACTACTCATATTTTTAAAAATTTTACACAATTTTTTTAGAACAAACTCATTTAACCCAAAAATGCTATTATTAATATTATACTTTTACAATTATTTTGTTTGCAATTTTCGAAAAAGCAGAGTTCAATGAAAATGTGACAAGCGCCACTTTCTTTGCCCTTCTTTACTACACGAGAAAAAATTTGAGATGTTTTAGAGAAAATAGTTTAAAATGTTTAAGAAGTCCAATTCACTCAAAATTAAGTAAAAACAACTCAAATTTTCGAAAAAATTGAGAATGACTATTTGAAGATCATTTTTGATGAACAGATTTCATAAAGGGAAAAAATTCTATCTTCATTATTGTAGTAAAAACCCTGAAAAAGTTTTGAACTTTTGCAATTTTGAAAATTCATGGAGTGCAAAAAAATTGTAACCTATTTTTTTCCAAAAAATTTAATCCATTTTTGAGAAAATTTTGCAAATGTTGTGGCTTTGTATAAAATACACCCCAAAATCAAAATATCCTTTTCTTATTCAGGTTTGCAACATCTGTCAGATCGATCAGGGAATATCAATTTTGTTGAAAATCCTTCTTACGGTTTAGCTGCCAGCATTGATCACACAAAAGAAAGACAGACAGACTTTTGCCGTAATCCAAAAATTCAGTATCAAGAACCGACCAAACTTGGACTACACAATGTGTAGAGGAAGTAATTTACTAAATATAAAAACAATATTTATTCACTTTTTCATTACTAGGGCTTGGAAATCATTATTTTCTGTTGGAATCACTATAGACCTGAATCACTATTTCTGTTGGAATCACCGTCATCATGACACATTCAAAATAGTTTATGTTAATTATGTATCAATATAGAAGAGCTTTGTCACAGACACCAAATCCAAGAACTTGTGTCCCTCCTATTTATATCATTGGAATATTTGAAAAATACTACTTTCAATCTATTATTTGATGATAATGAAGAAGAGCTGGTTGATTTTATACAAATTACATATATGAGAGGTAGATGTGTTCAGGACACAGAACGGTCCAACAGATATTTGGAACATGTACCTGCCTACACTTCATGCACAGAGGGCGAATAATGCAATGGAAGCTTTTCAGAAGAGGTTTGGTGCTCACCATGTTAGTATTTGCAGATTTCTGCAGCACAGAAGAAATGAACAACATGATAAAGGAAGTATTGTCGCTCAAATGCAAGTAGTTCATGAAAACACGTTAGGTGTTCTGTAGAATCAAAAAATATATATTACCAATGAAAGAATATAAAATGGAAATGCGAAAGTGAAACGAATACAAAAACCAAAACAATATTAAAAGCTTTCTATAGAGTATAATTTAGGGCATAAATGAAGTTCTGCAGATTCTCAGAAGTGTGAGTCATTTAAGAGGACAGAGTAACAGTTGGACATGGAAACATTTTGAAAAACTTCTTACATTCCATATTACATACTCCTTTTCCCATATGCTTTCTGATTTTCAACATGGCTTCAGAATGGGCAGGTCAACCATCAGCAACTTCCATTATATTTAAACAGAATGTAATAGAAGCATTTGAAAATGGCTTTCAGGTTGATACAATTTATAGTGATTCTGTAAAGACTTTTCGCCGACTAAATTATACTATTGTCATCGATACGCAGGCCAAATTGTGACTTGGTGAATCAATTCTTTCTTGGATTAAATCTTTCTTGACAGTCAGAAAACAGTATGTTTACTTGAATGGCTTCACTTCTGATTCTCATATTGTTCCGTCTGGAGTCCCTCAAGCCTCTTATTTAGGTTTTGAACTTGGGTACCTAAGATTTTAAAACTGCTATACATCTATGTGATGAATATCTATAAACATAAGGATGTGAAATAAAGAAATCATTTCAAGGAAACCTGTACAATAATCCTACAGTGTCTGTGCATGGGACATCAGTCATTGACATTGGTGAGAAAAAACCATTACAACAGGCACAACCACGAATTTGCATCACAAATCCAAGGATGATGACCTACGTAGAGATAATGCCAATGCCAATGATAATGATTTTATTCTGTCAACGATGAAGAAAATAATGCAAAATGTGTGTTCCCACTGTAACATTACTTCAAACAGATTTCAGTTTCACAGTATATAATCACTTAGGTTAAACTTTTTGAAAATAAAACAAAATTAAGATAATTTTTTCCACAATTCATCTTCCTAAAATTATGGCTGTGCGTATAATTAGAGTATATACGGCAATCATCACAATATAAAGGCACATTGTACTCTAAAACACACCTAAAAAAATACTCAAGTTATTCTATTTGCAAGAGAAGAAATGTTATACAATTTTTAAAATTCTTCAAATAAACCAAATTCCAGAAAATCACAAAAATAAATTAAATATGTATAGGAAGCCAAAAATTGATAAGTAAAACTCCAACTCAGCTCTCAAGTACCATTGAACTATATTGACAAGGCTTGAAATATCTCTTGTAGAAGTCTATGAGCTAATAAAGAAATAAAGGACTATTAAATGACATAAATGAAAACAAGGGTGGAAAAAATGATGATTTTTTTAAAATTAAAATTGAAATGGTTTGTTTAAAAAATATCAATGAAGTACTTCTTTTAACGTATCATACATTTAATAGAGCACATATAATTTAGGCTTCAATGTATCTGGGAAGTATTACAGCAAATAATTATATTAAAAAAAATGTTTTGTTAAATTTTATATCTTGAGCATTTGACATAGATTTTATGTCAAAAGCTAATGTTAATATGATTACATGAACATGGAGTAACTATCACTTAAGTGTTATTAAAGTAAGATTTAATATTTTCTAAACTTTTAAGAAATGTAACAAAAATAATATGATTGTTTTGAGTTGAATTATAAAAAAATTATGATTATTAATTTATGAAAAATATATTA
The DNA here is from genome assembly GCA_964035755.1 of Teleogryllus oceanicus. Taxonomy (NCBI): domain Eukaryota; kingdom Metazoa; phylum Arthropoda; class Insecta; order Orthoptera; family Gryllidae; genus Teleogryllus; species Teleogryllus oceanicus. The sequence continues at coordinate 62,318,330 of CAXIVR010000003.1, read as the reverse complement.
ATATTAATGTTAATAAGGCATATATGTATATTTATGCTTTAAATATGCAAGTAAAAATTTATACACCGTTTATTTCAGTACAGTATTTTTTACTTAGCTTTCTTTGTCTTTGTTACAAATTAGAATAAGTTAGTATTTTGTTTTGCAGTTTTAAATTGTTTCTCTGCACTTTGTTCATTATTTCTTATACATATTTTAATAACTAAAATGATGTGCAAAAAAAAAAAAGAAGTTAAAAAGAAGGCAGAGTTTGGGAAACTTTAAGAAAGTAGAATTAATCTTCTACCCAAATTTAAACTATTAAAAAATTAACAGAAATGTTTAACAGAAAACACTAACTCACAAAACATTTTGTTTGAATGTGATATTAACCATCCGATTTTAACCAATTATTTTAATTCATTTAAATCTTCACCTCCCTAATTAAAACTATAAAAATGAATAAAAGCATAAGAGAAAACACCAATTCCACAAAAGATGAACAACATTTCTGAGAGTTCTAAAGAAGGTATACTCTAGTAAACTCTTGAAAATCAATGAACTAATTCACAATTTCATTAAGGCCATAATTTTGTATCTTTCCTCCTGCTTTGTACACAAAAGACATACTTTTATTACACAGCAATAATTAAACTCAAAGCAAACACTTTTTCCTAAATGAAGAAAAAACATATCAGTACACTAAGGCCTTAAGTATTAGTATTAGTTACAAACACTACTGCTTTTGCCTTTTCTAGACTTGCACAGCTATGTCACATTTACTGTTGAGGCATTACAAAGATTGTTACTCCACAGAGTCTATGCTAAGGGCTGGGTGGAGACTTGCACCTCTCTATTCTCCAGATTCTCTGCAAGATGCATCCACACCTTTTTTAAATATTCCAGAAAGTGCCAAATGAAATGATAAAAAAACATTAAAAATCCTCTAAATTAGTCTTGGCCTCCAGCAGACTCGCCTCTGGCCTTTATTTCCTCTAGAAAACAACTGCACTGTATGTTAAAATTTTTGATGATTAATTTCAAATCTATATTAATAATACAAATATAACTTAAATCGACATTACTTAATAACATAATATTTTATTCACTGAAAAAGGCTCTGTATTAAACAAGAAAACAACACTCTTAAATACAACTGCAAAACAGAATCAACCCAAAAGGAAAGCGAGATCAGAATTAGAAACTATATCCATAATCTGCTCATCATGACCACACACTAAGGAAATTTCTCTCAAGACACAAGTTATCAAGTAGAAAAATTGCATTAAAGCTGCTTCCCTTGAGGCCTCTGCAAACAAGACGTAGAATCATGGACACAAAGTTGGGCCAAATAATACTAACATCATGAAATACATACAATAGGAGATCAAGTGAAACTCACAATGTCCATTTTTTATGTTTTTATTTAAATCGATAAGTACATTTTATCTATTCTTTTGATTATTGAAATCATTTAACTCGAGGAGTTTGGGTACACTAAATTATTGATTATTTCCTTGTTACTTTCTCCAGTTTTACATGTATACTATAGAGAAAGTACTGAAATGCTGCAGCAAAAAGTGCTATGTACTTTTGTAATAATTTGAGTTGAATAATGATTATTTTGTTATATACAATTATTTGAAGTTACGAGAACTTTTGCCTGCTTCCATAGTACTGTGGCTGCTTTTATGGGGTTTTAAAAACCTTTTCCTTAAGTATGTATGCATTTATAATATATGCCACAAGTGCATGTATTACACCAGTGAAAGGTCAACGATTGCAAATATAAATATCGCATGCTTTTGCTAAAGAGAATGTTTTAGAAGATGGCTGAAGAATTAGTAGAATACAATTTGAGGTTTTATAAAATTAGATATGCACTACTTTCGGGACAAGAAAGTATGTGCTGATGTAGCACAATTAGGTTTACAGAGCTGCAACAGGAAAAATCCATCTTTGGATAGAATTCTTCAGTTTCTTCAACACAATGTTAGTGGGTCTGCTAAAAAAATGAACTAGCTTTTATCTCTTTTCTAGTAAAAGATACTGAGTGGTCAAATTTAATAGAATCGTCAATTTGATATATTAACATTATGCTTTCTGGACCTTTTGAGTTTCACTTATTTACTAACAATATAGCTCTCTATAAAAAGCACATAATGCAGGGTAAACTCTTTATAATGAATGTCAGGAACTCACATGAAGATTTTTTTATATGGAGAGACTGTGCCTAAAGCAAAGGATGTATCAAACTCCTTTGTTACAAGAAGTTTTTCATTATAAAAGTTCATTACAGAGAGTTACCATACATGTATTGCACAGCTAAACTGACTATATTACAAACATTCCTTTAAATTAAAGAATGTTAACACTTAAGCATGTCAAAGAAATGGTTTCATTGGAATGATATCAGAAAAAATTCAATAGGCCTACTTACTCCTATCAATGTTGCGCTGCAGGTGCATTGCAACACGATGACGAGCATCATTATACTCCAGATGTAAACCCAGTCGCAATAATGTAGGATTCTGCTCAACCAAAGCGGTAATCTCCATTTCAATTTTGTTGCCTAGCACCTGCGACCTCTGAAAAATAAGAATCATATGACAATGTATACTTATTTATTTAATATATACATAAATCTATAACACAAATAATGAATAATTGTAAAAATGATATTATAAATAAAATATAATAATAACATATAACAAATAAAATATTACAAACTCCAAAACGATTCCACCTACTTTTGATAGAATGTAATAACCAGTCAATAAAGCTATTCAGTAATTTATAGACAAATTCCAGGTTTTAAGTACTGAGTTTATCGAGTTCAAGATTACCTCAGATACAAAAACTGATAATCCATAGTTTATTTAATAAGGATCAAGTACAAATACTTGATAAAGGATTGTGTTCACTACTAACATATTAAGTACCTAAAACAACTACGAGTACAAATATTATAAATGGAACTACAACAGCACATGTTTATTCACATTATTTCTAAATTTGCAATTTTTCAAAAATTCAGAGTTCAACAAAAATGAGACCTGCGTCATTCTATTTAACATCCTTTGCAACCATGGAAAAAGTTTGAAGAAAAAATCTGGAGAGGTTCCTGAGAATTTTTTTTAGAAATTTCCTAAATCTCAAAATAATTTTAATAAATTAATTTGAGTAATGAATAATAAAATAAACATAAATATTACAAACTAGCGAAAAATTTACTAGTTTTTTTCCAACAAATTGTACATGGCCTTTTTTAAAGAGCTAATGTTTTGAAATAGTCTTTGTCTAAGGCAAAAATCTCTCTGCCTTCAATTTGGAGTTTTAAAATGTTAACTTTTTGCAATTTTCCACAAAAATGGAGAGTTTGCCAAAATTGGAACTAGTGCCATATTTTTTACCATCCCTTATTTCATGAGGAGAAAAGATAAAGAAAAAAATTGGAGTGGTTTTTGAGAGAAAAAAATTGTTAATTTTTTTTTCAAACTTTCCTATATTTCGTTCAAAATTATACAAAAATTACTCATTTTCAAAAAATTGAAAATGAATTTATTAGAAGATGTCTTAAAGCAACTGATTTCATTAAGGAGAAAACCTCTATCTAAATGTTGTAGTTGTAGGAAGACGCCCTAAAAAATTTGCACTTTTGCGATTTTTGAAAAATCAGGGATTTTAACAAACATGACACTTGCACCAATCTCTTAAGCGTCCTTTATGCTATCCGAGGACAAATTTAAATCAAAAAATTTGGTGCTATTTTTGAGAAAAATTTTGAAAATGTTTCTGAGCCTTTTAGTAGTATTCCATCAGAAACCATTCCACTTTACATGTATATTTTGGAATTATCACCACTTTGGCATAAACTACTGCGAGAGATAAACACTGTGTGCTTAAGTTTCCTTCCTGACTAGTATTTACATGTCTTGAAAACCTTGCCTCTCAAACTATTATATTGCGAGACTATTGTATTGTGATCCCCCAAAAAATAACAAAGGTGTGAAAGTGCATGCATCTAGCAGCTGACAGGACTCCCCTTGAATACAGGTTGTGTTCATATTCTTTGAAAACAAGATGTTATGTGGCACTCTCATTTAAAACAGAATTCGTGCACAGGTAAAGAAAATAAAAAAGTGCAGTAATTTTATTCACAATGCAGTTTCTTGACAGTTTAATAACAGTTCTCAACTTTAAAACATTGCACAATTCCTTTTTCAGTTTCATCTTCTCTTACCTGATTGGAGGCCCGGAATTCTTCAATGGTTTTAGTACCCAACAAGGATTTTATCAGGCGAACTATTACAGGAGGACTGATGAAGTTGGTCTCCACACTGAAATAAACATTGTAATAATTAACTTATAATTCAATTATTTGATAACAAATTTATATTAAAAAAATACTTTTTAACCAAAGCAGATTTAGTACTAATTTCTGAATGTCACTCATAGCAAATGAACAATACAAAAATATCTAGTCATTGTCTTACAATATGAAAATCAATTTGCAAATATACAGGTACGATGAAAGAAATGGTCCTCTACACATTTCTAAGTTGTGTAGAAAGTAAGTACTTCATAAATATTTTCTCAAATCAAAAACTACTCTACATTTGTGATAGCTGTGGGTCAAATTATCGATTTCCAAATTTTTGTATGTAAGTTTTTTTATGAAGGGAACTGTGCAAACAAGGCGCAGAGGACCCACACTCCTCAGCAGCGAGAGAGTTTTTCTAACTCCAAATGAATTTTGGCTATCCATGCAACTGTGCATTATTTCACTGGGGTGCCAGTTATATTATGTCCAGGTATTAATAGCTGGTGATATTTACGTAATTTTAATCATTGCCTAATACCTTGGGCATTATTTTTTTGGAGACAAATGGTTTTCACAGACTTTTACTTTGCTAAATTTGTAGTTCTCCACACAATGTGGGCCAACTAATGCATTTGTAGTCTTCATGCCTACGGTGTTCTTGTTTTGTTTCTATTTTTTTATTTTATTGGGGTGGGGGTGGGGGTAAACGTATTTTAGAATTACGTTGCTCTTCTTTAGTTGTGGCACTAGGTTTTGAAATGATAAGGTCTCCTCCACATTCTCGGAAGTAATATAAACTCAAATGTTCTATATAATCAATGTAGGGTTCCTTAAAATTGAGTGTCTTTGACTTCTACTTGCACCTAGAATTCCCTACCCTTAGAACTTCCATCTGGCTCCCAGTTTCAATTACAACCTCGATTGGGTGACATCAATTTTGGAGGAAATCATCTGAAAAGTTTAGGTGCTAACATTGATTAGAGAAAGACAGACGTTTTTCTAACAATCGATTTTTCAGTATTAATGACCCGCAAAACATGGATTTTGATTTCACAATGGGATTGAGAAAGTAATTTACTATATATAGGAACACAATTTATCCAATTATTCATTACCGACTGCAGCAATAAGAATGTTTTTGTCGAAAACCCAATTTTTCCCCCACATCATTGCAATACTTTCTCTACACTGTGGTATGCAACATGTCAGAAAGGAAAAAGTGCAAGAGGTATCAGAGTGAGGATAATTTTCACCATCAGCATCAGTGGGGATTCGCGTTTTCCAATAAATTATTTAAATGAAACTTACTTGACAACTCGCAGAGTGTTGTTCTGCTCCAGAACATCAGCTAACTTCAAGGCAACTCCATCTGTCATGCCAACATTGCTCAAACTTAGTGTCTCCAGGTGGGTGTTCATGCCCAGGCCTTCAAACAACTGGTCGAATTTTTCATCAGATATATTCTGTAACATCAAAAGTACAATATATTGAAAGATGGTTATGTATTCTTGGCATTGTGTTGTAATAATTGTTGTGTAATAATGTTGAAAAATTATACTAAACAATATTATTTTAATACCACACAAGTACAATTCATAAAAGTTTTGGGATTCAATAAAAAGGTGGGTTCACAAGTGCAAATGACGAGTTTTCTGGAACTGGAAGATTAAGGGAACAACACTGAATGTAGCAAAGCAACATAACACAAAATTAACTAGTGGTACTACAGAAAGGCACAGACTTTCAGGAACTAGTTACGTCTGAGTCTTGCGTCTTTAGTCTGAGCCATCTTTGTGGTTTTGCCCCACATTTCTTTCAGCTGTCATCTACTGATGCCTGAAAGACATTTTTTCATGTTTTCTCAATTTTTCTGCCCATCCATGATGGTACAATTGAAATTACTTTAATAGTGTTTAAAAAGGAAAAACCCAGTCTTGTATACAAATTTTCATTGCAAAGTTCTGAGCAGTTTTTAAGAAAATGTCAAAAAATGATCCCACTTTGACTTATGACAAAGAGAATGTTGTTTACCAAATTGGATGCTACAATTGCCTGTACAAATATATCAAGCAAACTAAGAAAACATTTTAAAAACTAAAGGATGATCAGAAAAAGGTATTAGAATTACCTCCTAAATTAAATTAAATTTCAAAACACAGAATGAAAGAAACACAAAATTGATTTTGATAATGTTAAGATTTTAGATCAAGAGCATCAAAATTTTTCCAATGTTCATAGCAGGAACTGTTTCTAAATATTTATTTATTTGTACAGGCAATTACCCAATTCCCAATATGGTAACAATACAATTTACAATATTTGCTAATTCACACATATGCTACAGGGGAGCATTTATCCAATAAAAGAACTAAAAATATTGGCTGGGCTTCATTTCACAATTTAGGTATTAAAATTCTTCATATTAATCTGCCACTCTGTTCAGAACAGTCAATATTAATGTTACAAAGATTTTACCCACAATACAATGCAGGCAAACACCCAATTATAATTAAGACAATATTAGATTAGAAATATCAATTGAAATCATTCAAAATAAGGTTTTTTGCGTTACATTTAAATTTATAAATTGAGCAATATAGATCAATCACATCATTGTTAACTCTTCAACACATCTTCCATAATGGAGCATAATAAAAAGAGTTTGTGCTCGCAAATGGAACACTAAATAGTACAGTTCTGGTGGCACACGGTCCATGCATGAATTTGACCCAAGGAAGTTTAGCATACAATGTCGGAGAATCTATAAATTTATTTATCAACTAATACTAAAAAAGATCATAATATTCCCAAGAAGAGTGCAGTTATATTCATAATAGCCGCAACATGATGGTTATCATGAGTTAACCTAGGTGATGACATACCAAAGTTAAAAATTAATGCTGAACTGTTTCATGTCTAGAGACATGGGTTTGATAAGAAGGAGAAATCAGCGAAACATACAGCAAAATAGATCACACCAAGGTAACGTATGAGATTTTACGTGTGCATGTTAGTGAAGTATGACAATATGCATCTTACCAAGCCCAGCATCCAATTAGCTTTATTAACAATATAATCAATATGTAGTTTGAAACTCAGTTTACTGGCGAAAATCATCCTGAAATCTCTAAACTGTGAAACCTTTTCCAATGAAGTATCACCTACTTTGTAATCAAATGTTATTTTATCAGTAGAGCTAGTAAATGACACTGCCTTACATTTATTTAAATTTATTTTAATTCCCTTCAGAGGGCACCATTGGAATAATTTATTTAATTCAGTTTGAAGATTAAAGCAATCTTGAAGAAAGTTTATGATTGTATACATTTTTAAATAGACACAAAAAATAAAAAGTTTGAACTTGAGAGAAATAACTGGGCAGATGGTAGTTAACTTTGACAAAAAATGTGATATTTTGTTTTCCTTCTCAAAAAAAATTTCCAATCTTTCCTCTTCAAAAATATAGAAACTGTTCTCATCTTTGGATCATTTAAATGGTTTAAATAGCAATTTAAATCCTCCTGTGCATGAACTTTTAAATAGATTATGCCCACTTTATCTGTTCTAGTTTTGTTTCCCATCATTTGTGGGATAATTTTGGGACTTTTTGGCAAGAAACCTTCTTTAGGGTATTGGCTATTCTTAAGAAGTGATGCTCTATTGTCTTCATTCATAGATTTGTATAGTTGTTTCTGTTTAAATTTTTGGCTATGCGAGTTGTGTGGGGTTTTCTCGCATTTTGTTGCTAAGAATTTTTTCCCCATCAAAATGTGTATAATAAAGAAATTTGGCAAACAAAAGTTTTATGGCACTCATTTTACAAAGAAAATTAGTGAAAATAAAAATGTTGCCTCAGGAAGAAAGTCATCTAGCAGAAGAAAGTGACAATTTTTGTGAAAATAGTAGATGTAGTTGTTACACAATTGTTAATATTAGTGTAGTAAGTTGTTAAGAGTAAATGTTCATGAAACAGAAATGTGTTGACATTATATGTGGTGAGTGGTATGCACATCCAAAACTTTAAAATGTTTTTCCTCAAAATTTTTTCACATTCAAATGCAGTTTTCTTAAAAAGAATGTATCCTACATACATGAAACTTTGTTGATTAATTAAATTTCAAATTCTTGCTTGTGAACTATAAATTAAAGAGGCATGTTGAAATATTTTGAAAATCTGGCTATTTTACATTGGTAAAATTTTTAATTGATTTCCTGTTTGAAAATTGGAACAAGTAATTTTTTTATAAATTGGGAAATGAACCCTTCAGAAAGAGAAAATGAAGAAACGCCATTAAATTAGTAACATTTTTTTAAAGTAATGGGAAAACAATTTGGGCCAGAATCATTGCTCTCTTTCAATTTGTTTCTCTTAGTATTAAATTAAGATCAACCATGAACTCAATATTAGAAATAAACAAATTTACTAAAATTTATGATCATGTACTATATTTAATAAAAGAATAATAAGCAACATTAAGAAACAACTCTTAATCAAAACCCTCCTCTTCTCTTCCTCACACTCTGCATTTCTCCACCTCCTGACTACTACCCTTCGGTCAGTCTGGCACTCAGCAACATAAGCAACATACCATAATTTCCTAATCTAGTATCAATAATAAAAAGAGACAATATACAAAATAATTTAATTTAGATTATACCTATTATATTAGATAATTATTCATCAAATAATTTCACTGCAAATAATATGTTTAAAAACAAATATACAACATATGTCCTTAAGTGTCCTTAAGAATTTTACAATTGCACATTCAAAGGTGATTAAACAATAATACACCATAATATATTTATTCTATAGGTAACATTATTCTGTAGTTGTATTTCAGACTTGGTATTGATTCTAGCTTTTTTATTAACTTTGTATTGCTGATTAACATTTCTCATTTAAGAGTATTTTAGGACCATATTCATAGTCATCACTTATAGAATAAGAAAATACTTAAGCATAATAAATTATTTTTAATAAGGAATTGTTTATACACATTTGGTATTCATAGACGATACTTATAATAAGTACAATGCTAGCAGCATCTTGTGTGGCAACAGCATATTGGCTGTTTCACAGCCACTTGAATCCTGCCAGAAGCAGTCCATCAAACTGGCCATGAACTAGTCATTTGTGTGTGTGGGGTAACCTAACCTACACAGTTTCTAAAAAAGTGGCAGCATCTTACACAGAGACTTAATGGTGGTGAAACCGGTCAACCTCCCTTGTGCTAGTTAGAGGCGGTTTTGGCCACCAATATTACCAAAAAAGTGTACAACAAAAGTCTTAGTAAAACAATATTTTTTCTTACATTTTTTATTGTACATTTTCCAGGGGTTTTGCATATCATATAGTATCTCTTGTTTCTATAAAGAAAGATGGCACCATAAAAATCCTTATAATCTTGAAAATAGTCGCCCATTTCCATTTTTTTCAAATTACGACAATTTTCAACACACCAAGAGAGGGTTCACTGAAGGCTAGACCTTCCTTATAGTTATAAGGATTTTCTTATGTGGGTGGATAAGTTGCTACTATGAATTGAAAAACATTATAATGAATTTCTTAAGATCTTCCTAATTATAAGTCATGACTATACATACAGCCCTTAGTCATTTTTTTTTACAACAATATTGCCGGTCTAATAATAACAACACTCACTTTGATGTTGTTCCAGTTGAGGTCAACGAGTTGGTGATCATCATCTTTCACTTGCCGAATAGTTGCATCAACGTCAGTAGTATTAGGTGGATCAGCTGGGAAAGGTTTTGGTTGAGATGCTTTAGTAATACCATCCCAACCGAGACCCACAGGTTGGCCTTTGTTTAATAACGAAGCATGGTACTGGTCTTGGTTCATCATTGAATGGAAACCAAGAATAGCTGAAATAAAATACAAAATGTAATACAAATATTATATTACAACCATTCTGCATCATTTGTAATTTATGTACTGCGATTACACGAAAGCTGTTCTTCATATATAATTACCATAGTGCCTTATTCATTTACTTTATGGCACATTCCTTCACAAACTAATTACTTGTTCAATGCAGCGTCAACCATTTTCTCAGCGATTTTACTTTAATTATGATCATTATTACTATCACATTGAATTCAAGTTCTATTCTACTCCATTTTTTTATACAAGAAATAAAATATTAACTGGACAATGTACACACAAACTCGCTTATTTTATGTGTATTCCCAGCATTACACGTCTAGATTTTGACTAACCAGTTGTACTTACGTGTACACAAGTGATGCTTTTGGTCATCGTCATAGATATTCTCTTATCACAAGACATTATGAAGAATTTGGTGCTACAAACTGACAAACGTTCTCATAAAAGTTAGTTTCCTATTCTCCTCAACATCTAAAAGACTACTATGGCTTCTGATGGTATCTTCTGCTTCTCTTGGGAAGTGGTGACAAGCACCTTCACACACTCATAACTTCGGATGGACCTACGTCTACCAACCTACACCTTTACTATGTGCCTGGAGTATTCCTAGGCTCCCCATCTGTGCTTGTACCATTGTTCTAGCACAAAGTTTGAACTATCTCCCACGCCTCAAAAACAAGTGAAAACATTCAGGTCTTACATGAGTTTCAAACCCATACCCACAGGGTCCACATACAACTTAGGCTCATCAAACCTGAGCCTCCATCTTATGTGATCATATCTCTTCAAAGTACTAATTGTAAACATGTTATGATTGTGAAATATAATAATTTGATAAAACCTAATTAATCAAAACTGACCTTTATGAATTCACCTCCGGTAATGTTCTTTGTAATATTGAATCTATGAAACTGAAGCATTCTAACACCATTTGTTTCCATAACAACAGTGCAAAGTTATTTAAGCGTTAAAATCTGGAAACTATGCACTCGGTAATCAACCGTTTTTTTAATTTTAGCTAACTCTCTGGAAAATGTTGTAGAACATAATATTTACAGTACATAGCAGTTAACACAATGGTTGAGTTACTTTCATGTCATATTTATATTGAGAAAATTGTGTTTTATTAAAAATAAAAAATAAACATGTATATTACATGTTTTATGACAAATCACAAATGTGAAAACAAACTTTTCTTTATTTTCAGTGTCCTAATAGTGAAATTCAATTTGAAGAATGTTATAGAAGAGTAAAAAACATGTTTTTTATTAACATTTTCATCATAAAATTTGGTTTTTTTAGAAAATATTGTTTACAATGTTCCTGAAAAAAGTGCAATTAAGAGTTCATTTTCACAGAAAAGTTTTTAGTTTTCAAGAAATTACATCAGACAACACTTCAAGAACTTATAAATACAAATGCAATAATGTAGAAAAAACTTCCATAACGTAAATGTAATGACATGAGGAATGTATAAAAAAATTAAATTTTTGCAATTTTTGAAAAATCAAAAGAATACATGAAAATTGTGTTTATCTAATAATTTGATAAAAAAGAACACTGAGCTCAATTTCCCAGAAAAGTTTCAAGTTTTCTAGAAACTTCATAAAAAATATTTTATGACATTTCAACTTATACATGTATAAAACTCACCCGTAGGGTAAATATTAACATGCAAGATAGATTTGTCTAATATTGGATAGAATACTTAAAACTGGAATGAAAGTCCTGTTATTTACTACTAAAACGCATTTAAAACTATCCATACAACAGTTAAAGAAAAAAATTTTGAGCCATTTTTTAGAAAATTTTGTTTTCACGATTGCTTTTATTTCATTCAGAATTATGCCAAAACTACTAATATTTTCAATAAATGTACATGACATTAATTAAAAAACTAATCGTGAAGAACAAATTTTATTTCTAGAAAAAATCTCTATTCAATATTGTAGTTGAATGTAAGGGCCAAAAACTTCATACTTCTGAAATTTTCGAAAATTCAGTTTAACAATGACTGTAACAAGGACCTATGCCATCCTAAAAGTGTATTTCATTCCATTCTTCCATTACATTTAAAATGCATTTATGAATACAAAAATAAATTTAATTGCATTTATGAGTACAACTGCTTCACATGGCTCAAAACCTCAAGACTTTTCTGTGAAGATTAACCCGAAAGTCTTAATTTTTTAGAATTGCTAGAACACTATTTTCTCAAAAACAAGTTCAAATTTTTTCTTTAAACTTTTTGTCCCGATAGTACTATGTTCATTAAATAACATGACAACTTAACATGACATACATATAAAATGCGTTACTGTTTTCTGTAATACGACGAAGATATGTGCTGTTTTAGCACCTCTAGTTTAAATATTACAATTTTAAATTTCAAGAACTTTCATTCATTCATTCATTCATTCATTCATTTATATAAATACCTCACATTATTTATCTAAATCTTGTTAAGAGGTCTTGTACAGTATGCAACAAGTATCTGAGTTGTAAATCTAATCCACTGTTGCTTACGGTTATGCAAGACATCACTCACCTGCCAAATCAATAATTTCCTCCTGAGAAGCCTCAGTGAGAGCATTCTCATACTCGTCTCCCAGGTCAATGGCAATCTGCTCCTCCGCCTCTCGCTCTCTGATGGGCGGTGGAGGAGGAATCCACTGAAATTTACACAACACACTCACTCAATGAATCAAAATAGTGAGGGATGGTACAATATTACAAAGTACAAAGTGTAATGAAAGTATTAAAAAGAATGCATTTCTAATTTTTAGGCTCATCACTGTTCATCACATATTTGCATATATCTTCATCATTACCCCAAGATATACTTCAGAGATGGATATTCTTCTTCATATAAAGTATGTTTAGACTACATGAAGAAAATATATGAAATTTTTTAGTACATATTCTTGTATGCATTGGCAATACGCTTATTTCACGCAAAAACACTCATATTTTCAAAAAATTGAGCAGGACATTATTTGAAGTTGTTTTTGATGAAAACATTTCATTAAGAAAATAATTATCTCCATCATTGTGGTTGTAGAAAGTCGCAAAAATTTAAATTTTTATATATTTCAAAGTCTTGTCTTTAAAGAACAGACTGCTTTAAAGACAATATTCTATTTTCAATATTTCAGTTGTATGAAGGCAGTGAAAAAACTTTAGCAATTTTTGAAAAATCAGTGTCAAAAAACCTTTTAAACTTCTTCACACTATCTGACAACAATATTTAGTCAAAAAATTTGTTGCCTTTCTTTGAAAATTTTGAAAATATCCCAAGGGCTTTATGTGAAGTACCTCCAAAATTAAAATATCAGTTTCAAATGCAAAAGGCCACGACATCGGCCAAATTGATTGGCAGATATAACTTTGGTCAAAATCCTGCTTACGGTTTAGCAGCTGGCATTGATCACAAACAGACAGATGGGAAGACATTTTGCCGTTGACTGATTTTTCAGTATCAAGGTGCAGGATTTTTTGTAACAAGACAAGGATTCTGACCACAACATGTTAAAGGATGTAATTTAAGTTTATATAAGCTTGATCCACTTTTTCATCATCAGGGTCCAGCAATAAGTTTTCCTTTCTAAAATTCACCATTTTTCCTTGCAACATTACATGCTTTCTATATATTGCATAAGCAGTAGTGAGATAGTAAGAAATCATTTTGCCAAAGTTCTGGACTCTAGTGAATGCCACAGACTTCATTTTTTTAACATTTCTTATTGCATTAATAGTTTGGAAGTTTATATGCTACTATTTTGTCCCAAATAAGCTGATTGGCTGTGCAGTAGCAAGCAACATTCCAAATGGTATAGAAAAATTAACATTTGTTTTTTTTAATTAAACCAATTGCATTTATTCAGTGTGTATACAATACCAATTAATATCAAAACACAAGTTTAATTGAAGATAATTTCAGTGCACTTGTTGGTGTGTAAAATAACTAATGAAATATAGGCTAAATGCGCGCGTTGGTGTGTAAAAACCAGCCAACCAATTGATTTCATTATATTTCACTACTAATTTTATACACCAAGTGCACTGAAATTATCTTCAATTTAATATATTTTCTCAATTTTAAATACAATAAATGCACTCCAAATATTATGTCAATGATATGTATTCATTTAAACATACAATTCCCATGGTTTTCAAAAGAAATAAAACCGAAATCCCTGGGTCTCACAGACAATTGCAAGCATCCCTGATTGGAAATTCAGCTCTGTCAGGTTAATGTGCCTCGAGATTGAACTCTTGTAAGAAATATTTGTTCACTATCTTTGTAGATCTCTTCAAGAACAGATTCAATGCAGTTATAACACTTCACAAAAGATTCAGCTGCATCTGCTCAACCTGCATCCAATGAACTTTGCTTGAAGTTTTTGGAACATAAACCCTTGAAAGACTTATAGAAAGTTTCTATAAAAGAAATATACCATTCAACAGATCCAGTAAAAAATACCTATATATGAAGGATGGGGCAGAAGTCATGGCAACCATCTTTTTTTCTAACAGAAATGTTATCAGATCACACAATTGTATATGTTGCATGATAGAAATACTGTTTTAATGTGTGAACTCAACAAGAGACTGCTATTTGAGCATTCCTTTTAGCACCAAGAGCAATGTGAAATCAGTTGTCCAACTATCACTGAGCGAGATGAATGCAACTCATTTCGAGCAGAGCTTGCACTCCAAGATCGCTGTTCTCCAAGAGAAATGCCCAAGAGATGTCATGGGAATTAGTGGAAGCTGTTGGGACTAATGCCCTTTCATAACAGACAGTTGCGAGATGGGCCAGAGAGTTTCTGCAAAAACATGTAGCAATCAATGATCAGTGCCAACCTATGAGTGTGCGGACCAATGCGACACATGCAGTAATCGAACATCTGTCAAATCGAACCTTTATTCTTAGAATGAAATGCTTCTGTAGTAAATTTGTATATGCTGTAATGCTTTGGAATATGAAACCCATAATGAAATTTCAAATACCTTAATGAATATGAGAAACCCAATTTTGGTGTGCCATTATACGACCATTCACTTAGTTCTCACCTGGCCATTTCAAGTGTTTATTTCACATTTTCCACCCATGCTTGTATTCTCACAACAAAAACAACAACAACAATAAGTTGTAACTTATGCAACAACACTCATATTTTGAACTAAAATTAAATACAAGACAGCAGCTAAACTTGAATTTTAATTACACAATAGAATAGACAGTCAGTGATTATTTTCAATAAACTATCAAATTGAATGAAAGTAATTTTATATTTCAATGTTTTGGGTATCAATAAGAACCTCAAAAACAAACAAAAATTGATTCACAATACCGATCAACATGAACAAAGTGATACCACAAAAATAAGTTAGATCTACAGACAGCATCTTTAAAATAAATAACAGGAGCACAAATTTTAAATTTTGTTTATAAATATCAATAACAATATTAGACTCTGCATTTTCACAATTTATGTAAATTAAATAGTTATTTACAACTTATATGCAGCTTTCATACAATATATTTTGCTGTTGATGTTATTAATTACATTTAGTGGAACGACGTTAAGAAAAATGTAGTTTTCTAAACAAGGAAGAATGTGATCGCCTGTTAAGTGACAGTGGACAATTTTACACATGGCCACAAGTCATTACAAACAAAATTTTTTTTGTTACCATCTTTTATTTTCACTGTAGCCCAGAGGCACTCACTAAAAAAAATTTTGCCTTTTTCCCCACCTATTCCTTGACTAATGCCTATAAATGTTATTTCCTAATTTGCTATGATCATTCATAAGAATCCTTTCTCTACTGAAAATTTTGATTTTCTGAAAGGGCCAAAAAATATGTTTCAACTGATTAGCCTTGGATTAGGAATTGATCCTAACATTGATTGAAGGATTGATTAAATAAGTCCCAAAATACCAGTTGAAACAGAGAACATTTTCAGATCGAAAAATGTGTTGTCCTGTAGAAGAAAGAACAGAACAACATAGAAAATTTGAAGTACCTAGTTGTTTCTGCCAATAAATGAATATTTCTTAACAAATTGCAGACTGGCACCGCATCACACTGTTCTACAACAGTTCCCAAACGTTTTCTTTGAGAGTTGCAGTCAATAATATTTGTATCTTGAAAGATGTGAAAATCTTTGGAATATAATGACCGAAGTGAATTTATGAAAAGACCATGAAAGGTTCTGAAAGTGCTAGAAACACTTTGAAAAGAGCTGTGGTTCTTCAAAACAATAGAAGAAGCCTTGCAGAAGACAGCACGCCAAGAGAGAATCACCATTCACAGCCCTCCCCATTTGGGGATGAGACGAATTAAACACTTCAGATCTATTGTGTGCTGACTGACTTAGTGATATAATCATAATGTCCAAGATTAGTATGCAGGCATTATGTTTTGTTTGAATTCAATTCCGTTTTGTTCAGAATAGAAAAAACATTCTACATTCCACTAGTATAAAAGTTATCTTGAATTTAAGTAGGCATGAACTAAACATTAATTTAATTTCCTAGCAAGTTATTTTTAAATTATATTAATAATCACACATATTTCATCCTCAAAATACATTAAGTCATCCTGAAGATCAAATGCCAAACAACTGACAACTTGAAATTTTGACTATCAACAACACAAACATCATCTTCAAACTTTGCTCTGGAAAGCAGACTAGTACAAAGATGCACCTTGAAAATATTCACTTTGACACAAAATTTCTGAGAAATTCCTGGCAAAGATAGTACATTTAAGACAGTTCATTCCCCTGACTAATGACAAATTTAAAAGACTTTCTCATTAGTTAAAAAGTATTTTTGGGAAGTTTCAGTTAATGACAAAATATTCCCCAGGTGTTCATATTTCATTTACAAAACTACCTTTGGTGCAGATCAAATATATGCAACAACTCTAGTTGCAATCAGGTTCAAGTGGAATATTAAATGAAGACTAGAATTGTTCAAATTCAAAGTTTGATTAAAATGAAATAAAACCTAAAGGTTTGTTTCAAGACAGTTGAATAAATTACTATATTTGGAGGGTTTTAAATGTATTAATCACTATACTGCCATAATTAAATGTAGAAACAACTCAACTAGTTTGTAATGTGACAGTTAAACTTTGTAAATGTAATTGCTCACTTGCAAGTTGCAGTGGAAGTGAGCACTGACATCTTCTACAATAACCTCCAACATTTTTGGGGGTAAAGTCATGAAGTTCCTAGTTGATTATTTTTTTCATTGATAAGTTATTTCATGCATTTACAACAATCTCTATTATATGCTACTTACTTTCTTTCCCCTAATTGTGCCAGGAACATATGGTTTCAACTCTGGTTTATCAGGTGTTTCGAGGGCCTGTTTGTTGATGTGCTCAATTAGTTTTTTACGGTCCAAGGGTCCAGTAGCTTCCTTATCGCAAGTATAGCTACACCTCTGAGATGGTGGCAGAAAGTTGTCCTGAAAATCATGAAACGTTGTTACTGGTCTTCTCATGACATATTAGAAATAATTGTTTTTTTCTCCTTTTGGATACTGTTTTAGGCACCACCACCTACAAACATTTTCTGGTATTCTTTAACCACTTCGTAAATGAATAAACAAATTCAATGACAATTTAAATGTAGTTTACTTACATCTGGATCTACTTCCTTGGCAAGGATGTTAATTTCCTCTGGAGACAATTGGGCCAGCAGCTGGTCCACATCAAGGTTTTCATATTCGCTTAAGTCTTTACCATACAGCTTCTGATTAGTGGCGGTCACCGTCTTCGTAGTAGTAGTGGTAGTTGAGGAAGTCTGCAATAGAAATTTATTTCAGTTTATGCCAACGCCCCATTGCCATCCTCCTGTCATCAAATTTTCGAACTGCATTTATTAAAGAAGGACTGCTTAAAAATCTCCAAGTACAACCCCTTCTCCTCGTTCCGCCTCCTAAAAGGTCTGTCGTTATAATTGTTAGCGTTCTCTTTAATACTGCTGTACTGACACCTGAATAATCTCTACATCACTCAACATTACATATCGTACCCGCAGTCATTCACTTACCGTGCTCATTTTCACAGGAATTCACACGAACCAACACCCAACTGATTTGTGCCCAAATAAAGCCCACTTCTCAACAAGGGACTCGCAAGATACCAACTGAGCTTACGTCGCCAGCATTCACTAATAGTACTACGCCCACTTCTGTGACCTCAAATCTCGAGATAACACCATTCTCATGGAATGAAAGCATCGATGAATACGTCTCGCTTTCTTCTCGCACTTAACGAGAAACCGTGCATGACAGTTGTGTATGAAAGTTGTAGCGAAAGGTCAAAATAAAATGCTTTATAAACTATTTGTAAATTTACACACTTGTTGATTTTTGTGACACAAATTCTCATTAATCGTTCTTTATTGAGGTTATAGTAGCTGAACTTTAGTGACTTCATCTTATTTCACCTTTCTAAAACCTTTACAGTAGTTCAACGTTAATATGTTTACGTGAAATGAGCCGGCATTTATTTTATAATGAAATAATGCTGGTAAAGTTATAGTAAAATAAATTTTACAAAAGTAAGACGTATGCAGCAGGCCAAATATGTATTACTTGCCATGATCATGCCGCATTCAATTCTTGGCATCATTGGGACATCTTAATATTTAAAACACGGAGGTTTCTGGCTTAGAAACAACTTTGAGCTTTCTACTCAATAAAATTTCGACATTTTTGCTTTAAATGAAACGTTACGAGTCCCAGAAGTATTTATTATTATTATTATTATTATTATTATTATTATTATTATTATTATTATTATTATTATTATTATTATTATTATAGCTTTATTTACAGTAATTAATAAAACATATTAAACAGCTTTTATAGTATTACTCATATACTTCCAATTTAATAATATTTTAAATTAATACTAATCTGCCGTCTTTTGTCATTTCCGTCGATCCCAAGATTAACTACATTTACATTGTTGGAATGTAGATACTTTTAGCCGTTTTGTTGCGCGTGTTACAGTTGATCCATCGAGAGAAGCGAAGATAGCTTTCTGAGTTAGGAGATTGAATGGTTTTAGTGCAAAAAGTGTGTAGTGTACGTATATTTACGTAATAATGTCCAGCAATCATTTCACACATGTGTTCCTTATGTTTAATGTATATTACATGATGTGATGCATTGTGTGATGTATTGTTAAAGCTAAATATACCGATATGTCAGGACCAGATTAACCCTTGCGATTATACTATTCATTCCATTATTCAATCATGATTTTTGCTTAAGGTCGAAAAAAGAAAACTAAATTTGATTTACTACTCAGAAAGAGATGCCGAACAATATTTCTTAAGAAAAATATTGATGCGAGTTACCAGAAGAAATTTTTATGACTGAATAAATTGCCTTGGACAGTATAAATTAGGACTCAGTAGTAAAAGGTAAACCACACAAAGGAACTACACTAGTACTTTTAATTTTCTGTTCATGTTGATAAATTAAAGGAAACGAGATCAAAACAAACGAATCTTTATTGAGAGCCATAACTAGTCATAACATTCATTGCGTACAAAAATATTAGAAATAACCATGTTGCGTATTTTTGACCCTCTTATGGTTGCAATTTTTTTCTGTCTGTACACTCAGACATATTACATAGAATATTGCATATGATTAATTTATAATTACATTTTCAAGAAAAATTATACGGAAAATTTTTGATTTTTAAAAATATTCACATGTATGTATGAAGCAATGAAACAATTTCTATTTTATTATGATAAATATGAATGCTCCATTTTCTGAATTAAATTGTAGATCTTTCTGAATAATACGAATTAATATCGAAGAATTAGAATTTGTCCATTTCAGTGAGTACAGCGAGTACAAAATTAGTTACTTCAATGATAGCATGACTTCCAACCCAAAGTTTTTTATAATGTCGATATCGTGGTAAACAAATTAAATTTTAGGAGCTCTTCCTATGTTCATTTTCCAAATTTTTCAGAAAAAAGAAAGATTCCACCGTGTTTGATTAAATTTTGTTGTCAGATACTGTGAAGGGCGTTTAAGAGAATGGTGCAAGTCTAATTTTCGTTGAAATTTCTGATTTTTCAAAAAAATGTAAAAGTTCAATTTTTTACACCTTATTCCTTAAACTACAATATTAAAATAGTGATGTATTTTTAATTAAGTTATTATTTAAAGACTGATTTTGAAATAATAATACTTTTGAAATAATGTACAATTTTTCTCAAATTTGTTTTCGCGTAATTTTGTGTAAAATATTGGAATTTTTAATTTTTCCAAAGACGTTTTTTCAAATTTCAATTTTTCCCGTGATAATTCAATCTCCAATCCCTCTCCAATCTCTCCGGTGATAATCTGCTAAGCACGCTGACCGAGGAACGGAAATGGTACTTCGAGGGAAGGCTATAATATCGATGTTTAAATAAGATGCGATTACGAAAATGTAAAGAAAAATGCGAGAAATATGTGTTGTTTAGCACTTACTTTTAAGTTGTTACACAGTTAATTTTGTAAACCTGAAAACTATTCTTGGTTCATTGCATCCGAAATTATGCATTTTACAGTCACCCGTCAGGTAGCTCAAGGACAGCATGATAACTTTCTATGATGTGTTCCCAGCACGAATGCAACAGAAACGAAACAAAACATTTTGTTTCTGTACCACTGTAACAAAATTATTATGTGAATTTAGTTTCGTTCCAAATTACAAAACGAAAGTTGCGCAAATTTAGTTTCGTTAGCGAATAAACAGTTTGTGGAAGACAGTTTCGTTTTGTTTCTTTACTGAAAGGAGATGAAAGTGATTTTCTTTGTATTGGATAAGAAAATTTACTTCCCTATTTGGTTTCGATATAAATATTTGTTGAAGGACTGAATAACTTAAAACCGAAGATGTCCAATGAGAGGATTTGGACCCCCTGGCTATATTAATATACATACTGTTTTGTTTTAGAACTTGTTACAAACCAGAGATGACCTTTTCCTCGCTCCCTTACCTATAATTTATTTTCAAATTATACCTACGCTCGGTCAGTCCTTACTCGTAACACGCACCGTGCTGGATACTGTCATTGACATGAAACTTCACGAATTATTGATTCGTACGTATTACAAGAGAAATACCTCAAATAAGGAGGGGGTATATTGATTGATTATTCCGGGCGCATCAACTGCTAAGGTAATTAATCTCGCAAGTGTAGTGATGTTTTTATCGTGGTAGGTGGCGGTGATTTTACCCTGCTGGATTGTGAGATCTGGCGTAAGGGTGAGGACAGAACAAGGAAGAGGAAGGAAAGATCGCGCACAGTCCGTGTCAGTCCATGGACTGTTTGCTTGGGTAGTGCTCCGGTTGGTTGATTAGTTATTCCGAGCGCGTCAACAGCTTAGGTCATTAGTCTCGTAGTGCATGTTCTTTTCTCGGGAGATGGCGGTGATCTTCCCTCGATGGATGGCGAGATCCGGCGTCGACCTACCGTCGGCTAGTGGGGTTTCCCCCTAACCAGGACTCTCCCACCAGCGGGGCACCGCCCATGCCGGGACAAGCTCTAAGCTCCCGGCCGGTCTCCCGAAATGCGTGGTAGTGTAGTGAATGTTAGTGTGTGTGAGTGAGTGTAAAGGGAGAGGATAGGACAAGGAAGAGGAAGGACAGATCGCGCGCGGTCCGTGGCCCGTTTGGTAGGATACTGCTCCGCAATTTGCTGGTGTTGATCGAAGAAACCACGGAAAACTACCGATCAGAGCAGCCGACCGCTAGAATTCTCCCCCAGACAGCGACTGAATTCGACCTAGCTGTCTAGTTAGTGTCGAATATTCTGCCACCGTCGTGATTGGAACCCTAGGACCTCCCGGTCAAAGGCACCGCAGTGACATCACTTGATACCCTGAGCCACCTTTGCCGGTAAGAAGGGACTTGGATCCTCGAGCCTCTCGCTTCTGGGCGCGCCCGGAAAACCTCGCTACTTGAGTGACAAATACATTCTGTCTTTTCAAACGCCGATTCCACTTCTCTCACCTGTGGATAGAGATCCCATTGAAAGTAAAACGTTTAGTAAAGCGTTAAAGCAAGACAAGAAATATTGAGCAGGTACAAGTAAACAGTAGCAGCGATAGAAAACGAACCTCTCGATCTTGATATTTCGTCATTTCATTTTAAGCGATCCACAATTAAATAAATTAGTCAGTCGCCTTACAATCTCAGAAAAATCATATTTTGTATATCCCCTAAAGTTTTGGTCGTTCAAAAGTTTAAAAAATTGTTTACTACACGTGGTTTACATGGTGGGTATTTTTGTTTCAAGACGCACGTTCGTAGCCAATTACAAATTTGTAAATTACTCAGCGCTGGGTTTTGTAGCATCCAAAACTAAAATGGATTCAGTAAAGTCTGGCCTACAAATCAGTGATATATATCTTCTTAATATGTTTTTATTCAGGTAATATTTGAAACTAAAAATATCGAACGCGAATGAACAAATTTCGTTTTCTGAGTAATTTTTCAAAGCATGAATGGAGTCACAGCTTTATTTTTACTGTGCTTTTACATGTAATAGAGAAATTACTTTAAGTAGAAAATCAATGAAAAGTTTAGTAGCACTTGAAAATTACACGCTCCTAAAAATCAGAGATTTTTTTCAAATTTTCAAGTGGAATGTCTGTGGGGAAACCAAATAAAATTTTGAAATTTGCACACATGGAAGATCTCTATGTTACCAAACTGCAGTATAAATTTCAACTATGAAAAATATTGTCCATCTTTCACTAAAAATTGCACGAAAACATTTAATGAAAAACTTAATGAAATAACTAATTGCGGAGAACAAATTTCAATTAAAGAAAAAATCGATATTTTCAATAGTGTAATTGTAGTAAGACGCCGAAAAATCCAACTTTTGCAATTTTCGAAATTTCAGGGAGTTTAACGAAAATAAGACTTGTCCTATGCTTTTAAGCTTTTCTTGTTCTATCCGTGAAAAAAATGAAGAAAAAATTTGGAGTTTGAAAAATTTGTTTTTTGAGAAAATGTTTTTTTATAAATTGCATTTATTTCAAGTACAAACTATGCAAAAACTATCCGTTTTTATTTTAAAAAATGTACACGACCTTTCCATTGTCCAACATTGGTCCATTTAGTTAAGACGAAAAAATGGTAGTAGCGTAAAAACTTAGTAGCTCATTCATTGTGTCTGTTATAATATTAACGTACAATCAGATTTAAATATAAAACTTCAAGTAACAATAATAATCCGCAGCATACCAATTTAAAAAAAAAAACACTTTCTAAATAATAATCACTTTTTCACGTGTTAACTCGTCAACCTAACAATCAACACACATGCTACGCGCCTTGCATGGGATTCTTTCGTGCGGACAGGCACCAAGTGAATTTGCTGGCCTAAGCCCAACGCGCATGCGTGAAACATAGACACAACATGCTACTAATCTATCCTCACTACAGGGTCTTTTCTCGGAATACGGTACGGAGCGAGACAGCGCCCGGGCGTGCCAACCCTGAGAAGTGCAAGTGGGCGCATGTCTCTGAGGGAAGAGACGAGACAGATCGCAAGGCGCACGGGCTCCTAGAAAACGCTTGAGACGGAAATAGCGCTTGTGCCACGATAATGAAATGTTCATAAAACATCACATGAAAATTGTAAGTCATTAATTTTTTTTATTATTATGAAATGTATTAAACTAGTACACATGCTGAATCATTAGGCAGTGTCTAGCTTGCCTACCCCAAGGAGCCGCCACTGGATGATTGTAACCTTACTCGAACAGCGTTTATACTCCAAGACAGTCGTTCTCCATGGAAAAATATCCGAAAATGTCACAGGGCATTTGTGGACGCTCTTGGGAATATTGCCCTTCCATGCCGGACAGTCGTGAGATGCGCAAATGTGTTTCTGCGAGGACACGTAGCAACCAGTGATCCGCAACGCACGTGGTCGGTGAGTGTGCAGACCAATGTGACACGTGCGGTAATCGAGCATTGCCTAATCAGGCCTTTAAAACGGGTATATGTAATGCTTTTGGAATGTTATGAGCAAAAGTGCTTTGGAACATCAAACAGTACTGTCATTTCAAATCCCATAATAAATATGGGAAACACAATTTTAGTGTATCGGTAAATGTCTCTACAAACTGTTTTTACCTTGTCCTCTCATGTGTATTTTCCAGATTTTCCATCCGTGCTCGTTTTCTCACAAAATATAGTTGCCATGACTTATGCTCCAACCCCCTTATATATAGATAGATATGTATATTCCCGACTATAATGAAATTGAATGGACCATTTTATACCTACCTACAGGTAGAGACATTGTAATATTATAGTTCACGAATTAAATTTCCTTATAGTTCCATCAATGTCGACCGCAAACAATGAGAAGAATTCTAAGAATATCAAAGCGCATACCGCCGCGTGGACATTTAGTGAAATTGACAGCTCATCAAACGAAGGAAATTCGTTTTAGGCAATTAAAATTCGCAATTAAAGCTCGAAAATTCAAATTAGGCAATGAATATTTTTTGCAATAAAAATGTAGAATGTTTGCCAAAAATGGGACCAGCATCACTTTCAATTTCCTTCTTTGCTACGTACAAGGCAAATATGTAAAGAAAAAATTGGAGCAGTTTCTGAGCAATTAATTGTTTAAAATTGCCTGTTCCATGCAAACCTAAGCTAAAATTAATTATATTTTCGAAAAATTGAACATGAATTTATTTCGAAATATTTTTGATGAATAGATTTCATCAGAAACTTTCTATCTTTATTATTGCAGATATAGGAAGACGCCGAAAAAACTCAGAATTAAAGGTAAAAATCGGACTTACGCAGCTCCACCGAATGACGAAAATGTAATTTCCAAAATTCAAAGTACTAATATATAATAAAATGTAAACAATTCATGTAAATTAAAACTAAGTTTAATAAAAGTCTATTGAAACATTACGTACTACATAATTTGATAGTGTCCGAGTCATGTATATACTCCTCCCACACACGTGGTTCTGGCTTTAATTTCCACAGTGCACTTAATTGTTTGTATTAGTTATGCATTGAGACAATTGACGGTAATATAATTCATACGAAAAAAAAGAACTTGGTTTCGAAAATACAGAGATCGCACTTTGTAACAGGCACTACTCTTTGGACACGTTTTACACAAATACAATTTTTTTTGGGGTTTTCAGAATTTCACCCCCGTGGTATATATTGTAATAATGAAAAATCCTTACACACTCATGCACACCAGCGCTCTCACACAGTAACTGCAGCCGTAAAAAATATGCACCCACCGCGAGAGACAGAAAGGGACTTCCTTCCACAAGGGCCAACTTTACACAAAGAGGTCATCACGAGTAGATTTTGAATTAACAAACTTAATATCAAATGAAAACAAATTCATAACATTATAAAATATTTTTCGATTATCTGGGGGTTGTGCCACCGTGCAGCCTACTAAGCACTAGCTGCCACTGTTAACAACTGTACTTCATTCCATTCTTACAAGAAATTTACGAGAAAAAAATGGAGACAATTTTGACAAAATTTTGAAAATGTTCCAGAGGCTTTATGAAAAGTACTTCCAAAATTTAAAGAATGTTTTTCAAAATCGTAGACTTCGTGACGGGCCATTTCGGCCGAGGAATATTCACTGTGGAATTGTGATTTGATTTGATTTTTTCGTGTTTCCGGGCACGTCAACTGCTTTGGTCATTAGTCCCGTTAGTGTAGTGCATGTTTTTTCTCGGGATATGCGCGGTGATCTTTCCCCGCTGGATGGCGAGATCCGGCCCCCTAACCAGGACTCTCCCACCAGCGGGGCACCGCCCCAGCCGGGACAAGCTCTAAGCTCCCGACCGGCTGTGAAATTGTGCATTAGATTATTGTGTAAATATTAGTATGGTGTAAATAGAAATTTATCTGTAACAGTGGAACTCAAAACTAAACAATTTGCCTGTCACGAATCTAAAAAGCTGTCTCCTAGAAATCTGATTTGTTTATTTCGTCATAGCGTACTTTTCGTACCTTACCCACTTCGAGGTCGCAAAAGCACATTTCACGCGCCTTGAGTCCGAAGTGCGAGTCGAAACTGTTCATACTTGGAATTTACGCACTCATTTTGGATACGAACATTTACTGGTTAATGCGCAATTAAGCCAAATTCTGTGATTAGCTGTAGCATATTTATTAAATTATTTTTTCTGGAAAATACTTGAGGAAAGGAACTCAAGCGTTGGAAATATTTTTTATCTAGAATCTAATGACTAAAGTATATTTTCTCCCACAATATCCGTATTTTTAAACGACTTTTTCCCTTGCGCTGCATTCAGTCATATGTAACATATTTTTCACAGAAACACCTTTTGAGGACGTACAGAACTTTGATGAGAAAGATTGTGTGTTTTTTGTGTTGTTGACGTAGTTCTTGGGTGAATGTAAACATACGGTATGAGATACGTTTCAGAAGTTTCTGGTCTCACTGACTGATATAAGTTGTATCAAAAATATTTGGTACAAAGAAAAAATTATTTAACTTTTCAACTTAAATCATCCTTCACTCCAACCTACTTTTCACATCTGTACATTAGCATTTCTCGGCCTTTGAAAATATATTACTCCGAAGTTTCGTTGAAACTCCTCCTTTCACTTCAAACCTATCTGAAAATTTTATTCCTTGAAGGTCTTTCTTCAGGTTTGAGAAGTGTTGGACGTCGCTAGGTGCCCACTCTGGGCTGTAGGGGAATGGTCCAACTCTTTGAAGCCAAGGTCCTTCACAACATTCTTTGCAATCTGAACAGTAAGCACAGGTGCGTTGCTGCGAAGAAGCCAAGGGATTTCACGCACCGCATCCAACTTAAATATCTCTCCCTACAAAACAGAGATGTTTGCCGCAAACCACAAGCACCGTAAAAGGCTCTAGGGCGTCGCCCTCCCCACAAAAAATAACCTCGGGTAAAGGTGCAAAAAGTATTAAACTTGCAGTAAGTCGACTCGTTTCATTTGTGCATTCCACCAGCGCAATTTTTGAGGACGAATTTTATTTTATGTGCCCGATTGAGCGAAAGATAAATGTTTTTAGAATGGGTCGCATCGTGGACTACCGCGAGTCCGTCTGTAGCTGGTGCATGCGAGACAATGGAAGCGTGAGGAAGAGTGGGGGTACTGGGAGTGGGGTGGGGGCAGCGTGCTGCTATTCGGGTTTGTTCGACAGAGCCCTCGCCGATTAACTAAGAATACCGACCATTTCACCTGATTTCAGAAATTGCTGTTTTGTTTGCTGGAAGTCTTTTTTTATTATTTGCGCGTTAACACAATACTTGTATCTTTCATCATCAACATAATATTTTTCTTAGACAAAGATTAAAACCCCGAAGGGTGCAAATCGGTTATATGCTATATGCTTCACATTCAAGAAATATTTTGAAGTGGTAAAATGTATGAGATAGTTCGGACATACATGTCGCCTCTCGTAATTCGCAACCCACCGACCGCCACTGCTGCAAACTTATAGCATTACAATAACTACGAGACTGTATACTGATCAAGAGGTTTTCCCATTGATGAGCGTTTTCGTGGTCAGATTGGAAACTTACGGAACCCGCTCTGTACATTGATGTGAAAAGTATGAATCATGGCAAGTGAGAATGAATAGCTTCGATGGCGTGGGGGTGCAGGGACTGGAGGGTCCCGCGCTGCCGGATGGAGAGCTGGCGGGCGGTGGTCGGAGGGGGGAGGCGGGGCGGGGGGCGGTGTATTCTGGGCTGCGCCTGGCGCCGCGCCGGCCTAGCGTTCATTTGTTCAGCTTACTTTTCGCAAACGGCATTCCGAATTCACTGCACCTTCGTACATCCCTCTGCCTTTATTTTTTCAGATTTCCTTTCTCTTTTTCTCATGTATAAAATTTATGGGACTTCTTTAATACGTCTCAAATCTTACAGCCTCCGGAGATCAACCACCGATCTCCTACTCCGTCTTTCACCACCTCACTCCATGCAGGAGCTGCACCTGCAAAACATTTTCACAACGGTCTTCTCGCACCTCTCTCCTGTCCTTCATCTCCTCCTTCTGCATAGCTTCGTCTCTTCTTCAACTCTATTCTAATCCGCACTTCCCTACCTCCGCTTGCACCCCGCCTTTCCCTACCAAACTCATTCATTATCATGGGCGTGCGCAGCCTAGATCAAGAGCGCGTGCCAACTACGTTTCTGGGCCCCCTTTTTCATGAATTATTTTCATTTACGTACGACCCGATTTAACTATTAAATAAATAAAACTTGTAACAAGGTGAATAAAACTACAACTTTAATGACATAATTATTAAAAAGAACTGATTTTATGTTACACATGATTTGGGGTATGATTGATTTTATAATACAAGCATTTGTAGATTATTTACTAAAGGTTATTTATAATTATTTGCAGGTTACTTGCTGCCTCGGGGTTCAGTATTCATAGAATTCGATTTATGATGCTGATACAAATTACCAATCTAATTTATTTTTATTCATGCTATAATAATTTTAATGGAGCATGGCAATGGGGAGGGGGTTAATTTAGACCCCAGCATAATTTACTTTCAATATCTTTGTGTAGGTAAAGAGTTGACGTTTCATCAATTAGGACTTGTTATCTCAACTCCTAGTGATAGTTTGTCATGCGACGCCTATCGGAAGTTTACAAAATCGAAATCCACACTGTCACAATGCGTAATTGCTTCTAGGACTCTGCCAGACTTGTCCGTAAGTACGTTAAATTCGTATTTTAGTTTTCGTCCATGTAGAAATTTTTTAAAATTTATTTTCTGCCTGTTCGACTGTATAAGTCTATCATGGGTTTTAAAAATTAAAATTAATTGGTTTGATAGAGTTGGTCACTCGCTTGGTAATTGTCCCTAATTGGGCAGAATAAGAATTATTAGTTGTGAATATTGACAGAAAGTATTTATATTTAATGATGTGAAAGTGTGGAAATTAGAGGAGGTAATGTGCAGTACGTTGTGGTGATGTGTAAGGGAAAGGAGAAAATCTATGGAGGTCTGACTCGGGATTTAATTCTACGAGAAAATGTGTCTGATTGGCCAAGATTATAAGTAGTTTAATGTAGGAAATATTGAAGTTATTTAAAAAAATTGGTTCTGTAATTTTATCAAATCTGTAATGTTTTCTAAATTTAGTTCGTGATGTAACTATTTGGCATGAACCATGTCTCTTTAGCGCTTTAAGGATATATTTATTTTGTACAATTTGTAATTTATTAATGTGAGTTTTGGCAGCATTATACCATATGGAAGAGCCATTTATAAATGCAGGTCTTGTTTTTTATTTATACAAAAGTAGTGAACATTCATTATGTAATATAGATTTAAAAGAGAGAAGTGATTTAATTAAAATTTTGACATCTGTTTTATTAATTGAATTTTGGATGTGTTGAAAGTAAAATTGTGTAAATATTAAAATTAAAAAAAGTGTAAATATTTGTAAAATTTTAGATGTCAAAGTGGTGTCTAATTCAATTCTAAATACTTTATAGTTTCTTTTTTGATAGCCACGGATTTAGTGTATTAAATATTTTTAAAGGGGGAGGACAATAAGCTTTACGAAGTGTAAAAATGTAGAGATGAGTTGTAAAACTGGAGCAATACAGTGAATTGTACAAGTTATACAAAAAACGACGCCATTTGTCTCCTTACGGAAAGGATTGTAAGTACAGAAAATTTTCCAAAATACGTATACCATTGTCATACCTTGGAAAGTGAAAATATGTTTACAAATATATGCGGAGAACGATTGTAATATATTACTAAATACTCATGTTATTAGTTCTTAAAAGCAAAAAGTCCTTCGATGCTATTACTATTTATTCTGTGGTCAGCTATTGATTCCCGTCTTGACGCGATACGTCTTCTTACGTCCGTATTTATCGGGTACCAGAATGGCATTGTAAATGCGTGTTTTCCTCTTAAAAAGAGGGGGAATTTCGCGGAAAAGAAATACTTGGATTAAACATCGTGCAAAATCACACTCTTCATTTTTTACTTTCTCGACCTTACTTCGTACTAAGAGAAAGGATTGTAATCATGTGCCAAAAAATGGCAAATTTTCGACAGAAAAACTCTTATTGTAACGAAAAAGTGGTCCTGGTAACAAAAAAGTGGATAATTTTGTTCATATTATGAATTTTGTTCATACAGTAAATTAATTTATTTAACTTGTTATGTAGTCAGAATTCATGTTTTGTAGGTCCTTGATACCGAAACATCGATGTCTGCCTATCCTGTGATCAGAGCAAGCGCCTAAACCTTTCTGCTGATTTTCTACAAAATTGATATTCCCTGATCGACTTAACGGACTCGAGGCTTCGCGTATTTGAAACCAATATTTTGATTTTGGAGATTATTTAACATGAAATTTCAACATTTTCAAAACTTTCTTAAACATTGCTTCAATTTTTTGATTAAACTTCGACCAAGGATAGCTTAAAGGAGGCTTAAAAGAATGGCGCAAGTCTCATTCTTGTTGAAATCTCTACTTTTTTGAAAATAGCGAAAGTTCAAATTTTCTTCGGCGACTTCCTACAACTACAGTATTGAAATCAGATTTTTAAAAATAAAGTCTGTTCCTCGAAGCTAGATTTTTAAAATAAGGTCATACACAATATTCGAATTTTTTTCGAGTATTTTCGAAAAATATAGAAATTTTTTCCTAAAAGGCTCAATTTTTTAAAAAAATTTCCTGGTATACCTATCATCTAATCTTTGGCGCGAAAAGTCAAAGTCGATTGAGGGCTTGCGTGTTCAGTGCAACGACTCGTCTTAAGGGGAGGTGTTAAGCCATCGGGATGAACATTTTCGATCATTGGGTTTCGTCGGTTTTCTATTACTTGTACTTAATGATGTACAATTTTTTTTTTTTTTTTTTTTTGCGTTACGACCTTTCAAACGGATGAAAATGGTATTTAACCCTTGCATTCCTAGTGTTAATTATAAATAACATGTCACTTTTAAGTGTTGTCAGTGCTCTCTAGTGGACCGAACTTGAGTTATTGAAGACATTAAATTACGGAGACATCCTAATTGAAATATATAAGCAAGTTTTGGCGCTCATGAATGCCAGTGTCTATTCAGTCGTGATCGCTAAAGCATTGGACATTCCTGGCCAGGGTGTTCACATGACTTGCGACGGTTCGAATCTTCATCTAAAACCGTGCTGAGCTGCCATATGACTGTGGTAAGTCGGAGGGAGAGGCCGGTGTAACGCAAACGGTTGTTAGTCCGCACCGAAGTTGACGGGGCTAATGCTGCTAAGGGCATAAAGCGCAAGGACTCCTCTTAGCCCTTATATCGATGTACCAGACCGATGAGGACGACAGATAGCTCCTCAATTTGAGCTCACAAGTCTGAGTGCGCCCCGCTCCGGAACCAGGCCTAAATGAAAAGCTCCCAGGTTCGCCGGGGAATCGAATCGAACCTCCGGATCTGCACCTAGAGATCTTAGCTAGCCATGCTAGCCCATATACTACGGAGGTGGTATGATAAATATTAAAAAAGAACCGGTAAAACAGGTGGTGCTAATCTAATATCCGAGCGAAAACACTTTATTTCAAAAATTGCAACACGTTAACATTTCAAAAATACAATTTTGAAGATTGACATAATCTTATGTATTCTTTTGTTGTTGTTTTTTCCAAAATTACTCAAATGTATTTTTTTAAATATCTTACTATATATATATATATATATATATATATATATATATATATATATATATATATATATATATTAAATATCTGTTTGAAAGAAAAATTAACCCAGCAAAAAAATATTTCTGGGTTAATTTAACACAATTTACACGATTCCACTACTTTTTATATCTTGGTTAATTTTTCCTTCTAAACAAACATATTTATTGCTTTTGAAGGGATTGTGGAGCTCAAGAAAACAAGCGCAGATGTTTACTTTTCCCTGCATACGTCACATACAGTTTCTATTGTTTTTTTGACGAAAATAAATCAACTCAAAAACATTGAACGTAAAAAATGTTAGTGGGTTGCCAGTTGGCGTGGAGAGGCTCGTCTCCAAATGTAAAACTTTTCCCCAATTTGTCAGGTAAAATAGAGAAAATCAGGGATTGAACGCATGGATGAAAATAAAATGTTTCGTTATATTGGGCTCCAGGGCGCCCCTCACTGTGTGCTCGCTCACGATCTTATGATCTTTTGCACGCCCTACGCTCTGTCTGCACCTCCACTTGCCAAGGCGCGCCCGCCTGCCCCACGTCCAGGAAACCTCTCCGCAAGAAAAACAGGGGATGCGAGCCATGTTCGCAGCCAAGCCAAATGTCTGTTCAATAGAATTGTGCCGTGCGCCGGGGGCCCGGCCGGGGGCCCGGCCAGGGGGGGGGGGAGGCCGGGGCGCATGACCTCTCGGTTTTACGCCTTGGATTGTTCGATTGATTGATTAGTGTTTCTGGGCACGTCAGCTGGCACGCGATTACTACCGAAAATGTAGTGCAAGTTTTTATCGCGGGAGGTGGCAATGATCTTCTGCTGGTTGGCCAGATCCGGGGCCGACCTACGTCGGTTTCCTGGGATTTCTCCCAACAAGGTATCTCCCATCTTCATAACACCACCCCAGTCGGGACAAGCGCCAAGTTATCGACTGATTTCCCAACAATCGTTGTAGTGTAATGCATGCTAGTACAAGCGTGTAGGGGATAGTAAGGGGTGCGGATGGGACAAGGAAGAAGAAGGAAAGATCGCGCGCGTTCCGTGGCCCGTTGGTTAGAGCACTGCTCCAGCATTCGTCCGCTGTTAATCGGGGAAAGCACGGAAAACCACCGACCGGAACATCCAACCGCCAGAATTCTTCTCCTCCAGACAGCGGCTGAATGCGACCTTCGTACGCAGCTGCACACCTTGGAGCGAGAGCAGTCAACTCCCAAGAGCAGCGAGCACCTCGGGGACGGAGTTCTCTCCGAGAAATGGAAACGGCGAGCGGTGTGAGCGAAGGGGTCAGCGCGATCGGAGGAAGCGAGGCGAAGCGAGGCGGCGCGAGACGAGGCGCGTCCTTCCGCGTGCCAGGTCACGGGCGCGCCGGGCAGTGGCTTCGCCGCGCCGCGCCGCGCCGCGCCGCCACGGCTATAAATAATGGCGGTCGCACGTGGCCAAGTATAGCGCTTTGGCGCGCCGCCCACCGTCGCTATTCTCGGCCACCCCTCCCCGTCCGCGCCCCTCCAGCCGGCGCCCGCTCCTCATTATTCCAACAGCCGCGCAAATTAAAACAAAACCGCACCAAGTCGCAACAACCGGTGCAGCTGCAGCGGCCCGCGCAGCTTTCTCACCGGGAGAGGTGCCTCAGGGTATCAACTCATGTCACTGCGGTGCCTCTGACCGGGAGGTCCTTGGTTCGAGTCCCGACGGTCGAAGGATTTTCGACACTAGCTTCTCACAGGTCGAAACCAGCGACAGGGAGATACCTGGTTGAGGAAATACCGCTAGCCGACGGTAGGCAGGCTCCGAATCTCGCCACCCAGCGGGGGAAGATACCCCCACCTTCCGAGGAAACATGCACCGCACTTACGGGACTAATGACCTTAGCAGTTGACGGCCCCGAATCACTAAAAATCAATCAACTCGCATCTTTCTGTATTGAACGGGTTGAGTCATTTCGGATGGAAAAGTTACCACTGTCTTATCTTCAATTATGAGAAGAAATGTTTCAAATATTTTTCTGAGAAACGTTTACTTTCTATGCAGCAGATTCTTGACGATTTTTCTTCTCCCATAACATCCACTAAATACGACCTACAGCGACTAGAAATTCTGGCAATAGTTCGAAATATTGAAGAGAAAATCTATTTCCTTCCAAAACAAACCGTCGAGGCCCCGCACGCACGTCTGAAG
Organism: Teleogryllus oceanicus; assembly: GCA_964035755.1. NCBI lineage: Eukaryota > Metazoa > Arthropoda > Insecta > Orthoptera > Gryllidae > Teleogryllus > Teleogryllus oceanicus. Next base: position 62,284,167 of record CAXIVR010000003.1, on the reverse strand, counting down.
GGCAACAGCTGACCCTGGCGACTTCCCGGCGCCACGACAGCGCTCAAGCCTTGGACATGACAGACTGCCACAAAATCGAAAAATGACAAAAAGCAATCTAAGGCCAAAAGGAATTATTGGTTTCTAATATTATAGGATCACGCTGGAATGTTTTTTCACCACCTGAAATATTTTATCCTGTATACGTAGTATAAACATTCTATTTACGAAGTTATGTCCTGCTTCCAAAAATGGATGTTGACATTTTAATAAAAATGCACGTTTGATAGGGCCCTGACTACAAAAGGTGTTTTTCAAATCGCCTCTCCTTACGAGCATGTGAACAACACTCGCGCTTAAACCGCACATCGGATGTTTCGAACTTCACATTCACATTTGGATTTATTCACATTCGGATTTATACCAGCTGATACCAGTCGTTACACTGATATTTATTTCTTATTATTGCCTGTTAAGTAGCCTATTCCACTCTATCTGTTCCTTTCGCTTATTACGCTTTATGCATACCCGCACGTCCTATTCGACCTGCCATAGCCGTTCTACCTACAACTCTCACCCCTCCAAACTAGCCTATTCCGCTTTGTATGTTCCACTCACTCATACGGCTACGTTCGTTCCCTCGCGTGGGCTACCCATGGCTGTCCTGCTCACAACTTCTACCGTGACCATCCAGCCCTACTCTGCTGGATCACTTCTTCCCGATCATTACGCTTTGCCCATCTCCCCGCCTTATCAGACCTGTCATGTCTGTCCTGATTAGAACTCCCGCCCCGCCCATCCAGCCCCTTCCGCTCTATCTGTTCCTCCCACTCACCACGCTTCGTTCATCTCTCCCATACTCTCTATCTAGCACACCACGACCGTCCCGCAAACACCTCCCGCCCCCTGCCTTGCCATCCAGCCTTCCGCTCTATCCTTCCTCCCCTCACCACGCCTCGTCCATCTCTCCCACACGCCCTATCTAGCACACCACGACCGTCCCGCAAACACCTCGCCCCCTGCCCTGCCCATCCAGTCCCTTCTGCTCTATCCGTTCCTCCCTTCCTTGCGTCTGCCTACCGCATCATTCCTTCCACTCTACCTGCTCTTTCGTCCCACTCCGTCCACTGTGCCACTCCTCCCTCTCCTTTCGCTTATTCTGCTTCCCTCAATCCTTGCTGTCCTTCTGCTCTGCCTCCTCCCTCCCGGTGAAACAAAAATTAAGTTGGTCCCATGGGGAGTGTCTATAATGTGTTTAAATTTCACGTTGCTAGATTGATAGTTGATAGTTTTTTAGTTCAATCGGTTCGTGCATACGGGCAGTCAGACAATTGATTTGATATGAAATTCATTTTAGTAATCGAATAAGTAAATTCAAAAAGTATTTAAAATCTGAAAATTCAAAATAACAGACAGATCCTTCATATTTATTTATCTGTGTTGGTAATATACACAGTTCTGTCATATTAATGTGACCACCCGTCAAAATCCTGAAGAACCCCTTTTGCTGGAAGAGAGCCAATAATATTCTGGATGGCGCCGACAGGGATGTGGAGCCATGCTGACTGCAGTGCCGTGGCCCTCTGCGCTAGGTTACTCGCTTGCGGATCCTTGGCGCGAACAGCCCGATTGAGATCGGACACCGAAATCGGTGGATTTTGGTGTCCAGGAGAGTACTGGAAACTCATATGTTGCTCTCCGAGCTGCGCGCGAACACAGTGCGCTGTATAACACGTTGCATTGCCCTTCTAGTAGACGCCGTCTTGCTGAGGAAAAACGGTCCGCATATAGGTGTGGATATGGTCCCCAAGGATGGCTGCATACGTCTGTTGATCCCTTATGCCTTACAGAATGACGAGTTTACAAAGGGAATGCCACGAAAACATTTCCCACACCCCACGCCCCCTCCTCCATCCAGGACCTGGCTGACGATTGATGCAGGATGTTTGCTTTCAGACTTTTCACACAATTCACCTGGAAAGGCCACTCAGTAGACGCCCAGTTGCGGTACTGGCGTGCAAATTCCAGCCTTCTTCGCCGATGAACAGCAATCAGCATGGCTGCATGAACCAGGCCACTGCTGCGGATATCCACATGCAGCAACGTTCTCTGAACGGTAGTTGAGGAGGTCCTGTTGGTAGCCCCTTGGTTCATCTGCCCGGCCAGTTGCTCTGCAGTTGCATGTCCTTCCACCCGTACACATTTCCGCAGTCGTCATTCTCCCCTGTCATCTATGGCCCGTGGTGTGTCACAGATGCCTCGGCGCCAGTTTTGGAAATCGCCAGTTTGCCACACACGGGATACTTTAACCTTTCCATAACAGGGACCCCCAACCTTTTTCTTTCATGGACCCCTTTTAAGAGAATGTTTCATCGACCCCCTTACGTTTCTCTATATTATACAGCATCCACAATCATGACACAAAGAATGTTAATGGCTTAAAAATATCAACTTCGTACCCCAATATTTTCGTATATAGATTCATTAATTATGGAAGAGGTTTCATTTTTTGACTAGCTGAGTCTCTAATGTTCATTTCAATGCAATGGTTACAAAATGTTGAGTGTTTTTAAGAACTTGTCATAACATTTCTTCAGTGTGTATTACGGAGAGAATATTCTTGCACGATAGAGCAACACGATAGTTACGTCTTAAGTAATCATCCTGATTCCTTAATTCCTAAGTACAAAAGACGGATACAAAAGAGAGGAACAATTTGTAATTTATTACAACACGTTTTGTTGCATTATATCAGAAAACAGTTAATTAAGTTCACTGATGTTTTTTTTTGAGAATTGTTCCCCCGGACAATGGTACAAGCACCAGATGGGACAATGGGCTACCCTGGGTATCTCTGGGCGAGGGATATCTCCTCTCCGCGAGGCACGTAGTGGATGGTCACGTAGGAGGCTCTGATATGGCTGCTTGTAGGTGCTTGGAGATGGCAACTAGGAATAGGGTGGGACAAAACCGGAAATTTAGCACCGACTTCAAATTATAGGAAACTAACTAGTACGAGAAGCTCTGTGCCACTTTCACAACAACACTAGTTAAATTAATTGTCGAATGATAATAGTTGTATTTATAATATAACCTAGATTTTGACGACAACATCTGGTATTTCGAAACGATATCCTCCAACTACATTATTATTCATGGAGCGAGATTACTTACTATACAATCTATTTATCGACATTATATACAAAATTTAAATAATTTTTAATGTAACGTTGGCAGAGAAAACTTCCGATTTTTCGACAGAAAAACTCGTATTGCGCGACATTGATTCCGAAGTGGATTTTTCTCACCTGTTTGTGTAGTAAATTACTTTTTCAAATACGTAGTGAAGTCAAAACTCACCTTTTGTTGGTCCTTGGAATCGAAAAATTTCTTTACGCCTTTAAATGTCCGTCCGCGTATCTGCGTGTCTATCCGTTTGTGAACAACACTAGTGTCTAAACCGTTCACATGTCCTAGGGTTCGAGCGCCGTCGGTGACAGAGTTTGAGACATCAGCTGGATACAGTAGATTCCGGTTATAGTGAACTTCATTCACTGATCCCGTTTCATTTACATTATCAATAAGCACAGGAAAATTCGGTTACAGAGAACGTAGGAAATACAACGTCCCGAAAGTTCATTCCCTCCTGGAAAAACGTATATTACCACAAATTCCAGCACAAGGCAACTTGTAAAAAATATCGTCGACCAAAGGTGATAATCGAAGAAGTTTCACTAGAAGAGAAGGTAGCGGGCGCGGAATGGGGACCTTACTGATGACTTGTCAATGTTGACCTTGCTGATGATCTTGTCACTCAGTTTCAGTGCGGAAACTAAGGCCATGTTCTGAGCTACAACCGATGGCGACGCCGCGTGGCTACTTGCTTCAGTTTCAAGCTTGATGATACTCAAGAAGAACAAAGCGCGTTGTGCTCTACTTAAGCGATCGGAAGCGCGCGACTGCCTCACTCCCACCCCCTAGCGACACCTGCCGCGCCACGCGGAGAAGCCTTCAGATTCATTAGCTACTTGCGCCATTCCGCCATCGAAAGGCCTATCGTACTTTCCCCGTACAACGCCTATCGTACGTTGTTAGGCGAGTAAAAGGGCCTTCGGAGAGTGGAACGGTGTTCCAATAATGCAAGGGGCATTGAAGGGTGTTTTTGATTGATTCATTGATTTTTTCGTGTTTCCGGGCACGTCAACTGCTTGTTTGGTCATTAGTCCCGTTAGTGTAGTGCATATTTTTCCTCCGGAGATGGCGGTGATCTTCCCCCGCTGGATGGCGAGATCCGTCCTACCGTCGGCTAGTGGGGTTTCCCCCTAACCAGGACTCTCCCACCAGCGGGGCACCGCCCAAGCCGGGACAAGTTCTAAGCTCCCGACCGGTCTACCGAAATATGTGGTAGTACATGTTAGTGTAAGTGTGTGTAAGGGGAGAGGATAGGACAAGGAAGTGGAAGGAAAGATCGCGCGCGGTTCGTGGCCCGTTTGGTAGGGGACTGCTCCGGCATTCGCCTGGTGTTGATAGGAAAAACCACGGAAAACTACCGATCAGAGCAGCTGGCCGCTAGAATTCTCCTCCAGACAGGACTGAATTCGACCTAGTTGAAAAGCTAGTGTCGAAAACCCTGCCGCCATCAGGACTCGAACCTAGGACCTCCCGGTCAGAGGACTATGATACAGAAGACTATGCAGAATCAAGTATAAAGAGAACTCTGGAGGACGATCTACAGAAACTAATACAAAAACAATTGCAATTAATTTTTTAAGGTCAAGTATTGATTGAATTGAAATATTGAAAAAAACTATTAAAATATTCAGTTCGTGCTATTAATGTATTTTGATGTATTAATTCTTTATTAATAAAATAATTGTGAAGAAATTCTATTTAATTTTGACATCATCGGTTATAGTGAACCACTAATATAATGAAAAAAATTGTTAGTCCCCAGAAGTTCACTATAACCGGAGTCGACTGTAGTTAGGTCGAATTCAGCTGCTGTCTGGAGGTGAATTCTAGCGGCCGGTTGCTCTGGTCGGCTGTTTTCCGTGGTTTCGCCGATCAAGACCAGGTGAATGCCGGAGCAGAACCCTGCCAGACGGGCTACGGACCGCGCGCTGTCTTTCTTTCTCTTTCTTGTCCTATCCTCACCCTTACTTTCACTCACACTTCCACTTTTTCAACTTCCACATATGTTGGGAGACCAGTCGGGAGCTTAGAGCTTGTCCCAGCTAGAGCGGTGCCTTGCTGATAAGAGATATGCCGCTAGCCGATGTATAGGTCGGCACCAGATTTCACCAACCAGCGAGGAAAGTTCATCGCTATTTCCCGAAGAAAACATACACATTTTTTATTTTTATTTTACTTTTTTAAAATTTCATTTTACTTCAAAAACAGTAAAAACTGCCTATGACGTGCTATGGGGAGAAGTGAATTCTGTGCACATTTTTAAAATTCTGAGATACCTACACTAAGTCATATACTACTTGAATTTTGAATGAAAAAAAAAACCATGTAATAAAATCTATTTTCAAGGATAAATAAGCAATACATTTTGGGCTCTTACCCATGATGTCCTTCGTCAAGGAATTTTCTGAAGGGAAATGCCACGATGAGACATGGAAAGGATAATTTGAATAACTGTATTGCCCACTGAATTCTAGAAAACGTGCACAGATAATGAAGTTACATTTATGTTCAGAAGCAAAACAAGGGGCCATCTCAGCATTTGCTCAATGGATCAGGGAAACTGGACGAAAAACCTTATCGAGATGGGGACTTACTGGACTAATGATCTTGGAATTAATGATCTCTCAACACTTACTGCACTAATGATTTTGGAAGTTAACGCGCCCGGAATCACTAATCAATCGATCAATGAAGTTGTATTTTGGGAAGTAGTAATTCTCTTTATTCAAATCGAACAAACGAACCACATTAGTTTATTTTCTACAAATGACAGAATCGCTTCAAAGAACCCCGGCAAGAACAACAAAAGACGCAAATGAATATGGAAATGAACAATTCCCCAGCTAGCAAATAAGACTTGAAAATCATAAAGAAATCTGAGGGTAAATATTGGAAGACCTAGAACCAACGATCAACATACTCGTACAAAAGAAAAGCACACAACAGGGGATTGAAACAGCTGTCGCATCACGTGTTAACAAATATCTTTCATAGATGCCTCGGCAACCGGTGATGTATTCGAAAGGCCTGCAATTTACAAAACAGCCACAATGCGTAAGAAACAAGATGCACAATTCCAAGATCAAAAGTGATTAGAACAGTAGAAATAACATGAAACAATCGATGCTACAACATCACATACTTTCTCACATTATTTGTAACGGTTGTGCAATATTATACTACTACATAAAACTGAAAATGTGTTTTCAACCAGCAACAATATTTTCCTTGCCGAGGCTTGAACTCAAGACCATCGAATAAACTCGCCGTGCGCCTTGATGCTATACAAACAGGGGCTGTATCGGATTAACTTGGGCCGACGCTTAAAAATCCCGTTGTTTCTCTCATTATTTCCAAAATACAATTTTCAAAAATTCAGATTGTTCAACGAAAATTCTTTTAAGCGTCACTTGTTTCCTCCATGGAAAAAATTTAAAGAAAAAATTTGGAATGGTTTTTGAGAAAATGTTTTTATTGCATTAAATTCAAGTTGATATTACGCAAAAACTACTACTTTTTTCAAAAAGTTGTAATTGAACTTGTGTGAAGAGTTGAATTTTTGGAACAGACTGTTTAATGCACAATCTCTATCTTCAATTTCGTAGTTTTGAAATATCAACTTTTTTCAATTTCTAAAAACAGAGTTCGCCAGAAATGAGATTAGTACCTTTTTACTTTGATACATTCGAAGAGAATCTTTTTAAAAATTGGAGCAGTTTTTAAGGAAACAATTGTTAAAAAATAAAAAAATAAAAAAATAACTGAACATTTGCAATTTTCGAAATATCAGAGATTTCAACGAAAATTAGACCTGCGCCGTTCTCTTAAGCGTCTATTACGTTATCCAAGAATAAAGTTTAACCAAAACATTTGGAGTCACTTTTGAGAAAATTCCTCCCAAAATCACAACATTCGTTTTAAACTCGGAGGGTCTTGAGTTAATTTAAATCGATCGTGGAATGTCAATTTTGAAGAAAATCGACTGACCCGTTTAGGCGCTAGCGTTGACCATACACGGACAGCCAGACGGGCAGATGGGCAAACGGGCAGGCGGACAGACGAGCAGGCGAAGGAGGACAGACGTGCAGACGGAAAGACGAGGAGACGGAAGACGTTCGACGGGCAGAGGGGCAGAGGGGCAGAGGGGCAAGGGGCAGATGGGCAGATGAACAGACGGACAGATGGACAGACGGGGAGACAGACAGACGGACTGACGTTTCGCTGTCAATCGATTTTTCTGTATCAAAGGCCCACAAAACATGGATTCAGACCACACTATGTACTAGATGAAATAATTTTCTATCTATAGAAACAAATATTATCAAGTTTTTCGTTAACAGAGCCAGGTAATAATAGTAATAATTTGCCGTTTTCCGTCGCACGATTAGAATACTTTCTCTTCTTACGAAGTAAGTTCGAGAAAGTTGATTGATTGATTTTTTCGTGTTTCCAGGCGCGTCCTCTGCTTTGCTCATTAGTCCCGTAAGTGTAGTGCATGCTTTTCTCGGGAGATGGCGGTGATCTTCCCCCGCTGGATGGCGAGTTCCGACGCTGACCTACCGTCGGCTGGTGGGGTTTCCCCCAACCAGGACTCTCCCACCAGCGGGGCACCGCTCCAGCTGGGACAAGTTCTAAGCTCCCGACCGGTCTCCTGGAATATGTGGTAGTGTAGTGCATGTTAGTGTAAGTGTGTGTGTGTGTGTACGGGGAGAGGAGAGGACAAGAAAGAGGAAGGAAAGATCGCGTGCGGTCCGTGGCTCGTTTGATGGGGTACTGCTCCGGCATTCGCATGGTAATAATCCGAGAAACAACGGAAAACTACCGAACAGAACAGCCGGCCGCTAGAATTCTCCTGTAGACAGCGACTGAATTCGACATAGCTGAAAAGCTAGTGTCGAAAATCCTGCCACCGTGAGGAATCGAACCTAGGACTTCCCGGTCAGAGGCGCTGCAGTGTTCAAGAAAGTTAAAGCTATCGTCCCTATTAAACCATTAATTACCAATTCCCGTTATATTTAGGAAGTATCAATACAATACGAAGAACACAGGACGGTGTTAACGAAAATAAGATAATTGTTTTGAAGAAATCTCACCAAGACACAGAGAGAGATCCCTCCCCCGCCGCCTCTCATCACAAAAAGGCGCCATACCTCACCACATTGAAAAGAGTCACATATATCTACATACATAGACAAAATGTTACATCCTGAGAAATATCTGCATTTGTTGCTAAAGAAAAAACACTTCCACTACTATGTATTTCACACGAACTTTCTCCACTCTATTTTGTAAACACTGTCAGAGGCGGCTAATCAGGGGAAGTAGGCAAAGTGCCCGCTCACCACTTATGTAACAATTTATGGAAGAATTAAATTGTAAATTTAGTTTCCTTATCACGTACTACAAGTATTTTTGGTTTTAATAGAATGTAGGTTACTTTTTGAATGGCACGCGCTCGGAATTCTACTGGGGACTTACACACATTCTACTGGGGAAGACGCCAGATGATTGCACCACCGACCACGCGGGCCGTTGAAGTGATGCAGGCCGCCTTTCAGACTCTTAATCTCTAGGGTGCAGCTGGCCTCGGTGGTTACTATTACAACCCTTACGTCACCCGCGATAATACGTGTGAACACACGCCGCTGATGTACTAGTTGATTGATGATTCCAGGCGCGACAACTGCTAAGGTCATTAGTCCCATACGTGTATGGCGTGTTTTCTCCCCGGGAGGTGGGTTTGATTTTTCCCCGCTGGATTGTGAGATCTGGCGCCGGCCTACCGTCGGCTAGTGGGATTTTCCCCAACCAGGAATATCCCACCAGCGGGGCACCACTCCAGCCGGGACAAGCTCTAAGCTCCCGACCGGTCTCCCGGAATATGTGGTAGTGTAGTGCATTGAAGTGTAAGTATGTATATGTAAGGGGGAGGATACAGGTATGTAAGGGGAGGGACAAGGAAGAGGAAGGAAAGATCGCGCGCGGTCCGCGGCCCGTATGGTAGAGTACTGCTCCGGCATTCCCCTGGTGTGTCGTGTTAGTGAAGCAGAGGCCAAAGAAATACGATTCTTCTTCCAGAATGAAATTCGTTCGTATCGCATTTATTTAATAGTGTAGTGTTAATAAATTCTGTGTATGATATAGTGCGCATTTTATTAGAAACACCATTTTCACGGTGGTAAGACTAACATAAGGAAGTTTTAAATTGTAGGCGCCCTATTGGATCTTTCTAAATATCCGAGGAAAAAGTTAAATATTCAGAGAAAACTACAACCTTAGTTTCAAACGGTTTGGTTTAAGGAATTCTGGTGGTTGTATTCCTCTCCAATTCTACAAAAATTGTTCTGCTGGTCATGTTGGATTTTTAGCAATAAAGGCACCGTTTGGAATACAAAAGGATTTGCCGCCTGGTTGAATATAACTCGATTGTTACATAAACACTCCAGAATATATAAAATAAATCGAGTGCATTTCAGAATACATTTATGATTTTGTGCAAACAGAATTTACGTCTGATTATTTATGAGTAGATGATGCGACAGGTACATAGAATACACAGGCGACTCAGTGTTTCTTTGAAAAGATTTGTAGTTCAGACGAAACTTCTTGTGCAATTAATAAGGAAACAGGTGACTGAAGATAACGCAGTCAAGTCCGCAGTCTTAAGGGACCGAAGAATCGATTTAATGTAATACAAGAAATAGAGGATTTCAATTATTAAGATCAGCCATTTATATTTCCCTACGATCTCTTCACCTAACTTCAGAGCCACGAGCCGCCATTGCTCCATGTAGTTATTAATTTATTTTGTCAAAAACAGTAAAAAACAATATGCGACGTATGAGGGAGAAAATCATCTGCGCACGCTTTCTTGAGTTTTCAGAATTCCTTCCCAACAATTTAATTATTAATAGTTGGCAAATAAAAAATAAGAGTAATAATAATAATAATAATAATAATAATAATAATACATTTAAAAAGCGAGAGATTAACATGTCAAAATCTAGATATTTTCGTTTTCGAGTTACAGAAAACTTATTTGTAACGGTATACGAACTGCAGATTTGATTTTTCTGTATTGCTAACAAAATAGAAACTCACCCTACGCTTTACTACCACTACAAGCAAAAGGAAAGGTCACCAAAACTTCGCATAATGAAGCTACAGTTACGTCCAGAAGCAAATCAATGGGTCCTCTCAGCATTTGCTCAATGGATCAGGGAAACTGAAAAAAAACCGATCGAGATGAGGGTCACTGACCCGGAAGCTGAAGTACACTACTTGTTATAGGTATATTAAGTCACTTTTAGAAATTATACAATACAAATGTAAACTAATTCATCATACTATATCATTATTTTGTTAAGGTAAACGTAATTTTTCCTTTTGACAAACAGTATAGTCTCTAATTGTATAGAAACAGCTATGCAGCAGAAAAGATTTACTTTTTAACTTAAATTTGGTTACCAATTTTAATTGTTTAATTACATCAGGTAATGCGTTGTAAAGTAACGTACATGTATTGTACGTGGATTTCTTGTAGTGAGCTGTTGATACTGACACTTGATGAACATGATTTCTACGTCGTTGTAACTATAAATATCAGTATTACATGAAAATATGTCCCCACCGTTAAGCAAGTCAGTTTTGACAAACACTACAGATGTTGACTGACATTATTTTTGAGTCGTAAGCAATAACCAAAAAACGAAACATCAGAATAACATACATCGTAAAACCAATTTAATATTAAATATAAATTAAGTTCTATGTTTAATGGCTCAAGCATAGTGTTGAATTTATACCAATGTTAAATTTGAGGATGAAATTAAAAAATTAATGATAATAGAACAGTGTATTTACATTCTCATGTCATGTCGTTTTGTTTACTTTCTTTTCACTACTAATGATCTCTTCTTAGAGAAGAAAATAAATTACAGAACATTCCCATAACATCCTCAAACTACTTTTGCTTCTATTAAATTTTATCTACGGTATCTTTTCACTATTATTCTTTATTCGGTCATTTTATTTAGTTTTAACAGAAAGAAAACAATACAAACGACGTGTTGTAAAAATACAACCGACTTCAGAACTATACTAAAATAAAATAATGTAATTTAATGCAGCAATATCTTGTTCCTTATTTCTCTATCATTAAATTCCTAATTTAAACTAAGTCCAAATTAATTAAATTATTAAGTCTTTACGTGTTTTGAATTCTAATCATTTTCATAAGATTTTTATTATAAACAAAGCAACATGGAATGTTTCTTTATAAATGAGGTTTTTAATGAACTTACTTTCTTTTATCTTCCATGAATGTGTATCAATAATTATTAATACAAACAGTTCCACTTATTTTTGACATTCAAGGGTAAATTTATTTAGCGTATATTGTTACATATAGTATATTTTGATGACGTTTCGGCTACACCTTTTAGCCATTTTCAGACCTGTTTTTAATTGTACATTTTAACAATTTTTTAGTACAAAATTTTTAATACATTTTACAATAAAAATTGTTGCCAGAAGCTTAGTTGGATATAATAGCATATTTACATTATATACATATTTAATATTGTAAGCGTGCGTACTTCCGCTCGCTGTTACTTCATTTCTGATTAGTCACCTTGAATACTGGAGACAGTTACAAGACGAAACATGTAATATTCAACGGCCAAGAAAGGGGGATGGTTCCAATGAGGAAGAATTAATTTTGATTTTTATTGTTAAATTGGAAAAGCAAGTTGTCGTAAATTCCGGTGAAGGTGTTGGATTCTATCATAGTATTTAAAGTTGCATTCATTTTTATGTGTAATATCTCTGATACTAATTTCGCACCTTTCTGCGGTTCATGGTTCAAAATGTTAACTTGTCTGAAATCCATTTTATGTTCTGCTTCAATTTGACGTCTGGAGACCGAGTTTAGGTTTTGAAAAGGTCTTTAATGTTTCTTTGATGTTTGATATTCTTTGCTAATTTTCTTAGTGTCTGACCAATATAAGGGAATTAATTTTAAATTTTTCCTTTTTTAACCCCTTTGTTATTCTTAATAACGGTTTTTTGTTTAGAAATTTTTGTACAAATCTATAAATTTGTCCTAGGGGAAGTTGTTTTATGAATCTATGAGTAAATTTTGGAATATAAGGAATAACAATGTTTTTATAATCTGCAGATTTTGAAATTGTAGAATGTTGTACTTTAAGGAAAGAGAGTCTCCTGTTAACAAATTTTTCAATACTTTTTGGAGGATAATCATTAAGAGCTAGTATGGATTTCACAATGTGGTTATTTTGGTAATGAACTTTTGATCAGACAACTAAATAGCGGTGTCAATTAAATTATCGGCCACTGTACGTTTTTTATTAAAAGAATGTTTAGAGTAATAATTCAAAATTCATCCTGAATTTGTAGATTTCTTGTACCAATTAGTAAACATCTTTCTTTTTTTGTGGACAGAAACGTCCAAAAAATTTAAAACATTATTTTCTTCTTTCTCTACAGCAAACTGTATATTTGGATTGAAGCTATTAAAATTCTCCAGTGTTTCATCCAATGTGTTAATGAGGAAGGTGTCATCAACATAGCGCCGATAAAACAAATGATCGGTTTTTGACAGAACAGAATTTTCCATGTTTCTGATTACAATGTCTGAAAATAAACTACTAATAGGACATCCAATAGGTGTACCTTCTGTTTGTTGAAAGCAATTTGAGTTAAATTTAAACTGCATGTTGTTGAGAATTATTCTTATTGCAATAAGAATTTCAGAGTTAGGAAGTTTTTTAATGATACTCTCATACTAATTAGAAATTATTGTATTGTACTTATAATTATTTTGTATTTGGAAATTATTACAAATTTATTTTTAATTTGAAAATGATACTTAAATTAAGATAATTGACGATACTTTTTAAGTTATTGACATCAGGAATAACTTATTCAGTGTCTTTGAACATCTTACTGTTGTATATAGTAAGTAGTCTCAGTAAATATAAATCACCAATTACATTCACGACATTTGCTGTTCTACCTGCAATCCAGTCGACAGCAACAAATAAAGGCACATATTCGGTGGGGATTCCAATAATCTCCACCATCATCAGGAGGCAAAAGAAGTTGTTGTATGGCACACAAGAACCCGCATAGCTAGTAATAAACCCAAAAGCACAAATCTTGAAGAGGGCCAATATATCTATTTGAATATCATTCGTTCGATACATAAACACAGTAGCTGCTGTGAAATATATGGCACATCCATCCTTGTTAATGGCTTGCGCAATTGGAATGATTAACTTTGCAAGACTTGATGGCACTTTTCCTTGTTCTTCAAGAGTCAAAATTGTAATGGGATATGCACTCCAACTTGATTTTGTGATAAATGCGACAAGGATAGCGTTATAATAATGAAAAATTGGTTTAAAAGGGTTTTCCCAGGCCAATGAAAAGTACAATAAGGGATACACTATCAAGCACTGGATTGCGTGTGCTATCACCACCGCTGCGAGCAGTTTTCCAACGTCGAGGACTAAGTAGTGGCTGAAATTGGCTTCCAAAGCGTCCCCTGCTATTATCGATATAGTCAGTAAAGGAGCTATGTACAATACCCATCTTGTTATCATGAGACACATATGATTGAGTGTCTCGAAAATTCGCCTTAAGGTCTCATTCTTCCCAATCAATGTACTCAGGGCAGCCGCAAAGAAGATCGAATAACATAACACACCAAAGACGTTTGTACCGCCATCCATATTACCATATTCAATCACATCCCAGTCAAATAGATTCGTTGTATTTGAAGGGTCAACGACACTTTTATTTCTAGGTGTTACTTCTGTTTTATAGTGCATCATGGTCATAGTTATGACATTAGACGGAAAGAAAAACCTTATAATATCCAAATATTTATCTACGCTTGTAAGATTTTCACGTTGTTTTATTATGTCTTTTTCACTTACTTCAATATCATCTAAATTTACATCCTGCGGTACAATCCAAGAACTGAAAAGGGCTCCAAGAACTGCAGATTCAATTCTCAAAAAAATTGTAAATACTACTGTGTAAATCAGTAGAAAGCTGTAATCATGCAAAACCATGGACATAACTGATAATATCACTCCTGATACTACCAAAGGCAGGGCCATACATTCTAGGCCGTGGACAAGGAGTTCGCCCGGAAAACCTACACACAAAATAATTCGAGAAATGTAATCTTCGTCAGCAAACAAAATGCATATTATTGCCACAATATATCCCAATAATATTCCCACGCATAGCAATATCGTTATTAGATTTCTTTTTAACCATTCTTTGAATTTGACATTTCTGCCAGTCTCTTCTTCCATTATAGTTTCAGTATTTATAAAATATTTGTCGACTTTTATCAGATACTATATATTCTAACAGCCCAAATCAAAGCCTCCTACAAAAAAATCTAAAGCACCACATAGGCTCTGGCAAATGTTACAACGTAGGTTATTCATATTAAAAATGCAGACGGTAGAGTAAAAGAGTGATATGTATAAGTATTTCGCATTAGTGTTTGTGTTATCAAACTGACCTTGTACACCAGTTCAGACGTAGTGAGTCAAATTGTACTACATCCTATATCAAGGTCACTTTATTACGTGACAGTGATGATCAATTTAATCATCATTAGTACAATAATCGAATATTTTTTTTTGATTATTCGCTCGATTATTTTCATTTAAATATTATATTTCAAAGCAAAATGTAAAAGTTCAGTGAAGCGCTCTGCACGAAAACTTGCGGAATGGATTTAATCCTCTCTTTATTTCTCTGTGACTACATACAAAAATAATAAAACCAAACATATACGATAGATTTCACGTTAGCAATACGGATAAAATGAAGTCACTATGTTCTGATAATTTAATAACGGAATATTCGAATGAGATAAGAAAGGTACTTTTTTTTGTGTATTTACGTATTCTCCTAGAAATGTTCTGAAACGAGTTCGCCAATATTACAGTTATTGGCTAATACAGTTATCTCGTATAAAAGAAAATTAGGGTGTTCATTGGGTTCACGGAATGCCCTATCCTAGAAATGTTAAATATTTGGGTTTAATTATCAAAATATATTAAAGTTACACTTATGAAATTTTTAGAATTACACTATTTCATTTACAATAACACTAAACCCACGGTTTTGCAAAATGTTTAATATTTTTGTAAATAAAAATATTTTCTCATTATGCAATTTTTACCGCGTTTTCTAGTAAATAAAGATTTGCAGAATGAATAATACTAAGGTAATCCAAAAAAATGTTTCAGTAAATGTAGGGGACCCTTATTAACAACTACTGAAAATTTAAATTTCTTATTACAAATGTGGGTTCTAAAAAGATACATTTAGTATTAAAAATATCAATTTTACGGAAATAGGCTTTAAAGATGCAACCCCCCGAACTTGTCAGATCGATAACTTGCCTCATCAGAATAAACATTAAATAAACCGGGGGGGGGGTTCGTTACATTTCATTAATAAGCTGTGCGTGCATTCGGAAATGAAGCTCTCTATTGAAATGTACATTTAAGCGAAAGTATGTTTTTTATATTCACTGCAATGACAACCGTGAAATGTTAACGATATATTTTTGTTTTCTTGGAGGAATCATTGGGTGTAGTAATTTTTTCTCAGCGCTTGAACGTTTGCAATTCAATTCGTCAATCCATATTGCAGATCTAGGCCCTATCCCAAATAAAGATATCGGATACTATTACTTAGAGGCACATGTAGTGCTAATGTTGCGTTATAAATTGAAGGCTGCCATGTTGTAGGTAACTATAGCTGAACCGCTCGCAAAAAAACCATCATGGCGGACGTATCTTTGTTAAAGTCTCGGAAGCTGCCCCCACCCTGCGGCATCTGAGATTTCCCCTCTCGGCGATAAGGGAAGCGCGTAGGCGAGGAGAGGCGACTGCGAGACGCAGCGATCGCGCTGACCGCCACTCGTCGTCACTACCCTCTTCGTCAAAAGAGGAACTCGCACTCCCAGGAGTGTCCAAGGAAATCAATACATCGTATTGTGCAAACGCTTCTCTGCAAAATATTTCCTTTTCTTTTAAGGATGCACCAATAGTTTCTGCTGCCTCGCGCCCTTTTATAAATTCCCAAACAAGTTCTATTGGATTTAGATCTGGATGGTACGGTGGAAAACGGAGAGGAATGTGGTCATGTTCAATGATTATTTGATCAATGACTTATCGTTTTTCAGTGGATATACTTTGAATTATTTGTAATAATTGGGTTTTTGTGAATAACAGCAGCTACTGTGTAAAGGACACTGTCACTGCTCACTAGCCACGGTAAAACACGGACTGGAGACCGAAACTCTCCAAGACACGGCAAAATTTTCTGTTGATCGATTGGACAACCCTTACTGTAGAAACACGTAAGCTGCCTTCGGTCTGATCCTTCTCACTCGTCAGTTTGTTATCACCAAACTCCAGTGTTGAATTACCGCGCGACGCACGAGAGAAAGACAGAGGGAGAGCTATGTTGTGACAAAGAGCGCAGGCAGGCGGGGATATATTAGGAACTTTGGAGGGAGAGGCCACTTTCGGGCATGCGCAGTGGAAGGTTTTTTTGAGAGTGGTAGAGCAATAGTTCCCTGGCAGGTGCTGACTGGCTTGTTGGGTCCGTACGCGTAGTGGGTATTTCCGATGTAAATTAGTACTTTAAGTTCTTTTATCTTACTATACAAGGATTATTATTTACGCATCAATAAAATTATATAATGAGAGTTTCATGGTTCTGTGACCTCAAGGCCAATAGAAAGAAGCATTAGGGTTACAAGAAGCAACTTTCAATAACCCAAATAATACAACCAAAACATGTTTCATTTATTAACATGATCATTTTTCATCAAATTCAAATGTATACTTTAATTTGTTCCTAGCATACCTGCACACGGATGAAGACAATATATTCGTTATATATACCCAAAATAATTTATTAATTTGAAAACTTGTTCGTATTATTAAAAATCTGTCTGCATAACGTATTAAAGGGAGTAATTTACTACAGTTTAGAATATAATTTATCCACCTTTTCTGCGGACCCCACATTACGGTTTTTTCTGTCCAAAACCCACAGTTTTTTGCCGCAGCATTACAAACCTTTCTCTGTACTACGTATATTACTCCGTATATACGTACGTATACGAGCAAGTAAAAATTAGAAGACAGATTACATGAGTTTTGGTCATTTCATAGCATTCTTGAGAATGGAGATTTTTGTGTGCCCATCTTTACTTAAATCATTTTCGCTTTAAAGAATAATTTGAATCTCTCCAACAGAAAAGAAACTATGCATTAGCTACGGAGGGCAACAAAACGATGTAAGAATGATAAAAGTATCTTCGCTGAATCAAACGCTGAGTCAAACGATTTGAGCTACTTACAATTACGTTATTTTTAAAACACATTTAAATTTTCACAAAAGAAAAATTTGTCAATAATTTTTTTGTTGCCTTTTCCATGAGCGGCTTAACCTTAGCTGTTTTGAAAATATCTGGAAATATTTCAATGCCTTAAATATATCAGTTAACGGGCGTATAATGGCAGGTCCACAAGTCTTTAACAAAGAATCCGGAAACTCATCTAAACCGGCCGAATATTTATTTTTTAGTTTACCGATTATTCTGAGTATTAACATAGGAAGAAGTTTCGGAAACAAACATCGTGTATAGATTTTTTTGGTGGAAATATATGATGTTCAATTGTATGGCTTAAGACCCATAGTGGGATAAGCAGCAATTCTTGAAAAATATTGGTTGAAAAGACTAGCCACTATTGCCGGATCGTTCACTTCTCTATCATTATCTTTTACAACATTCTTTGCAAGTTTTCTAGTATCAGCATGTCAGTATAGCACGTCATACACAGTTTTAACTGTTTTTTGACGTAGAAATAAATAAATAAATAATTGATGTAATTGATTTTTTACCCTATATTCCACATTGCAATTGTTTTGATATTTAAATTTAAAATGTCCTGATCGTGTTTCATGATTTAAGCCTGCTTTATGACTTTTCTTATCCACAATTTGTATTTTTGGTAATAGAGGTGAAAATCATTAGATACAATATGATGTAGAGAAATGAAATAAAGAATTGTTTTTACATGTTGTTCTAATCCATCATGTTATCCAAGAAATATTGCTTTTCCGCGAAATGTTTACTTTTCTATTTTGAAGAGGAAAGCACCTGTTAAAGTGAAATGAAAGCGTCGAAATAGTTATTTTATTTTAAGTGTGTAAAGTTTCCGTTTCTTTCACGGTCGAGATAGGGATTTCTTGCCGATACCGTAGGTCGAGGCCAAGAAAATTTCAATCGAGGCCAAGAAAAAAAACAGACACGAAATATGATCATTTTTTATTAAACCACATAAAAATATAATACAAACGGTTTCGTAAACTTGTATTGGAAAATGAAGCCTGATACACCGAATAATATGGAAATGTATTTCATACGGGCATGATTAGAGAAGAATATTCTAAAATAATGTAGAAAGGACAATTATAGTCTTGTATAGACATAGATAGTTGTCTTGGCAACAACCTCTTTTAAAAGGTTTTAAAAAATTACGAACTTAACGTACGGCTAGCGATGCACAGAAGTTGTCTTCTTATACAATTGTATGAAAAAATAATTATATTTATTGCAGCGTCGATAAACTCTGTTTTATTTGAAAGAAATTCAATATTATGTTGCAGTATCTTTTGCAAGTACCTACACAGTTATTTTTGAGCTGCATTTGACTGTAGATACTATATATTTACTCCATTTTTTCATCGAGTGCGTGGTCGAAGGTTGTGACAACAGTGACAGGTTGGTAGGAAATTGGGGCATCAGATGTTTGATAGTGGGTTTAAGAGAAACGGGAGTAGGTTTAGAGGATTCAAAATGGGTGGAGGGCGCAAGGAAGGTGAAAGGAATGGGTTTTTGGCAGGAGACTGCGTGGAAGTCAAGTTCATGTGTCGTGCCAGCTCATTACCGAGTGTGTTTTCCGACAAAGTTCATGAGGAGGCCAAGAGGGTGAAGTGTTTTGCTGAGAGGAAATTAATTTCAAAAAGTTGTCTTTTTTTCTATTGTGATTTTTGCAGTCCTTTGCACAAAGCCTTAGTAGCACTGAATATTTTCTACAATGTGGCTCCTACTTTTTTTAAATTTTTTCATCCAATAAAGTAACAGACACCTAAAAAGTGGTCATATTTTCATTTAACTCCCAGAAATTTCGAAAATTGTAAAAGTTTAAAATTTGTTCGGTGCCTTCTAAAATTTCAATAATGAAGAAGTATTTTTTCTGTAATGAAATCTATTCAACAGAACGATCTTCTAATAATGTTAAATTTTTCGAAAATTTGAGTAGATTTGCATAATTTTGCGTGAAAACTAGGCAACTTTTAAACAATTATTTTCTCTGAAAATAAGGCTCCATTTATTTCTTTTAGACATCTGACAAGCTAGTATGGAACTCGAACCTGTAACCTCCCGGTCAGAGGCACTGCTGTGACATCAGTTGATGCCCTGAACCACCTCTCCCGTTCAGCTGATTAAAAGTCAGACGACACTCTATTCAAATCGAAGTTTACAGGAACTGTTCGTTTAATTTAAAATCACAAGTCAGAACATATAAATTTATACTTAAATTAGAACTAAAACATTAACAAATGTTTATCATTTATTCCTCTTTGTATGACCTATCCATTTCTAGTGAGAAAACTATGAAGATTCATTTAAAAAATCAAGGATAAAATTTCTGAAAATTAATATATTGCCAACAATATTCTAAGTTGTATTACTTTTTTATTTACTTCACGTTAAAAATAGTTAAAAAGCCACATTGTAATTTTAAGCTTGAATAATGTTGTATCTGTAATTTTGTAATGTACCTGTAACTGTAAAAGTCGCTAAACCACGATGTTGATGCGACTATTAATAAATTAATTTTAAAAAAGTTACAACTGTATGTGACGTACTATGGAGAGACGAGTATTATGTGCATGATTTCTTAAATTCTAGGATCCCTACCCTAACCCAAATTGAAGTTGAATTCTGAATACAGATGGAAATAAAAATTTTTGGCAATAATTGATTAGAAAAATCGCTCCAGTGTAATAAAAAAAACTTGCAGAGGCAAACCAGCTTCAAATTTTTGCCTTTATTATCGTGCCCTTCTCGAAGGAATTTACTCCCTGCCGTTACAAAATGGAAAACGATAATTCAATAATAATAATAATTGCTATGATTCCGCATTGTTGAGCAAAACCTGCATTTCGATACGTGAACTGTTTAGAAGTTATGGAGGAGGCCCATAGTTTGTAGGATTCACGTTCTATATTCTATAAACTCAGCGAAATATTAGTTGATTTGTGTTCACATCGTGACGTTATTCTCAATTGAAAATGTCAGTGCACGAGCCAAATTCTTGTCATTTGCGGATGGCATTACTTTTTTGCTTCGATATGAAGAAATTGCGGCTGGGACGCATCGATACTTACGGAGAGAGCTGTAGTAGTGAAAGAACGTGTCGTGAGTGGTTGCAAACGACATTCCCAAGGATTCTGGCAACGAAGACGAGCTTAGCGGTGGGGGAGACATGTTTTCGAAGATGCAGAATTGGACGCATTACTTTGGGAAGATTCGAGTCAAACGCAATACAATATTTACAGGATCATTAGGAGTGATTCAATAAGCCAATTCAAGTCCCAAAGCAACGTGAATTATTCAGAAATTAGGATTTTAGTTACCCTCGAGTTAAACCTATATTGACGGCGTTTGTTTGCTTGTGAATAGCTGCTTGAAAGGCAAAGACAAAAGTAATTTCTGCATCGTATTGTGACTGGAGTCGAAAAAAGGGTTTATTACGATAACCCCAAGCGCAAAAAAAGTAAATCATGAGGACCTCCCAGCAATGCTTCCACAAAGACGGCCAAAGCGAATATTCACAGCACCGAGGTGGTGCTCTGAATTTGGTGGGACCAACTCGGCGTATTTTCTTTATGAGCTGTTAAAATCGAAAGAACAATTACAGGCAATCTGTATCGAAAGCAATTAATGCGTTTACAACAAGCATTTAAAGATAAACGGGTGCAGCACAATGAAAGAGACGATAAAGTGATTCTGGAGCAGCACAGTGCTCAACCCATGTCGCAAAGTCGGTCAAAACAAACCTATAAATATTGAAGTGGGAAGTCCGATCTCACCCGCCGCATTCTCCAGACATTGCTCCCACTATCACTTGGTCCGATCAATTGCTTATGCCTGGCTGACCAGTACTTAGGTTCTTATGAAGAAATCAAAAATTGGGTCGATTCGTGGATGGCATTAAAGATGAACAGTTTTTTCGACGATGGATTCGCACGGTCCCCGAAAGATAGGAGAAAGTAGTGGCCAGAGAGGACAATTTTTTTCAATAACCAGTTGTTTACGATGAAACTTCAAATAATAAGAACAACGGCAGAAGCAAAGTTGTAAACCTTTTAAGACTAATTATTATAAAATAACCTTTCGATCAAAATTGTATAAAGCATATGTACTATATTATGTCATTGTGTTATAGACTTTAAGATTAAAGGCTACCAATCTTCCGAAATGTTACAAGATGTGCATGGCCTGCTGTAAACTGTAGAATTAAATATATGTTGTATAAAATAAAAAAAGGACGTGTATAATTTTCAATTAAACCCACAAACTTTAACAGCAATTACTCTTTAATAAAGCAATGTTACAACTGGTTTAAAAAAAAAAAACAATATTAAAAAGACCATTTACATATTCATGATGATAAACTAGACACGTATTTGTGTGAAAACTAATAATTAAGATAATGAATTAGAAATAACAAAACAACAATAATAATAATAAAACTTACTTTTTTAGACATTACAAAATTAATATTTATTTATTATTAAAGAAGAAAACATGAATGTAAAATTGTACCAACAAAAGTTGCTCCAACAAAATAATATTCTAATTCATTATCTGTACAGAATTGCAATATATTTCATTGGCAAATCCGCCCGTTGTGAAATTGTCAGAAATCAATAACTGCACACTTTCTTTTGTGGGTATTTTAGATGTGGTCAGAGCTGGTTGTTTGTGTATGTTGATTATGGTTTCAACAGACTTCACACCCACCTGAAACCATACAATAACTTGAAAACAAGAAAATTGGATTTATTACTATTAATAGTAGCTAATGATAATCAATAATTGGAAGATGATAAACAATTGCCACTTTTTTATGAAAAATTCACCAATCATATAAAAGATCAGATTTAGAAATAAAAAATATAATCTTACCTGTAATAATATTGTCACTCGTATGGATGGGTGATATGGACCCCCTTCTTCCTCTGATTCATGCCATAACCACAAATAAATTTACAATTTCCTTTTGAAGGGAACTTTGAATTCGCGTTGTTTTCAATGACGAAATATTAAGTGTAGGTCTAGATGTAGTTTTGCTGTTCATTATTTTCCAATCATTAATAAATTAGATTCGTAAAAATCAAGATTAAATAAATATAATAAAATTAATTTGACATCAAAAAATATCCAATCCAAATAACTGACTTGCATTGCTAAAACTAATCTAGATTCACTGCGATAACGAGTGAAAATAATTGGAAAATCAAAATCAAAAATGCCTAAGCTAAATTAATTAAATAAAACGATTCAGTTGAATAAAAATACAGACAGCAAAATGTAAATTGCTAACAACAACAGCAAACTATCACTGCACAAATGAATGTCTTGACTGTTGAAGGTATCTTCGGAAGAAGTCAGTTTTTCGTTGTAACCTTTAAAAAATATCGATAAGACATAAACGTACTAGTTTATACAAGTACTAGTACTAGTAAACGTACTAGTTTATACTTAGTTTTAGCAATACTACAGTGTCGTTGTGTGAATGCTGGTGGCGGGTTTGCCCACACAAATCGAAACCTAACCGCCTTAAATCGAGTGAGAATACATGTATATCATACGACAGTGATATTTTTTTAGAAGTGGTCACATTAGGTCGTCTTGTTAGCTGGCAGGCACTAAAGTATTTTTTCCGAAATGAATATTGCCTGGTCTACTTGGCCACATTCGAGGTTTTGCTAATTTGAACCAAATCGTTTGATGGGACATCACACGAAGCCTTTGAAACGTTTTCAACATTTTCTTAAAAATGGCTCCAAATTATTTCTTTAAATTTCTTGTAAGATTAGTGTGAAACTATTCATTTATAACGAAAGACGGCATCAATCAGACATTCACTCTAAGAACTGAATTTTCGAAAGTTGC
Organism: Teleogryllus oceanicus; assembly: GCA_964035755.1. Taxonomy (NCBI): domain Eukaryota; kingdom Metazoa; phylum Arthropoda; class Insecta; order Orthoptera; family Gryllidae; genus Teleogryllus; species Teleogryllus oceanicus. The sequence continues at coordinate 62,260,670 of CAXIVR010000003.1, read as the reverse complement.
AAAAGTTTCAATTTTTGGCCCACTAGTACAAGTACACTATTTAAGCTAGATATATATTTGCTTTTTTATTTTTCTACGTATTTATTTACTTCGAACTTATTTACTACGTTCTTACTTACTACGTATTTAAAGAGGTTTGTAATCCTGCAATGTAGAAATCGGCTATTGTTCGTCAGAAAACTCGTATTGTAAGGCCTTGAAGTCGAAAAAGTGGATAAATCCTGCTTCTGTATTGCCTGCTTAGAACCAGGTTGTTCTAACACCACGTTTTTTATAGAATCTAGTTTCCGTGTTCATTGTTGTACCAACCCCTTTTTTGATGCAGTTTTATATTGAAAATGCATGCTTTACGATCATATGGTGTTAAAAATTACTGTTACTTCTTGTCGTTACTCCATTTTATAGCTTATGGTTCACTCAAAATTATTCGTACTCCTTCATGCAATAATAATTAGCCAATTACATTATGGTGTGAGTAAGCTAGCCAATAAGAGGCTAATCACAGCAGAAGACTACTTTGGAACTTTATTATGTACACTGATGTAAAACTGTGGAGATTAAGAGAATTGAACAACACAATAAGTGTTTTCTATTGTAAGAAAACATTTTATACGGGGTTTGATAAAGATTAAAAAAAACAAGGATATTATATAGCAGTGGCGGCACGTGCTTAGGTTGCACGATTGCACAACCTCCAGATAATCGAAAAATATTTTATATACGTTAGGAATGTACATTCTCGTTTTAATTGCATTCAGTATTCAAGATGTTGCAGCAATAACGATGTGTGTGAAGTCATTTTGAAACCAAAGAGCGCCCAACTGGCGCTCTGTCCGGAGTCTGGTGCTCTCCCAGGTATTGCTCCACGCTCTTGGCTCTTGCCTCTATTACTGCGATTACTGCATTTTACTCTTTGACCCTACGATTTAACACGGCCTTGGGTGCGGCAACCAGTGGGTGGGAGTGGGGGTAGGGGGTCGCTGAGCGCTGCTCACATCCCGAGGGGAATCCCAATTTTCGGTCTTCATCTGACAATAGCTGTAATTTAATTTTATGAATTAATAATGATGAATTAATTAATTAAATGAATTAATAATTCATTTTATGAATTTCGCGTGTTAATGAAAGTGTACAAGTTCAGCAATTATTTACGGTATTGAATGCTTATTCATGATGTTTGGAATTTTTTTTTATATTGGTTTATTGATTCAAAATGTATACTGATGAATTATTTGTGTATAGTTGGGCGTTTGAACGGAAGTCCCTTTCTGTCTCTCACGGTGGATGCATATTTCCGATTACAATTACAGTCGGGGAGCGCTGTGGGATACGAGCGAGCGAATTTTAATTAATTTACTTCAATTGCTTACATTTTATTGTACATTAGAGTTTTGAGTTTTGGAAATTACGTTTCCGTCATTCAATGGAGGTGCAACCTCTAGTCTGTTGAGGCACTAGCCGCCACTGTTATAAAGTATTAGTTAGGGTATTGCCGGTCGGGCGGGCAATGACATAGCTAATGTTGTGGTTTGGGTTCTTTTGTCAATAGTGAAAGAGAATTCCCGATTACAAAATGTTCTCTGAGATCTGATTAGTGTGTGCCCCAGAACAAGAACAGCTTCATGTCACTTTTTGAAACAAGATGACCTTGGAAAGTGGAACAAATAATGGAACATAAGTATCAAGAACCAGGGCACAGTGCAGTGCAGGAAGTAGATTAAATACATAGTGTTATTGATCGCCATTTGAAACGCCTCGAACTTCACTCTCCTTATAATAATAAGAGTCCTTATTAGTTATCTATCAAACAAGCCATTTAAATTACATCGAATGAAATTACAATTTTTTATAGCTATAAGGCTATAGTTAGATTAACGAAATTAAGTAGCATATCATACAATAAGATAAAACACATTGTATACATGAGAGGTTCTAATGAAGTTAACGACATATTTTCTTTCGCTGATGACACATTTAGAATTAACAATTTCTTGAAATCCAAGGCAAGAAGATCTAAAATAATATGCTGTTTGTTCACTGTCCAAATCCCTGTCAAATTGGTACATGTATCTAAATGTCAAGATACAAAGTACCTACATAAATAGTTTTCGGTTATGAACAAAATATTTTAATTCAGTGCTAACAAATTGGATTATCATGCATTAATTCTTTACAAAACAAATCTTAAAAGGATTATAACTATGGGACGGATTTTAATGAAATGTCATTTTTTTTCTTTTCACTTTAGAAAAAAAAACATTAGTACTTTTCGCGCGGCTTTTCTTGAACGATGACCTTGCTTACCCCTCCCTTGAGTAATAAACAACTGAAGGCAAAAGCTCGCAGAGAGCACTGATGACAACATTCCAAGCAGTAAAATTTCGTTGGCGCGAAACAGAAGCTAGTCAAAGCTAGAAGCTTTCATAGTAAAGAACTTCTGTTCAGGTTTATTATCAACATCGAAAGAAATGACCGAGGCAGCTCCAGGTCCTCCAAGGGAGGCACCTGTCCCTGCTGTTGTCTATCCAGAGCGAGGACCTGGCCGCACACGTAGCAGGTTGACTTTGATTTTTCAGAGGTTGGCGTTACTGTAAATACTCTTGTGGCCACCTTTGTAATTAATACCCCCACTCCGCCCGCATTTCCTCAATCCATCGTTCAAGAAAAGTTGTGCGAGTAGTATAGAAATTCATTTTATGTTATGACAAAAGGAAATGACCAATTTTTATACGTAATGTTTGACATTTTTGTTGATTTCAATTAATAAGTCATTTTTTACCTTTTCTCGTCATTTTTAATGCATTTTTCGCTGATTTGATCGATTTTAATATCATTTTAATAGTACTTGCTTTACATAATATTTACGAGATGCAACAAATTTCTCCACAGAATTCCTGAGTACCTGTACCTGGAAGCCTATTCTATTTCTTCGCTCAGAAGTTGTAATGTCAGCCATTGTGAGTATATAATCTAAGGCTCCTAGGTCGCCTGTCAGCGCCATTGGCATTTCAGCCGATTCTGAGATAACTAAAGACAGATATTTTCTGGTGGAGAACATTCCAAACCAAAAGTTTAAAAGCTGAGTTCACTTGAACGAGTACAAGAAGTCTCATCAGTGACGTCTCCAGCATCTTGAATTGTTCATCCGACCTGGTTTTGATCACATTTTTACGTCATTTTCCCTTCTTTTTAGAGGATTTTTAAAACAGTTTAAGAGCATTACATTTATCATCGTTGGCGATGTTTTAGGTCATCAAAATCTGCCCCTAGTTATAACATTACATTGTTAAAATCTATAACCATCATTGTTCTACCTTCAATCATTTTTCCATAATTTTGTCAAACTCTGAACTGAAACTTGAAAGAGCTCTCATAAAAAAATTATAAAAATGGAGTTAGAACAACATCGTTCTAAACAAGCAACATGTAGTAAATTACTTTCTCTAATCCGTTGTGTAGCCACAATGCATTTTCTTTGTGTATCCGTAATACCAAAAAAATTGGCTGACGGCAAAACGTCTGTCCGCCTGCTTGCCTGCCCAATCGTCACTCCATTCGTACGTCTGCGCTCAATGTTAACTCGCCAAGCCTAAACAATTCAGATATTTTTCTCTAAAGTTATACTCCCGATCATTGCCAACTCGAACTCTGGGAGTTTGACGAATATTTTGAGTTTGGGTTTACATAAAGCTTTTAAAACATTTTCAAAGTTTTCTCAAAAATGGCTCAACATTTTTTTTTGTTTAGACGTTCTCCCAGATAGCGAAAGGAGTCTTAAAAATGATCCATGGACTCATTTTCATTTTAATCTCTACATTATCTACAATTGAAAAAGTTCCAAATTGTTTCACCTTCTTCTTACAACTACAATATTAAAGATATTTTTTCTTAATAAAGTTTTTTTCTTCAAAGACAGTTATTTAAATAAGGTAATGTACAATTTTTGAAAATATGAGTAGTTTTCACTTAATTTTGCGCGAGTCATAAGCAACAGTTATTTTCTCAATAATGCTACAAATTTATTCTTTATATGTTTTCCTGGGAAGAGGAAGGGACGCTTAAAAAGTTTCTCGAAAACTCTTAACTTTTCTCTAAACATTAGCTCAAAATTCTTTATTTTTAGAAACCCTCAATGTAATTTTCTCAAATCTGCTCCAAGGTTTTCAATGGGAAGATGCATATAAACAGGTTTCACTCCTTTAAGGTATTCTCAAAGTATTTTAAGTCAACTTTTAGGGCAGTGAAAAATTGTCAAAATGTCAAAAACATGCTTTCTTTTCTTCAGAAAACACTTTTTCCTAAAATCAATATTATATAAAAGTATATTTAACCATTATGTTAACCGATTATGTACTGCTTTAAGCTCTACAACCTTTAGTGTTAATTTACTTCGTGGAGATTGTTGAAGAGTGCTATGATGATACACATTAATGCTGAAATATAACTTTGTTTACATTGTGTTCAAGGAAACGAATTGTGTCAAGTCCATTCAAATTTAGAGATCCAGTCTGACAAAGCATTTTAATGGTCACATAAACATAAAAACGGCAGATGTATTTATATTATTTGATTTATCAATGTGACATAACATTAACGCGCTTGCGAATGGTACAAGCGAGACAGCGGCTTTGTGTAGGGGAGCACAAACACGTGGGCACTAGAGGCTTGAGTTGGCAATCCGCGTCTCATCGATGTTTTACCCTCCGGAGCAATCAAAGTCGATGCTTCGTTCGTGACAAAACCGCCAAGTGTCCGATTAGAGCTTCGGCGGTTTTGCCTTTTATTTATATTTTCAGCAACAGATAGTTAATATGCTCTCGTATATTGTTGATCACAGATTTAATTGAGATTGAAAGAGATGTGTTTCTATCTGAAAAAATGAAAGCCATATTTGTTAACTTAGATGACAAAGTCTACTGGGCTCCGTTGGTCTTTCGCCTGCGCATGCGCTCAAAATATTCCTTTTCCAGGCCCTTCTCATTCTTGAACCGACGAATTTTCGACACTAGCCAGATAGTTCGGTCGAGTTCTGACGCTGTCTGGAGGAGAATTCTAGCGACCGGATGCTCTGATCGGTAGTTTTCCATGGTTTATCCAATCAACACCAGGCGAATGCCGGAGCAGTACCCTAACAAACGGGTCACGGACCGCGTGCGATCTTTCCTTCCACTTCCTTGTACTATCTTCACCCTTACACACGCTTACACTAACATGCAATACACTACCACATATTCCGAAAGACCGGTCGTGAGCTTAGAGCTTGTCCCGGCTGGGGCGGTACCCCGCAGGTGGGAGATATTTGGTTAGGGAAAACCCCACTAGTGAACAGCAGAATGGCGTCTGATCTCGCCATTCGGCGGGACAAGATCCCCACCACTGCCTGATAAAAATCATACACTACGCTTACGGGTCTAATGATCTGAGACGTTGACGCCCTAGGAATCACTAGTAATCAATAGAACCGACGCGTCGAAGGACGACAAAACACTAACGCACCGTATAATCGTTTCACTCTGGACGTTATATAACAAAATCATCGCCCATATACGTTTTTCTAAAAGGTGTTGCTAAAATAAGAAATAGGTTCTTCAAGGGCCATCGTCGCGCGCATGCCAGCGCTCAAAGAGCACATACGTGACCGGCTAAGAGTTTCAATAACGAACTGGATTTGGATGACGAATAATAACACTTGACACCAACCAGGAAACAAGGAATGGAATGAGTTTAAAGAAGCTGCAAATTAAGAAGCATTAGAGAGTTTCGCGATATCAATCCAGCAGTCACCGTTTGCAGAGTGGATTAAGTTGTATTAATGAAATGCAGATTACGTCACATCAAGATCATCCATCAACATAACCTCTCGAACAATTCTGCAGCCATATGCGACCAATGCAACGTGATCTTCTCCGTTGAACACTTTTTCACATGCCCTAAATATGAGACCAGCAACCTGTAATACAAGCTGAACTCATCAGCTGTAATGCTAAAACAGTGAATTGTGTAACAAGTCCTGGCAAGCAAAGAACTCGTTCTGTCCCGCGAAATACGAAGTACTTCTGAAATCGTATTTAGAGTAAAAATCTACTGTGATTGTAATCAAAAACTGAATTCAACCTGTGATTAATGTAATGTACCAATTAAAACCATTAATCTAATGTAAAAGTGATGTATTTATATGGTGTTTGTTAATATATTGAGAATAAAGTCGCTAATAATCCAAGTGGTTGATGCGACCCAAAATAAAATAGTACCAATGTTGACACTAACATAGGTACTACAGAAAAGAACTCTCTGCCCCGGGTAGAACCAATCCTATGACTAGTCTTGGCTCACAATTCAGAAAAGAAACTGACGTTTTCGAGGAATTTAACTTCCTTGAATCCGTAGCGTCTCGAGCCTGATCAGTCAGTACAGTGCTCCTAGAGCGGCGCTGAGAAGTACTAAAGTTTAAATGTTGGATACGATATCCCAGATTCTTCATTTACCTTCATTGTCATCGTTACGGAGAAAAATAAAACACTGCATCTCCAGCGCGCCAGACTCAAAAATGCACGAGCTTAGCTTGGATTTGTTCCAAGCAGGGATTATAATTGTGCACTAGAGGCTAGGCGCCAAAATTCAAAAGGATGCGAATGCAGAATGTGGTAAGAACAGAATGTATCGTGTAAATTTTATTTCATTGTGAGTAATGGATATAGAGAACAAAGAGCATTCGTTATAAAGTATTTATTATATCTTTGAAAAATGCGAATTGAAAGTGTGTTCTTGCCATAGCTCCACTAGAACATTCCTTCAGAAGCATTCCCACATAAAAATTGCGACACAAAAATGAAATGCGAAAAAAGTGTTTCAGAGTCAGAAGAATGCGATTAGAGAATTCAAAACAAACCCCAAGAGCCAAATCTGAGTGAGAAGTCGTTTGTTTGCAAAGTCAAACTAATGCTGCTACATCACGTATTTTTCCTTATTGTTTTATAACTTTTGCATTTTTAGAAAATTCAGAGGGTTCAACGAAAATAAGACCTGTGCCATTCTTGGCTTCCCTTGTTGCATTTGTGGAAAAAAAATAGAGAAAATACTTAGAAAACGATTTTTTTATAATTTGCATTATCTTCAATCAGAAATCGCACGAAAACTATTTTTAAAAATTTCAAAAAATTATAAATGAATTATACATTTTTAAAGATCTGATTTTAGAAAATAATTTAAGACAAATTCTCAATCTTCAAATTTGTACTTTTGTAATGATAACTTTTTGGAATTTTCGAAAATAATTTAAGACAAAATTCTCAATCTTCAAATTTGTACTTTTGTAATGATAACTTTTTGGAATTTTCGAAAATACAGAGTTCGACGAAAATGGCAGTAACACCAATTTTTACGTTTTTACTACTTTGGAGAAAATTCAGAGAAAAACTTTGGAACTATTGTTTAGAAATAATTGTTTAAAAATGCCTAAATTTCACCCAAAATAACGCCACAACTATTCATATTTTTGAAAATTTATACATGACGTTATTTCATGATGTATCAACAAAAGATTTTATTAAGGAAAAGAATGCCATTCTTCAATATTGCAAGAAGACCTCATAACAAATTAAACTTTTGAAATTTTGACAAATCTGGGGAAGTTTAATGAAAAAATTGGAGAATTTTTCGAGAAAAATTGTAAATGTGATTGAGGTTCATATAAAGTACCCAAAAATTAATATATCCGTTTCAAACTAGAAGACCTCGAGTCTCTTTAAATCGATGGAAGAATATCAATTTTTAAACAAATCATTTGCTACGGTTTTGACCCTAGCGTAGACCAAAAACAGGCGGACAGATAGACGACGGACGGACGGAAGGACAGGAAGACAGACGGACGGACAAAGATCAGACAGAGAGACGGATGGACAAAGGGCCGGACGGACCTTTTGACGTCAATCAATTTTCCGGTATCAAGGACCCACAAAATTACGGATTCTGGATACACCACGTGTTAGAGAAAATAATTTACTACACATAGGATAGACATTTATCTATATTTTCGATAACAGTGTCTGGCAATTAGAGGTTTTCTGTAGAAAATTCTCCGTTTCCCGGCACACGATTACAATCGCCTCTTCTTATGAAATAAAGGCGAGCAAGTAAGATGAAGTGTCGTTGGTGTGCGCAGAACACTTCAACTATTTATTTAGACAAAAATGGATAATTTGACCCATTTCATCGAGGAGCATCTCCTTGAAATATCCTCTGCCGCCCACGGTCGCCCATTGTGAGTGCAAGGGACTGATTCCCCCCATTGCGCTTTCGATCAACGCTCCGATGCACGAAACCGAAATACATAAATGACGACTTTGTATATGGATCTTTTAAATAATAATAGCAATATTATTGTTTTCGAATCCCGATATTATTTTTTGAAATAGCAGAAACATTTTTTACGAATGCATTATCGAAAATTGTGATCAATAAACACTTTTATCTTGCGAAATGTAGCCCAACTTTTCATTTTCTAGAAACGCTTTTAAAATCGCTTTGATGTCATTATTTAGTCAACAATTATTATAACGTCATTCTTTACCGCACTTGAAATTTCATTCGTTCATAAAAAACGATCGATTTCTTTGTCTATGTTGTTTGCGATGATTTTTTTTATCACTGAACAGCACCTTTCAAAGCGATGAGATCCATCTGAGTAGAGCGCGATTAGCAATGCACGACAGTTAGTAGCGGGCCGCGTCGTGGTGCACTGGTACCTGGAAGGTCTCCTCGCGGTGACTCCACTCCTGAAAGAACTCGGTGCCCATGGTGCGCATGGAGGCGACTGCAGCACAGGCGCAAGCAGAGCAGAGACTGCCGCCCCGGAGCCTTTGGCGGTGCGACGCCGGGCCGCGCCGGCGACGCCGCCGCACCCCCTCCGCCCCGGCGCGCATCCAGAGCGGGCTGTCAACGCGGAGGCCGCACCCCCCCCCCCCACGCAATCTATCAGCGCGCCCCGCTCTTGCGCCAGGAGGCTCCCGCGGACGCTGCCGCGCGTTGGCCCCGCCGCGCCGGCGCGCGCGCTTCACATCCGGGAGGCTCGCAGCTACTACCTGGGGCCACTGCCCCAACAATCAGCGCCCAGCTGCACCCTGCGGGTTTTATGACGTGGCCGATGACATTAAGTCTGTTTTACACCTCCTGCCGTAGAAAATGAATCTTTGTAACAGTGATAAGGACATCACTGAGGCCATGAGCCCCGTTGAGAAGGACGTTCGCGAATGAATTAAAAATATTCATTTTATAAGGCGGGAGGTGTACAAATAACCTATGTCATTGGCCACGTTATAGAAATCCAAGTATAGACACACATTTTTTTGGGTCTGGGGTAATACTGAAACTTAGCTCCATTAGAAAAAAATTAAAAATGTGAAAGTTGTATCGAGATACTATATGAGATATTTTTATTTATTTCAAGAAATAACAAAAAATACGTATAAGCTAGAAAATGTTTCGGGACAGTTATTTTAAATAATATTTCTGAGTAAAAGTATTTAGTGACCAAATAAAACAATTTCCACTGTGAGCATAAAACACTAAAACATTTGTTGTGTTTTATTAGTGTTTAACATAATCACTTGTTAAGTATATGAAATAATAAATATGAATTTCAGTAGGATATATTTTACGGTTAGCGTCATTTCATTGATTTCATATAGCTCTATCTTATAAATAATGATTATAATTAACTTTTAAGGTAAATATTTAATTAAAAATTTTATGAAATATCAGACGTCTGTACTTCGTCTTATAAAATTACGAAAACAATTTTCTCGAGTTCCAATTCCTTTTTCAATTTTTTAATTAATTTTTTTCAATAATTGGGCCCCCTTGTTTTGCGGGACCCCGGGCGATTACCCGGCCTGCCCATACCTAGCGCGGGCACCGTCAACAATAAACAGTAACTACTGTTCTCACGTTCAAACATTGACTTCCTGATTCGCGACTCACGGAATCATCACCGTGGATGGCTGTCGCTTGACAATCCTAGGGGCGGAACGAGAGACGAATTTTGGGGAGGGGAAATTCAAAATATTTTCGTCAAATATGTCGTATTACGGATTTTACAAAATGTCGCAGGCTAAACTCAACTCATGCAGCGATACTATTTTATTCGTTTTAATGATAATCCGAAAATATTTTTGCTTGAAAGTCTTGTGACAAGTTAAAATTAATAGTTACTGAAAATTTTAGGGGGGGGGGAATTTTTATCATTTCCCTCCCCGTGGATCCGCGCCTACATTCCTCTTTCAGAACTCAAGGCAAGGAGTTTGGTAGCCCTTGGAGTGAGTAACAATGATCTAATGACAGCGGTTTTCAAATGTCAAATTACTGTCAGTGTAAATTACTGTACATATTTGTAATTAATGGGTACATTTCATCAATGAAAAGTATTGGGGCAGTAAAAATGCATTACAGATTAAAAAAATGGCAAAAACTTTTATTAAAGAAGATATCTTCTTTCTATTGACACAAATGTATTTCAATCATTGTCACATTGTACATTTTACTGTTTTATTTTCAATTCAATAACTGGATATTCTATCATTTCTTTTCTAATTATTATATTTCGCTCAAGTGCTCAGAGATTAGTGACAAAATTCAACCAATCTTAGATGTCTCTCAGTAAAACAATAATGAATTTTTCTACAAGTTGAAATTTATGATGATGTGCAATTATTTTTCTTTAAATAGTAAAATAAGATTATGTTTTAATAATATTAAAATAATATTATAAAACTCAGTGAAGACATTAAGCAATACGAAGCATTTTGACAATACACATTTTCGATCTACAAAATTGAGTTTCGCCTGCTACAGGTAACATCTAATAACAAAAATTCTGAAAATGAATGGGCATTCCACAGCAGAAGCATCAGAACCTTACCTACACACAGCAGTGAAGAGAGACGGTAGACACTGTCTACCAAACGGAAAGATTAATAAGCAGAAAATAATTTATAAATATTTCAATAAAAGATTTTCTGACAAGAATGTTGTGAAAGAAGAAGGCATAAATCCACGCAACGCGCACACTTTTTTCCTTTTGCAAAACGGACTCCCCTGTGGAACTTGGACTTCTTGTATTATACGCGCACGTTTTCTTGAGCCCAGGAATACGTACCCTCACTCCTTTACCAACATCAGTAGAATTAAGAATAATTTATGGCTACGAGCGTTGTAGAGAAAATCTAATAACCAGAAATGTTTGCTCTCGTATAACAGAAACTATTTTGCATCGGAAAACGAACTGCACATTTGATATAAAATTCCTTTCGTGAAAATAATCAAACTCCCCATTCCTCTCGCAACCAGCGAAGCGAGGGCTCAAGAAAATGTGCGCGGAGAATACACAGCTGACGCATCGCCTGCACCAAACAACCCCAGTGAGGGGCCTCCGTACGGGAGTAAAACGCGTAGGGTAGACAGCTCTATTTGCGCTCAGGTTGTTTACAATATCTAGTGATTCATTTCTGCACTTGTTACTGTAAGTGTGAGTGTGGAGCAGTGTGTTTACAACAATTTATTATTTATTTAATAGGTTTGCAAGGTACAGTAAGAAATATTCTCTGAGGTACCTTAATATTTTTAAACTAAATTAATTTACATTATAAATGATGAACGATCTTCTGGCCCAATGCCATGAAGCGGATGCATCAATCTTCGTATACAGACGGTTTTAATGCAAACAATTCTTAAAATTATAATTTTTCTTTTTAATTAACGATCATAGTTGACAGATTGATTATTCTTATAATTATATTTTAAAATCGTGTTAAGAACTTAGGGATATATCCTCCATCACAGTTCTGTGCGTAAGTCACAAAAATTCATTCAGGGCATCGAACTTGAAATGAAATAATTAAAGGTTAAAAATACATTATTATTATATTTATATATTAATATATTTTATAATAATGATATTTATAAAATATCATTATTATTATAAAAATACATCATATTATTATTATCATTATTATTATTATCGCCGTTATTAGTATGTTGCGTTTTCTATCAGAACGCATGCTCTTCCCCGCTGAAGGCCTCTCTCTCAGAAGGTCTCCGTCGTTGGCGGCCAGGGAGGCACCTGCGCTCAAGTTCAGCGCTGTAGCCAAACTCTCGCAGCTCAAGGTTCCTCGTCCAAGGAAGCTGGCGGGCTTCATTCGCGACGCTTCCGAGAAGGATAATCTTGATCATAATTCTCGTTTTAAATTATGTTTTCTCTGTGTGTAATTATTATTCGAGTAAAACAAATGTTTTAAAATAAGACATCTTTCATTATAATATGCACTTACACATTTTATTCTAATTGCGGGAATTCAGCAAGCTGAAACTTCTTTTGGATAGTCCCCATAAGTTGCACTTCCGAGGTAACTAGGTTTGGAGATGACATCGAAAAAATTCTGCCTTTAGTTCGATTGTATACCCATTTGGTTTTGTCATGCTACGTCACTGCCTACAACTAAAATTGTCAATCTGCAAGAGTAAGTAAAGATTTCAAGACTAAGAAAACATAACTTTCTATAATATCAATAATTCGTTAAATTAGTTTAATAACTGCCAATTTTTCTTTCTCGTAAAAGGGGGTCCTTTATTAATAAATAATATACATAAGTTATATTAGAATTCATTTTCTCTGTGTGTGTTCCATTGCCTTATCGAAACCCATCAAATGAAGTGCTCTCAAGCACTTTCTACTTGGCCACGCACTGCGAACTTTCACTTCGCAGAAACGAAGCTCCCAGGCTGTTGCGAACACGTGTGATATGCAGGAACGTGTTATGCTACTTTCTCGAGTACGTTATCGCAATAAATGTGATCTATCTCAAAGGAACGTGAGAGAGTAGTTTGTGACTAGCTGAACAGTAATACATGTGTGTATTTTAGCTAAAATTTTATTTCTTACGTTAAGTAACGTTTTTTAGTATTGCGAGATATACTGTTTTGTGTAGTGTATGTACTATTATGTATTTGATTACGCATAAGCCTTCATTCACCTCGGTCTCTCCGTCTCTCCCTCTTAGGTTCACATACAAAATCTGCGTCGCTGAATCTTTTTGAGTTTGGTTTGAGGGATTATTTGTGTCTGTAGGACTACGTCGTGATTGAATGTAGAAGGAGGTTGTGGTCAATGGCGGTTCGTGTTGAGGTTCACAAGAGCATGTGAAACCCCTGTGAATTCGGGCGCTTGTGAATACGCATTCAAATATTCATGTTCACTACAGCAGAACAGAAAAGTTTATTAGCACAAATCATCTTAACCTCTCCGCTCATCGACAAATGCTTAATTAAGTGAGCTATCATTCCCGCAGTGCGAGGAGCACAGAAATCGCAGAGATATGCTCTGTTTTAATCATGCCTGCCCATGCAGGAGAGTGACATCAGTCCTTACGAAGCTTTATAGTTCAATTAAAACATTAAGACTGTTGAAACGTTATCAGCTGTGACGCTGTCATCCAATCGGGAGCTTGAACGTCGCCATAGTGAAGTCACTATGGTGACGTCAAGCTCTCAATTGGATGACAGTGTCACTGCTGAACAAGTGTCCACAGACTTCATGTTTTAATCGAAGTTAACACGGCAAATCGTTTCTTCCGAGGCACAGCTAGTTGTGTTTTCTGTCACAAGATCCAATAGCAGCACTTCCACGATGGAAAAAAACCGACGCAAAGGAGGAAACATCTACAAAGATCGTAATCAGTTTGGTGGACAGCTGCTTGCAGATGACTGGTGAACATTGATGTTTTATTTCTTTGTATTAGATTTATTTGAATTAGCCAAGTTGATTTAAAGTCTAATTAGTAACTTACTTGTTTTTCAGCAATACTGAGTGTTGTGTTAAGTTTGCAGTTGCATGCCTTTATTGCCAAAACGATGGGGGCAGTCACATGTAAACCGAAAACCCTTCAAATTTTTAGCAAGTTTCTCGTAAATTTGTCAAAATAGTTAATTATCGATTGTGCTATCTCTGGGGTAGGGAAAAGGCAAACACATAGTTACACATAGGTGTTGGTTTGTTTTTCTGTAGGTAAGCGTAGCGAAAGGTGTGTCCAGCAACAGAACCAGACACAAACAAAGAAGAGCAAAAAGATGTGAGTGTTTTTTTTTGGGGGGGGGAGACTGAGGATGATGGAACACGCGAAACTCATTGTTGCATGTCTGCTGTGCACGGCGATTACCGCATTTCACCGACAAGCAAGTACGAGTGGCATAATAGACTCCGAGATGGTTCTACATCACCGCAAGGCGATTCGCACCCAGCACAGAGGCATTACCCTTAACGTGCCTGCGTGGATTGGTGGCCTTATTAGTGAAGACCGACTATCGTAGAGGAAGAAATTCGGGTTCCGGTCGGAATGAGCCATGGCACCTTGCATGCCATTATCAAAGATTTCCTACAGTATTGACCGGGAGGTCCTAGGTTCGAGTCTTGACGGCGGCAGGATTTTCGACACTGGTGGTATAACGGTCAGCGTACCGGACTGTTGTACCCGAGTTTGCGGCTTCAAACCCGATCGAAGCCGTGGACTTTTAAGGCCGAAAAAAAGCCTCAAGCCTAAAAGAAGCCTCTGAGCAAAATTGAAATCCGCCAGTTTCGTCGCCCACGATAATACCTCCTTTCTCCGCTAGGTGGTGAAAGGAGCGTAACGAAATTTACGTGGTTAGACGGAAGAGCGGACCGGATGGCCCGAGTCTCGCCACGTAAAATAAGGCTTTAACTAAACGAATTCAGTCGCTGTCGGGAGGAGACTTCTAGCGGCTGGCTGCTCTGATCGGTAGTTTTCCGTGGTTTCTCCGATCAACACTAGGCGAATGCCGGAGCAGTACCCTATCAAACGGGCCATGGACCGCGCGCTATCTGTCCTTCCTCTTCTACCGATCAAAGCAGCCGGTCACTAGAATTCTCCTCCAGGAGCGACTGAATTCGACCTAGCTGAAAAGCTAGTGTCGAAAATCCTATCGCCGTCCGGACTCGAACCTAGGACCTCCCGGTCAGAGTCCACTAAAGTCATAATGACCATCTTCTTCGACCCCAGGAACCCTCTGGTAGTCGACTTCCTCGAGTGAGGAGCCACGACAAACGCCAAGTAAATAATAGAAGAGGTTTCGGTCAACAGTACATCTGTCGGAATAAATGGATCTCTCTCCCTCCCCCAACGGCTGTCTGTCTTATCCTGTCGAATGAATCACGGTTTGACAGCCAATGACAAATGCGGCTGCCAGAAAGTGAGAGTGAGGGGGAGAGACGGAAAGATGGGGGAAAAGAAGGGTGAGTGAGGGAGAGAGGGGAGAGGATGGAGAAGGTAGGTTAAAAGAAACAACGAAAAGCATTGAACCGAAGAAGCGGAACAATTTGCCATCGTCGACCAAAACGAAAAGCCGAGCAGGGCGAAGGCTTTTGCCATGGCTATTTGCATGGCTATGAGGCTGAAAATAGCCGAGGATGCAAAGAAGCGCGTTCTCCATGAAACGGTGGAGAGAAATTTACGAGGGCGGCGCTCGTGCGGGCGGAAGAGGCAGAGAGCTGGGTGGAGGGGGGAGGGGGCGCGGTTAATTCGGGGCCGCGCCGCGTCCAAGGTCTGCGCTGTTGTGGCAACGCGTCGGGCGCAGGCGCGCTGCCGCTCAACGCGCGCTCTGCAGCGACGCGAACACAACAATGCGAGGAATAATCTTGAAACTGGCTGACATTCAATTCATTATTTTATGAGGCAAGGCTCAGGCCATCATGACTTCCGCCAAACCATGCAAATTCCGCTACGTTCCTTTCGCCATCTAGCAGAGAAAGGACGTATCATTGGATTAATGCCTAATTTTCCGTGGGAGGCTCAGGCCATCAGACCTACTCTTCCGCCTGACCTCACAAATTCCGCCTCGCGCCTTGCGCCATCTAGCAGAGAAAGGACGTATCATTGGATTAATGCCTTATTTTCCGTGGCGACGCTCAGCCCATCAGACCTACTCTTCCGCCTGACCTCACAAATTCCGCCTCGCTCCTTGCGCCATCTAGCAGGGAAAGGACGTATCACTCGGGCGACGACACTGATTTTTTTAATTTTGCTCAGAGGCTTCTTTTAAGTTTCAGGATTTTTTAATGTAGTGAATCTACCTCATCGGACAGTCGGCTTTACTCCCCCACCCCCGAAGGAACACGTACGAAGAAATATTTCGCCCTTAAAAATGCACAGCATCGATTTGAACCTGCGAATTTGGATATAACAGTTCGATATGCTAACTGTTAAGGCCGGTATGCACGGTACAGCTTTCTTGATGAGTTACAGTTTCTGTCGGTGGCGGCTGGTGCCCCAACAGACTGGAGGTTGCACCTCAATCAAATGACAGAAATGTAATTTCTGAACACTGATATATAATAAAATGTAAACTGTTCATGTAAAGTAAATAAAACTAGTTTAAATAAAAGTGAAACTGAAACATTACTTACATAATTATATGCGTTGAGTGTCCGTGTCAGATAAAGACACCGCCCGTGCTCGTGGTTCTAGCTTTGATTTCCGGAGGGCACTTAATTTTTTTATTAGTTCTCCATTGAGGCAATTGACAGTAATATAATTCATACAAAACAATAAAGAACTTGTTTTCGAGAATACGGTGATCGAGTGCAGCGCATTGCAACAAGCACTATTGTTTCGACATGTTTTACACAAATAAAATTATTTTATTTCGAAAATTTCACTACCCGGTATTCTTTGTAAGAATGAAAGATCCTTTCACAGAATGAAAGATCCAAACACACGCACGTATTCCTACCGGCGCTCTCCGATTGTAAGTGCAGGCTGCTGCAACATCATGAATATTGAATTAATTCATTAATTAATCATTAAAACGGGAATGTAGTTTTAACATATTATAAAATATTTTTCGACTGGTTTCGGAGGTTTGTGCATCCGTGCAACCTAAGCACGAGCCGCCAATGGTTTCTCTTCAGAAACTTGAAGATCCCAAACTAGAAGTATAAGAGCCAAAAGTCGCGCACACACGGTCTCTACGTTTTCTTAGGAATTCTCCATGAAACTCCTCAAGACGCCGCTAGGGGGTCCACCGGGAAACAAATGAATTGCGCCGACCGGGTATTTTCAGTGGCGGTATTTCTGTACGTGCGTTCCGGCTGTGGTCTTTACTAAGTATTAATAAATTGTGATAATGTGGAGCATAGAGAAGAAAAATGGGCGGGTAGTAATAGAGAAATAAATAGTTTATTACAATATCACTTCACACCATTGCACCTTGATACACCTAACCACAAAATCATAATTGCCGATTACCGTCGTGTCGGATAAGCAAATCCGTTTCTAAAAGATTCTGCCATTAGAGGCGCTTGAGTCAAATTGTAAGCTTTCTAAAACTCGCGTTCGTATTTTTTTTGTGAAAAATTACGAAGACGCTGAAAAGTTTTCATGAAGAAGTCGTGCAGTTTGGACCGGTAGCGGTAGCTCAGTGCATGAACTGATGTCACTGCAGCGCCTCTGACCGGAGGGCCTAGGTTCGAGTCCTGACGGCGGCAGGATTTTCGGCACTAGCTTTTCAGCTAGGTCGAATTCAGTCGCTGTCTGGAGGAGATTTCTAGCGGCCGACTGCTCTGATCGGTAATTCAGTTTTCCGTGGTTTCTACGATCAACACCAGGCGAATGCCGGAGCAGTACCCTACCAAACGGGCCACGACCGCGCGCGATCTGTCCTTCCTCTTCCTTGTCCTATCCTATCCCCTTACACACGCACTACACTACCACATATTCCGGGAGACCGGTCGGGATCTTAGAGCTTGTCCCGGCTGGGGCGTGCCCCGCTGGTGGGAGAGTCCTGGTTAGGGGGAAACCCCACTAGCCGACGGTAGGTCGGCGCCGGATCTCGCCATCCAGCGGGGGAAGATCACCGCCATCTCCCGAGAAAAAGCATGCACTACACTAACGGGACTAATGACCGAAGCAGTTGACGCGCCCGGAAACACGAAAAATCAGTCAATCGTGCAGTCTGGACGTCCAATCTAAACAAAACAGTAGTGGGGGCCTTTACACTATCGAAGATGCAAACAGCATCGAAAATGTGACCTAGGGGCCAGCTCTCGCGATCCCGGAAGGGAGACGCCAGTCCTGGCAGCGTGGAAAGGACGTTTGAGCGAGCGAACGGGCGACGCATCTGGAGAACACGAGGTTCAACGTATTGTTCTCTATCCGTACAAACAGTCGAAACAAAATATTTGGAAGTGTTTTGCAGAAAATCATGTTTGCGCATCTTTTAAAAATGTCTTCCACTTCACTCAAATGTAAGCAAAAACTACATCTGCACTTCTGTCTGTGTTTTGTAAACTTTTTTTGTTAATACAAAGGGGTCCAAAAATGAATACACTCTTTGACAGTGAGTACATTTGGAACGGGGAGACATGCGGCTATGATTCTTGCTTGCCATTTCGATTGAATGTTTTGTTACGTGTTCTTACGTGTGGGTTCAAAGTGATTCCCATTAGCAGCTAAACAACGTCAATGCCGCTGAACTGCTGGTCAAGTGTATACATTTTTTGGACTCCTCTGTATTAACAGAAAAGTTTACAAAACACTAATTTTGAAGAACAGATGTCTTTCAGAAACAAAATCTATCTTCAATATCATAGCTGAAAGAAGGGGTCGAACAAATGCGAGCGTTTTACAATTTTCGAAAATTCACAAGTAAGGAAAATTTACACTTCTGCCATCTTTATACGAATATTTTACTTTGTTTTTACAATAAATTAAAATAAACTCCTGGTGGCACCACAGCACATATTTTCTCGCATCATTAACGTATACGTATAATAAATGCAATTTCTGTCCATTTTAACAAATATCAGCGGACATTTTATAATACTCATTACAGGGAACGGAATTTATTGTAATAAAAAGCAAATATACATATATGTATTTTTTTTAAAATATGTACGAAAAAATAGAAAATATGTGAAATAAAAATTCGTTAAAATGCTAAAAATTCCACTCTTAAAGCTTTTTCGAGCACAATACGTTGCCGATCAGATCTTAACATGGATTCTGAGAGGATGAAAGAGTTCTACTCTCCAAAATCAATTATTCGCTGGTTTTCCGAAATATATAATACTTTCGTAGTATTTACAATTACGAGGCCAGCGCTAAAGTAAATAGTACCGTGCAACCTGTCTTAGAAAGAGGGAGGTAAAGGGAACATATGCCCCCCACTCCAGAACGCGATAAGACAATGATTTGAAAAATATTCCTTCTCCTTCACATGCATCCGCTCAGATTCTGAGTGCCCAGTTTCCAAGATGCAGAATGGAGGGGGCATGAATTTGACAATTAATAGCGAAGGCATGGCGTTAATACAAGCACATTGCGTGGTTTTGTATTTCAGCAACAAAGTTAGTTTTGAAGTAACATATATTCCGAACTCGTATGTGAAATGTTCATTTTCGACTTATAAATATAATAAATTGTAATAAAATATGTAATAATAGATAATATGTAATTATAAAATATGTACAAATATGTAAAATAAAAATGGTTCTAATTCGTTCAGCATGTTGTGTTAAGTTTAAAAAATATTAATGAATGCAAGTATCTTGTCCCTCTAAAAATATATATTTACATGAAAATCCGTTCTCTACTCATTACCATTCGTACGCAGCATTAGGGCCGAAAATTAACTTCATTTGAAGCTAATACACCAACACAAATTCGACAATCCAAAACTCCGTTCGACATACCCCAAAACCGCCCAACAATGATAAGTTATTCTGAAAATTTCTAACTGTAGTGTCGCGGCGTTCCCATCCTTGTATTGCAACGTGATAACTTCTCAAAGTTTCAAGTAAAAGAAGTGCGGGAAATTCGAAAATTTTCAAAATTATGCTTAACTACTCAAGTTAAAAAAATTATACATGACCTTATTAAAAAACTGATCTTGAAAAACAGATCTCATTAAATATTTTTGTTAATACATACTTACATTTGTAATTTTCGAAATTGGCTCGCCATTCACCGCCTTTCCTTTACCTACATACGAAGGGAAAATTAAAGAAAAAAATTGGAGCAAAATTGTTTTTGAGTAAAGGATTTTTTTATAAATTCCGTCACTTCAAGCAGAAATTACGTAAATATTGCTTTTTTAATGACAAGATATCCGCTATCCCAGTACAAAGTTTAATCTAGAACTTTGAACATGTTCAGAAAATTTTGAAAATATTGTTAAGGCTTCATGTAAAGCATCCCCAAAATTAAAATACCTGTTTCAAACTGAGTTAAGATCGAGCAGGGAATATAAATTTTGAAGAAAATAGTCTGAACGGCGTAGGAGCTAGCGTTGACAACGAACGGACGGACAGGGGTTTTGCCATCAATCGACTGATTCAAAATTGTATATTAGGCATCTTTTGTTTATTTATAATAAAATATTACTAATTATTGTAAAAAAGATAGATTTGAGTAGAAAATTACAGGAAAATAATAATATTACTTATCGTCACCTCTTCTGTCCAATGTGGAAATGTAACATTTTTCGCCGAAAATTTACAATATTTTTAGACCTATATTTGAGATAACAACGGCAACAATGTGAAGAATTTGAAGGACTTCAAACAATCGTGTTGCCATTTTGCCAACTGACAGCACGTCAGACGAAGCGCAGGAAATTCGAATTTACAATTTCGAAAGTTTTGCAATTTCAAAATAGAGTATCAAAAATGGAACTAGCAACACTTTTTTACCGTTTATTGCTACATGCGATGACTTTTTTTAAAAAAAGGAGCATTTTTCGAGAAAAATTGTTTAAAATTTAAAAATTGCTTGTATCTCACAAAAACAACTATTATTTTCGTAACGCAACCAATATATCTAACATTAAAAACAGATTTCATTAAAGAAGAAATCTCTTTTTTGAATACTGTATTTGCATGTACACTTCAAAAAATTGAATTTGGGCAATTTTCGAAAATTCTTATATTTTAACTAAAATGAGACGCGCGCCATTTACTTAAGCGTCCTTTACGGTAACTGAGGACAAAGTTTAATCAAAAACATTTGCGCCGTTTTTCAGAAAATTTGGAAATTATCCCACTGGCGTCATGTAAAGTACGTCCATGATTAAAATATCGGTTTCAAATTCAAGGCGCCGCTACATCAGCCAGATGAGATTGAGGAATACCAATTTTGGAGAAAATCTCGTGAACGGTTTAGGCTCTCGCATCGACCACAGACGGACGGCGGACAGGCGGACGGCGGAAAGGCGGACAGACAGACAGGCAGACGTTACACCGTAAATCGAGTTTTTCTATCAAGGATCCACATACTCCGACTACACAACACGCTAGTGGAAGGAATTTACTGCATGAATGAACAAGATATATCCACTTTTTACCAGTGCCCGGCAATAAAAGGTTTTGGCGCAATGGCAATACCCTTAGCTCTACAATGAGAACGTACATGCATGCATCAATTGTACCCACACCACTGACCACACTCCCCCATAAACACACATATACACACGAGCATTATCTTTTTCAATTTATCAATATATCTTTCAATCACACTATCAATGCCTTTCGTATAACCACATATGTCAGCAAGTAGATCCCAGAGACATTGCCTCCTCATGAAGTCATCAACTTGCACTAACGTATATCATGACACTGCTTACACTCTTGCACACTCATGGACGGATTCATGCCCACACTCTCCCTTCACTTTTTTTAAAAATTTGTTGCATCTACACCTTGACGCAACGCGTCTCCAAGCCCCTTAAGGGGCGTTGAGCGCTTTGCACTGGGGAGTAATTCTTCATTAATGTGCTTTTTATTTTTGGAGTAATCCTCCGTTAATTACTATATTTGTCAAGTCTCGTCACGGTCAGTGCCTTTTATTCTATCGGCCAGGGGCTCGACGCCGTTAGATCCCGGGGTTCCTGGCCGGTCACCCAACCACGAACCCGCGAGTCTCGAATTCGCTTAACCTTCGTGACTTCACGGAGCGTAGTAAACGAATTCAGCTAGCGCCGCAGCCGGCACTTCATACATGCTTTCAATATTCACATTACTACAGATTATTACGACATACATCTGCACCTGGTTCTGAACAAAAAATGTGACAAGAACCTACCATCTAACCGCTAAAACCATACAATTCAAAATTCAACATCGTATGCGAGAAGAAGAAGCGAGTGTGAAAGAAATGCGTCACTGTTAAGTGTTGTGTAGTGAAGTGAAGTGGAGTAAGGTTTGCGTGGTGATTTTATGTACTATTTTTTTTAATTAACTCTTTTTTTGTAACTTTTTGTTGGTGAATGTAAGTTTAATGCATGTAAGGTTAAGATATTCTACCACCAAGTTACTATACTTAATTACAGAATTAACAATAAAATCTAATCTAATACTTCCCAACAAATTTCGACACAATGTTTATTTCCGAAAACTTATTTCACTGTAATTCTCAGATTAATCAGTAAACTAAAAAATAAATATTGATCTGGTTTGGATGAATTTCAGATTCTTCATTAAAAACTTGTGCACATGCTTTTATATACCCGTTAACTCTCTTTTTCAATGCTTCTTTATGTACAAGAATATTTCAGATGTTTTCAAAACAGCAAAAATGGAGTCACTTTTTAAAAAGGCAACAAAAATGAAATTCCATATCATCAGCCAATTTCTCTTTTGTCAGAAAAATATTCTCAGGAAAAACGAAACTTTCTCAGACCCACAACACGGATTTAGAAAATCGAAACCTACAGAAACTGCCATTTTTTCTTCTCTTAAAGATGTTGCTTCATCAATGGACCAAAATGAAGGACAAATATGAATATTTTTAGATCTTTCGAAAGCTTTGGACGTTATTGACCGTAACATATTGCTCTCAAAATTACTTTCATATGGAATTCGTGCTGTTGCCCTAGATTTGATAACCTCGTAACTTACACATAGATCTCAAAGAGTGGAAATACCGCACTGGCACGAAAGAACATTATTTACTTATATTTTCCAATTCTTTGCCAATTGAGCAAGGGTTCCTGAAAGATTATATCTTACGTCCAATCCTTTCTTTCATACGTGAACGAAATGCTCTCGTCCATTAAAAATGGAAGAACTGTTCGCTGATGACACGAATGTTCTTTGCAAAAAAGAAACAACGAATAGGACGATTTCCAAAGTTTCCAATTGATTTGGAACTCATAATAACAAATTAATAGTTAACGAAGAAAAAACTGATTCAATGCATTATTGCATTTTAAATCGACAATCGCATGCTTCATTGAAAATTAACAATACGCCATTAGCTGATGTTAAGGTAACAAAATTTGTGGGTGACTCAATTCAGTCAATCCTCAAATGGAATATACATATAACAGAATTAACCAGTAAATTAAGATCATTATGATACGCATTCCTAAACTTTTCAAATTGTGCAAGCTTTCATACTGCTCGTTGCATTGTTTTTGCAAATGTACATTCCCGCCTGAGAGATGGCATAATATTATGGGAAAGCTAATCCTAGTATTCAGACCTTTAGATTGCAGAAAATTGCAGAAATTTATTTCGAATAATAAGAAAATGTCACCCACATGATTCCTGCAAACCTCTCTTCATTGTGCTTGGAGCCTTGCCTATATATTACGAATCTGTAGTTTTTGTTAAAACTGACTTAAGGGTGGAAACATATTTTGATGCAATACTGATATTGATAATTACAACATGGTGTAGAAATTACATTTATCAGGTGTCAGATCAACACTCATTACAAGAAATCCACATATAATACATGTACGTTATTATTCCACACTTGCCAGGAGACATTAAACAATTAAAATCAGTACACAAATTTAAGTTTAAAGTAAAATTTGTTCTGTTGCATAACTCTTTCTTATAGTTAAAGACTACTCATCATAAGAAAGAAAAATAATTATTTAACAATGATATATAATGCATTAGTTGACATTTGCATTGTATAATTTTGTAAATTACTTAATATGCCATAACAAGTAATATAATGTTCAGCTTCCAGATAAATTCCCCATCTCGATCAGGTTTCTGTCCAATTTTAGATCCTTGCAAATGCTGAGATGGCCCCTTGTTTTGATTGTGAATATAAATGTCTCTTTACGCAAGTTTTGTTAGTAAAGTACACCAATGTGGAATACTTTTTACATTTTCGACTAAAATTTCATAAATAAGCACACATTTGAAGATTAGTGTAGATAATTACTTAAACTATTATTTATAAACATGTGGTTATATTCACTTAAATCTATTAGAAATGTAAGATATTTCGTAATTTAAGTACTCTGCGTATATTCCACATTAGGCGTTCCCTGTTCCCAAAAAGGAATAGTAAAATTCTTCTTCATTTTAGCAAATAATAAATGTATTAACGCCTATAACAACTTTTGTTTAACCAAAAATACGTATTAGGTTTAATATTACAGTCAATTCCTGCAGAAGAAATTCTTTTTTGGATTACCTGGACATGTGACATGAGTCCTGTTCTTACACTTCTGACGCTGAGTCTAATCAATTGAGCTCACAGTGCGGTATAGAATGTCAACATTAATGTTAGAAAATGAACTTAATGTATACAGTCAAAAGAACCATGTACATTTTACATACATTGACAATGCAGAAAATTCTACATTAGGACAATGCTCTTATTCCAAATTAGAGACACAGCGGTCATATTGCTTTCAAGCTGTTTCGCGGCCAAAATCTGCATTAATATTATTTATATATTATGTGATATTTCCTTACCTAAACAACTAACTTTATAGACACTCTATAAATAATTATTATAATATTCGAATTCGGGGTTTAGCTCATCGGTCAGGGTGCTCGCTTTTCAAGACGCGACCCCGGGTTCGGTTTCAGGTCGGACAAGATCAAAACGAGCATTTTCCTTGAAATGTTTCAGAATGCTCCGTGATGCTGTGTGACGATGAGAAAACTCTCTTCTGTGGTTGAGAAGGCGAGAATACGACGTGAGGATGATTTCGTGCAATACATTCATAACCCCCTTAACCCATGGCCGCGAAGCCGAGGCGCTGCTGGTAGGCCATGGCCCGAACGCAGGCTGTCGCGCCAAGTACAGACAGACAGATTCTAATATTTACGTCACACGAGTAACAACAATTCTTTTGTTTACTGCTCCAACATTTTGGTTGACACTCAGAAGAAAACACGCTCTGTCACTTCACTTAAGGGCTTCAACTCAAAAAACATATCTACTCTCGATCAGGGTCGTCTTCAATGTAATTCCCAATTTTTGTCAGACGTCAGCTCAATACAGGTTCTATACTTCGATATTTCGCATTAGGAACTTATTCCATATTAGGGGACTTTACTCTAATGGTAGGAGTAGAGCCGGGGTATGTTACTATTTTGTTAGCAATAGAAAAATTTAAAACCTGTAATTCATTTACTGATGCAAATACATTTTCTATAACTCGGGAGCGGAAGTGTGTTTTCAAAAGTTACTAACTTCGCTCGTTACTAACTTTTCATTCATCTTTCAACTATTTATAGTTAAAATGTTGGTAAGAGAATCTGGAGCTCAAGAAAACGTTGGCAGATGGTAATTCTCCCCTATAATTCACATACAATTACTTATTCTTGGACTAAATAAATCAAAATAAAATATAATAATACATGAATATTTTACATCGTTATTTTTTCCTAAACGTATTTACACGTTCTCCCGGCGAGTCCCAAATGCTTCAGCAGATCAATTGTTCCAGTCACTTATTGTTAGATTTACAAAGGAGAATTTCCCTGTATCAGATCGCTGCGTTCGTGTACGAATTTTGAAAGTATGATCCCTTCTGTTTGAATTCGTTGGTTTGAGTAGCCTGCTCCGAATTTCCTTCCACGCAAAGAATCCTTTTACAAAGCACTAAACTTAGTCACTTTTGCCAGCATCAAGTCACTATTTAGAATGATACCACTTACTTGCTGCTAGTGGCAATAGGAATTGAATAACTACGTAATTAGTAAGTTACGTTTTCACTTCACCAAAATCTAGAAATAACTACACTTTTCGACTTCGCTGAGTTTCTTTTAAAGTTATTCATCCGGGCCTATTCTTCTAAGCATTCTAGATCCTTTGGCGAGGTTTCGACATCATTTGCGTCCCTAACATTCCTATAGATTATTATCCGCAAAAAGACAAATAGCATATTCAACGCCCTCATAAATGTAATTTACCTAAGCCAGAAACAAGAAAGTCTCTATCACATTTCCCTGCGGGACATCCTATGTTTTGATGAGATTTTGCCATTACTTGTCACTCTCTGAAAGCGCCCATTAATCCTTTACGCAAGAAAGAATTCTATGAGCCACGCGTGTAGCAAGAACTTTCGTGAGAACTCTACAATGCGGAACTAAATTGAAGGCTTTGTAAAAATCTATTATTAGAGCGTATATTTGTTCACCAGCGTCTACACTATCTGCAATGTCTTGGCACACAGTCGTGCCTTGACTATCACAAGAAGTTTTTCTTATGTTATACATGATATGGTGCATAAATGATTTTGTTCGTATTTCCAGTCGCAAATGTGTGTTAAGAGGCGGAAGCGACCGTCCCACGGCCTCTGCCCCACTGCTCAGCGGCGAATGAACCTTCTGCCCCCCTCCTCACCCCCCGCGGAAGTAAAAATAGACCGGCACAACCCGCCTCGCCCGGCCCCGAACATCTCGCAGAGGCAATGAAAGATATACGATAATATCTACATTTGCACTACGTTATTATTCGAACAATTCAGCTTTAATCTGATTAGTTCATGAAGGTACTGAAAAATGTAGAATTTTCAGCTAAAAAGAGTAATTTCATCAAGTGTAGCTTAATGTGGATACTTATCATTATAAACTGCTGCACTGCAGGGCGGACAAAAGATCTTTGTTCACAGATGACGCGGCGCAAGTACGAGGAAAAGTTGGCAAAGTATTAATTAATTAATTTATTTATTTTACGTCAAAAAACAGTTGAAATTGCGTATGACGTGCTATGGGGAGAAGTGAATTCTGTGCACATTTTCAAAATTAGGTGATCCCTACACTGAGTCATATACATAAATTTTGAAAATTAAAAAAAAAAGTTAAATAATGGTGGCAGAAACACTCGTCGATGTAAGATGAACGTTTTAAGGCTTGAAATCTTTGCAGAGTTGCTTGAAAGGACTGAGAGCAGCGCACCCGCGGACGCTCACCGAACTACACATGTGCTTTGTGCAGTTAAACAGCTTGTTTCACCTAAAAGGGCAGCAACGTAGTTTTTCATCAACTTTTCCAATTCTGCACATTCATTGACATTTGGGACAATGATCGTAAACCGTCGAGGAGACAGCGCGGAGATCCATTTTTGCAGAAAGGGGGGGGGGCTGCCCCCCCCCATTTTTGAACAATTTTTTTTAATTGAAAAATTTCATTTCGAGGATCTTGAAATTTATATCATGAACGATTTACTTTTTACTGTATTTTGAAAACTAATTGTAATTTGTATAATAATAATAATAATAATTTTATTAAGATGACCTCATATGATACATTAATAAATTGGTGAAATTTAGCTCCATATTATAAAACGCGCGGGATAATGTTAAGCATTAACGTGAATATCCCGTATTAATAAATCATCTTTTAATTATATTGCTTTTAAACTTTACTTACTTAGAAATTAAAGAGTTTCGTGCCTAAAATTACAAGTCATAACACTCGAATTAACATAATTATATTATGATTAAATAAACCTTTTCCATTACAAATTTCCTAGAGTTCTTAAATATTTTAAATGCCGAAAAATAGGTACTTCTCACGAAACAATGCTTCATGGGGCCGCAGTGCGGTGAAAATCATGTGTTTTTTTAGCATTCCTCGAAATCTATGGAAGCATAGCCGGCGAACTGAAAATTTTAGGCCGTTGTCCATGTGGTAAAACGATTTTATTAAACATATCTTCAAAAAAAGAAGAAATTTGTCAACTCTGCGAAACGTACGGATTGAAAAAATGCGCTGACTCTAACTTCCCCGTGATTTTTGTGATACTTGTTTGATGCCAAGTGTACACTGAGAAAAAAACGAATCTGCTATCTCAATTGAATATTTTCTGTTATATTCAATGTTCTTACAATAATTTCACTTTTCTCTTGTTATAAACGCGAATCTGTAGCTTTAATCATAATTTCGGATCTGTTATTATAACGAAGCTTCAATTTTTGGGTAACAGAACAATTTTGATTACAAATTTGTAATAAACATTGTAATAAATACTCAGAACTGTTGTAGCTTTCGTAAGGTATTTAAAATCAATGTGATTTAAAGACGGGGAAATAATAAAAATGGTTTTTATTTTTATAACTGCAGCTCAGCATTCGAAACTAGTGATGCTTCAGAGCGGCACAGACTTTCTCTTACTTGTTAGTTTTCTAATTTTTTTGGTCTGGGCCAACTTTACAATCTTGCCCCATCCTCTTGTCAGCTGCAATCTATCGCCGCACAAAGTACATTTAAAAAAAATCAATTTTTCGGTTTTCTAATGGTGGAACCGAAATATTACTTTAAGAATATTAAAGAGGAGTAACATCGTCATACAAGGAAATTTTTGTTAAATACTTTCGAGCTTTTTTTTTAAATAATAGCGTTTCAGCGTTATTGTAAATGCAAAATTTAAAACTTTTTCACAGAAATCTCTTGTTTTCGAAACTCTTCCACTCACATGCGCAATATTGTACACGAATTAGAAAGCGAACACACGCTAGAAATATGCATACTAAAGACGTGAGAGATATTTTAAAAAATTACATTTGTGTAATTTTAAAAAAAGCAATAGAATACAGCGAAATGACTTTACTTCATCTTAAACTGTACATTTATCACTATCCGTATGAAGAGTTTGAAGAAAAAATTTGGAGCCGTTTTTGAGAAAATCTTGTTTAGTTACTTTTTTAAATTACACACACATATTGCACGCAATATTGCCTGAAAACTACTAAAAGTTCCCAAAAATGTAGATCTTAATCAAATAACTAATTAAATTAAATGAAAAAACAAACTAATGAAAGAACTACTAACAAATTTCATTTAAAGGAAAAATATCTTCAATTTTATAGTTGTAAGAAGTTGACGAAGAAATTCAAACTTAGCAATTATCGAAAATTCCAAGTTAACAGTGAAAATAGGACCTATGCCACCTTTGTAAGTGTATTTTACTTTATTGTTTTTAAAAACTCGGAGCCGTAATTTTGCTGCGCGAGCTGTAATTTTAAAAACTCGGAGCCATATTTGAGAAAATTTTTAAAATGTGACAAAATGTGACTTCATGTAAAGTACCTCCAAAAAATTAATTAATGTTGTTCAAAACCGTAGAGCTTCGACTCAGGCCAGATCGGCAGGGGTTTCTTCAGTTTGGGAAAAATCCTACGCATGGTTTAGGTGCAAGTGTTGTTCACATAGTATACCAGACGGGACAGACAGACGCACGGACGGACGTTTTACCGTCAATAGATTTTTCGGTATCAAGGACTCACAAGCATGAATTCTGGCTGCACCACGTGTTAGGCTTTTTTCTAAATTTAGCAAGTGCAGTTATTCATATTTTCGTTTTTAGGGCCCGGCAATAAGACTTTTTCTGCCAAAATTTCGCCGTTTTTTTTCGCGCAATATTACGTAACTTTCTCTCTAGTGCATAAGAGCTAGCGAGAAAGTAAATTTTTTCTGATATTATAAATTATTTTCTTATTTTTCATATATTTTCAATAAGAATCAAAATAGTGTTAAGTTGACGAAAAAATAAAATAAAAAACACATTTCGCGTTGTGTAGGGTGTGGGTGGTGGGTCGGGGGCCACAAAAACTTTCCCAAACCATATTTTAATGTTAGAGTTATAGTGTAACTATTCGTATGTCACTTGGTTTAGGAGAACATTTTACTATCTTATACGGGGGGGAACCTTTGCCCGCTCAATAAAAGATCCGAAATCCTGCCTCTGCATTGTTGGGACAGCTGTAGTACAAAAGAGAAACTAGTGATGCTACAAACACACACACTTGCTCGTATTATTTCTAACTGTTCCGCTATATTATACTACAAAATAAACTTGCAAACGTGTTTTCAACCAGCAACAATTTTTCCCGCTCCAAGACGCACACCCAGTTCCTCAGAGTTAATTTGCCGTCCCCCATAACACTACACCACAGAAGCGCCTTGCTGATCGAACTCGGGCAAATGTGTAAATAAAGGCTTCGGATGTGAAAGAAATCAAAAATTAAAATATCCGTTTGAAACTTTCAAAGCCTCGAGTTCGTTCAGATAGATTGGGGAATATGAATTTTGGAGAACATACGGTACAATTGAAGCGCTAACGTTGATCACAGACGGACAAACAGCTGTTTTGCCGTCAATGCCGTCAAATTTTTCGGTATCAAGGACATGAATTCTGGCTACACCATGCGTTAGAGCATTTTTTCTACTCTTAGCAACAGCATTTATTTACATTTTTGTTACTGGGGCCCGGCATTCTACTGCCGAAAATTCGCCGTTTTCCGGCGCACAATTACATAACTTACGATAACTTCGTAAGGGCGAGAAAGTACAATACAAACATAAGAGTTTTTCTGTGGAAAATTGGTCGTTTTGCGACGCATGATTACATAACTTACAAAGTAAGGGCGAGAAAGTAAAATGCAAAAGTTAATAAGAGTTTTCCTGTCGAACATTCACTGTTTTCCGGCGCACGATGACAATACTTCCTCTTCTTTCGAGTGAGGGCGAGGAAGTAAAACGCGAAGCGCGCCGAGTGGTGTCGCGCCCCACCGGTGAATGGCGAAAGCGCGCGGGCGACGCAGCGGCGGCGGACTCGTCTGGCACCGCTCCGTGGGCGAGGACCACCTCACGGGCAAACCTCACGCGTGGGAGGCGTTCGCGTGACGTCTGTGCACTTGACAACCGCACAGACCCCCGAGAAGCAAGGCACTGCGCATGAGCAGTAGACTCATCTACGTGTGCTATCGCTGTTCAGAAAACATCAGGCAGCCCAATGCGAGACAAAAATGCATTGTACCTGCATTAGTAATATGTTTTGCTGCAAATATTGCTTGCTTTCTTACTGGAGATGTAAATGTAAATTTTATGTGTTGAGGTTGCCTATCGAAAGTAAGAAGTCAATGTTTTTTAGACGGCATTCAGTGTACCCGTCCCCCTCCACTGTGACGTCACCGCGCGCAAACTCCACAACAGCTGTAAGACGAACGTCCTGCATGTTGACCAGTGGCGCGAACAGAATTAGTCGCGGAGTTTGGTAGAGGCATGAGAACAGCCACCGTCAACGAAAGAAACGTCAGATTAGACACACAGCTATACGCGCAAAATAACTCAGTCACTGAACTATTGTAGTTTTCTCAAAAATCAATGTTCAGCCAGCAGAGAAGCAAGAACATGCGTAGTTGAAATAGAAACATTATTTTAATTTCTTGTCGCAGTTTAAAACTATTTCTCTTACTAACTACCTACTTCTCTGGAAGTTAGACTATATTTCCGAGCAAACCACTCCATTTTATTTTAGAAGGTTTAATCCAGTATCTTAAACTAATACGAGACATACCCCATGAGTAGATCATTATAATTGTTAGATACTACTACTTAATAACGGAATTTAAATTTAATGGTAGAATATTTCGATAATTACAGGTACTCACATTAGTGGATAATATTGTTATGCGGAAACTTAAGAATATCTTCATTCCTATTTTTTTTTCTATTGACTGCTTAATTTTATGTATGATAATTAATTTTACTACAGAACTAGAATGTAACAATTGTACTCATTTATTGGACCTTATGATTATAAAAGAACAAAGCGAATCTCCACTGAAGACAAAGAAATTACTATGGGACGTACACGGAACTACCTTCCGAAGAAACCTGCCCAACAAGAAATAGGAATCGTTTATGTATTACATGACAGAGCTATTAAATTATCTCAAAAATGTCAATCAAAAACATCATATATGTTAAACAACTAATATCAAACCACTATCCATCCAAGTTCATAGACAAATTCATTAAGAAGCGACTTGCACATTTATATCCGAACTTCAAAAAAGCTGATACAACGGATAATAATGTTGTTAGACCAAACATAATCTTACCATATTTTCCAAATACCTGAAGTAGGTTAACCAAAACATACAACGAGAAAAATCTGTCAGTCATATTTAAAAAACCAATGAACAGAATTTCATTAAGAATATTAAAAATCCGACTGAGATAGGGGATTTTCACGATGTCGTTTATAAAATAAAATGCAATGATCGTATCCTTTGTTATATAGGTCAAACCAAAGGAAAACGTTCTATGAGAATAAATGAACCCAAGAAGAATATTACCTCCGCCCTCAAGAAATGAAATTTCTTAACACGTCACAGGTTCGAATTTCTTCACATCATTTTTGATCAGTATGAGATTCTAGACAAAGAGCCAAGTATCATTCGCGAATAGTTTCCGAGACTTGAAATGTCAACTTCTACAGAATACTAAACTTAATAAAACAATGAATAACATAGTAGAATACAAAAGCTGTACCAATTTGTATAAAATCGTAACCACAAAACACTGAAAGAAACAATTTTAATGAATGAACTTCGCCTTTCCTGACCCAATTCCCCATATTCCCTTAACTCTCCCCCCGCATTCAACTCCACGTGTTATCTTTATTGTCTCACAAGGTAAAACCCGTTCAGTCCTGCTGTCACCGTTGACAGTGAACTTCAATGTCGTATAATTCAACAATAATATGAATTTCTGGTGGTTTTTCGAAAAATGACAATATTATGGATGAGTTTCCAATACCTTATTTTATTTTATTTCTTTGATTAAGTTTATTAATTAATTTCTATAAACAATTGATGTGTTATATGAGCAGTTTTTAGAAAACGAATTTATCTATTTATTTTAACTCGTTTCATGTAGATCATCGATTTCCATGATGAAAAAGCCAATACTTATGTTAAAATATTAAACATTATATTGGTAACTAGTGTGATAATGATGCTAATCTCAATCCAACACGTCATTAAGAAATGAAATAAAGGATTTGATAGAAAAAAAGAATATAATTTGTTTGTCAATAACAAGAGGAACTAAGAGGAGTAATTGTTGATTTAGACCTTGAATTAAGTGGTCGACAACTTCAGCTCAAATGCTTACCACAATTCAGAGCCAACAGCTCAAGTACGCACTGCGGCACGGTATTCAATGTCCAATAATTTTTAAATTAGTGTAAACCCGTGGGATTAAATGGCACAGGATAATGAATGCATTCTGTCTATAATGGTTCTTCTCCCTACTCTTGCCTGGCATGGCCTGCTCTGCCTTGCTCTGCCCTAGCCTGCCCTAGCCTGCCCTAGCCTGCCCTAGCCTGCCCTAGCCTGCCCTAGTCTGTTCAAACCCATCGTCCTCCTTGCCACCGCCCTCGCCCTGAGTTGCCTTGCCTGTCCCCGATACTACCCGCATTACCGCCAGGTTATGCGTGATGTCGACATTTCAAAATAAATATATTTTATTTTCTCCCATATCATTAATGTTTGTATAACATACACAAAAATGTAGACTACACCAACAAACGGCGGGGACTTCCATATTTAAAAGGACACTTTATTTGCGGAATATTACTGAGTAGTTCATCCGGGAAAGGTAGGTTTACATAACACGTTATGGAAATATTACACTCGGATATGATGATTAGTTTTGAATTTAACAATAAGGTATATGTGCATTTTTTTAATGACCTCCTCCTCAATCAAGTTTTTAGTTCAGTTTTCCTCTTTTCAGCATTTACTGAGATCCCCCTCCCCCCAGTCTTGTTTCTAGACATAAATGTAACTTAGTTATCTGTAAACGTCTTCTAGAGTTCAGTGGGAAACAGTTATTCAAATTATCTTTATCCATATTGACGCGGCAAGAAGTCGATTCCTTCACGAAGAACAACGAATTCCCATTTCCTTCTGTATCTAATTTGCTTTGTATATGGTTTAGGGTAGGGATCCCAGAATTAAGAAAACGTGCACAGATACACTTCTCCCCGTAGCATGTCACACAGTTTTTAACTGATTTTGACGATAATATCAATAAATCAATCAATAAATAAAATATATGAGAGAACGTTATGTTATGCTGCGGAAAATCGATTTCGAGATTTCAACGGAAATACATTATTTGGGAAAAGAATAGTACAGCCGATATAAATTCGTTTGATGTGCCTAATCGTGTAGATAACTCATTTAACCCTTTTATTTTGAGATTGTTGCGCAACGAGAACAAATTTTCTCAAATCTTGTGCTACAGAAATTCACTTTCCTGATGACAGAATATTTAAATAATATCAACTCCTTCAAATATTAGAGAGAAGTTGAACAAACGAACGGACAGATGTGCCTACCGAAAAATGTAGAGATGTCCAATCAATGGAGAAAACGAACAAACAGTCG
This sequence comes from Teleogryllus oceanicus, assembly GCA_964035755.1. NCBI lineage: Eukaryota > Metazoa > Arthropoda > Insecta > Orthoptera > Gryllidae > Teleogryllus > Teleogryllus oceanicus. Next base: position 62,226,170 of record CAXIVR010000003.1, on the reverse strand, counting down.
TTCAATTAATTGTACAATTGTATACAGGCACACGAACATACGGACGGACGAACGGACGGACGGATGCACTGTGGGAAGCAAAAACGGACCATAAGACGAATAGTCAGAGAGATAGATAGGGTGGACAGACATTTTCGGGAAAATAGCTTTTCAGGTTTGGAGACTCCCTAAAACTTGCATTCCTGTCAAAATAACATTTATGTTTTGTAACATTACAATACTTTTTCTATAGTACGTTTGCGAGAAAGTATAACAGGAATATTAAATCGGAGGTTAAAAAAGTCGATCTAATCTGTCTCTTTATATGTTCGACATGATATATGATAATTTGAAAACATTGTCTCCATCACACATAAAACTGTGTGTGTGTGTGTGTGTGTGTGTGTGTGTGTGTGTGAAATGAAAGAACAGATCAAATAAAGGAGAAAACACTAACATGATGCGCATATTCCCCACAGTTTTCAAGCAATCACATCTTCAAACTTTCAAAAAACTTTTCATTCGTCGTATTGGATTGAACTTCCGTTTACGCTGCGTTTCAGTTTATTGCAGCACCTTGCAACCGAATGGTCAGTTAAATGGGAAATCTTAGAAAAATGTATTTGTTCAAGGTGTTACTCACAAATTATTTGCGGAGTGCGTTGACGGATATTCTGCAGCAATGTTGCACTGCTACGCCGTAGATGAATATTGCGATAGTGCGTTTATTTTCAGCGAATGTCACCGCAACGCTTTATCGAGAGTCTCGCACGTGTTGCACCGAGATCTTCAACCATTTTTAGACTTTTTGACAAAATAAGAATGAGTCGCAGTGTCACACATATTCACGAGTTTGGTGGTCAGTCGAGACGTATGACTGAGCTAGGAAGAAGCTATACAATAAATATCTTGCCGGTGCCCTAAGATTAATATTCTCGTAAGTTATTGCATGGGTATCTATGAGAAATTGTTCACGGGATTGTAAGTTATGGAGGTTATGGAGGATTCCAAATTCGTATAATCGCAGTTGTGACCTTAATCTCGTTGAAGAAAACACGCTCAAATTGCTTTGTAATTCACTTGGGCATCATTTTCAGAATACACAAAAGTGTATTCTGTGTTCTGTTTCTGTAGAAAGTGTTCTAAAACTGTTTCAAGAAATTTTATTAAAACGAAGTATGCTACTTCTACAAATTATTACAATATATTTTAAATCTCATAATTTCAAAAGCAAGAAATAAATGAATATTTAATACAAATTTGTTCAACATTTTAATAAATTAATCGAATTAACTATTTACTAATTATACTAAACAAATACTAAAAATAAAATAAACAAATGAATTCATTATAATATTGCATTAAGGAAAGAATAAAAATATATTTTATAGCCCGTTTTCTCGATGTCCAAAAGCCTCGCCTCCGAAAATAACACTAAAACGCCCTTCAGTGCAACCGGCAAAGGTGGCTCAGGGCAGCAACTAACGTCACTGCGGTGCCTCTGGCCGGGAGGTACTAGGGTTCGCGTACCGACTGTGGTAGGCGTTTCGACACTGTCTACATACCTAGGTCGAATTCAGCTACTTTCTGGAGGAGAATTCTAGCGACCGGTGGCTCTGATCGGTGGTTTTCCGTGGTTTCTCCAATCAATACCAGGTGAATGCCGGAGCAGTACTCTAACAAACGGACCGCGGGCGATCTTTCCTTCATCTTCTTTGTTCTTTCCTCGCCTCTTACTTACACACACATTTATATGCACTACACTTCCACACTTGTAGGGAGACCAGTCGGGAGCATGTCCTGGCTGTGTTACCTGCCTAAGAAAAATTCCCGCTAGCTGACGTGCTAGGTCGGCGCTGGATCTCGCCAGCCAGCGGGGGAAGATCACCGCCACCTTCAGCGATAAAGCATGCACCGCACTTACAGGAATAATGACCTTAGCAGTTGACCTGCCCGTTGACACTAATGAATGAATCAACCCATTCAGTACAGAGAATTTCTTTTGGGGACACAACCTCTGTACAGAAATTTGAAATATGAGCCTTGGTGACGGTCAGTATAAAATGAGAAGGGAAGATGAAACTCTCGTCAAACGCTAAGTTTCAGTACAGAACTTTCCTGGGATACTGGCGCACATTTACTTTTCTGGTAATAGAAAAATATTTTTGCCACATTCTGCGATGAACCAAACTGCGACTGCCGATTACACTAAAATTGAATTAGAGTTAAAAAGCAACGCTTGTTTAATTTCAGACTCTAAATTCGTTTGAAATTTTAACGCTCAAGCTTTTATTCTGTGAAAACAATTTGTCATGTAGAGTTTACGTCATATGTTGGATTTAAGTTTTTATTTGTTTTTCGACGTGATCAACATGTTGCAAGCTTTTGGGAATGAAGAAGGAATATATAGTGTATGTATGTATATACATATATATTGTGTATATGTATATATATTGTATATACGTATATATTGTTATATGTATATATTGTATATATGTATATATTGTATATAGTATATATTGTATATATTATATTGTATATAGTATATATTGTATATATTTATATATTGTATATATGTATATATTGTGTATATATATATATATATATATATATATATATATATATGGATTTTTAAAAATAATTTAGAATGGATGTGGTGTGGGGTTGAATAATTCCGTTTGCATTGTGTATTTAAGGGAGGCAGGGAGGGAGAGAGGGCTGTGGTTGGAGCCACCATTATTTGCCTCGATTGTGCGCCGAAGGGACGGCAGCGCGGGCGCGGGCGCGGGCGCTGGCTGCGCCAAGTGTGGAGGAGTATTCTGGGCGCGGGGGCCGCGATGTGACGCGCGTTCGCGCGCGCTGCTATTCGCGGCGCGAGGGCAGCCTCGCCTCGCCCCAAGGGCGCCCCCGACCGGCGGGCCCCCGCCCCGCCCCCGCTCACCTCCTCGATCTTGTAGCTGGTGCGCACGGTGCGACGCCGGACCGTGGGCTCCTCGTACGACTCCTCCACCATCTCCACCGTGTCCATGAGGCGGCCGGCGCTGCCCGCGGCGGGGCCAAGCGGAGGGCGAGTGAGAGCCGAGTGAGAGCGGCTGCGGCGGCGGCGGCGGAGGCTGCTGCGCGGATGGGTCCCGGAGGGCGACTGAGGCGGCGAGCGGCGGCGCTGGCAGCGCGCTCGGGACGCGGGAGGGTTCCCCCCCCCGCCCTCAGGGGCGGAAGCGCCACTGCGCGCGCGCTGCCGCGGGGCCTCTTCGACAGCGCGCGCATTGTCTGCGGCGGCCGCGCCAACGCAATCGACGCCCCGCCCGGCCTTCCCCATGAATGCTTTGCACGGGGACACTAGGGCCTCGCACGCCACAGGGCAGCAGGGAAACCTGCACTTTGAATCTATTTCTTGTTTCTAATTAGTATATAATCGACTCCGGTTATAGCGAACTTCTGGGGACTAACATTTTTAGTTCACTATATCAGAGGTTCACTATATCCGATGATGTCAAAATTAAACATAATTTCTCCATAAAGATTAATTTTAGTAACATAGAGATCCAGCAAAATACATTAACAGCACGAACTGAATATTCCAATAGCTTTATTTGTCCTTAAAAAAATTCTTATGAATTGTTTGCTTCGTACTTTTTCAATAGTAATTTCTCTAGATTGTCCTCCGAAATTCGTGTTCTCTCCATAATTGATTCTACATTAACCTGTGTCAAAGTATCGTAATGCAGTCTTGTCACCCTTCAATGCCTTTTGCACTGTTGGAATTCAAGCTGCCTAGTGTTGGAATTTGTGGTACTGATGCGATATGTTATTTTTCAGGAGAGAATTATTTCCAGGACTTTGTATTTCCTAGGTTCCCTATAGCCGAGGTTTAGGTTTACTATAACCGAGTTTTCTTATGCTTATTTGTAATGTAAGCGAAACGAGGCCAGTGACTAGAAACACGAGACAGAGACCAGTTCACTATAGCCAAGGGGGCACTCTATCCGAGTTCACTATAACCGGAGTTGACTGTACTATAAATTTTATTGAATCATTTAACCAACGATGACATCATTCTTCTCTTCATGCCATCAAGGGTCCTATCTTTGAGACCCTAATCCGAATACGAGTTTTCACCCGTAAACTAAGGGTACTCGTTCTGTACCATGTGAAAAGCAAACAGTGCAAATATGTGTTCGTGTATTTATTCTCTACTGTTGTCAGTTTTACGTCGCCTACTTTATCCACGAAAATTTCGAAAATTCCTTTTCCAAAAACGGACCATGGAGTCGCGAAGTCGCTCAGCGGAAGGCGAAGGGGCGTAAACACGGGCGAGGCGCCAGACGGGCTGTAAATCACCTCTCACTCAACCGCAGAAACTGTTCTGTTCAGTTTTTTCAAGTAATTCTTTCGCATGCAGTTTCAATAATAAGAAATAATCTTAATTAAATATTCGGTTACTGGGTAGTTTACAAATTATGTCGATTTTTTACCATGGATTCATTTCAATTGTTTCACCAGGAATCATTAAGTGTTGCGGAGTTCTAATTCGGGACCCCTGACTTGGAGGTTCCCGGTGCAGTGTACCTCTGGCACCGGCCTGGCTACGCCCATGCACTGCTGTCTTTGAATTTTAGTGAAAAATGAACTCCAGAGAAATATCTCCATCGTCACCTCAAGTACACAGTGCAAATGGCACATTCATTTACCCTCCTTCATTCTGTAAAACTTAAATAGAGTCATTGAATGACGAGCACACATGTTACGCGGACCGCCATAACATACAAGGATGGCAAAAATCATGTTTTCTATCAGAAACATCAATGTGTATTTAGATTTGTTTTGTCACATCGATATTTTGTTCCATATTTTGATTTCAATATTACTTTTTCTATAATGCGTGTGTATATATATAAATATGTTAATATATGTGTGTGTATGTATTTTTATATATATATATATATATATATATATATATATATATATATATATATATATTACACGGAAAGAGTTGTATTGCATTTTGAGATTTTAACAGAAATCACATTTTGGGGTTCACTGATACTGAAAATGTAGTTATTTTCAAAACGTACGTCCGTGAACAATATTAACGCCTGAACTATTCGTAGTTGGTTTTTTGTTTTTTAAATTTTATATTCCTTGATCGATCTGTCTAGAATGGATTCTCTGAGATAAAGAAAGATCCCTTTAAATTTCGTATGTACTTTACATGAAGCCTTTCGCACATTTTAAATATTTTCCAAAAACAAAAGGTCCAAAATCTTTCATTAAATTTCTTGTATATATAATAGTATCTATAGTATAATAATATATAATAATATCTATTTCTTGTATATATAATTAAATTTCTTGCAATACAAAGGTGTAGGTTCTATTTTCATTTTCACTCTGAATTTTCGAAAATTACAAAGGTTTGAATTTTTCGGCATCTTCCTACAATTACTACTTTGAAAACAGAGATATTTTCTTCAAAAGATATTTGTTCTCTACAAATAGTTCTTTTATTTCATTGTCATATACATTTTTGTTTTAAATTGTCGCAGCTTTCCCGCAATTTTAAGTGAAATATGGGCAACCCAATGACCCATCTGTTCTCGCACAGCTACACTAATTCGTAAGCAGATTCTGGCGCACACAGTAGTTTGATTTTGCACCTGATTGAGTAATTTGTTAATATGTCGTTAGTTTTATACAATAGATTGAATTGACCTTCCGACAGATACGTAATACAAACCCTGATATTCTACAAAGACGTTGCGGGCAGCCTATTGTCAGAGGGTGATCTTTTTAATTATTTAATTATTAACTTTATGTGTAATAATATGGTGGTTTCACGTACAATTACGTTAAGAGTACTCGACATGTTTAGAATATGGTTTTATGTCAGTTTATATTTTCAATAAAATCGAAATATAGCCTTTTCGTTCGTGCTGTACCCAAGGAAGTAAAATGGGAGAAAATATAGTTGACTAATGCTTTCAGAATTGACTGTATTACAATGGCACACAAATTTTTTACTGCAGCTGATGATTATCGAGATCTTGAAGAAGCTATTAGTTCTTTTATGGACAAGAGTGATGACAACTCCGTGGTCGAATATGACTTTATTATATGTCCATGTAAAGTTGATGTTGGTCCGATGATAAAGAGGGAAACGACGTTAATTTGATATCTTCTACACTTCCAAGAGATATTTCTGAGTACTATAGAAGTTGTTAATCGGCATTCAGAAAACAAACTGAGAAAGCAGTGACGATGAGCCATTTGAAACATTAACTTGTACCGAAAAGCGACCTTCAATTGTTGATAATGTTCCTACTTGAAGAAACTAGTGGTGCTGAAACAGCATGTACTTTCTTGCCTGTACTTTCACGCAAAATTACAGGAAAAGTACTCAAATTTTCAAATAATTGTATATGACTTATTTCAAAATCTTTCTTTTAAGTAATATATTTCATTAAGGAAAAAATCTCTATCTTTAATATTTTAGTTATAGGAAGACCCCGAAAACATTTCAACTTTCGCAATTTTCGAAAAATCAGGGTTTTCAACGAACATGAAATCTGCACTATTATCTTAAACGTCCCTCTCACTTACAAACAAACAAAAAATCAAAAACGATGGAGCCATTTTTTGAACATTTGAAAGTTGTCCCAGGGCTTCATGTAAAGTACCCCTCAAATCTCCTTTCATGTATTTAAAATATCGGTTTTAAATTCTAGGGGCCGTGAGATCACGCAGACTGATTGGGGAATATCAATTTTGGGGAAAATCGGCTTAGCCGCTAGCGTTGTTCACAGACGGACAGCCAGACATTTTGCCATCATTCGATTTTTCGGTATCAAGAACCCACAAAACATGGATGCTGGCTACACCACGTGTTAGAGGATTATTTTCTAAATTTAGCAACTATATTTGTCCACTTTTTCGTTACCAGAGCTCTGTAATAAAAGTTTTTCGGCTGAAAATTAGTCTTTTTTTTTTTCCCCAGCATTACATGACTTTCATTCTACTCCTTAACGAGGGAGTTAAATGTTATCCATTTTTGTTCCTCTGCACATGGAGTAACGGAAGTCATTGTAGATTCACCCAGTTCAATAATTGATGCTTTTAAAACTGTTATTCCAGGAATGTTATTTGAAAAAAAATTGATGGCAACATCGTTGATTTGATTGTTCAAACCAGCGTGTTATTTTCATGCATGTGAAACAGACACTTTTGATTTAAACAAAGGCCTCTTCAAAGGATATCTAGAATTTGACGGAATTTGATCTACTATACTGTTATTTGATATACTAGACTGGTTATTTGATCTACCAGAACAGAATTCTTGTCAAATGGGAGTTTTCATGAAAATTTGTCTGAATCAAATGAATCAAGGGTAAAATACTTCGGTCATCATTCCGTTAAACAATTCATCGGGGACAAATGCTATTTGGGTATCGCAACTGACCTGTTAATGATTTTAATGGCTATTGTTATTCATTTGATGTGTATTGTGGTAAGTCAACTGAAGTTTCTAAAGACCCAATTGGTTCTAGGGTAGTGAAAAATCTTATAAAAATTGCCAATAAACCCGAAAGAACGCGTTGCGGTTTTTGGCAATTTTTTTCGAGTTGTGATTTGCTGAATGGCTTGGGAAAAATGGGTTATAGAGCAACAGGAACTGTGAAGGAGAATCGTACAAAAAATCTCTGTTGATTGCAGTGAAACAAATGAAATAGAAATCTACCACAAGAGCTGATTTTGATTAGTGCTTTCACAACAAAAATCAGATCATTTTTGTGCGTTGGAAAGACAACAACGTTTGTACCGTATAAACAAACTAAGACAACATTAAACCTTTAGAAAAAGCGAAGCGGTAGTGTAATGGGTGGGGTAGATCAAATGAGACAGTATATAAGTATGTACCGTTTATAAAGAAAAGATAAACCAGTAGTGGTACAATAGCACATACTTTCTTGAATTATTTTCAACTGTTCCGCTGCATTATACTACCAGATACACCTACAAACGTGTTTTCAAGCAGCGAATATTACATTCCGCACCGAGACTCGAACTCATGTCCTCGGAGTTAATTCGCCGCCACCCATACATACCACTCCGCTAGGGAAGCGTGGTGCAAATCGATCTCGGGTCGACGTTTAAAAATTCAATTGACTCAACCCAAATTTGTTCCAACACGCAATTCTTTTGTAATCTTAGAAAACACGGAGAACTCGCCGAAAATGAGACTAGCACCATATTTTTACCGTCCATTGTTACATACGAGGAGAAAATCTAATGAAAACGCATAGGCAGTTTTTAAGATAAAAACAATTTTAGAAATTGCAGAAATTTCAGGCGCAAATTACACGAAATTTACACGTTTTTTCAAAAGATTGTACATTATATTTTTAGAACTGATTTTTTCAGCAGACTTTGTCTAAGGCAAAAATATCTATCTTCAATTTTGTAGTTTTGAAATGGTAACTTTTTGCAGTTTTCCAAAAAAAAAAACAGAATTCGCCGAAAATGGGACTTGCAGTATATTTTTTGTGTCCCTTGAATCGTATGGGGACAAAATTTAACGAAAAATTGTGGAGCGTTGTTTGAGAAAAAAAAGTATGTAAATATTTTAAATTGCCTATATTTCGCGCCAAACTACAAGAAAACTACTCATAGTTTCGAAAAATTGGATATGACCTTATTTTAAGATCTGTATTTAAATAACAGATTTTATTAAGGGCAAAATCTTTATTTTCAATATTATAGTTGTAGAAGACGAAAAAAATGCACTTTTCCGATTTTTTTTTTTAAAAAAAAATGGAATTTCAACGAACAAGAGGCCTGCACAATTCTCTTAAGCATCCAACATTATCCAGAGACAAAATTTATGCAAATATTTGGAGACATTTTTGAGAAAAGTTTGAAAATGTTTTTGAGGTTCTATGTTAAGTACCCCCCAAAAAATATCCGTTTTCAACTCCCAAAGCCTCGAGTTTGTTCAGATCGATTGGGGAATATCACGTTTGGAGAAAATCGGCTGAACGGTTGAGGAGGCAGTGTTGATCACAGACAGACGGACAAAAACAGACGCTCAGAGAGACATGTTGCCGTCAATCAATTTTTCGGTATCAAGGACCGGAATCAATTTTTCGGTATACATGGATTCTAGCTAGACCACGGGTTAGAGGCAGTAATTGACTATATGTAGAAAGAGACTTTATCCACTTTTCGGCAATAACCGTTTTTCTGACGAAAATTGACCGATTCCGGTGCACGATTACATAACTTTCTCTTCTTACGAAGTAAGTGTGAGAAAATAAACTATAGGTGCAACAGAATGGCACAGATTTTCTCATAGCATTTTTTCTAATTTCGTTGGTGTGGACTGGCTTTAAGGTCTTACTCCATTCTCTGGCCAGTTTCCAACTATCGTCGCCCAAAGTACATATTTTTAACTTTTTCTCGACTTTTCGGTTTGTTCGTAGAACCGAAATATGACTTCAAAAATATTAAATAAGAGTAAAACCTCGTCACAAATAGAAATTTCAATTGAAAAATTGGAAGCCGTTTTTTTAAAAATGGCGATTAAGCATTACTGTAAATGCGACATTTGACGCTCTTTTTCGCAGGAATCTATTGAGAATTCTAAAAACTTCATTTAAGTCATTTTAATCTTTTCCACTTACAAATGCAATAATGTATACAAATCGATTGAAATGTGAATATTATCGCCGTAAAACATATGTTAAAAAAATTATATTTGTGTAATTTTTAAAAAAACATACGAATACACCAAAACGAACTTTACGTCGTAACAAACTGCAATTATCGCTATCTATTGGAAATTTTGAAGAAAAAAATTGGAACGATGTTTTAGAAAATGTCGTTTGAGCGTTTCTGAAAATGCGAAAGTTTGAGCTCATTTTAACAGAAAACTATTGAATTTTCGAGAAACTTTATGATATTATTTAAAGCGCATGTACTCATGAGTACAATAGCGTGAATAAATTTCCTCTAATCGGGCATCGACGTGGGAGGCAAGTGAAAAAAATTACAATCTTGTAATTTTTGGAAAAAAAAAAGAATAGAACAATGTGGCGTTTATGTCATCGTATAGGGTTGTTTGGCACTAACCCTGCCAAAAATCTAAAGAAAATATTTGGAGCCGTTTTTGAGAAAATCTTGTTTTTGTTATTTTTTAAAATTGAAAATATTGCAAGCACTATTGCACGAAAGCTACTAAAATTTCCAAAAAACTCATGACCTTTATGAAATAATTATTTATAGTGAACAAATTTCATTTGAAGGAAAAATCTCTGTCTTCAATTTTGTAGTTGTAGGAAGACGCCGAAAAAAAACATACGTTTGCAATTTTCGAAAATTTCAGAGTTAACCGTGAAAATGGGACCTGTGCCACCTTTATAAGTGTATTTTACAATATTCTTACAAGAAATTTAAAGAACAAATTTGGATCCGTTTTTGAGAAAATTCGGAAATGTCTGGGAAGCTTCATATAAAATACCCCCAAATTTTAAAGAATGTTTTGCAAAGTTTCAAAGCTTCAACTAGAGCCGGATGGACAGTGGTTTCTTCAATTTTCAAAAAATCCTAAGTATGGTTTAGGCGCTAGAACTGTTCACAGACGGACTGACAGACCTGACGGACTGACATACGGACGGACCTACGATTTGAAAGGGGGAATAACACTTTTTCGGTATCAGGGAATCCCAAAACGTTAATTTCCGTTGAAATCTCGAAATCTATTTTCTGCAGCATTACATAACTTTCTCTATACGTATTACTCCGTATATACGTATGTATACAAGAAAGTAAAATGGCGGTGGGTCATTGTTACTTACTTGGTGGATTTGGCAATTGCTAATGCATGACTTCTGCATGTATTAACCAGTACCAAAACAGTTTGTATGGATCAACTCTCATTCAAAAGGAACATAGGAAAGGCTTTTTTGCATAAGAATGTCACCTTTCATCAACAATAGTAGAAAGTTCAATGCTGCAAAATAATGGGCACAGCCTTGAAAAAGTTGTAAATCCATTAATATGACTTTTCTGTAATTACAGAGTTCGTTGGCATTGAGAGAAATTCAAGATAACACTTTGTATCCAAATACCATTTTTTAAACATTTTCATCACTAATCTGCCCTTTGTAATCGCGTGGGTGCACCACTTTATTTCATTTGGTATTTTATTTATATGTGTGTTATGTTATTTCCTGTATTTTTCGTGTGTAAAAATAAAACTGTATGATAATCATTGTCCATTTTCTTTCAGAGTTAATGGGTTAAAAATATTACAAACAAGATTTTCTCAAAAACCGCTCAAAATATTTTCTTTAAATTTTTTGTACAGATAATAATACGTGACGTGAAATTACTTGATCACTTTACATGACGTAAGTGTGACTGGCGTATTCTTTTGATTTCTCGAAAGTTAAAAATTAATATATTTAAAATATTTCCCATTTCTAAATTTTCATTACTGGGATTTCTTATATATATTCGCAGTTATGAGTACAATTGCTTCAAAAATTTCAAACGAAAAGAAAACGGTTTTAATGCAGTTTTCCATTTCAAATAAACAATTCTGTGCTCCATTGAAAATGAACAGTGTACCATTGACTGATGTTAAGGCAACAAAATTTTTAGGTCTCTCAATTCAGTCAAACCTTAAATGGAACGTCCATTTAAATGAATTGAACACAAAATTAAGTTTATTGTGCTACGCGTTCAGAATTCTTGCAAATTATTCTTGCAATTCATTAATCTAGGAATTCTACCATTACCGTGTCTTTTCATTTACGAATCAGTGGTTTTTGTAAAAAATGACTTGCTCAAGGGCGGGAATATTTTTTCAGAAAATGCCGAAGTCTATTACTATTACACTCGACGTAGAAATCATATTCATCAGGTGACAGTATCAACAGCTCATTACAAAAAATTCACATACAATACATGTACATTATTTTACAACACTTTGCCAGATGACATTAAACGATTAAATTCAATAGAAAAGTTTAAATCCCAAGTGAAATCGTTTCTGCTGCATGGGTCAATGACCCCCATCTCATCAGGTTTTCGTCCAGTTTCCCTGATCCATTGAGCAAATGCTGAGATGGCCCCTTGTTTTGCTTCTGGACATAAATGTAACTTCATTTTCTGTGCACGTCTTCTAGAATTCAGTGGGAAATACAATTATTCAAATTATCGTTTCCATGTTGTCACGGCAGGAAGTAATAAGAGCCAAAATTTATTGCTTATTTATCTTTGAAAATAGATTTTATTACATGGAAGTTTTTTTGTTTGTTTTTCTCCCTTTCAAAATTCAAAATTTATTGCTTGTTTATCCTTGAAAATAGATTTTATTACATGGGAGTTTTTTTTCTCCCATTCAAAAATTCAAAATTTAAGTAGTATATGACTTAGTGTAGGGATCACAGAATTTTGAAAATGTGCACACAATTAACTTTTCCCTATAGCACGTCATACGCAGTTTTTAACTGTTTTTTTGACGTAAAATTAAAAAAAATTCATTTTAGGTTTCTCGAAAACTCGAAAGTTTAGGGTGAAAATGTACTTTGAATTGCACATTTTCAGAAACGCTCAAACAACAACATCTTAAAAATGACTCCAAATTTTCCAAAGAAAATGAGCATATAGAATGAGATAATAACCTTATATAATATTTTTAAAGTCATAATTCAATTCTATTAGAAAGAAATTGAAGAACCTCAAATAACAGAGGTGATGCAAGGAGATGCACAACTCAAACACAAACCAAACAAAAGCAGCACGATGAATATATAATAGTATTTTCACTTACCAGCATTATTTTCCAAGAAAAATTGCCCACCTATATCTCTCCTAAAAATAACAACAAATACAACAACAACAACAACAATAATAATAATAATAATAATAATAATAATAATAATAATAATAATAAGAAGAAGAAGAAGAAGAAGAAGAAGAAGAAGAAGAAGAAGAAGAAGAATCACCATCATGGATGCCCACAACCTTCATGTCTACTGGTGGACGCCTGAAATTGCGGAGCTCCGCAAGAGCTGCATCTAGGCCAGAAGATTAGCGACGAGAGCCGGGACAAATCCATCCCTTAAGAGATCGGTATAATAAGTCTCAAAAACTGCTGGAGAGAGATTAAAAGTAGCAAATCCAAACGTTGGAGAACTTCTTGGTGGAAACGTTGGTGTTTCTTGAGTAGCAGTACTACTCGTAGTAATGAGATGTATAAGAAACATTGGCTAACATCCTCTAAATGTTCTTTATTGGTATCATGACATATTCTAAATAACTTTTGGCAATAGAAGCAAATAACCTGAAAGAACTGTTTCATCAACGTATTTTACACTGTTATATAACTCTCAAGTACACCATAAACATTTTCATATATTTGTCGACATTTTACTGGAAACCGCTGTCCGTAGTTTTGTTAGCTTTTGCGAGAATTTCGTAGGAATTCACAATATTTTTCATTTTGTACGAACAAATCAGTCCAATAACGATTATGCAATAGTAATTAGATACACACTGTTTTCTTTATTTGACGTCATATTGACGACTAATACAATGCATCTTTTCACCTTAGACGCAAGAAAAATTATAAAATGTTTCGAATTCTCGTTTAATTCAGCAACGAACTAGTAAACCATATCAAAACTTTATGGTTTGCACCACGGGCGTTACTAGATGTTTTTGCCCCTCAGGCGACTTCCCACCCCTCGGGATAGAGGCCCTCGGGTTTGGAAGTCGCCTTCGGGGCAAAAACATCTACGTAACGCCCTTGACACATAAATAAGTATTAGTGACATTATTTGCAATATTAAAAGGCTAACATGAATAAATAATTTTGTCAATAATATTTTGACCTTTAAATATAACCACGTCAGATGAACATTTTTTTAGTTATTAATTACTTAAGTGGTTCGAAAAATTATCAATTTTAGAGAACTGACACTAATTTAAGACTTTTTTGAGAATTTTAGATGTAGTGGGGTGTTCTAACAAAATAAATAGCTGATAAAATAGATTATCTGTCATATTAAAAATTTTTAAATGCTTAAATATCAATTTATTGTTATCATTACATAATTCCTCATCATGATTAAACTGAAACTTCAAAGTAAATGTATTCGATAATGGTGTTGTTTGGAACATAGTTGTTAACATGACGGAATTTTAAAAAATACTTACTAATTATTATTTAAATGGATATATTATATGCATTCGAAATTGGTGTTACAAAGAAAGACGTCAGGAAACATTTTATTCATCATCATACAATTGCACTTCAATTGTAATATGATAAGCCAAGAACCCTAGGTTTAGTTTTAATGATAAGCGATATTCAGCGTTAGTAATAACAGCATTGTTTGCAAACTCCGAATTCAAACAATACGCGTTATTAGGACAGAGGATAAACAAAGTTTAATATTCCATTCTGGGTGTCATAACGCTGTGCAGATGGACTCGGCCCTGAACACATTATGTGCAGAAGGTGTGAAGAGTGCATTAGTGGCCGTGATCTTTAGAAAGACACAAGGGATCATTCTCTCTAGGAAATTCTTGTAGCGAACACACATAAGCGGTTGGTGAGGCGCGATCGGATTTTCAGCATAGGGTGGGTATCATGTAAATGACAGGGAGCCGGAAACTTTTGTTTAGTTTGAGGTTTGAGAGTTTGGTATTGGGTAAATTGTAATATTAAATTGTAATTGAGAATTATATTAATGTAATAGTTGGTAGTTTGAATTCAAATAGATTCCGTGTTTCGAGGTGATAAATATTCGAGCAGCGTCGTAAATGGAAGAATTTTCCAATAAGTATCTGAATACAAGTATAGTCAATCGCAAGTAGGTGTTTCACACGAAACACAGACAGGGAAAGTCGGGACTGCGTATTAATTTTGAGGGAAATATTCAGTCCTATTAATAGCAAATCGTTGAGGACGTTTGGAACATTTTTAATTCAGGCAAAAACGCAAGAATCGGTGTAACAAGGATTCCATGGACAACATTCTGCTAGTTAGCCGAGAAGCCAGCCATCAAGATATTTGAGTTAGCTTACGAATTATAGTCAAAGGCGTAAGGTATTTTCATGTTTATATTGATAAGTAATTCACATAAAATCAATAGAATTGTAATATATAGGTTATAAGAATAAATGTTAAATTTTTATTGTTGAAAAAGGCTGATAATTTATAGTTATTACCATCAATCTAATAATTGATTTCAATCAATAGAACTTCGAGAAATCGCGATTCTGTATAGAATTATAGGTCCACATGCAACAGATAAGGAGTAATATGTTATACGTCGAACCCATGGTTAAGTTAGGAGTAAATTTAATAAATTTAATGTATAAAATTTCACAATAAATTATGGCGGCAATGTGCGAGCTACATCCGATTGTTAAAAGATCGTTTGCATAATCGTATCAATATCGTAGTATTCCTGAAGATCCAATAGTATCGAGTTATATTACACAGAGCATTTATGTTTTTCTTTTTATTTATCGCGATCGGACTTCAAAGTACGGAATGGTTGGTTTTAATTTTATATATTGTAAATCGATGTTGTTTTCTGAAAACATTTCTGCTAAATATGAAATTGCTTGACTTAATTGATATGTTTCATAAAAAAAATAATAATCAAATCTTTTTCTGTGAGCTCTAGAAAATCGGGAATATCCGAGTAACCGATGACTCCGTGATCTGCTTCCACAATTCAGCAATCTTCATTACGAAACGAGGAGAATTAGATTTCTCAGTTGTTAACGGCTTACGATTCCCTGTCTTCGGTACAGGCATACGAAGATGTAGTACCTTTGATCTAAATATTTTTTGGGGTTTCTAAAACCTCTGTCTACCACGCAGAAGTCTCCTTCCTGCTGTTCAAACCATGTGGATCGGAGATTACTTTTTTTCATAATCGCAGCAACGTTTTCAGTGGTATAAAATGGTCTCAAAATACCCACAACAAAACCATTGGTTGGGCAAATGGTTTGCACAGTGGAGTATTTTTGGTCCACTTTAATTGATTAATGAAATCGATTAAATCGATATGTTCTTCGAAAACGAATGTACGTATTTAAAAATAATAAAACATATATTGTACTTGATTTGACTATATATTCATCTAAATAGATAAAGAGAATAGACGCATCGTTATACTAGATTTGTGTTATTTGTTTTCAACGCTGTATATAACTTTTTTTAAGTTTATGAACACACGCTGTCAACTTTGTCACTGTTAAAGAAGATTGAGCATTCGAATCAAAATGTCAGATTCGTGAATAGACGAATCCGAAAATAGATCTGATGATAATAGCGAATAATTATTATGTGAAAATACAAATTTCTGATATTTTATTAATAATAGGAATACTACTCTCTAGAGTAAAAGCACAATTTCTGGACCTGTTGATGCAACAAATGCCGAGTGGAGTGTAGAAAGATAAAATTTACTGTTTTGATACTTGAGCATTCAAGTATTTTTTAATTTGTGAGAAAATCTGTTTTATTTTGTTATTATACACCACTAAATCTAAAATTTTCAAGAAATTCTCACTTAAATGAGAGTCAATTCTCTAAAATTGATACTTTTTCGAACCTCTCAAGTAATTAAAAAATAACTTTAAAATTGTTCAACTTGTGATGCGGTTATTTCTAACGGTCAAAACATTACTGACAAATTTATTTATTGATATCAGTCTTTTAATATTGCAAATAATTTCTCTCGAAAATAAATAATATGATATATATACACATACACACACAGTTGTATAAGGTGTCTGGGAGAAAACGTCGAAAATTGGAGAATAAGCTCTTCAGACAATGTTAAGCATATTTTGTCTAATAAACTACTTGGATATTCCGAATGGCTGAGCCGCAATAAGCACTCAAAAGTTGGTTTGAACAAAATGCTTTCTAGGCAAAAATTTGGATTGCAGAAGCATATAAACACTCCAGAAACATGTAAATTGTTTATGTTTTTTATTATTTTAATATAATTTTCAAAAATAATTGCACATGATGTTTATTAATGAATTAATTGTGAAGAATAAATTTTACTTGAAGAAAAAGTCGATGTCTTCAATATTGTGGTTTCAGGAATACTAAAACCACAAAACATTGTGCTTTTAGGAAAAATTAACACTTTTTTAATTTTCGAAAATTCAGAGTGAACAATGAAAATCGGACCTACGCGTTGTAAGTGTATTTCATTCCATTCCTACACAGAAGTTAAGGAAGAGATTTGTAGACAATTTTGAGATTTTGAAAATGTCCCAGGAATTACTCTGAAGAACTCCCAAAATTTAAAAAAATGTTTTTCAATATCAGAGAGCTTCGAGACGGGCGAGATCGACCAGGTAATTCTTTTTGGGAAAACCGGTAGCGGTAGCTCAGGGCATCAACTGATGTCACGGCAGCGCCTCTGACCGGCAGGTCCTAGGTTCGAGTCCTGACGGCGGCAAGATTTTCGACATTAGCTTTTCAGACAGGTCCACTTCAGTCGCTATCTGGAGGAGAATTCTAGCGGCCGGCTGCTCTGATCGGTAGTTTTCCGGGGTTTCTCCGACCAGCACCAGGCGAATGCCGGAGCAGTACCCTAACAAACGGGCTGCGGACCGCGTGCGATCTTTCCTTCCTCTTCCTTGTCCTACCCTCTCCCCTTACACACGCACACATACACACACTAACATGCACTACACTACTTCATATTCCGCGAGACCGGTCGGGAGCTTAGAGCTTGTCCCGGTTGGGGCGGTGGCTTGCTGGAGGGAGAGTCCTGGTTAAGGGGAAGCCCCACTAGCCGACGGTAGGTCGGCGCCGGATCTCGCCATCCGGCGGGGGAAGATCACCGCCATCTACCGAGAAAAGAACATTCGGGACTTATGACTGTCGGGACTAATGACCAAAGCCGTTGACGCTCCCTGAAACACGAAAAAATCAATCAATCAACTCTTTTGGGAAAGTCCAATAAATAGTTTAGGTGCTTGTGTTGTTTACAGACGGACGGACATTTTGAGGGGAAAAAGAGAAAAAAGCTAGTCGTTCTACAACAACACATATTCCCCGGCATTATTTCTAAATTTGCAATTTTCGAAAATTCGAGGACTTCAACGAAAATGAGACCCACGCCATTCTTTTAAGCATTTTTGATGATTTAATCTATTTTTTACTACAGACTTTATCTAAGGCAAATATCTCTATCTTCAATTTTGTGGTTTTGAAATATTAACTTTTAGCAATTTTCGAAAATACGGATAGTTCACCGAAAATTGAACGAGCACCATTTATTTACTTGTAAAAAAAAATTAGCTGTTTTTGAGAGAAAAAAAATAAAAATTGCCTATGTATATTTGGTACAATATTACGCGAAAAATACTTACATTTTAGAAAAATTGATCATGACCTTATTTCAAGATCTGTTGTTAAAAAGAACAAATTTCATTGAAGGAAATAAATCTCTGTTTTCAAAATTGTAGTTATAGGAAGTCGCCTAAAAAACTGCACTTTTACAATATTTGAAAAATCATGGATTTCAACGAACACGAGACATACACAATTCTCTGAAGTATCCTTTACGCTACCCGAGGATAAAGTTTAAAAAATTTGGTGTCATTTTTGAGAAAATTTTCAAAATGTTGAGGCTTCTTGTAAAGTACCCTTAAATATCAAAATATCCGTTTGAAAGTTTCATTGGCTGATCGATCGGGGAATCTCAATTTTGCGGCTTCGGTGCTAGGTTTGACCTACAGTCAAACGGAGTAACAGAGACGTTTTGCCGCCAATCGATTTTTCGGAGTCAAGGACCCATAAAACATGAATGCTGGCTACACCATTTGCTATGAGAAGTAATTTATAAATATGATCCATATTCATCCACTTTTTCGCTACCAGGTCTCGACAATAGTTTTTCTGTAGACAATTCGCTGTTTTCCCACGCACGATTACAATATTTTCTCTTCTTATCATTTGTAAGGACGAGAAAGTAAAACAACAACAAACAGTTTTTCGGTATCAGAGGTCTTGAAAACGTGTACTTCTATTTTCTCAACAGAGGAATGTTTTTGTCATTTCATATTTTTATTTTGAAATTTAATTAATTTTTTTTCATAACATACTTGAAGAATCTGAATATGTTAATGCAGTATAGCAGTTTTCACCTTATGTTTTGGCTTTCCTCTGCAATGCCAAATGATTGCCTGTTTCTTTTAATAAAATTTGCAGATTGCTTATTTATTTATTTTATGTCAAAAAAGCAGTTAAAAACTGCATATGACGTGCTATGGGGAAAAGTGAATTGTGTGTACATTTTCAAAATTCTGTGATCCCTACACTAAGTCATATACTACTTAAATTTTGGGGGAGAAAAAAAAAAAAGCTCCCATATTATAAAATCTATTTTCAAGGATAAAAAGGCTATAAATTTTGGCTTTTATCCATGTTGTCCTTCGGAATAATACTTCCTGCCGCGACAACATGGAAACAATAATTTGAATAATTGTATTTCCCACTGAATTTTAGAAGACGTGCACAGAAAATGAAGTTACATTTATGTCCAGAAGCAAAACAAGGGGCAAGGCTTTGGTTAAATGTCAGATTTTCTTCCATACATTACTTATTTACATGAGAATATGTGTTCAATAATGAAACCACTGTCAAGAAAATTATTTCTCACTAACTTCAAAAGATACAGAGAATCTGCAAAAATATACATTTTGGATTCTTTTTCAACCGAATGATCAAAGTGACAACTGTCTTAATTTATCCCCAGATCATCCCACAATATTAAATATTTTGATGACATGTTATTAGTAATAGAAACTAATGTAAGCCCTGCTGCTTTCAGTTTGGACACAATTTATCAAATTTCCTTCGTTACTTTTCAATAAAAATTGCAAAAATACAGGTTAGACCCATATTTAAAAGCATCATGTGTCATAATCAATTGGCAAGCAATATGCAGACTAGTTTATCTGCAATTTTATATCAAATTCTATTTTATTTGAGATATTAATTTTATCAAACGATACAGAGCATATGTATCATTTATTGCATCCATTACCTTGTCCTTTTCTTTCATGCATGCATGCAATGACTCTATTTAGTATTCTTTCTTTTAAGCTGTCTTTATCAGCTGCCCAATAACCTATTGTTGATAGTGCTGGTCATGGCATTGTTAGTACTTATTTTGCACAAGTACCTGTAAGATTTGGAGCTCATATTTCTTTTGAAGTGGCTACTGCAAATTTTTCTGTTGACCACACAACTATGCTTTTCATTCAGAATGGCTTTAAAATTGCCTTTTTTGAAAATTTTGTCCAGTAGTTTGTGAAATTTTCCCTGAAACCTTTTTTCCTCACCCTTGATTCTACCCTTTAATAGTTTACTTTCTAAATAATTTGTAAATGTTTTCTTTGAATCTGTAAATTTTTATGGCTTTTAATTATTCTGAACATAGGATTTATTTTTTCACATTGCTCTTCTCTCCTAACTCATTTTTTTTTGTATATTATAATATGGTAATTGAAAAATCTCAAAAGAAAATAGTCATTTCAGATTGAAAATGAGTTTTAAGGCAAAATGTCTCTAGACTATAACTTAACTACAAGTATCACGGAATCTAATGCAAACATCACTGTTTTACTCTGCCATATGTTGTCCAAATGTAATAGGGTCCACTATTAGCAGACAAACATACAGAATGTGTTGTATAGTTGGTAATATCTAAATCTTTGCCAAAATGTGACATTGGACATTTAGATCCCAATTGTAATATTTTGTAAATGTATAAATAAATCAGATAAACCTTTTTAGTGTTTAATTATAGAGTATTTTAAAAAATGTTACCAGAATTGTAATAAGTCTTCATATTACCCCTGTCTCAAGTACAATAACATCATTCTTTGTTAATTTTATATGCTACTTGTCAATGACTATGTATGTATGTTGAAGAGAAGTGTCAGTAAGCTTATATAAATAATTGTTTCAAATGTGAATAAATATTCATATCCTATTTCAATATCAACTCCAACTTATTTCAGTGTTGAATTATTTGAATTTCTGAGAAAACAAATTGCAACAATTTAGTTTCCGGATAGAGAAAACAACAATGACAGATAAAGGAGATTTTGGAAACCTTAAGGGGGGCGGGAGGCCCTCCAACTACCTTAATATTTTCTTATAGACTTCAAAAAATGTTGCTGCTTATAGGCTGGTTATAAAATGTATTTTTATTTGTACTTATAAAATATATTTTTATTTGTGTGACTTGTAGATACTATTTATAACCTTAAAAAAGATAAATTACATGACCATTCGTTCATACAGAAAATTAGTAAAAGCTATGTTTTTTAATATATATCATTGGCTTCTAGGGGTCTGAAGCCTTCAATGCCCACCCGTCCTCTCCTCATAGCCATAGGTGTGCCACTGACTGTAACAATAATTTTGTTAAGTGATATCTTTGCTTGTATGTAAAGAATAAGATTTCTATACAGTGAAACTGTAATTACATGTAATATGACTGTAAAGGTTTTTAAGTTCATGATTTAAAATCAAAATACCGTTTGTGGAATGAAATTCTCTTTAAGATCCTTCAAAAATGCTGTGCCTCTTTCTCACAAGTTTTATGTTTGCAACCTAAAGTTGAAGTCTATTTCGAACTTTCAGCGTATTGTAAGCAAATCTTAAGATTTCTTGATATATACAAATCTTAGCCTCAAAATATCGTAGAGAAAAACATTATAGTTAACTGACTTTTATATCAACTACACTTTCATTGTGTTATTTTTAGTTGGTGAGCGTTGAAAACTGTCACTTCATGACACTTTGAAAATGTTCAATGGTACTGTTCACCGGCCATGCAAGCCTAGCCTATCTTTTCGAAAGAAGTCCCAATGGTGTGGTTTTCGACGTAGTTGGTGCTGCGCACAACGAGCGATCAGTGCGACAAAACGTAACATCCATGTCCTTGCATCATACGCCAAATGTATCACTCCCTGAAGCGATTTTCTCTGCACATACTGGAGACGTCGGCATAAAACGACGTAAAAGGACTTCAAAAGTAAAAGAAAGTTAAAAAGATGATGCAAGGAAATCATCTTTGTACCGTGTTAAATAGTTCTGAAAACTGGGAACTTAAAATAAAAAAAAAATTCCAAGTGAACGTTTCAAAATGACCGCGAGCACATTATCAAAAATACAGCCAACATAAAACTTGTGAAGCACAAGAAAATACGTTGGTGCTACCGCTTGTGTACCTACAGCAGCGTAGTGAACGGCAGAAGAAAGAAGCTTTTTAGCAATCATTGGCAAGAACAATATGCTTTGTCCACTTACTGGCGAACTTAAATACAGTGACTTCTGATAGACCATCAATTGGACGCGGTCATCTAATCGCGAGTTTCGTTACGACTTTAGTTTTAGGTATTGGAGTTCTCGATTAAATAATTATTTCACAGCTATGTAATGTCACTATATTTATGTGTTATTTTATTTGTTACTATATTTAAATCGGCAATAGTTTCGGGTGGGTGCATACTACCGTTCACTTCTAGTTTTGTTCTGTTTGGGTTGAGTGATAATTGACAGTTTTTCTGCTACTCGCACTTCGTTAAATTAGCAAAAATATTTCAGCTTAGAAGTACATTCATGAAAATATCTACTCGTGTTCTTGGTTTAAAGTTTGACTAGAAACTATATTTGATAAAGTAATAACGTGTGGACAATTTAGCGGAATGAATTGGCATATACCACTCTAATCAGTAATAGCAACTTGTTGAATTGGTGTAGAGAGTTATAGCCTGACATTTAGCATTTTAAGTTTTACCTGTGTCAAAATGTTGTCAAAGGGACTGGAAACAAAACATGTGCTGCACAGTGGGTACTTTCACCCAGTTCTCAGGGCTTGGCAGTGTCCAAATGTGTCTATCAAGCCTCAGAATCTTATGTTGCCTCTCTTTGTGACGTGAGTGGGCCACAAATTTTTAAAGCTTTCTTTATTGTTAGTATGTGATACATTCATGCTGGTCAATAAATTCAGAAGTGTTCTAATTTATGAAACTGGTATGACGATCCTTTTATTACATTTTAGACAATTCTCATTCACTTGATTAGGAAATAAAGAGTTCTCAAATAATTAAAAAAAATAGCTTAAATCTCTAGAATTTATTACAAACTTTTGAATGTTGCAATGTTTTGGGTTCTCTGGATTGAGCCCATCTTCAGGGATACATAAACTTAACTTATTAATAATAATAAGATATTTTGTTTATTTAACTGAAATGTTTGTTCCTTGTAAATAACAATATACAAGGTTCTGTTATATTATATTCTGTTACAAGTTATTTCTTCTTATACATAATTTTTTAATTAATAGTTTTGAAGTGTGCTTTTGTAGGGTTAATATCACTTAAAAGGTAATGTATTTTTTCACAAGTAATGTTCAGTTGGGTCTTAGTAACAGATTTCGAATCAGAATATAATCTTGATGGGTTCCTTTTAAAAAAGGTGTTGGTAGAAATATGTAGGTTTCTGCTGTGCCAGCAGAATATACTTTTGAATTTCCTTTCAGAGACAAACATGAACCTACTCCTGTGGCCAGCTTGCCAGGGGTGTCTCGTTATGGTGTATCCAATTTGAAGGAAGTCTTGCAGCCGTTAATTGCTAAGGGGTTAAGCTCTGTGTTATTGTTTGGTGTTTCAGAGAATTTAGTGAAAGTAAGTTGTCAGACTTTGAATTATACAACTTATTTATTTATTACAGGTTGTAAAAAAATAAAAATAATGGTACTCGCAGTAATTAGACCGTTTCTTGATCTACAAAATGATACAAACTATCTAAAATAAGAAATTAACTTAATATGAAATGAAGAAATTCATAATTATATTGTATATAATATAGATACATATTATGTAGTGATTTCATCTATAGTAAAGTGTCACAGTACTGGATGATATGATTCTATAATTTTGTCTCTGTTCACTAAGATCCATTTTCTTAGATATTTACTATCTTGTTAGTGAAAATACAAAAGTTTGAAAGGGCGGCTAATATTAAATAATGTGTCACTTGTACTAGGCAATTTTTAATCTTTTTTCAAAAACTGAGATTGCAATAGTGCAGTTCCACAGACCAGTTATTGGAAGAACTACAAAATGCTGCTACAAAATGAGTTTTCTGGAGTACCTTTTCTAGGGAAAAAATTAGG
The DNA here is from genome assembly GCA_964035755.1 of Teleogryllus oceanicus. Lineage (NCBI taxonomy): Eukaryota > Metazoa > Arthropoda > Insecta > Orthoptera > Gryllidae > Teleogryllus > Teleogryllus oceanicus. The sequence goes on along the minus strand of CAXIVR010000003.1, from coordinate 62,201,946 downwards.
TTAGGCCGATTGCAGTCACTAAACATTTGTCCAGGGCTATAATATTGACTTTTGTGAAGAAATGTAGTATTTTCTTATGAATTTCATATTGTGTGTAGGGGGGCTTATCCATTCATTTATACTTTCTCGCTTATCGCTTACGTCGCAGAGAGAAAGTATTGTAATGCCACGAGGAAAAAGGGGGATTTTTCGGCAAAAAACTCTTATTTATTTTGTTCCTATGTACTAAATTACTTCAAACGCGTGTATACTCGGATTTAAATAAAACTGCACTTGGCGTAAATCAGCTTTTGCGATGTCATCCAATCGGGAGGTTGAACGTCACTGTAGTGACGTGGAAGTTTCCGATTGGATGACACCGTAACAGCTGACGACCTGTCAAATGCAACTAAATAAATCGAAGTTAGTCAGAATCCTTATTTTGTGGGACCTTTATACCGGAAACAACAATTGATGGTGAAATGTTTCTGTCTTTTCGAAAATATCAATAATTTGTGCGTAATATTGCGTGAAACACGGGAAATTTTTAAACAATTTTATCAAATATTTGCTCAAAGAAGCTGCCCCCTCGTGTGTAGGATAGTGTAGTAAAGAAAGTGGCGCTGGTCGCATTTTCGTTTAACTGTGAATTTGCGAAAATCGCAAACGAACATTTTTTCGGCGGCTTCCTACAACTACAATATTGAAGATAACATTTTTGATCCAAATAAAATCTGTTGAATCAAAAAATCGATATTGAAACCAGGTTATCTTAAATTTTTGGAAAAGATTAGCAGTTTTTGCGTAATTTTTCTTGAAATTGCTATGAACTGTTTTCTCAAAAACGATTCCATTTTTTTTCTTTAAATGTTATACCCGCATGTAGCAAAGAACGATAAAGAAATTGGTGCTAGTTCCAATTTTGAAATTGGCAAAACATTGATGTTATAACATCGATATATTAGGGCGATTTTTTAGCATCAATGTTTAGTGCCTGATGTTTTTACATTTTTTAAATGAAAAATTTCCAATATTGCAAAAGTGAAAATCTGAAATAGTAGCTGTTAACACTGTTAGATTACGTGTTGGAACCAAACGAGCAGTGTTCGTACTGCGTTCCTCGTGGACACAGTCTTTCATCCAAGTTGACCTCGATGCCTGCTCTTTCTTCGTATTTCGTACATGGAGCAGTGGCGACTGGTACCCTAACAAACTGGAGGTTGCAGCCCCATGAAGAAAATGTAATTTCTAAAATTTAGAACACTAATTTACAATAAAATGTGAGCAATTCACGTGAATTAATTAAAGTTTAATAAAAGTCTATATTCAAAAATTACATAATTTTATGCGTAGTCTCTCTGTCAGGTATGTACACCTCTTGCGCACGTGGTTGTGACTTTGATTTCCATCGGACACTCAAGTTTTTGTATTATTATTATTATTATTATTATTATTATTATTAATATTATTAAAATTTGTTGCGTCTACAATTGACTCAACGCGTCTCAAAGCCCCTTGGGCGTTGAGCGCTTGGCACTTTCGGAGTAATCCTTCATTAATTACAGCGCGTAATTTCGTAGTAATCCTCCTTTAATATTATTAATATTATGTTCGTCACGTTTCGTCGCAGTCAGTTGTCAAGAGGATTGCCAGATAGCATCTCCTCGTATACGTCTCTTACTATGCGCCCTGTGTCACTACCCAGTAGCCAGAATTAGGAAGGAATAAGGATATGGGTAGGGTTTAGGACACTTCACAGGGGTTGGACTAGGCCTTGCGAAGCAGCCATACTCGTTTTGTTGGAACGTATTTCACATAAGATTCGATGGGAATCGAACTCGGACCTCATTGGTGAACGGCGAGCGACTTCGCTGTGCGCCATGAGATGACTAATTGACTATTAGTTGTGCATTGAGACAATTGACGCTAATATAATTCATACAAAAAAGAACTTTGTTTCAAAAATACGATGATCTCACTTCACTACTTTGCAACGAACACTATTGTTTGGTCACGTTTTACACAAAAATTATTTTATTTCGAAAATGTCACCATCGTGTTATATATTGTAATAATGAAAGATTCTTCTACACATAATCGTGTTCACATCAGGACTCTCAGTCGGAAATATGCACCCACCATGGGAGATAGGAAAGGACTTCCTTCCAGAATGGCCAACTTTCCACAAAGAAGTCATCAATGAATCTATAATAAATCTATAATTGAATCAATAAACCTAATATCAAATAAAAACAAATACTCCAAACATCATAAATAATGAATTCAATATCGTCCATAATTGACTGAATATTAGGCGAAATAAACAAAATTAAGTTACAGCCTGTGTCATACGAAAACCGAAAACGGCTATTCCCATCGGACAAAGCTCAGCGCTCGGAGAAAGACCCCCTTCCAGTTTGTGCAATCGAAGGCCCTATTGAACCCAGTGTTGAAGCATAGAGCAAAACAGTAAACTCGGTAATAGAGCCAAGAGCGTGACTTGGTGCAAGACCTGGCAGAGCACCAGACGCCGGAGAGAGCGCTCCTTGGTTGATTGAATCAAGTTGATTTCAAAACGATTTCATATACACCAATATTGCTGTAATATCTAGAATATTACTAATATAAAAATTTGTCGACTATCCGGGGAGGAGCAACCTAAGCAAGAGTCGCCTCTGACATGGAGAGGCGGTCAGCGCATAAGCTGTGAACGTAGAGGGCGTGTCCCTTCTTCCCGCACCCTTATTCGGCGAACGGAAGACAGACCCTTTGAGATGGCACTGGGAGCTCAGACTTTCAGGCTGTTTTGTCCTTTGCTTTTATTATTTATTTTAACTCCGTTTTCTTACGACAATTACATGACACGGGACAACTCAAGTTCCTCAACATAAAATGATAAATAAGGGAAATTTTTTGAAGCAGTCATTTTGACTTCTCCCCATCATTGTAGGTAGAACAGCATTGCTGTTTTTCTATTTCTTAACATGATCATTTCCTATTAATATTTACATGTTTATATTTTTAAATAATACGTGTGTATATATATATATATATATATATATATATATATATATATATATATATATATATATTATAAAGACATGTATGTTGCAGAGGTTTGAATACATTTAACTGCTATTTTTATAGGATCATAATTTTCATGGCATCTACTTCAATTTAATGTTATTGATTTATTTAATAAGCTACATTGTAGAGATGTAATCGGTAAATGAATATGAATTCATTCTCAACCTTTTTTTGCAGGATGAGCTTGGTAGTGGTGCTGATGCTGAGCAGAATCCAGTCATTTCTGCAATTAAGTCACTTCGTATGTGGTTCCCTGATCTAATCATTGCTTGTGATGTGAGTATCATTGAAAGTATATAAGAACCTGAATGTGAAATTTGATTTTGAAATTGTTTTTGTTAATAAGATATCTAAGTAATGAAGTTATCAAATCAGAAGCAGCTCTGCAATGTAAACACTTCACAATTGTAAAATGCACGTGTCAAAGACATCTCAATCCTTGGTAGATGAACATGCTTTTTACGTGAATTAGATTCAATGACAGGGCAGATTTCTCATGTGTTAGGTATTTTAAACAAAGGAGAACTCAAACTTGCAGATTTCCAGCTTTATATCTCTCTTTTTATCACAAACACACAGAGTTGTTAAACGAGAGCGTAGGCTTCCGCGGTCGGAGTCAGTAGCTACTTGGCTGTCCGGGAGACCCCGGCGCTTGGCTGTCCTAGGCGCAGGTGCCAACGTTTCGGCTGCCGTCTCCCGGACAGCCAAGACGCTACATACACAATTGTGGTTTCTATTCTTCTCACTCCATTCACCAACGCTAGAGTGGGGAAAATGTTTCGTAATTAGTGAGAAAGATTTCCATTTGTTCGAAGAAACGTCTCTAATATTTTTGAGAAAACTTACAAAAAAAGAAATTGGTCTTTTTTGAACAGCAGCTTGGTCTTAGTTGTTGTGAAAACATCTGGGAATGTTCTTGTGCTAAAGGGTGCTTAAGTATGTGAGTTAACGGTTGTGCAAGTATAATGGCTGATGTACATGTCTTCAAAAAACAATCTCGAAGTACACTCGTCGACAAAACAAGAGTTGGACCTAGAAGGAAGCGACCTAATTGTTTCAAACTAGGTGGGTCGGTTCCATATAGGAATACAACTCACCGATTCCATTTACACGCCTGCTTACGCACTATGAGCTCTGAGAGCGCGCGCGCGTCGGCCCGTCCGCCCGGCTGTACAAGGGCGTTTTTTGGCACCGAACATTCGCAGTCGCCCGTGGCTCTGCCGTGGTAGCATCGTGGGATGTTGAAAATGCCGCGGATGCGGAAGCACTATCAGCAGCTGGATGCGTGCGACAGGGGCCGCATCGTGGGTCTCCGTGAAGCTGGTTGGTAGTAGTAGTAACCCGTGTGGCCTACAACTCCACACTGCTTCTCTTCTCTTCATCAGGCGGACTAGTCCCCGGGGTGGGCACCCATGCCTGTTTGGGCTTTTATCCTCACCCCCCGCCGACGCGTTAACGCCGACAGGCTGATGTCCGGATCCAGCCGGAACCGTTTATCGTCACGGCGACCTCCCCATATAATGCCAGGGTGGGGGCCGCCCTGCTAGCTCCTAGCTATCCAGGCTAGTGCCGGAGTCTCGACAATGCGCCGGGAACAAGTTTCCTCCTCTTTGCCCAGAAAATCGGGCAACTGCCACGACGAAGCCGAGAGCCCAAGTGGGGGCCATCTGGACTAAGCTCCAGGCGACTCGGAGCCCCCATGCCGTCTTCTCAATGCTTACCGCCAGCTCACGACGTGGGTAATGCCGGTACCGGAGCAACCTGATAGGGGATAATTAGTTTCCCGCCGGACTTTAAAGTGGGATCCAGAATACCTTAGTCTTAGTTCCAGAAAGTAATCCAGAAAGCAACCTTCACCCAATCCTGCTCCTAGGTCGACGCGCCATAGGTCCAACTGGTGAGTGGCCGGGCAACCGGCCACCAGGAGCTTAGCATCGCCTCCTCACAGCCTGCACCTTCAAGCTAATGACGTGAGCGGCATCGCGAGACTCAGGGTCCGGGTGGTTGTCTACGACACTCCACCGGAGACCACAACCTACGCCATCGTTATCCCCCCCTGCGGGGGAAGCCAGCTGGTCATTTTCGACGTATTGCGCAGCATTTGGATCGTGCAGATGTGACCATTGTCACCATGTTGGCAGCAGTGGCAACAAGAACGTGCAGCATCGACGGGAAGAGTCTGGAAGGCCCCGACAGACCTCACTAAGGGAGGATAGGAGGATTGTCCGACAAGCTGTGACTGAGCCAACATTGTCGCTTGCGGACCTTCAGCGCGCAGAACAACCCACAATGAGACACCTGCATCGTGTCTCGTTCCACCATTGCCAGACGTCTCCATGACGTGGAATTACGCTCACGCCGGCCGTGCAGACGTCTCCCCTTAACGGTTCAGCAACGGTAGCAAAGGTTGGCAAGGTGTCGCATCCGGGAGGCGTGGACGAACGCAGACTGACAGTTCGTTCAGCAACGAATCTCTCTTCTGCCTGGGCGGCGATGACCAGTGAATCACCGGGAGCGGTAGCTCAGTGTATCAACTGATGTCACTGCAGCGCCGTTGACGGGAGGTTCTAGATTCGAGTCCTGACGGCGGCAGGATTTTCGACACTAGCGTTTCAGCTAGGTCGAATTCAGTCGCTGTCTGGAGGAGAATTCTAGCGACCAGCCGGGACAACCTTAGAGTTAGTCCTGGCTGGGGCGGTGCCCCGCTGGTCGGCGAGTCCTGCTTAGGGGGAAACCCGACGGTAGTTCGGCGGAAAGTCGACGGTAGGTCGGCGCCGGATCTCGCCATCGCCGTATATTGTACTGCAGCGCTGTCCTTAGGTATTTTTAATGGTTTTAATAACCCCTTTTCATTTGCTCTTGGTTATAGTTCACTACATTATTTATATTTAATTTACTGCCAGAAGCACTCTCGGATACTGAAGTGGATTTTATTTTACCGAAGGCATCGTGAAATTGACAAAAACAAAACAAGCACGTTTCTCGGACTCTCTCAAGTGGCGCCAGCGTCGGTCAGATGCTGTTAGCCATTGGCACTATTCGTGCATTCTCGGATTCGCGTGGGCCCTCACTTTCAAAACCACAGTATTTCCTAATTCTGCCGTAAATGTAAATGTTTAATGAATGAGTAATAACAGTATCAATGTTGTAAGAAAGCATGTGCTGTTGTAGCACCTCCATTTTATTATTTTTACTTAGTTTATATATTTATTACATTTATAATTAATTTATTGGGTGTAATATTTAGACAATTTTAGGTCTTCAAAATTAATTATGATCTTAATGTAAATAAGAAGGGCTAAGTAATTTCTTAATTCACGTACATTCCCCATTATGTCTGTTTGGTCCACTTTCCTTTTCTTTAACTGTATTTGAGGTACACATTGTAAAAGCTGTTCATTATATCTTTTTTGTCATCAGTATTTCTGGAATTATGTAACTTTTCTGTGCGTTAAAATTTCTTATTTAATAATAAAAGTTTTAAACTTGTCCTGTAGGTTTGTCTATGTGCTTACACCAGTCATGGCCACTGTGGTATCCTGAAGAACGGTGTTATTGCAAATGAAGAGAGCATTAACCGGCTGGCCCAAGTGGCCGTCAGTTACGCCAAAGCAGGTGGGTAAACACCCCAGCCGAGTGGATGAGCTAACAATTTTCCTGGTCCTGTGGCAATGTTCCTCGAAAAAAAATTAATGATAAAAATTAATTTGTATATTGCTGGTGACGTTGATATCTTCTTATAAATTAAGATACAGGTGTTGTTTAGGCATTTTAATGGCTTCATATTGCGTATCACAGTATAGGAGCTCAACATTATATTTTCAATCATTTATTTACAAACGAGTGGTGTTACAACAGCACACACCTTGTCGTACCGGTTATGTAATATTATAAAACCGCGATTTCCGCCCATGTTAACACCTCTCAGCCGTCACTTATAAAATCCATTACTAATGAATCAGCAGTCATTCCAAATTGTAGAACATCAGGTGCAAAAACTACATCTTTTAAAGTCAACAAAAATTCGATATTTAAATGAGAATTTTAGCCTTAAAAATTAGAAGTTAATAATACGATCCAGCGGCGGCGGAGTCGATGGCAGTGGCGATTGTTGCTACATCCCACCGAGGCGTTATTAAAGTAACAATGGACTATTCGTCTGGCATATACGCAAGGAGATAGAAATCTAATTTAATGTAATTCAAGCTCGTTGCATATACGCAAGGCGAATATTTTGTTATCAATTAATGCCAAAACGCGCATTTCATATGTAGGTTATTTAGAATTAACTTGTATATGGGTCAGGATAACTATCCGAAAAATTTAAGAAAACGTTCACAGAATACATTTCTTCTCATAGTTTCAACTGTTAATTGAAAAAAAATTCTGTTAGAAGCAGCAAAATCGTTAGAACTTAGCTGCATATGCCCCGACAATTTCGGTGCGGACCAATTACCGTTGCGGGTTTCTCCCTCCGACTTAACGACAGGTATATGGCAGCTTAGCACGGTTTTTGATGAAGATGCGAACCGTCGACAGTCATGTGCCCTGGCCAGGAGTGTACAATGCCTTAGCGATCACGACTCAATAGACATCTGGCATTTAGGAATGAAAAACCTTGCTTACATATTTCGTTTAGAATGTTTCCATCTATTGAAGAAATAAAATTCGCCAATTATATTACACAGTGTCAAGCAAATCGAAATCCCCAACTGGGGACCATGGCAGTTAATGGGTTAACCCAACAATTGACATTGGATTGCTCCCCGGAGTAGGGACTTGGGCTCTGGGCCTATATTCGCACCCTTACCCGGTGCCAAGATCACCTGCAGGCTGCTATCCGGATCCCGCCGGAACGTTATCTTTCACGGGAATCTCCTCAATTAAGCCGGGGTGGGGCTCAGCTCGAAGTTACTACGACAGAAACGAAAATGTTGATAAATCTTGTTCCTATATGGTAAATTATTTCCTACAGCACTGTGTAGTCGGAATCCATGTTTTTGTGGGCCCTTCATAACGAAAAATCGATTGACGGCAAAACGTCTGTCCATTTCTCTGTATCCGTCTGTGGTCAGCGCTAGCGCCTAAACCGTTCAGCCGATTTTCTGATCGAACTGATATTTCCCAATCGATCCGACTGTTGTCGAGGCCCCTCGAATTTTAAACTGATATTTTAATTTTGGGGGTACTTTACATAAACTTTATTTAACCTTATTTGAAGATGTTTTTGATTAACACATTTCTTGTAAAAAAATGTATCTTTATAATTGTAGCTGCCGGAAAACGTCGACATTTTTTTAAACAAATTTTCAATTTTCATAAAATCAGTGTTTTTAACCAATATGAGACCTCTTCAACGTTCTTGAGACTATTCAACAACAAGATTTAATCAAAATCGATGTCGCAAATCCTTTGAAAATTTTGAAAATGTCAGAGGAACTTCATGTAATGTACCCTCAAAATTGAAATATCGGTTTCAAATTGAAGGGCCCGCGACATCAGCCAGATCGATTGAGGAATATCAATTTTGGAGAAAATCAGCTGAACAGGTTAGCCACTAGCGTTGTTCACAGACAGACACGTTTTGCAATCGATTTTCCAGTATCTAGAACCAACCAAACAGAGATTCTCGCTACACCATGTGTTAGAGGAACTTTTTTTCTAAATTTAACAACTGGATTTATCCAATTTTTCGTTACCAGGACTGTGTAAAAAGTTTTTCGCTCGAAAATTCGCGTTTTTTGGGAAGTATTACATAACTTTCTCTTCTTAAGAAGTTCCTTCTTAAGCCCGAAAAAGTAAAAATGGTGCCTTTTATTTTAAAAAAAAAGGATTAAAAAAATTAAAAATTTGTTTTTTCGCGTAAAATTACACAAACACTACTCAAATTTTCGAATAATTGAACATAACCTTATTTCATAATGTCTTAAAAACAGGTTTCATTAAGGAAAAATCTCTATCTTTAATACTTTAGCTGTAGGAAGATGCGGAAAAAATTGAACTTTTGCCATTTTTGAACTCTTTAGGCTATCGGATAACAAAATTTAATCAATTTGATGCCATTTTTGGGAGAATTTTGAAAATGTCTCAGGCGGCTACATGTAAAGTACCGTCAGAATTAAAATATCGGTTTCAAATTGAAGAGTCCGCGTTTTGAGCCAGATAGGTTAGAGAATACCAATTTTGGAGAAAATCGACAGAACGGGTTAGGCTCTAGCATTGAACACAGACTGACGTTTTGCCATCAATCGATTTTTCGGTATTAAGGATCCACACAAAATGGATTCTGATTAAACAAAATGTTAGAGGAAGTAATTTACTACATATAGGGACAAGATTTATCCACCTTTGCGTTATCAGGGCCTGACAATGAGTTTTTCTGTCGAACATTCGCCTTTTCTACCTCAGCATTACATTATTTGCCCCATTGGTACTGCGGAAGCAGTAGCGAGAAAGTAAAAATGAATTGACGGCAAAAGGAGATATTGGCGCAGATTTTCTTAAACCCTCATGTCGTTAGATGCGAGAGGAGTGGGGCGGATTATTTTTGTCGGCGGGACGATTTTATCAAATCTATATCTCGTTTTGCGATTCAAAATAGATTATGTTACACTGGAACGAATAGTTCTTTTATCAGATTTTGCCAGCAAACGTCGTGGTTATCATTTGTTCTGAATTCATCTAAACTTTGTAGAGGAGTGGGGGGGGAGACTCTGCCTGAGAGCCGAATCTGCTGCAGGCGCCGACATAGTGGCCCCGTCCGACATGATGGACGGGCGAGTGGGCGCCATCAAGAGGGCGCTGGCGGGCGCGGGCTTGGGCAGCCGCGTGGCCGTGCTCTCCTACTCGGCCAAGTTCTGCTCCGCCCTGTACGGCCCCTTCCGCGACGCGGCCAAGTCGGCGCCGTCCTTCGGAGACCGCTCGCGCTACCAGCTGCCGCCCGGCGCGCGCGGCCTGGCGCAGCGCGCGGTGGTAAGTCCACGCACACGCCCACTCGCTTGGCGCCTCTCCACGGGGCGACTTCACTTGGGGTTTTCTAATGTGGTGGCTCAGGGTGGTATCTCCAAGATGGAATTGGACACGACTTTTTGAGTCAGTCTCAGTCCTGCCGCTAGAGTCGCTTCATCTGCAGCACTGCATGATGCGGTGGCGATCATGCGACACCTTGCGGCAGGACTAAGAAAGACGCAAAAGTCGTGCCGAATTCCATCTTGGAGATACTACCCTCAGCCGCCACGTTAGAAAAATGCAAGTATATTATACTGCTGTTTTTACAGAGCCTCTCAAGGCCCGTCACCAGGGTGGTATTATAGCACGGTTTTTAGCGTCTTTCTCGGTCTTATCGCTAGGTGTCACGTTCTCGCGACCGTATCAAGCAGTGCTGCTGATGAACCTACTCTCTAGCGACACCACCGAGAAAGACGCGGAAACCCGTGCCATAATGCCACCCTGGTGACGGGCCTTGAAAGGCAGCTATTTAAAAACGCAGTGCATAATCAGTGGCGTAACGTGCGGGCACAGGTTATATATTTTTTTTTTAATGTACTAACACTACTTGTGTTTGCTATACACTTTTAGAGAGGAGCCCGTATAAAAGTTTAGCGGGCGGGCCCGCACTTATTTCGTTACGCTACTGATTATAATATGTAAGACATTATATTTGTTTTTTTTTAACGTGGCGCCTCAAGGTCACGCGCGGAAGAGGGAGAGGGAAGGCAGACTCCAGTAGAGAGACAAAAATTGGAGCAGTAGTGACGTTGCAGCTCCCTATTGGAGTCTGCCTTCCCTCTCCCCGTGACCGTAAGACGCCATGTTAAGAAAACCCAAGTATATGATATGTTTTTGTATCAAGGTGGATAGCTGGATTTCCTGGAATAGTTCATTATAACTAGAACCCGTACGTTTGGCAAAATTCCTTTTTTAAAATTATTGTGACGATTTTATGACTTTTAACAATAGGGATCACTTAAATGTACTTCTGAAGTTGTAGTAGATTTTCATTTTGCGTATTTTCGCTTCTGAAGCCTGTTTGTGACATATTGTCTAATTTTTGCCTTTTTCCTCAGTATTTTCCACTTTTTCCCTCCTGGCATCAATCCCTATCAAGCTGAACACACACTTGCAAGCCTGGATAAAGGAAGGCATGGTTGCGTATTGTCTTTCTGTGGGCCCGGAGGCTCCAGTATTGGGTTGTGTTAAAATCTAAAAAGGAAAGGAAGATGATACCAGTGAACTTTTTTATATTTTCATTGATGCTTACAGACCTATTCACGAGAAATCTAGGTCTATGTTTGTGTATGGCCACGGATCCCTTTTGAGGACAAAGCTGTCTGTACAAGTACATAATACACCCTTCTCAGTTCCTTTTGATCCCTCTTCTCTTTTGGCGATTACACAAGTGCGAAGAATGAAATCTATTGTGTTCCGTTTTAAGTGATGCCATTTCAAGATATAAAAGGGGAGTCCACAATAGCATTTTGTAGAGACAGCGTCATGTGTAAAATAAATTCGTAGTATACCGGATGGCCATGTGCAATCAAGGTTACAAAGAAAAGTTTCCTTCCACGTGAGTGTTAATGTAAATTTCAGAGTTAGAATAAAAATGTGAACCAATTTAATTTTTAATTTTTTACATTAATTACCTTTAAATGGTTTTTTAAAATGTTTTTTATATCTTTACACCCTACTTTAATCAGACTAAATCCCGTTTCTGCGTACCTATTTTAGTAAAATAAATGCCTTTTGCCTGCCTACTTTCGGTAAAATAAATGCTTGAACTTCCAGGCTCTAGTTATAACATACGTCTTAATCTTGGAAAAATAAAAAATAAAAACATTTCAATTACATTTTCAGAATATATGTTTCTCTGTTTTGACAGTGAATATTAATCATGTTGTTTCAGAATTTGTAACCCTCCCTCGTTAATGTAAGTGCTGAATGACATGAAACAACGTTCTGGATAGATTCAATTTTCTATACAGAGCGTATTTTGAACTTCACTACAGTTACTTTTCTACAGTTCTTCCTTTTGTGGGAGGTGATCACAAGCTTTCAGCTAGGTCGAATACATCTATGAATCTGTTTCAATATTAATTCCGAAGATTTTTAATCTAACCTAACCTAAATCAGCGGAATTGATCTCTCGAATGAAGGGTGTTATGCAAAATGCGACCACACCACAAAAATGTAAAAACTAAGTAATGGTGCTCTCTAGGCAGCTGAACATCTACCTTTGATTTTCACAACCATTCAAAGCCATGTGTCCGCTGTGTTGGTTTTTGGAGGCAGAAAAGCTGAAGCACAAATGGTTTTACGTTGACAAATGGCAGAAAATGACCAATTATAGATGTAGTGATTCGCCGACGAACACTAGTATGCCCGGGTAAGTGCTCAGGAGAACGCACGGACGAGATTTTAATTATGATAAAATAAACTTTTTCAGAGAACAGTTCTTTTATTGTTACCCCCACACCCATCCACACACTACAGTGCCGTAAGGTCGAGACTGGGAATAAAGGGATAAAATAAAACATTCTCAGTTGGTAAAATGTTAGATTCAATTCTATGAATAAATATTTTTGATTTAAGGGAATGTCCGAAAATCACAATGCACAGAATATACTGTTATACTGAGTGTATTAAATCTTTATGAATTTATTCGTGTTAAATTCTTAATGGAGCGAATTGTGGTCTAAGCAAGGGCAGATCCACGGGGGAGGGGACATGCCTCTTCCCTTGGGTTAGTTTTTGCAGTGAGGATTTTGTATAAGATTCAGGACTTCATTCGAAAAATAGACGATGTAACATAATTATTTAACGATTGAATTTATAAATATAGTACATCTGGATATCTGAACCTAAAAATCTGATTCTTTGTCAAAGTCTTGTTGGAAAAAAGTCTGGATCCGCCCTTGGATCTAAGCCTCATTTTAATTGATGCAGGATAGTCTGGCTTTCCTCACTGCCACTCGCTGCGCACTTCCCTGGAGAGCTGTTTTCAGCAGTTTTGTTTGGGCGCACGAGCGCGACCCTTCTCAAATGGGTCACGCAAAGGGAGGCAAACAGTTTCCTTCAGCTCCTTCGACCTTCTCGCACCTTTACGCAGCAGAAATCTCTTTTTTTGTCTGTTTCATCGTAATATTTTATAGCGTCAGATGTGTGTCACATCATGTTGTTAATTAAATTCTGTAAAAGTAAACCGGGAGCGGTAGCTCAGTGCATCGACTGATGTCACTGCAGCGCCTCTGACCGGGAGGTCCTGACGGCGGCAAGATTTTCGACACTAGCTTTTCAGCTTTGTCGAATTCAGTCGGTGCCTGGAGGAGAATTCTAGCGGCCGGCTGCTCTGATCGGTAGTTTTCCGTGGTTTCCCCGGTCAATACCAGGTGAATGCCGGAGCAGTACCCTACCAAACGGGCCACGGAGCGCGCGCGATCTGTCCTTCCTCTTCCTTGTCCTATCCTATCCCCTTACACACTCACACTAACATGCACTACACTACCACGTATTCCGGGAGACCGGTCGGGAGCTTAGAGCTTGTCGCGGCTGGGGCGGTGCCCCGCTGGTGGGAGAGTCCTGGTTAAGGGGAAATCCCACTAGCCGACGGTAAGTCGGCGCCGGATGACGCCATCCAGCGGGGGAAGATCACCGCCATCTCCCGAGAAAAACATGCACTACACTAACGGGACTAATGACCAAAGCAGTTGACGTGCCCGGAAACACGAAAAATCAATGTAAAAGTAAAATGAACTGTGTGCAAATATACTTGACATTTCTCGTGTTCGGCGTTCATTTTCACTCCTTGAAATTTTAAGATGTGTACCTACTTTTCCAAGCCAGTTTTCAACCATATAAAATATTGTGCCTAGAATGTTTTCTTCAAAAATTCATTCTATAAAAGATCTCTAAATGATGTCATGTGAAATCCAATCCAAATAATTGTGGTTGAATGTTCTTGAATTGTAACATTGTGCCTCTTCAATTTCTTACATGTGCAGCAAAGAGATGTGGAAGAGGGCTGTGATATGCTCATGGTGAAGCCAGGACTTGCCTACCTGGACATTGTGCGACAGACAAAGGACCTGTTTCCTCAATACCCTCTGTTCGTTTATCAGGTGGGTGGTATTATTTTATTACCAAAATAAATGAATTCCGTTGAATGTTTATTATATGTGTGCGTGCGTGTACTACAAACGACCAGGGTTCTTCCAACGGTCGAGCTTGGCCCCTTTTAGGCCCGCAACAACTACATCGAAGAATGCGCAGAGAGAAATGTGCAAAATCGAAATAAGGGACACTTATGGACCCCCACACACTAGAAAGAGTTTTCTCGTTCGCCTCTGCGGAGGCGAAAGAGTTCCTCGCTCGAGTCGGTCAGCGAGCGAGTTTTCTCGGACACATTTCTACTCCTTCACTTATTATATGACATTTAGACCTTCGCTACAGCAGGAAAACACTACGAACTGAGTGAGGTTATACTATTTAGCAGTAAAAGGCATGATAAACAAACAGTTTTTTAATTGTTTACTTGAATTTTCTCTTTATACGGGAATGAAGAAGAAAAAAACTTGCGTAAAGGTATTCTTACTTAAATGAAACACGTTCATAATGAGCAATATAAAAATAAAAAGTTTGAAGCAAGGACCTTAAAGAGGGTATTTTGATATAATTTAATTAATTCACTATTTTCTTAGTTCGTATTTATTATTTATGAATGAATTTATTAATTGTGAATTTTATTCTGAATTATTGATCGTTCACAATTTATTCATAATTCAACCAATAAATACAGTAAAACAGAGGGGGAATTACGGAGCTCAAGAAAATATGCACAGATTGCACTCCTCCCTTAAAAGTCACATACGTTCCAGTTTTTTACATTAAATAATGATTTGTATGCAATGCAGAAATGTATTTCTATTTAGGCAATTCGAACTAGTTAAACATATGGTTTACGATTATGACAGCAAAACAAGGATTTCACAAAAGCTTTTAATAAAACAAGAAATGGGACTCGCAGGTGATCTCATAGCTAACTGCTGTCCCACTCTCGGCTTGTAAGCACATAAAGGTATTTGAAGACATCGAATAACCTATTTGTAGTGTGTGGACGCAGCCTCGACGGCCTCGTTCCACATTTCTGGCAACACATCTCTCAATGTAGCCTTTTGCGGGCCTTATAGAGGCGTTGATGCCGTGGCGGAGGCCCTCCCCGAGCTCGCTACCAGTCGCGCGCGCGGCAATTTAAATCTCCGCTACACACGCAGAGTATTATATCACGTATAAACACACATGCACGCACACACTCATACACAATGGGAACAAAACTCAAGTGACCGCACCTACGCTCTACCGCTACCAAGTATAGTGCCGGCACTATACTTGGGTTTTTCTAACGAGGCAGCTGAGGGTATTATCTTCCAAGATGGAATATGGCACGGCTTTTCGCGTCTTTCTCGGTCGTGCCGCTCGAGTCGCTTGATCTGCAGCTCTGATTGATACGGCCCCGATCATACATCTTGCGGCAGGACCAGAAAAGACGCAAAAAGTCGTGCCTTATTCCATCTTGGAGATACACTCTCTCAGCTGCCATGTTAGAAACAAGTATAGACATGGGCAGACGGGGCGGTCGCCGGGGACCCCACAAGTCAAGGGGCCCGATGATTGGACTGATATGAAAATAGTTTTTAAAAAATTGAAAAAGAAGTTGGGGCTGTTTCCACTTTGCCCCCGGCCCAGGATTGTCTAGCTCTGGCAATATGCACTTGAAACACAATGTGAACCCTGGCAATATGCACTTCCCACACCTTCCCTTCATAAAGAAAATTTGTGAAAAAAATCAAATAATTATATCTAGAAATTAATTTGAAAGATACATTTATTGAAAATTATTCAAATAATTGCTGAAAAACTGTGAAACTACACTTCTTGTAGAAACATCTCAAATGCCGAGCTCAATAACAATTACTATACGGCCGTGTGTGACCCGAGTGTCAGGAGCTTTCACCCCGCGAATAGTCCTTGCGGAAGAGTGAAATAAATGTTTCCCAATGCTGAAGTTGTAGTTGCTTTTATATTCACATCAACGGCATCACCTCTCCAGATTTATTAATCCTAAACATGTTTTTGTCTGTGTGTTGTAGTAAAAAGGCCATTTTGAATTTATGAATGTTTGATACCAAAAAAGTATCTACAGTATGTCTAACAGAAAGTTGCAACCAAGTAAAGGTATTGAATGTTTTGTACTGAAATGTTGTAGTGCAAATAAGAAACTGGAAAAAGGGTTGAATTATCTATCTATCTATCTATCTATCTATCTATCTATCTATCTATCTCTCTATATATATATTTCAAATTTATACTTTATGCAACATCGTAAGACATGCTCCATCCTACGTGACCAGTTATTAAATGGTGGATAGAGATATAGCTTCTATCACACAGGATTTGCCCACAGTGTGAAATATGGGGCTGGAATACCAAACGAGCGCATAATATTTGTTCGCGAGATAATTATCGTGAGACGTGTGCCGGTGCAGGTGTCGGGCGAGTACGCGATGCTGGTGCACGGGGCGCGGGCCGGCGCGCTCGACCTGCGCGCGGCGCTGGAGGAGATCCTGCTGTCGATGCGGAGGGCGGGTGAGTTCATGCACATCATTGGACTGTGTGGCGTGAGGATTTCAGCCGGCTTTTTACCCCTTCATTTACAATGCTAGGTTTAATTATGAATATACGGAGCAACTAGCATTTTTATCCAAATTTGGTAACGAGGAATGTAATATAAACAATTCGCATCGTCAGATGAGCTATAAATGTTGGATTTTGCATATTTTTTCAGTTGACTCGGTTTATACTGAACTGAAGTCACTGGTCTCGTTTCACTTACAAATAAGCATAAGAAGATTCGGTTATAGTGAACCTGAACCTCGACTATAGCGAACGTTGAAAATGCAGTCGACTCCGGTTATAGTGAACTTTTGGGGACTAATATTTTTGGTTCACTATATTCGAGGTTCAATACATCCGATGATGTCAAATTTAAATAGAATTTCTCCATAACGATTGATTTTATTAATTTACAGATAGAGCAAAATACATGAACAGCACGATCTGAAAATTTCAATATATTTGTCCTCAAAAAATCAATTGTTTTTAATTGTATGCTTGGTACATTTTCATTAGTATATTTTCTAGAGTTCGTGCTTTCTCCATACTTGATTCAGCATCTTTCTCTGTGTCTATCGTAACCAGGCTTGACACCTTTCAATGCCTCTTGCACTGCTGGAACACCATCTCACTCTCCGAAGGCGTTTTTACTCGCCAAATACGAGATGCTTTCGGTAGCGGGATGGAGCAAGCGGCTAATGAAACATCGCTTTTCCACGCGGGTATGACCAGGTTGCGACAGTCGCGTGCTTCCTGTCGCCTACGTAGAACGCAACACGCTTTGTCCCGCGGAATAACAAGTAACATCAAACTTGATACTGAAGCAAGCAATCGCGCGTCGCCGCCGCCAGTTGCAGCCCACGCAGGACACGGCCTTTGTTTCCGCAGTGAAACTGAGTGGCATAAGGTCATCAGTAAGGTCCCCCATTCCGGGTCCGCTACCTTCACCTCAGGGGACACGTCTTCCAGTGGCGGCTCGTGCTTTGGTTCTACGGTTGCACAACCCCCAGAAAATTAAAAAGATCTCATTATATCTTAGGAATATACATTTTCCTTTTAATGACATTCAATATTCAAGATATTACAGCAATATCGATGTATAAAATTCTGGAAACAAAGAACGTCCAACTGGCGCTCTCTCTAGTGTGTGGTGCCTTGCCGGGAATTGCACCAGGATCTTGGCTGTATTACTGGGTATACTGATTTACTCTTTGACTGTGTTGGAATTTGTGGTACAGGCGATGTATTTTTCTGCAGGATGAAATTAATTTCCAGGACATTGTATTTCCTACGTTCACCATAGCCCCATCTTCTTATGCTTATTTGTAATGTAAGTGAAACGGGACCAGTGACTTAAGTTCACTATATCCGAGTTCACTAAAACCGGAGTCGACTGGACGTCCTGGAAATTAATTCCCTCATGGAAAAAATACACCAGGTAGCTTTGAAAAAGTAACGTCGGCGAAAGGTCGTAATCGAAGAAGTGTCCCCTAAGGTGAAGGTAGAGGACGTGGAATGGAGACCTTCTAATAACCTTACGTCTCTCAGCTTCACTGCGAAAACAAAGGCCGTGCCCTGCATGGGCTACAATTGGGGGCGACGACGCGCGATTGCTTGCTTCAGTTTCAAGCTTGGTGTTACTTTATCCTGGAGACAAAGCGCGTTATGCTCGGCGTATGCGACAGGAGCCGAGCGACTGCCACAGCCCTACACTCTGGTGATACCCTGCGCCGTGCGGAAATGTGATCAGTTTTATTAGCCGCTTGCGCTATCTCGCTACCAAAAGGATCTCGTACGATATTAGGCGAGTAAAATGGTCTTCGAAGAGTTGGACGGTGTTCTAACAATGGAAGAGAGGTACTGAAGCAGCGATGTTTTCTTTGAGTGTGCAAGTCGTGTGTCAACGACCTAGGAAATAGAAAAAATAATTTATTCCTTTGAATTTATTGAAATTTATTTCATTTGTTCGGTCCAGTGGCGTCTCCTCACTGTGGATCTAGGACGTTGGTGTACTGAAGAAAAGTGTTAACCCCCACACTACTCTTTTCGCTTACATATTTAGAGTAAAATTGAATTTTGTAATACAAATCCTTATTTGCTTTAAATTATGTTAGAAGAATGAGGGGAAAATAGTCGCAAAATAACGAGGAATCGAAGATGTATTTTGTATTGCAAAGATTGGAATAATACATTTTATAGTATTTAAGAAGACATGCTCGACGCTTTTTCCATTCTTCGGTTTCCGTTTTAAAAATTAAATTTTAAAATATTATCAGGTTAGGGCACGCTCGCCCATTACTCAATTACTTCTTTCTCTTCTTCGTACGAAAGGAAAGGAAAAGCAATTAGTTAAATCTATTGTTCCACTTTTTCACTATCCTTTTCAAAAAATAACACTAGTAATTTCATGAGTATCGTTAAAGGTTGAAAAGCGCAAAGGAGAATATAATCACGGACGCTCGCTCTCCAGCAGGCTGTTAAAAAGAGAAGCCTTGGCACGCTTTGTCCGTGAGGGGGGGGGGGGACGTCGCGCGCATGCGACGTGAAGTCATTGGAAGCAATCGCCAACTGTCTGAGCTACGCTCGTGCACTGCCTGCGTTGCATGGTCGCGCTGGTGCCAATCTATGCCGCCGATCTCACGGAGAACGAATAAATGTAAAAAATCTCAATAAATTCGAAGGGATTTTTTAAAAATTTCTTTGGGCGTTGATTCACAACTTGCACACCCAAAGAGAACGCCACTGGTTCGGTCTTCCGTGCGATCGGCGTCACAGATCGGCACCGCCGCGTCCATGCAACGCAGGTAGTGCGGGAACGCAGCTCAGGCCTTTGGCGGGGGAAGCATCGCGCGACGTCCCCCACCCACGGAAAAGCTGCCCAGGCGTTGGGATATCTTTTTAACGGCCTGCTGAAGAGCGAGCGTCCGTGATCATGTTCTCCGTTGCACATTGAACCTTTTAGCGATACTCATGAAATTAGTTATTTTTTGACAAGTATAGTGAAAAAGTGGAACAATAGAATAGTTTTAAATAACTTCTTTCCTTCCCTTTCGTATGAAAAAAAAAGAAATACGTAATTGAGTGAGGGGTGATCGTGTCCTAACCCGATATTTCAGAATTTAATTTTTAAAACGAGAACTGAAGAACGGGAAAAGCGTCGAGCTTGACTTTTTAAATACTATAAAATGTCCTATTCTAATCTTTGCAATAGAAAATACATCATCATTGTTGTTATTTTGCGACTATCTTTCCCTCATTCTTCCAACGTTATAATTTTAAAATAAGGATTTTGTTTACATAATTTGATTTTACTCTAAATATGTAAGCGAAAAGAGTAGTGTGAGGGTTAACACTTTCTTTCACTGCCAATGCCCTAGGTTCAGAAGAGACGCTACTGTACCAAAGGGTGTCAAGACTGCATTACGATACTTAGAGACAGTGGACAGAATCAAGTATGGAGAGAGCACAAACTCTGGAGAAGGATGTAGAGAAATTACTAAAGAAAAATGTACAGAACAAACAATTGAAAATAATTGATTTTTTAAGGGCAAATAACGATATTGAAATTTTCAGTTCGTGCTGTTAATGTATTTTGTTCTCTTTGATTAGGTTAAGTCAAACATAATGCCATTATAATCAGTTTTGTAATGAAATACTTTACTGCCTTAGTGTGGTAATGTATTTCATTACAACACTAGGGTGGTAAAGTAACGACATACTTTGCCACTCTTCTTTTGAAAATATTTTGGACATCTTTGTCTTGTATCCTTCACTTTTCCTCTTTAAAAATGCTAATACGTGAGTAAACTTATTAATATCAATATTGTCATTAAGTGATATTGTACTCTTTATTCACTTTAATTCACATTAAATGTAACAAATTTTTACAAAGTGGATAAAAAGTTGTACAATATTTGTGTATACATATTTTGTATTACATCTCATTACAGTACTCAATTGGTTATCATACTCTGCCTGATGGCCTCGTTTGGCAATTTTCAATTACCATAAATAAAGACAATATAGAAGATAATAACAAAATAGAAGAGAATATGATTATTGAAAATATTCAATAGAAGAAGATACTAATGCAGATATTAATGTAGAAAATGACGATTTCTAGATAAATAAAAATAAAGCAGAGTTGTAATTATAAAAAAGAAAGAATTATCTCTAGATAATATGTTAATTATACATGCATT
Organism: Teleogryllus oceanicus; assembly: GCA_964035755.1. NCBI lineage: Eukaryota > Metazoa > Arthropoda > Insecta > Orthoptera > Gryllidae > Teleogryllus > Teleogryllus oceanicus. Next base: position 62,181,013 of record CAXIVR010000003.1, on the reverse strand, counting down.
TCAATGTTTCAAAGCTAAACCATATTTTATGTATTGAAGCAGACCAAATTTTTTTTTTTAGCTACACCAGATTTTACATAGTGTTGAGATAATTTGGTTTAGTGTTCAAATGCTTAAAATGGAGAAAATAGCTTATTTTTAGAAAAAAAGGAGGAAATTTTGTCAAATATAAATATAAAAAAGTACAATATTTTCATTATTTTTTGAAAAATGGCAAAATGGCTAGAAATGTGGTCTACAAGCTCTGTTCTATACATTACTGTTTTGTTTTTTCCCATGTTTCTGGATATCTATTGACACCTCTCACATGGCGAGAGGCTGTATATATTTTTCTTTGCAATTTCTCTAAGCATTGGTAATTAGTAATATGTATGAGAAGTATCTACACCACTATATTAGAAGAAAATAGTTTTTGGATTACACCTCAAATTGTACCCACTGAATTTATTTTGAAACTTATTTTTCTATTTGTTTGCAGGGGCTGACTGTATCATTACGTACTTCACTCCTATGGTGTTGGATTGGTTAGCACGAAGCAAGCTGTAAATAAATAAGTGCCTTAAGCCTAAGCCATTGAATAATGTTATCCTTTTAATCACAAAATATAATGTGGTGTTGTGTTTCAACGTATTTTTGTTTAATTCTGTATCTAATTACTTCAACCCATAGCATTTTTTCTCCTGTTCGTTTTCCATTCATCAAGGGTCCCTTATCATTCACCCTTAACTTTCTTTGAAAATGAAAGAGAACTATACCTTACCTGTACCACTAGTGATGCTGCACAAAAATATACTTCTTCATATTATTGGTAAGGGTTACATAATATAATACGACAACTTCTGAGCTGCTATCATTTGAACTCATTAGGCAAAGCTTGTGCAGCTGAAGGGGAATGCATTTCTTTATATTTGAACATTCAAAAGAAAATGAAAATACCTTTTTTAACCTTTATTTCAGATTTTTGTTCAGTAAAATTAGAAAAAATATAAGAAGAAATACTTGGCTAGTGGGATTTAAATTTCAGAGTTTAGCATGAGTATTCTTGGAGCCCTTGATATGGTTGTCTTGTATGTGAATTCGTAAGCAAAATATTGAGGTGAATTAATGTCATTGTTGTTAATTGCAGTGTTCTTACAATTTCATGAAGAAAATAAATAATAATTTCAAGTACCATACCTCAGATTATATTGATGATCAGAGACAATACTCCATTTGATCACTAACGTCTTGGACCATAGATTCCTAGAAGTAATATACAAGCATCGTTTTGTAATTTAATGCCTTCAACATTAACCAATATGGACTTATTCAATTTGCCAGGCAGTGAACTTCAGCCTCAAACACTTACTTCAAATGATCAAACAAGGCAGTCGTAACAAGGAATTTCCTCTTCAGTGTCAACCAACATGGACATGCCATAATTTGGAGAGAGGTAGCAAATTCAAATAACCCAACTGTTTTTTAAAATATTCAAGCAATGCACCCAAATCAAAAAACTGTTCCTTATCTACAATTTCACCAACTTTCATCAGATGAAATGCACATCACTTCAAAAGTACTGTTTTATTCTGTTCAACCTATTGTTTCTTCAACCTCGAAATCAATAATTCATTTGACCCTTCATCAGATGAAATGCACATCACTTCAAAAGTACTGTTTTATTCTGTTCAATCTATTGTTTCTTCCACCTCGGAATCAATAATTCGTTTGACCCTCTCTTCTCAGTTTGTGGTTCCCATCACAAGAGTGATTCTAGAAAGAGAACTTAACCTAAACTACTTGCTTTAAAAATTTGGAAATATTGCTTTGACATTTACCAATGTTAGTTACAATGTGCATTAATGGAAAATCTGTGCAGATCTCGAGGTATTAGGTGTCCTCTTAGGAATGCAGAGGTTTTATAAAATTTTGCTGTTTCTTTTGCAATCAGTACAGTACGCCAAGGGAAAAGCATTATGACACCAATCACTGGCACAAGCAAGAATAATATGTGCTCAGTGAAAAAAAGGTCTCTCACAAACCCTTGGTTGACTGTAAAAGCATTTTACTATCTCCACTGCTCAACAAATTAGTATTAATGAAAAACTTCCTAAGTGCAATGGACATCAGAGGTCAAGGATTGGGTGCTTTCAAGGATGTTTGTGCAATTTTTATGGGCAACCATGAAAAAAAGTCATAAAGGGAGATGTTATCCAATTTGTTACTGAATTATTTCAGGCATACAGAAATGAACCATTGGCAGGGGTGGATTTACGCACAGGTACAGGAGGCATGTGCCTACAGCTGCAAAATTTTAGGGGAGGGCAAATATTGTGGACTAAAATTGTGACTTATTAATCGCACATGATTCTTCTTTTCTCTTTTTTTAAAATTTGTAATCTGTGAGTTTTTAAATAACATTATTAAATATTCGCAAATTCAGTAACATGCTGATAATACCAGAATGATTTGTGGTAATTCAAAATAATTTTTTTAGAAATCAACAAATTAATATTTAAATACAATTACCAAAAAGGAGTTCATCAATGTAACAGATGTTCCACCATTATCGAAATTCTTAGAACTTCCAATTCTCTGTTACTCATGTGGCAAGTTCAGTGGAATCCCCAGCAGTTTTTCAATATGGTTAGCAGGAAAAAAGTAGTTTTAGCAATTAGCAGGAATAAATTGTTCATGTTACAAATTTTAAAAATTATACATTAGTTAATTTGTTTTAAGATGTCATATTTTCTAGTGTTGAATGTTGACATTCAATTTACATTGTAATTAAGGTAAAAAAAAAAAAAAAACAGATGAATTTTTGTTATTTAAAATAAAAAATAATTAATTTTATTTTATTTTATAAACAAACTAGTGGTGCTACAAAATGGCACAGATTTCCACGTAGTTAAGTTTTCTATTTTTCTTGATGTGGACTGGCATTACGGTCTTCGCCCCATCTTGCCAGCTGCCATCTATTGCTGCCTATTTTTGACATTTTTTCAATTTCCTAATAGAAGTGAAATATTACTTGAAGAATATTAAAGAGTAAAACTTAGTCCTAAATAGCAATTTTCATTGAAAAATTTGGAGCCGTTTTTAAGAAAATTGCCTTTAAGTGTTACTGTAAATGCGAAATTTGAAACACTTTCTAAATGAAGTTTTTTGAGTTTTCAAAAAACTTCATTTAAACCATTTGAAGCACTTAAACTCACAAATATAATAGTGTTTACAAATCGCTGAAAATGTGCATAAAGAGAAATTAACAAAAAATTACTGTTGGGTTTTTCAATTGCTGCTAATGTAAATAATATTGTGAGGGAAGTCAAAAAAGTTCAATTTTTTCTAATTTTTGAAAATACAAAAGAGTAGAGCAAAATGGTGTTTATGTCACCTCATAGGGAACATTAAGCACTATCCTTACCAAAAGTTTAAAGAAAATATTTGGAGCCGTTTTTGAGAAAATTATGTTTTTGTAAAAAATTTTTATACATATTGCTCACAAATTACTTGAAAACTACTAAAACGTTCAAAAAAATGTACATGATCTGAATGGCAGCAGTAATTATGGACAACAAATTTCATTTATAGGAAAAATCTCTATCTTTAATTTTGTAATTAAAGGAAGACGCTGGAAAAAATTCAAACTTTTGCAATTTTTGAAAATTCAGAGTTAGCCATGAAAATCGGACCTATTCCACCTTTATTAGCGTATTTTGCTCTATTCTTACAAAAAATTTGAAAAAAAAAATTGGAGCCATTTTTAAAAAAAATTGGAAATGTCCCCTGAGCTTCATGGAAAGTACCTCCAAATTTTCCAGAAAGTTTTTCGAAATCACAGCACCTCAAGTTGATCCGGATTGACCAAGGAATATCCATTTTTGAAGCAATCGTACATATGGTTTCAGAGCTAGTGGTGTTCACAGACGTAAAGACATTAAAAAAAAACAACACTTATTCAGTATGAGGAGACCCAAAAACAAAAATATTGAAATTGATTTACTCCAGCGTAACATAACTTTCTCTACACTAAGTATATTACTCTGTATATACACACGTATACGAGAAAGTAATTATACTTATTACACATAACTTTTCTCCCGGATTATTTGACAAATAGGCGGCAATTTTTTGCACGTCTACAGGCAACAGACATTTGTTAATCTGCCTCTGACCATTGGGCTATAAGCTGAGATTTCTCAGACATTTTTTTAATGGTATATGCAATTTTTAATTTGTTTCTAAAATTAATTACATAAAAATATATTTTTCTTGTACAGAAAAGTACTAAATAAGTCTAAATTCTTATGTGATGTATAAATTCTCAGTAGTACATATAAGCAGTGTCTAATTATTACAGTTTTATTAAACAAAATTTAAGGATAACATTTGAAATAACATTTTTTAAGTTCACTATTCCTTCAATATTTTTTTAATCCTTGAGCGGGCACACTCTTTTCTGTAATGTATCCAGGCATGCGAGGCACTTTGTGCCACACAAATTAAGTGTATAAGATTTCGTGATGCCACACAAATTAAGTGTGTAAGATTTCGTGATGCCTAAAAGGGGCCAGGAAAAGCTAATTAAAATACAATCTGAGTATATACAAATAATTTTAATTTAAAATATATAAAATATTAATGCATTAAAATGAAATACTGAATATTTTTGGGGGGAAAAAAGAGAGAGAGAGAAGAAGAATGGACAGGTACAAGAAAATGTATCAAAATAACAAGGGAAGAGTACAAAAGTCACAACTGAAACTTTTAAAACAATAATACAGTTTCTGGAGCTGTCCACTGAAGGATTATTATCTCTGAGAAGCACCTGTGACTTTGTTGCTGCAAAGTCAATCATTCTAAAAAGTTGGGAAACAGTCTATCTTCCTATTTTTCTTGTTTCACAAGAAGCACACTTTTGGTCCACATCAACACCTTCCTTTGTTGTATTGTAATTGAGAATAATTAATAACTTGCTTGTTTCCTCGTCAATTTCTCCATTGTCGTGTATTGTTGACAATACCATAATTGTCTTCTCTTGGGGTTTTATGTTACTAGCGTGAAGTCATTATAAAATAGAAAAGATCTCATGTCTTTTGATTTGGTGGCAAAAAATTCTCTTATTTCTCAGTTTCCAAGAATGTGATTCCATTGTTCATCAGATACCGAGCCAAAAGATAACTACTATAATAGTTGACAGTTAAGAGTTGCATTCTGAGGCTGATTACTTCGTCACTGCTACATTCATCTTTTGAATGATTTTTTTTTTAAGATTCACTTGAAAGATTGTTCCAGAAGAGTTGGAATTTCATCCACATTGCACATTGAAAATAGTCTTGTGTATATGTATATATGTGTGTATATATATACACAATTATAGGAATTCTTAAGTTGCAAAACAATGAAGCCAGAGAAGTTGCAAAAGAAGAAGTTGAAGGAATAAATACTGACACTTTTGGAAGCTTCTGGCATGGAGTGCCTCCAAACTGACCTTTCAACTTCACGCAATGTTCATGATTGACAAAGCAATGAGAATGCCTGTAATGTGTGACTCACAAGTTTGAAATAAGCTTGGATGAGAATACTGCTGGATACTACTGTCAACAATCAAGCTATCGCATCATAAGCAAAAGTACTGCACTGAATGCCGAATCACATCCGCTTAAGGGTTAATGATGCTTCTATAAAAAATGGTATGTGATATGGAATTTTTGACTTCACGTCTAAATTTTGCTTCTGTATATGAGCAAAAGTTACCTGTTTTCACTCAGCTTGGGTTGAAATCACTGAAGCTTGATTTGACTCTAATGCCCTCCCCTCAAGTCAAAGGGGCTTTGGAATGTATTAAATACCTTAGACATAGACATGAGATTTATGTAATGAATTTAACATGTGCTATAAATGGCTTTCTAAATAAAAATTATAAATGAAAATTACAACAGTAAAACCAAACACAAAGAAAAAAAATTACATACTCTTGATAATACAATACAATATCTTTCAAATATTGAACATTTTCCCCAAATACATAATTTTGACTTCTTCCATGCATGATACAGGTACAATACAAAAAAGGTTTTCTCATTTTTAACATAGAGATATCTGTGAAAAGTTCAAAATTCAAGAAAGTAAGTAACATCAGGAACAACTCATATCGTACTCTAATATTTAACAAACTGTTATATGCAATGTAGTTATTTGGTAATGCACACTATATTCATTAACTTATCCAGAATAAGCTTAGTTAAAAGTAGCAATATCGTACAAAGCTGAAAGGTCTCGTAATAACATCTGAATTGTCTCCTTGATTCGAGAATCGGAGCACCTTTCTGTGTTTGAAGATGTATCCATGCCTTCCAATTCTAGAACAGAAAGAAAGACAAAACAATTACAGAGCAATTGGTTACCCCACAGCAATTGGTCACCCTAAAATGGAGAAATTGCAGTACTGAAATTTGTAACGGATTTGGATTATTCCTAATCTAAGTTTAGAAGCTTCCTATAGACATGTTAAGAAGAGAGATATACTCTTTGTAAGAGATGAGATGTAGTGCCCTGCATTCGAGCATTTTACTTGAGTAAGCTAGCTGCACCAGAGATCTCCTTTTGGCCGCTGGATGTCACTGAGGTGTGACAAGCAGTGACTTGTTCAAGTGCCCATTGCGTGAATTCATTTGAGCATCTGATACTTTGTCAAGTGTGCTATATTCAAAACCTGCTCCAAGTGCTACTTGGCATACAGTGATAATAGAGTAAAGAGAAAAGTATGATAGAAAACAAACTTCACAGCAGTAAATACAAGCTAAAGAAAAAAGATGCAAGAAGTGAACTTTGGAAACAGATTTTATTAGTTATTATTTTATAAGTTATTATTTCATTAATTATTTTACTAGTCATTATTCTATTAGAAATTTACTCTATTGGTTATTTACTTTATTAGTAATTAGTATATTAGTTATTATTTTTATTAGAAAACACTAGAGAAACTCACTGACACCCTATCCATTGTGCGATATTTTATTGATCCACAACGTCAAAGTGTGTATGAATTCTGAAGTATCACATATTGTAAAATGTTATTTGCATGCATCTGCTTCCTATTATTTTTTAAGACCAAGTCTTTGGATTTTATTCATTTTAGTATTTGTGCAGGCAGAGAACGCGACACGAAATGTGAATTGGTAATTGTCTTAATAGTGATAAGCGGAAAATTTGTACATCCTGAACGTACTTGGCCCACCCTTGGGAAGCGACGCTCGTCTTTCAATTAGTGATCTGTAGGTTATCTTGTTTCCCATGTGTCTGCGAAACTGCGTTCCACATACGCGTCGCGTCTTGCATGCCAAACTTTTGTAATTCCCTTCTTTTGAAGAAGGGTAAAATATTTACAGAGTGGACACATACTTATGTTTTTGTTTTGTATTATATTATTATTGTTTATTGTATAATAGTTATTAGTTTTGTATTATATTATTTACATTTTTGAAATTAGATTTCTAGAACTATAAGTAATGTTACACCATATTTTATTTTCGTAGATTAAATACTATTTAGAAGTATGTCATTGTCATGTTTATTGATAATTTTTGAAGGTCTTGGGAACATCCAGATTAAAATATTAATAAGTATTACCCACATATTACAATATTCAAAAGTTCTTATAATTCAGTGAAACTTCTTTGTATTACCCCTAAGTGAAAATAAATTTTATAGTATCAATATCGATAAAATAGCCATTTGATTTAATGTTCCATTTGCCAGATATAACTTTTGCTACCTTATTCTTGGAAATTTCAATTATACACCGCGCCATTCTTGTATCTTTCTAGGAACAAACATCTAATTGTGACGCAGTATTCTTTTGATACATTCAAAGATATAGGAGTTCGTTTTTAACTTTAGTATTGGTTTCAAAAAAAATATAGTATGTAAAATACATTTGTATAATATTGTAATATGTCCTCTAGATGCACTTTGCACCATAACCTCTATTGCTCACAAGGAAACACGTCCGATGGAAGTTTTATCAGCAATGTCTCAAAGCATTACGAGAACGGCTTCCAGCCATGCTAGTTACAGTCAGTCACTCAAGTATGCAGGACCCGAATATCGTGTACTCAGGTATGGGATGTTCGAGCGAGTATGAGCAAGTAATATCGCGAAGATGCAATGCTCTAATGAGATGTCATCAGTCTATTAAAATAGTATAGTATTACTAGTACTAGTATTGGAATAGTACAATGTTGAGACTTGGATACTACTGGCGCAACTTTTCTTGAACGATGGATTGAAGAAATGTGGATGGAGTGGGGATATTAGTTACAAAGTCGGCCACTAGAGTATTTACGGTAATGCCAATCTCTGGAAAATCGAAGTCAAAACTGCTACATGTGTGGCTAGGTCATCACTCTGGGTGGGCAACAGCAGGGACACTACATAGAAGTTTTAGGTGCCTCCCATGAAGGACCTGGACCTGTTTCAGCCATTTAGATAATGGTAATAAAGCTGAACAGAAGTTCTTGACAATGAAAGCAACTAGCTTTGACTAGCTTCTCTCGCGTCACCGAAGTTTTAATGCTTGGAATGTCGTCATCAGTGTTCGCTGCGAGCTTTTGCCTTCCACTGTTTATTGCTCAAGGGAGGGGGAAGCAAGGTCATCGTTCAAGAAAAGTTGCCCGAGTAGTATCCAAGTCTCAACATTGTCATCAAAATGTAGGGTTCAAATACAATATTGTGGCGGCACAGAGTTGAACGATTAAACGTATAAGAATTTAAAAGCAAGTTTTTTCTAATAATCTGGAAAAGTTGCATAATGCAAGAGAACAAGTGATCCCTTTGTGTGTATGTGTGTTGGGGATCCCAACGGCGCAGTTTGCCACACGTCACTCCCCTCCCCAGGGAATCCTTCGAACTGCGCGCACTGCTGATGGAGCCGGGAGACCAAACAGGCGAACTCTCCTTTTTATTTACATGTCGAAGGCGCGGAACCACGGCCATCCCTCCCCAACACACTCCACTGCCTGCCCCCAGGACAAGAGCAATCCCGTGTGCGTGGAAAGTCCCCGGCTGCGACAGACAAATTATTATTACTGAACATAAATAAATAGGACCACCAGTATCAATCTCAGTGCACAGCTGTGCATTCGTGCCTTGTATCAACATTTTTGAGAGACAGAACAATAGGAAATTTCCAGGACAGAACATTCTAGAATATTTCAATGACTGCCTGAGAATGTCTTATGGCGCAATAGTTTCTGACCAATCGCAGCGTTAAATTTCAATAGAAGAAAGAAATCAGGGAAGTTGAAAATTTGAGGGAAGGGGAAGACAGGAACCAGGACCTTCTGGTTGGCAAACTGAAATATCACTTAAGAGAGTAGATGGAGCCGCCAGCCCGAGAAGTGGCGTTTGTACGCGTTATTGCAAGTAGATCCGGCTACCAGCACGGGAACTTACTTTTATGTGTCTTGCTGTGTTAAAATTCGATCTGAAACTGCTATAAGCCAAGCACAGATTTTGTTGGACTATTTAACTTTGATTACCAGGTGCACTGTATTGCATCCTAGCAATATTTATGTCAGAACAAGGGTCTGTAAGTTTCAAAATATACCTTTATAACCTGCCGCACTCAATGAAAGACTTATCAACAGTAATGTAACGTGTGGGGGTGAATGCTGATGTGGAGACGCCCTTAACTTCTACCTGCGACACACTGCCGCCAGGACTGCTGAAAAGGCCCGGTTCCATGGGAATCCTTTGTCTGAGGGGCCGTCTGAGGCCAGTCTCCAATCCCCCCTCTGTCGGAACAGCCAACGGGTCATCGATATTGCCGAGTCGCTCCAAAGAAGATCACAAACGAAGTTTTTTTCTGGATTCTGGGCAAAGGGTTCGCAAGAACGCTCTTCAAGCGTTTTAACAAAGGACTTTTGATCACTTCGAAAGAGAAAAGTTAATTGGTTGTTGTTTTAAATTGGCATAGCCGCGCCTTCACCTAATGATTTTTGTAAAATTATTGATAAGTATTTTCATCAGAACTCATTTCACTGTACTTTATATAAAATTTCATTACATTTGGTTCATTGGTTTCATTGTGTAAGTATTTAACAACGCCCATCCTTCCATCTCACTGAAAATAGGTATCCAGCATGAATCTGAGTTTGTCAGAGCACTATCACAGTAGAGTTACATGACTTTCCCAACTGAAAGGGTATACAGCCAACCCGCGAGGGTCATAATATATTACAAAGTTACAACTATATGATAAAATAAAAATTCTGTTTTCATTATATAACAATTTCTATTTCCTAAGCATGACTCAATTTTAAGAAGTGGATCCAAACAACTCAAACCTTCAAGCTGTGTTTCAATTAACGCAAGTCTCTCCTCCACTTGTTGTTGGCCATGCTCTATGTGGTCCAGGAGAATCAGCCGACACTCAGTGGGGTCAATGGGCGCCTCTGGCTGAGGTGCACTTTGCACTGCCTTCCTCGCAACCATGCCATTTGCACCTGAAACAATCACACATTTCATAGAGTGTATTTTACGTCAAAAACAGTGAAAACTGTGTATGACATGGTATGGGGAAAAGTGAATTGTATGCACATTTTCAAAATTCTGTGATCCCTACACTAAGTCATATATTACTTAAATTTTTTGGGGAGGGGAAGAAAAAAAAAAAAAAAAAGCTCCCTGTCATAAAATCTATTTTCAAGGATAAAAAGGCAATAATTATGGCTCTTATCCATGTTGTCCTTTGGAATAATACTTCCTGCCACGACAACATGGAAACGATAATTTGAATAATTGTATTTCCCACTGAATTCTAGAAGACGTGCACAGAAAATGAAGTTACATTTATGTCCAGATGCAAAACAAGAGGCCATCTCAGCATTTGCTCAATGGATCAGGGAAACTGGACGAAAAATCTGATCAAGATGGGGGTCATTGACCCGGAGGCTGCAATACAATACTTGTTACAGGTTGTTTGTACACATTTATACAGTTCAAATGATAAATAATGCATTATGTATCATTGTTAAAATTAATGTTACTATCCTTGTGATCCTCAGTATAGTCTCTAATTTTATAGAAACAGTTATGCAGCAGAAACGATTTCACTTGGGATTTAAACTTTTCTATCGAATTTAATCGTTTAATGTCATCTGGCAAAGTGTTGTAAAATAATGTACATGTATTGTATGTGAACTTTTTGAAATGAGCTGTTGATACTGTCACCTGATGAATATGATTTCTACGGTGATTGTAATAGTAATAGACTTCGGCATTTTCTGAAAATATATTCCCGCCTTTAAGCAAGTCATTTTTAACAAAAGCCACTGATTCGTAAATAAGCAGACAAGTTAATGGTAAAATTTCTAGATTAATGAAGAGAGGCTTACATGAATCACGTGGGTGGGATTTGGTTATTATTCGTACAATTCGTTTTTGTAATCTAAAAGTCTGGGAGCTATAAGATGCATTTCCCAGAATATTATGCCATATCTCAGGCGGGAATGAACATTCGCGAAATATACACAACGAACAGTATGAAGGCTGACTGAATTTGCAAGAATTCTGAACGCGTAGCATAATGAACTTAATTTTGTGTTCAATTCATTAAATGGACCATTTAGGGCCATTTTCTCCAACTCAGTTTAAACGGCGTTTCAATTAAACGTGGTTTCTGCTTTAGTTTAAACTGTGGAAGCTTTTCTCCAAATCAGTTTAACTTTCAAACGGCGTTTAAACCTGATAAAAGTTAAACGTTCATATACAGGCGTTTAAGCTGTGTTTTACGTTAAACGTTGCATTCATAACCTAGTTACGTGTGGGTAGTAATATTCAATCTACTGTGAAAGGAGAAGCTCGAATATGGAAGAGTTTATTGCACTATTTGAAGAAATAGAAGACGATGAATATGATACAATCATACACCTACGAAGGCCCAGAACCATTCGCACAAGAGTGAATCATTTTGAAAAATGGGACGAGATAGAATTCTTCAACAGGTTCAGAATTCACAAACGAACAGCAAACATTGTTTTGCATCAGATTGAAGATATCATAAAAACTAATATCATGTACAATCTTTCGAAAATTTGAGTAGTTTGCGTGTAATTTTGTGTAAATATTGGCAATTTTTATTTTTTTCAACAATTTTTTCTCAAAAACCACACAATTTTTATTTAATTTTAACCTTGGATAGCGTATAGAATGTTCAAGAGTGCAGAGCTCATGTTCGTTGAAAATTTTGATTTTTGAAAACTGGAAAAATTCAAAATTTTTTCGCAGTCTTCCTGCTCTTACAATTATGATGAATTATACTTTCTCGCATTTAAGAAGAGAAAGTTATGTAATGCAGGGTGAAAAATGGTGAATTTTCGGCAGAAAAACTCTTATTACAGGGCCCTGGTAACGAAAATGAACGTAAATTTAGTTGCTAAATGTAGAAAAAATTCTCTAACACATAGGGTAGCCAGAATCCATGTTTTATGGGGCCTTGATACCGAAAAATCGATTGACGGCAAACTATGACTGTAAACAACGCTAGCGGCTAAATCGTTCAACCAATTTTCTCCAAAGTTAATATTTCCCAACCAATCTGGCTGATGTCGCAGCTGATATCGTGGCTGATATCGGTTTGAAACCGATATTTTAATTTTGGAGGGTACTTTACATGAAGCCCTTCGGACATTTTCACAATTTAAAAAAAATCGTGTCATCAGTTTTGATGAAATTTTGTTGTTGGATAGTCTAAAGGACTTTTCAGGGAATGGCAAAGGTCTCATGTAGGTTGAAAAATCCTATTTTTCAAACATTGAAAAAATCAAAATGTTTTTGGCGTCTTCCTACAACTACAATTATGAAGATACACTTTTTTTGTTAATGAAATTTGTTCATCAAAAACAGATCTTCAAATAAGGTCATGATGGATTTTTAGAAAATTTGAGTATTTTTTGTGTAATTTGGCATCAAACATAGTCGCGCATTTCGGATTTCCTGGGCTTCGTAAACATGAGGTTTTTGGAAACTATTGTTATTCTTATCAAAGAAAGTAGATTGATGGAAGGTCAAACAATTAACTTCAAACTAACAAATTACTTCTTTACTTCAAGAAATTTTGATTGCTAATTATGGTATGTTTCATTTGTAAATGTTTGAAATGAAATGCTGGCGTACACCACAGGCGTGTCGTTTGAATTGGTTGGGTTTGGATTAAATTGGCATTTAAACTTTACTTTGCATTAAAACTTTACATGAAAGAAAAATTGAAATAATTGACTGCTATAAATTTGTAGCAACATTTTAACTTTAATTTCATATTAATACCTGCGCTGCCTTGAACAATGCAGCGAAGGAAATATGCTCTACTCATATTTCCTGACGCGCAACCCGGTCAAGATCACCGCATGTTCATTATCTTCATGCTACCTGTCAATTCGGGCACTGTCACTCTTAATCTCCTTGTGGTTAGGCTATGAGCCAAAATAGCTTTGACTGCGCTCTTCTAGAAAAGAAGTTAAAATTCCCTTTGAATATCATGGACGAGATAACATGGTCGTTTTGATCGGAAAAATAGCAATGTGGTACTGCCCATGTCATCAAAAAAGACGCGTGACACTAATCGAAACTCAGCGGCTGAGTGAGACGGTTGTTCCACGAATCTCTTGTCTATGCACGTGCAACACACAAGCAACCATATGCTCTGAGGTGCTAGGTACTCCACCAATGTTGCACCTACACAAGGGGCAGGGTTTAAATTAGTCTGATGCTAAAGTCAAGAACTTCGCGATCCTCCAGCAAACATGTGACACTTCTCATATATACTTTGATTTAAACACTCACCGTTATCATGTACTGAGTTGAATTCTGCACTTTACTGAACACGATGACATGTGAATATGTGCTAACTGTTGGGAAAAATCTGAAAATAACAAAAAACCCGGTTTTCAAATCAAATTCCCGTTTTTTTCCCAGTTCTTCCAGGCTCTTTCAAATTCCCATTTTTTCCCCGGTTTTCAAGGATTCCAGGTTCATTAGCCACCCCGTATGTAGCATTATTGTTGAAAAATTGTACATAACATTATTTCAAGACCTGTCTTTAAAGAACAATTTCATTAAGGAAAAAAATCTCATTTTCAGTATTATAGTTGTAGGAAGAAGCAAAAAAAAATATGAACTTTCGCAATTTTCGAAAAATCAGAGATTTCAAGGAAAATGAGACCTGCACAATTCTCTCAAGCGTCCTTTATGTAATCCAGGACAAAGTTTAATCAGAGAATTTGGAGACTTTATTAGACAATTTTGGAAATGTTACGACGAATAAAATACTCTCTAAATCCAAAATATCCGTTTCAAACTCAAGAGGCCTCAAGTTCATTTACATCCATAGGGGAATATCAATTTTGAAGGAAATTCATTGAATGGTTAAGGTCTGTCCACAGACAGATGTTTCACAGTCAACTGATTTTTCGGTATCAAGGATCCACAAAACATGGATTCTGACGGCGCCAATGTTAGAGGAAGTATTTACTGTAGAACAAGATTTATCACCTTACTGGCAAAACGAGTTTTTTCTGCCGAAAATTCGCCATTTTCCGGCGCAAGATTATAATACCCTCGCTTCTTACGAAGTTAGGGTGAGAAAGTCAAAAGTTTCAGATGAGGTCAGGGGTTTGTTGGCTAAGACACTACTGTTCTGGTATCCATATGACATTGGTCAGAGGGATCTGCAAAAAAAACTGTTCCGAAAAGCTGTCCACTGGACTCAAAGATCAGACGAAGTTTTAAAATGAGACTCGCAGTTACATACGCTACAGAAAAAAGTCAACATGGCAATCCACCCAACAAAACAACGAAAACGCAAGGCTCAGCTTAGGTATTCACAAAGTCAAATTTTTCAATGAGCGTTATCTTCTTGTAAAATTGAAAAATATTGAATTTAGCCATACATGATAGATCAAGCAACATGAAAATTCTAAGTATCACTACACCTAAGATATAGAAGGATTTTTCTAAGAATGAGCCAAAGTGACAGTTTGCTAAACAAGTGAACATCACATGTAATTCAGAGAAGTATCCCTCCACAGCGACAGCTGTTCAGCCACGCCTCTTCGTAAAGTGATTATGCTTCCTGTGAAAACACCCCTATGCAGAAGTCTGAGTTTCGCTTGGGTATATGCACGTAAGCGAGTCCCAGAAATATTTAAATTTAATTACTTATGTGGAAAATCTCTTAACATGCTTTCACAATCGGTAAAAGACAACTGCCATGAATGTTAATAGAAAGCTTTCAATCACACCTCGACACACAACAGCACAATAACCAGAAATACGTGCAACAGGACACATCTCACATTCAAGTCTCGATTTTAAAATAAAATAATTTTTTCTCGCACAAAAAGTAAATTCAATGTAATGTTTATAGAATAAAAGAATTTTTACAGAAGAGCACATAACACTGCACTTCCTAACTTGAATTATTTCTCTTGGCGCACTATATTTTTGTCAGACGAGGACATCAGAAACGAAAACGTCGAAACCATTTCCAAGTTAGCCAACTGCAAACGAACGAATGCAGGAAGGGAGTCTAATGGGCTCAAGGACACAACGACCACAGATCCTTCAGTTGTGTTGCCAGTACTAGCTGTAACTTTCGCTCATTCTTAGGCGTATCACTGTTCCTCAGCTTCTGGGTCAATGACTCCTGTCTCGGTCAGTGTTTTCGTTCAGTTTCTCCGATCCTTCGAGCAAATGCTGAGAGGGCCCCTTGTTTGTTTCTGGACATAGTGCAACTTCACAATCTGTCCATGTCTTCTAGAGTTCATTGGGAAATATAGGTATTCAAAACATTGTTTTCTATGTTCTAACAGCAGGGAGTCAATTCCTTCATGAGGGAAACTATGAGGGCTAAAAGCAAAAATCTATGGCTGATTTGCCTTTGCAAATTGTTTTTATTACACTGGTGGGAATTTTTCTTATCAATTCTTGCCAACAATGCTTATTTCCATCTGCATTCAGAATTAAACTGGTACATGGATTACTGTAGGGATCACAGAATTTAAAAAAAAATGCACCGAATACTCTTCTCCCCACAGTTACTTCTCCCAACTGTTACTAATAACTAATACTCTCCTCCGTCACAGTTTTTAACTGTTTTTGATGTTAAATAAATAAAACTAAAAAAAGTCGTTAATGTGAAAACGAAACAAATTTTTCTCTGTGAGCCTCTGCAGCTCACCATAGGCGTTCTAGGGTTAGGTGTTCAGCCGTGAACTACAAAGCTGATTTTTTACATTGAAGATGCCACTGAACATTGAAGTTGTTTTGCATGTCTCTGGGCCACGACCTTCCATTTAGGACCATTTCTAAGACAATTTATATCCAGCTGGTTGTTCTCACAAAATGTACACAAAATTTATTATTATTTTACCTGTTAAAAAACTAGAAACACGTGTAGGCTTGAATCAACATCACAGTAGAACCATTGGGGACTAGATAAATTTCTACAACCTTGGTTCAATTAGTGAATGTGTGTAATTCATGTTAATTTTTCTTCTTCTGGGTTTACCTACTCCTCAACACCAAACTGTCAAAAGTTTATAAAATTAACAATAAAACCTTACCTCCAGAAGCTTCCTTTGGGTTGCCTGTGTTACCCACAGACAAAGATTCATCAAAGTCATCTCGGCAGACAGACACATTTTCTTCAGTATTACTTTCTCTATTTAAGTTTGCTTTATGTTCATTCAGTTTAACACTGCTTGATAAATCTGTCGAATTACACATTTCTTCATTACCACAAACTGACATGGAATCTCGTGTACTGAAAAGGAAAAAAAATAATCTTAGTCCACTAAATTTTGAGTTAGGCACTGGCTTCAAATGTATTAACATAGGAATTGAAAGCCGAAGAGTTACAAAGGTGGAAAGGAATAAAAATGTGATCACTAATTTGCAAAAAGGTCTGAAACAAGCGGCAAGGTTATACTGATTGATTGTACTAATTTTATAAGTAAACTAGTGGTGCTAAAGAATTGCACAGATGTTCTCATATTAGTTTTCTATTCTTTTGCATCTGGGATAGCTTATCAGTTTTGCCTTACCCTCTTCCCAGCTGCTATTGGCGACTAAAATTTTAAATAAAAATGTATTTGTCCTCGTTGGGCATTTTGCTTCCTTTCATGGTTTTTAACAAAATATTTACAAGAACATAAACATAGTCTTTACATAAAACATTCTTACAATATCACTGTAGCTCACATTCAATATATAAATTATAACTCTACAAATATAACAATCTTGAGGCAACTCTGAGATGGGTCCTCTCATACAGTAACACCTATCTAAGGCAAAACCTAAATAAGGTTTCCTTTGCCGGAAAAACCTCAGAACAGACTCTTTTCCAAGGCAAAGTACACTGGATAAGCTGGAAACCTGCCTAATGCGGAAACGACAGAAATTTTAGTATGACAGTATTACAAATTCTGGATACATTGGAAAACAAATAGTTCTCAAATTGAACATTGACTTGTGTGAACATCAAACCACAAGAAACTCAGAGCTGTACATATCCATTTCTCAGCTACTCTCATCTGAACATCCTACTTCCCATGTCAGTCGTATGATAGCTACTGTTTATTTGCGATAACACTGACACACGATAAGCCCATGTGAAGGAAGGAGACATGCAAAGAGCGATCTTTCCATTGTTTTGGGTTCAGTGGGTTCACTGCATGCTTTGGGTTCAGTGATTCCAAACATTCACTGTTCAGTTCGATGAGTTGCAGGTGTGATAATGAAGTGTTTAAGTCAGGCAGCAAATTGAAAATGTTAACTCTTGGAGAGAAAATTAGAATAAAAACACTTTAGTCAATGTTTTGATAAAGAAATTTAAAGATACGAAAACTCAAGTGTACAAAATCTTTTTAAAAACAGACAAAATCATGAATGAGAGGTTCAAAGAAATGTTTGGTTCTTCATCAAATTGGTTATATTATTTTATGTATTATTCTTGCCCAGCTACTATATAATATAGTTCAAAGAACCCATCCATTTCCCCAAATAAAATCTCGCTATTCAAAAGATAAGTTTCATCCTCTATAATGTGCAGTTTGAATTTTATACACCAAATGAAAACGATCTTAAAATGTAAAGTATCAAAACGTTCAAAATTTAAATGTACAGTAAAATGTGACTAAGCTTGAATTGTTCAGGTCCAACATTTTCTCCCGTCTTGTACAGGTTTATTCAGGTTGGCAATAAAAACTGTCAATTCAGAAAATGTAATCCTTTAAATGTGGAAGAGGTTTTATGAGTAGTTTATCTCAACTAAAAACTACATTTCAAAATGAATCGCCCAGTATAGACAAAGAAAAAGGCATACAGAAATGCAACACAATGTCTAATGAAAGAAAGAACCCCATAAAAAGTAAAAGAAATATTATTTTCTTCAATATTTGTAGGAACAGATGAATTCTTCTGATAATTTAGTTTTGAATATTCCCCTAGACCCTCTATATTGTGGCAGACTTTTAATATATATATATATATATATATATATATATATATATATATATATATATATATATATATATATATTGTGACGTCATGGGATTAGACAACCCCATAACGCCACCATCAGCTACGAAAAGAAGCCCACGAACAGAGAGGAGTACGGTACGTGGCGGAGCGATGGCTTGTAAACGCGCCATCTACCCACCGCTTTCCGAACTCTGACGCCCGAACTAGTGAATAATGTTTTTCCGGGAGGTCACGAAAAGAGGAGAATATTCACCCCTCCAAAATTTCCGCAGGCGATAAGTATCGCGGCGCGCCACGGAGGTCTCTTTGATTGCAGCAGCGACGGCGACCAGACAGAGCTCTCTATGACTGCAGCAGCGACGGCAATTGTAACTTGATAGCATAGGAGTTTATTTTAACTTGGTAGTTAAAAGTTAGCTTGAGAAGGGTATCTTCGAAAGTGATGTAATTAAGAAGTGGAGTGCACGAACATTCTTCGCATTAACATTCACAATATTTGAGAGAGCAAGTGAAGTGATTGTTTGACTCCGAAATAATTTCAAATTTGTAAAATTCGCGCAGAAGGACATTAACTAAATCCAGCATATCACATTGCACGCTGAGATCACACACGCCCAAAGTGTGGTAGATAGGCCGAGCATTTAAAACATAACTTCAGCAACATTAATTATTCGAGGCTGGAAGCGCGAACAAACTTGTACGAGGCGCGGCGGAAGAGGTAGGACGACCCCAGGAAGAGCGAAGCGTAGGGGAGAAAGATTTGGACTGGAACGAGAATCGTACGAGTCCGGAGAACGGGAGAAGGGTGTGGAAATTGGACCCCCGGGTGCGAGTCGGGAAAGGAAGTAATGTAGACGCGAGCGATGCGGAGCTTTTGAGGTAACGGAACTGGTAACTTTTATGCGGCGATCAGTTGGGGAAAGAGAATAGCCGTAAATACACGACAATTCGTGTTAAAAGCGGGTGAAAAGTCCAGAATAGGTGGGAGAAGTATTCCGAACGATGTGAGTGGCAGTTTCAAGTTCATTTACTGCGCGTGTTATTGAATTCATTCATAGAGGTCCTGAAAGATTGAGAGGTCTCAAAGAGGTCCAGGAAGATCCTGAATGGCTGGTATTCGCCCGCGCACATATCGAGGGTACTGCCAAGCGTTTAGTAGCACCCAATTTCGCCCACATCACGACATGGACCAATTTCCAAATTGCACTTCGCCAACTTTTTACGCCTCAATCTGCTTTACAAATGCAATTCGACGCTATTCAAACTGAATCATGCTTCCCACGGAATCCTGTTTTGAAGCATCAAATATAGCAGAAAATGTATTTCTCGAAAATTATTCAAAGACCCCAGCATTCTCATAGGAGGGGACGTCACAAGATATTACACAGCATGCCGGCAACCCAGACACCATCACTCAAAGTCACACCTGGTTAAATGTCGGGTATCAAAGTAGCGCGATGCTGGTGGCAAAGCTTACTCTTAAAACTAACACCCCGCCACTGTTGCAAATGCTACAGACGAAAATAATGACAACTGTTTGTCAGAGTAAATAAATTGGAAGACAAGATAAGAAGATATCAAGATATTTTTGGAAGAATTGATGAAGCCAGTTCAGAGATATGACTTCCAGGCAGAATTGACTGAAGAGAGACCATTAAATGCTAAAATATATCCAGTGGCACAAGTACACAGATAGAAAGTCAGGAAACAAATAGAAGAAATGAAATGAAGAGAATTATTAAGAAAATTATGATGCCTTATATCAACCTTAGTAATTGTAAAGAAGAATGCCAATAAATTCAACACTATCGCAGTACCCTGGGAAGAACAAATCAGGCAGAAAACAGAAGATTTATTCCGACAAGTAGAGGAGTCCACTGAATGTAAGAGGTCATCAGGAAGACATGGTGGCGAAACGATTATTGGGAGAATTTGGAAAGATGCTGTCGAGAAGAGAAAAAGGGCTCAGAGAGTTTCATTAGAGAGATGATCTAAGTTGGTAATAGAGTGCAATAAAATTACTATAATTATTTCTCACTCGAGCATAAACTGTGTCACAAATTTGCCCCCGGTATAGAAAAGGTAGCTGAAGTAAATAAAAAACTAGCAAAAGGAGATGAATTTATTACATTCTCTTATTCCCAGTCAGTAGCATATTCAATACACTGTTAATGCATTACCACTTGAATGTGTCTCTGGGATTTGGGGGTATACTTTGACTCTAAAATGTCACTCGTTAACCACATTGACTACACGACTAATAAAGCCAACCAAATCCTTGGCTTCGTCCGAAGAACTCAATGCGTTAAACATTTCAAAAACGTTATATATCATGCTTGTTAAAACTATTTGAATGTTTGCATCTGTGGTTTGGTCTCCGTGTTTTCACATTCATTCTGCTAAAATTGAATCTGTCCAGCACAAGTTCTTCAGAATTGCTGCAATATATTTAGGCTACCCTTACATTGATCATCATTATCGTCTCATGTCTTCTACCCTAAACATGCCCTCTATTTCGTCTCTTCATAATTTCATTGATATCTTGTTTGTGTTTCAGTTAGAAAACAGGGGAATTGATTGCCCACTGTTTCTTGAGGAGTTGAATTTTAGAGTCTCTGTAATTCGCTCAAGAAATAAAGATACTTTCTCGGTGGCGACATACACAAATACTTACACTGAAAATAACCCATTGCAAGAAAAGATGGTCAACGAGTCTATAATGCGATATTACAGATTGAGATATTTGGAGCCTGTCTCAACATTTTTTAACCGATTTGCATATTTGTGTTTTGCGGTATGAGTGATTATATTATTTGTATTGTTATTGTGATATTCACAAGTCATGTTTCTTAATTTTAGTTCTGTGCAATGGGATTCCTCATAAAACATATTGTGCCTTCACAACATGAAAAGCAGTGCAGCGTTTACCACAGACAGCGGACAGACAGACGTTTTGCCATCAATTTATTACGACCAGATTGATGGGAGAATATCGATAATCTGAATGGGTTCGGGATCTACTTGTGAACATACGGTTTGCTGACAGTTATTTTTTTGGTATCAAGGACCTATACAACATGAATTCTGAGTTCAAAACCTGTTAGAATAGGTAGTTTACTACATAAAGGAGCCAGATTTATCCACTTTTTCGTTACCAAGGTCTGATAATAATTTTTTTTCTGTTAAGAAATTGCAGGGTTGTGTGTGTGTTTTTTTTTTTTCTGCATTACAAGACTTTCTCCATACTTTGAAAGTAATGTGTGAGACAGTAGAAAGTGAAATTAAAGGGTAAATAATAGAAATGAAGGGGAAGGAAACACAGAGAAAGGAGTACGGAAAATGACTGGAACGGAGAGGGGGAATGTAATAGACCACAAGGAAAAATTTTATGGAACATGCTAATGATGGAGATAAAAAACATTGCATGATATATGACGAAAATAGTAACGAATTACAGTAAAGGATGCCTACCTCTTTGCCGATAGTTTATCATCTTCATCAACGTATCTTTCTTTTTGCTCTTCAGTCTCTTCTTCTTGAACTGTTTCTGCTGTAACTACTTCGGTTTCAGTTGCAATTTCTATAGTGTTGTCAAGAACAACAGCATCTACTACTTCAGGTGGATTTGTTTTTGTTTCATCCTGAAGCTTCTTCACTTCCACTGGTGGCCCACTCTAAAAATTAAAACAAATTTGGGGAAAATGACTAATAAAATATCAACTTCCTTTCTTATGTTAGAAACGGATTGAAAAAAATCTTTGCAATAGCATTAGACAACGAAACATTTGAAACCATAAGCCCCAAAACATAAGCAATTAGATGCAACAAGCAGTTTTAAACGCTCTTATTTAACTTGTTACATGAAGTATGGAGGACAATTTATCTCTCGCCGATGATGAAGTACTTCAGCGAGACGAGCCCACATTGCCCTGTGCAACCTGGCGCCCATGTCATTCCAGAAGCAACGAATGGTGGTCTCGATCAACTTGTGTTACGAGAGTGTTGACTGTGTTAACAGCGCACTAGTCACACAATTTTCTTTAGTGCAGAGAATAAATCTTCATAACACACTCACAAGTGATCCGATTAATTGACACCATAACATAGGAAATTTTTATTTTCAGTGAATTCACAACAGCTCCCAATACTGTTCAATCCTTTTAAGCACTTTAAATAGTCACAGTCGAATAATTAAACTCAAATACTATTTGCAACAGATAAGATATAATTATACAAGTAGAAATGTAATCTATAATTCATATTACATTTCCATCTTGCCAGAATCGCATGAATACACAGCAAACAAAGGCAACTAAGGACCAACCTTCTGCTGGGGAATCACCTGGCAGAACTACAGCAATTCTGTCTAATCCCTTCCTTTTATAACCATACGAGAATCAATGTCTAACATTATTTACTCAACAAATGACTCACCATCTCAGGAGATTGTTCTGCTGCATCATATTTATTATACAACGTACAGTATTGGGGAGAGATGTTTCTATTCTTTTGGCAAGTTTCAACTTCAGTTTGCTCATCCATTTTCTCTGAAGTTTCAGCTGCGTCCATTTTGCTTTCATTTTCTGAAATGAAAAAGGAATCATTCATCTTCCCAAGTTATTGACAGGACAGATACACGAGCAATTTTACTTTCTCATACATAGAGTACATTGAAAGAAATGCGATATTGCAGAACAAAAATCCTCACATTTTGACTCTGAAAATTAACTGGGATTCTGAACCAAAAAGTGTTCTTTTCCCTTGTCTAGCCATCTTATTAATTGAAATTTTCTCTCAAATTATTTTAGCAACTACCTGTCCCTGCAAACACTTTAGCGTGGAAACCTGAATACATTTAAACAGGTTAAATAAAAAGGTAGAAATAAAGTGTGAAAATATGTAATTATTTATTAATTTTTACACTAATATTATAATGAAATTTACAGCAAGACTTCTTTATGTATTGTTTTTGGTTTTACGTTCATGAGCAAGAATCAACACATTTGTGAAACCACTCAGTCAAGAGCATGCTATCGTACCTGACAATAAAACAAATTTTACAAAAACCTATGTCTACCAAAAAAGTCTGCTCTTGAGTTTCCTTCAATTATCATTGAAGAAAAACAAGTTATCGGTCAACAGAAGTCTCTTGAACTGAAATGGGTAGTTTCTGGAAATTATCGGAATTCTTTGTGTGAAACACGTTTCTCCTTCCACACAGCCGGTAAGAATAATACATACCTTCACAAAGTATATTTCGTTGTAAAGCAATGACTCTGAAATGGATTATACTACAATGTTTTGGTTGGTTTACACTTCTGATTAATATGAAGGGTTACCCCAAATTTTAACCTTAACTTACAACAAGGATCACTTACACTACAAATGTAGTGTATTACTTGCTAATTACTAAACTTATTTATGTGCCATTAATTGTCAGGTCGTCAATATATTTTTCCCTAGCTCAATTATCTACTTTAAAAGCAATCCTCCTTCAGAATCGTTAATATTGTGTGGGCTTGAAAATTCACCGTTCTTCGAGATCTCGGTCGATAACTGTTATAACAGGATTTCACTATTAGAAACTATTATTCTTACCCAAAGAACAATACAATATTCGAAATTTATAACAAGCAACAATAGTTGGTTGAGCTGGTTTATCATGTTGTACTAGTCAGCTGCTTCAGATGCTATAGCTGTTTCGTCTTGGACAAAATCTATACAATAAACAATAACAATTTTAAAACTAAGTCTCCTTCACACCAATTAACACTAAAAATCATATCCATTCATTCGTCTCAAGTGCAAATCTGGGCATTTCTTACAAGACTTATTTAAAATGGCCATTATTGGTTGTGTTATTTGCTAAACAACCTGTACATCGGATGAGAGCTGTTTTTCAAATTTCTAAATTTCGAAGATTTACAAAAATTATGTTAAACTACACATTTCAAGTAAATCATGCATAACGTTTTTTAAAGAACTGATTTTTTAGACCAGATTTCTAAAAATGTATCCCTTTTTAATTTTTTAATTAAAAAAAAAAAAAAATTGAAATTACCAAATCAAAAATGGTTTTGCAAACAATTCTGATAATATCAGATTAGTTCATTCTCAACTGCTCACAAAAAGCCAAGAAGTGGTGCAGGAAAATAAAGTTAAGTTAAACTTGTTTTCTTTATAATTTAGAAAAGTAGAATGATTCACAAATGGCCCTCTGAAAAATACATTTGGAGCTGTATGGGGTACGGATGTCACACTTATGAAAGGCAGCTGATCCAATATTTGAAGTGTCCCCATGGATATCTGAATGGGTACCAGCTTAATCAAAAAGTGCGGTGATCATTCTTGGTGGCAACTGTCATAATATCCAAGGCAGTTCAATGGGTAAAATATTAACACTGGCTGAGGAATGTAATGTTTCTTACTTGTGAGAACAGGTACATCTGGTGGAGATGGATTCTGTCCTTTTTCCCAACTGTGAGCCCACAAGTACAGCTTTGGGTGATCTTTCTTTCTGTAGGAGAAAATATAATTAACAATAAGTGTACACTGAAACATTATTACAAGATTGTGAAAAACAGGGCAAATCAAATTTTTGAACTAAGATTTCACATTTTAAAGCACTAAAATATCAATTTTTGTACATAGAACTCTTTTCCAAAACATATTTGGGGTTCGAAAGAAAACAAGAAATAATATATTTAGATTCATTTAATTTAATAATAATAATAATAATATAAATAATAATATTTAATGTCAATGAAAATGGTTTTGATCAACGTATGACAAGTCAATTTGCTCTAACACTGCTTTGTTTTGAAATAATACTTATAAAGTTATTTACATTTTGAACATTTATTTTATAAGGTACACGAGTTGTCTATTTTTTTTGCATCTGTTTAATACAAAATTAAGCTTCAATGTATTAAAGACAACTACATTTATACATATACTTCACTATTTATGTAACAGTCTTTGTAAAAACTGCAACAAACTCCTTAACTAGCGATGTTTTGGAGATCTGTTGTCCCCATCTTCAGGCATTAAATCAAACATTTATCCATGAGGTACATTGTTGTGATGATAAGATGTACTATGTACCTCAAGGAGGAGGCGTTTCACAGACAGGTCCATCTTGCACAAGTCACAGATTAGCGGTGGTTCGCCTCGAAGGAGGAAAACTTGTGAAAAGCGGCAATGACCGATCCAAAGACAAGTTAAAAATACTTCCTTGTGCCTTGTGGCATGGGATGAGGAACAAGAGGGATTCGTAGAATCTTTACTCGCCCTTAATTTAAAAGTGTTATTATGCCATTCTATCTACCATGCATTGAATATGCAGTATTCAAAAATTTGCTGAGGGAATGAAGGGAATGCCAATAGGTGACTTTCCGAGTAGCTCATTTTGCAGCCTGGTCAGCTAGCTCATTGCTTGTTTCCCACATGATGCGGCACTAAGCACTAGGTCCAAAGCACTAGGTCATAGTGGCAAGACAACAGAGGGTGAATCACATGTATTGTCGTCGTCAATTGGATTGAGGGAGAAAGGGAGTGAAGTGCACCATGAGAATCACTGCATACAACACTGACAAACTTGACTCGATATATTTCAGGGGTTGCAGCACAGCAAACTTCATGGCTTCACTTAATCATTCATAATAGAACCGTCAGTGAAAGGCCATCCGTCAAGGAGTGTGTGGTCAGGAAAGGCTGCTCTCAACTCACTGAAGTGTACCACCAGGTACACAAAGGATGGGCTTTTTTGTTGAAAGTGAGAAAAATAAGTTTCCAAGGCGGTATGTGGTTGCAGTAGAGTTTCACATGTGAGGGGAGTTGAACATTTAGGTCTTCTAAAAACTTCTGGAAACTGACACCTGGAGGTTTAGGCAGTGATGGGTTAAGAGTAGAAAATTTGTAAAGGAAACTTTTTATAAAAGTTTGTATTATTTAAATGTGTTTATAATTAGAGTATTTTATTATTATATATTATATCTGATTTTACATATTTATTTTCCGGTCTCTAGTGATGACAGAGTGAAACTTAGGATAGATCCCTGAGGAACACTAATTTCTAAGGGGTGACTACTGGATATAGTCATGCCTCCAGGTGTTGACAGGCTTTTTCTACGTTGAAGAAAATTACATTTTGTCTCAATGGAAAGGAGGAAATCTGAGTTGCTAACATGACTAAGTGATGCAGAGTTGATCAGTGTTTTCTGAAACCACATAGGGTTGGAGTTAGCAAGCTCCTTGACTCTAGGGACCTGACCAGACAAATTTACCATACTCCCCAGAGGCATCATTTAAAGAAACCCCCATCCCCCCAAAAATTAAAGAAGGTTATTCAAAATTGCAGAAATTCGAATGGGGCCAGATCAACTGGGAGGTATTCAGTTTTGAAAAAAATCCTATGCACAGTTTAGGCACTTATGTTGTTCACAGATAACGGATGGATGTTTTGAAAAAACTCACTTTTTCAGTATCAGAGAACCCCAAAACTTGTATTTCCATTGAAATCTCAATCGATTTTCCACAGCATTACATAACTTTCTCTACATTACATGTATTACTCAGTTTATATATACGTAGACGAGAAAGTAATAATACGAGAGTTATATGATTAGACGAGAAATGCAAAAGACAAACAAGTATCTATCTTGATTACCTTGGCTATCCGGGAGACGCCGCGTGCAGGGCACAGGTGCCAACGTTTCGGTCGCCATTCTGCGACCTTCCTCAGGGCGTAGTACTGCGCCCTGAGGAAGGTCCAGAATGGCGACAAACGTGGCACCTGTGCCCTGACACAGCGTCTCCTGGATAGCCAAGGTAATCATGACTCCGGCCGCAGAAGCCTACGCTCTCAAGTATCTATCTTGCTCCTAAATATATTAATACATTAATTTTGAGGGATATTTTACAAGAAGCCCCTGAACATTTATGATACAATCTCAGGAATGTAGGAAATTATGTTTTAGATACTTACTCTGCTATGTTCACTTTGACGCGTAGACTGTGTATTACAGTTTGCAACTGCAGAAGAGTTCCTGTGAGGTCATGTGAATCCTTTAAAATTGCTTCATTTTGAGCTATTTGTAGATGATTCTTTGAACGGAATGACAGACTGTAACAAGCAGAAAAATAAAGTCAAATTCGGCAAAGGAAATATTAGTTAAAAATTTAAATTTAAATTATAATAATAATAATAATAATAATAATAATAATAATTATTATTATTATTATTATTATTATTATTATTGATATTGTAAAAAATGTTACTTGCACTAACAGTGAGAGGCTACATGTTGGGGAATTGGGACGCTGGGTGAAGTTTTAGTTGGGATGCATATCATGCTGGTCTGGAACCAGATATTAGCAATGGGATAGAGTTACCAGTGTGGCCAGTTGTATGTGGATTTCACTGTTAGAGGGCTTCTATGTTTCTACTAAAAATCTGCTAAACCAAACTCATTTCCCACTAGAGTAATTTGGAATTCCACTAAAATATCAAATGTAATGTATTACATTTTTATGCACCAACATATATTAAATAGTGATATATTGGAAATCAAATGATCATTTTAAAGTTTTTATCAACTGTTATTCCTGCAGTTTTACCTTGGTAATCGTCCTTCTTTTAACCAATCCTGGTCATGCAAAAAGTGTTTGGATCGTCTCTCTCTCGAAGGATTCTGACATATGTAACACACATATTTTTCTGGAACGTGATCTTCGTGTTCAATATTATTACAAAGTCCATGTTGCCAACACATGCACAAATCACACTGAAACAAACATTAGCAATAGCAAATGGTAAGATAAACGTACTCGTGAAACACAACTTATGTTTGATATATTCAAATGCTACAATGGATTCATAATACCACAAAAAGGGGAAAAAATGTTTGTTAATAGATCAAAGAAATGAGGATAGAATCCCTATTTCTCAAGGCTGGGATTTGAACTTGAGCTATTAGGTTCATGAGGATACAACAGTTTCTCAACACTGTTTTCCTGCATTAGACAGTGTGCATTTTAAATGTTATAATGAATTCTTAATGTAGTGGTGATTCAAACACACTGCACATACACATAACTCAAAATTGAGTGACAACTATTAATTAAACTAGTGGTACTTTAAAGTGGCAGAGACTTTCAAGCCGTAGTTGGTTTCCTAATCTCATTACTATGTAAGTAGTAAAGAGAAAGTGAAAATTATTTACAAAGTGCAGAATGTTTGCATGGTCCAGGTTGCATCCATAATTTAATCCATACACCTTTATACTTGCATAATTATTAGTAATTTACACATGATTTTAAGCTATCTGAATAATACAAACATTTTAAAAATCACTTGGAGAGCACAAGTTTCACTCCTAAAGGTAAAAATTAAGTCAGTTGCTGACGCATATCTCCTGCCACTGAGATAACTGAAAGAGGCACACCAGACTGAGAACATCCGACCATGTCTTCACATAGTAATCCTCAGTCTCCTCGAGTAGTCGGCATGTAGTAATAATGTAGGGGGAAATGGTGATTTTTTAAAAATACTTCATTTAAAAAAATGAAATATGTAATATAATTGATAGAATAAAAAATATTTTGTTAAAAAAGCAAAATATGTAATATAGAAATAAATATGTAAAAGTGGTGTTTAGATGGACAACAATACAATTTTGAGAACGGTAAGTAGAAAGACAAAAAAATATGTAATTAATAAAAATTTGGTCTTTACTGATCAATAGCGGAGTCAGACTTCCATCACTCATTCCAAAATAACTAGGTCAAATCTTTACATGCTTCTAAAAAAAACAATCACTTTTGAATTGTGGCAGTATTCAATCCATCGGTATAAATATATATAAATATAAATATAAATATAAATATAAATATAAATATAAATATAAATATAAATATAAATATATATATATATATATATATATATATATATATATATATATATATATATATATATATATATATATATATATATATATATATAATAGTAAAGAATATTCTTTTAAAGATTGATTACCTGGATCATAAGCCCATCCTCTTCAGGATAACCACATGTGCAGTTAATAAGTTCTTCTCGACGCAAAGACTCAGTACGAGTCTGTCTATTGCCAGTTCCGTTTACTACTGCACTTTGTGCAGTCTCCTCAGCATCTAATAAAAAGCGACACCACTTATTTTATAATTTACTCTATTATTTGCTTACAACGTAATAATGATTTATCTTGCACTCAGTATAGTCTCTGTTGTCCAACATATTTTGTTTTATTTCACATAATATTACTACTTTTATTTTGAAAATATTGTACATAGACTTATTTAATGAATAGATTTCATTAAGAAACAAGAAATTATACCATTAAGGAAGAGGTTTTATAAAAAAAAGCTTTTATTTTAGGCCTTTTTCCCAAAGTATTTATCAATTTTTAAGATCTGCAGATAGCTTCTGGTTTTGGGCTTCTCTTTGTTGAATTCTTAAATGTGCCAGTTGTTTGGGTGAGACATGTTGAGAAAGTGTACGATTTTAACGAAAAATCTGCCTGTTCCACAAATTTGAAATATGAAAATTCCACAAATTTGAAAAAATGTACATTCAACATCAACCATTGCCATGCAGCTACGAAAGAAAGAACGAAAGAAAGAACGAAAGAAAGAAAGAATGAAAGAAAGAAAGAAAGAAAGAACGAAAGAAAGAAAGAACGAAAGAAAGAAAGAACGAAGAAAGAAAGAACGAAAGAAAGAAAGAACGAAAGAAAGAACGAAAGAAAGAAAGAACGAAAGAAAGAAAGAAAAGAAAGAAAGAACGAAAGAAAGAAGAAAGAAAGAAAGAAAGAAAAGTATCAATTTTTCAAATCTGTAGAATAATCTACAATAAAAATAGCCAGAAGCAAGGTGTGAATTGACATGTGTTCTTCAGAGCACTCCAGTTTGATACCCCCAATGGAAAATTATTCTCCCCTTGCCGGAAGTGCAAATAACCCATATTAGGTTCCTCATTAATGATTTCAATGATCAATTCATGAAAATTGGAAAAGACAACATTGCTAAATTTATTCTTAGTATTCATTCAGACTCTTGCGTAAGCAAAGATGGACATCCTTTCAATCATCAAATCTTCTATTCGTGCTCTCCTGAAGTACTGAATGTTACTTTATAGGAAAATTGCCAATTCGCACACTGGCCAGTAGTTCTCATATCATCAAATTATGTACTCATAAGAAAAAAATATTAAATATCTCACCTGATTTACGCTTCTTTAAGAGTGGCTCCATATGAAAATCTGACATATGACGACGACGCACCATTCGCAAGGATTTTGTATGACTGGCATTGGAAATGGGTACTACAGCTGATGATGATGAATCTAATTCTTTTTCTTCTAACCTCTTTTCTAAGACTGATGAAATTTCAGCTGATGAATGAGAGTTTTGTAAAACTTGATTGCCCAATCCTTTAATTAAATCCCCTTCACCCTCATTGGATGTTAATTGAAGGGTCATCTCAACAGGAAGAGGCCGTACAACAGGCACAAGTGTTCGAATTACAGTTTGAGGTACCTCCCCATGGTCAGTGATTAATGGTGAACAAGGCATTGCTCCTGATGCTGCTCCTGCATCCAATGTTTCCACCAGAGGAGAGACATCACCTGCCTCTGCTTCTCCAACTCGACGGCGAAGACTAGCAGATGCAGACTTTGGTGTAGCAGAAATGTGTGGAGACATGGGCAAAGACGACTCTGAAGCAGAAGCAGCAACAGCAGTTGATGTCAATGGTAATGTTGATGGAACAGGAGGACTTGAGGCCACACTTTCACCAGGGGTAGCACGAGCACGACGTAAGGCTTCAAATCTTGAAATTTTATCAAGAACTGAAGGACGTGGTGTCCGTGTATGTAATTCCTCCAAAGGTTCTCCCACTGTTCGGGCATAGGCAAGGTCTGCTACATTGGGTGTCGATGCAACAAAGCGGTTGTATTCTGGGTGATAATGTTTCATATGCATCTGCAAAAGTACAATAAAACCTTGTAGTATTTAGTAGTAACAATAAAAATTCTTTTTAGGTTATATTTGGTTATATTTTAATAGGAGTTATCCCATGGTGATGATATTGAAACTCATTATCTTATCTTCATGGAATATGATCAAACAAGTTATCTTTCTAGTATTTAGGTAATGAAAATTGTACACTTAACAAAATAAATTTTGAGATGAATTTGCAATGTATTAAAATTTAAAAAATAAAATAAAATTGGTAGTCAAAGCTTATTAATGCAGCAGCATCTGATGCAAATTGTATTATTCTTAAAGATTCTGGGAAATACTGCTGACTGCCCACATATCTACTTGCAGATCTCGTTGCTCATTCCTCAACAAACAGCACATGTTCACAAACTTTTTTACAATCGAAATTCAACTTGTAGCTTTTTGGCTAACTAAAGATGACCAGTTACTCAACTTGGTAATTAAATCTTTGTCTGTGCTCTTCTACAAAGTAACAGTGAAAATTCCACATTAGGTGTAATATTCCACATTTGGAGTAACAACTTCCCAAACTATTCATCGGAAAAAGATCCTAGGGTTGAGTCCCAACAGTAGCGGATTTTTGACCCTACCTAAATAGCTTGGTCAAATTCAGCTCCTCTATGGAGAATTCTAGCAGCCAGCTAGAATTGGATTTTCCAAGCAAATGCTGGAGCAGTACCCTAATAAATGGTCCACGGACCGTGCGGTATCTTTTCTTTCTCCCTTCTCTCCTCTCCCCTATTACCCACCCACCAAACCTCCCATTCACACAACGGAAAATGAATGGAGGGGTCAACGAGAAAAGGAACCTACCATGCAATCATGAGCACTATGAAAAGTGTTGATGGAATTGAATGAAAGCTTGAAGAACAATCAAGAAGAAACCTGGATGTAAAGGTCTTCCACAGTGACATTACAAAGTGAGTTCGAAGAGCAAGAGGTAGATGAAACAAGAATGAAAAACATGAAAACTCGAAAGCCCAATGCTTTAGTAATAAGAAAGAAACATCATGCCTTAGCTTATGCGGACATGTTGAGAAAAGTTAACGGTGATCCTGAGCTCAAAGATTTGGGTTCAAATGTCCAGAAGTCATGTGGCAATCTCCTCCTACAACTTTCGGGATCCACAGATTGCCAAATGCTGGAGGTCCAGTATTCAGTAAAGAAAGTGTTTGGATTGCAAGCTGATATAAGACGATATGACCGTTCAGATGCAGGACCTGGATGAGGCCACTACCAAAGAAGGAGTACACAATGCTTTGATATATCAATTCTTGGAAGCAAAGGATTTACTGTCAACTGCAGAAAATCTTTGAGACCAGTGTATGTGGGAATGTTGGTAGCTGTAGTCAGTCTTCCAGCTACAGAGGCTATTGTCCTGTTATCTACAGATTATATTACATCAGGATAGATATACTTTTGATTTCATGCAAAACAACTTTTCTGAGATGTCACAAATGTTTCGATTTTGGCCATGTAACTTGAGCATGCAAGAGTGCGTTTGATTAAGGCTAAATGTACCGACACTAGTTCCATTTGTCGCCACCACGTGGCAGCACCAAAATAAGCAAAATTTACTAGACTGATAACGTCTGAACAAATTGTCCGATTTTCGATCTGTAAACGGCATTGAACTCCTTTTTAAAATAGAATTCACGCTACGATGCCGTTTCTTAAAAAAATATTTCCAAAAAAAAATTTTAAATGATTTCTCATAGTTCCGGGAAGAAATTAAAAAATGTGGGCTTATAGCGCGATGACGACGTGCTTCCTGAATCCAACGCCGTGTCAATCATGCAAATCGGATGAATAGGAGCGGTGTAAAGTGAAATTTCGGAAAAAATACCTGACACTCCCCCCCCACCCTTCTCGCTTCACGCAGTTGCGTCACTCGACCCTTTTGGAGGGCTCCCTGGACTGTCCCAGTGCCATATCGGATTTGGAAATCCCGGAACCCCTCCCCCACGGCCACTTTAGCCTAGCCCTTCGCGGCGGGCGCTGAAAGAACGCCCGCCCGGTGCCTAGAGGTTCTCACAGAGTAACAACCTGCTCCATGGTTTCACGATGGGCAAACTGAATCAGACCTGTAGAGAGATTTCAAGATTTTGAAATATAAAGATGGAGTCTCACAATTGTTATAAATCTTGGAAACTCAGTCATCGAAGTGAAGATTCAAGGATTATATAAGCAGTATATACACTTTACCTTCGATTCCTCTCCATTTGCGTGATTATTATTATTATTATTATTATTATTACAATATCATATATTATTATTAATAATAAAATAATAATAATAATAATAATAATAATAATAATAATAATAATAATAATAATAATAATAATAATAATAATAATAATAATAATAATAATAATAATAATAATAATAATAATAATAATAATAATAATAATAATAATAATAATAATAATAATAATAATAATAATAATAATAATAATAATAATAATAATAATAATAATAATAATAATAATAATAATAATAATAATAATAATAATAATAATAATAATAATAATAATAATAATAATAATAATAATAATAATAATAATAATAATAATAATAATAATAATAATAATAATAATAATAATAATAATAATAATAATAATAATAATAATAATAATAATAATAATAATAATAATAATAATAATAATAATAATAATAATAATAATAATAATAAAAGTCCTAATGTTTCGTTCTTTTCAAGTATTATATTTCTCTGCTAAGAAAGCAAAGGATAAAAGTCAGAGAACTCAGCAGGGAATTCCAGCGTAGACCAAGACAAGATAAAGAAAAGTTTCTTCAAGAAATATAGCACATCATACGCAGTTTTTAACTGGTATTTTGACGTTAAATAAATAAATAAAAAAAGAAAAATGCAAAGAAGTGGAAGAACATAACAACAAAAGGAGACCTAAAGAAATGTTCCGGTCATTCGAAATATGACCAGGGTGTAAACTGGCAATGAGGAATAGGCAGGACGGAAAAGGTAATAGATACCGTAAAATACCGGTCTTTACATACCTTCTTCAAATACCTATGTTCTTTTATACAGGTAAAATACCTCTATAGGACGTCTATAATGGTATGCACGTCCATAAAGGTTATAAGGGCCTGTATTTTCAATGAAAAACAATAGCTTACCATCCATAAATGTCGACTAAATAAGTTATTTTAGTTAATAATATCTCACAAAATTTTATTAAACAATATCTTTTTATAAAAATGTTTATTTATTGTTTGAATTATTATTTTGTTCATATATAATACTCGTTACTAATAATTAACGAAAGCTGAATGATTCCACTAATTCTTGTATAGTAAATATAATCTCCACTTCGTCACTGCACAATGTTCTCGCACACTGAAAACTGCTCACCGCCTCTTCCTACGCTTGGGCATATCGAATTGCCCTAGTGTAGACGCAGCCCGCCAAGAACGCGGCGAGATGTCTGCAGAGGTAAGAAAAGTCACGCTATCAGAACAGCCAGAGGTGCGACCCTGCTTCCAGCTCAGAAGGGTGACTACACTTGAGCGCGTGCCCTGGTGGATCTGGGCTTGGATAGAAAGGAGCGCGAAATGAGGAGCAAACATTCAAAACGTGACATGTCCACTTTACTCCTTTTCGAGAAAACGCAAAAATGTTAGGTCATCAAAATTCTGCAGATGTTTTATTTGTACTTAATTCTGAATTATGTAATAATGATAGCTAAATATATTAATATAAAATTTAAATATTCTATGAACTTACATTTAAAGAAAACAACATTTATGTCAACTGGTAAAAAAGGAAGCCTGAACATCAACGTAGAAGTGATATACAGCAAAACCCCTTTATAAGAGACACTTGGGGGAATGGAATTTTGTCTCTTATAAGCGGGAACTCTTATAAGTGGGAAATGGGTTTTTGACACTTTTAATGAAATGTTACCATATTTTTTATGGATTAGTAAGATTTGTATGTTATTTTAAACTTGACAGAGGAGAATTTTTCTCCCAGCACTTCCCATTCGTGCATCAAATGCCTTCAGAAAATTAACAAAAATTTCTGAGGTCATCCAGGCATTTTTATTGTTTTTATACTCGCAGGGGAGGTGCTGAATACCTTTGAAACATCGAGGTTTCGCAAACTTCCCTATCACCAGTGGCTTCAGTTTCTCTGTACCAAGAGCATTGGAACAAAGGAGAACTGATAATCGTTCTTTACTCTTGGTACCTCCATGGCATTTTTCTCCTCTAAAAGCAAATGTTTTGCAGGGCAACATCGAAAAGAAAGGACCCGTTTCGTCCGCATTAAAAATATCTCTCAGTTCATAATCTTTAATGAGGGAAGGTAAATTGTCCTTCCACTCGTCCACTTTTCCGCACTCACACTGTTGCTTTCCCCACAAATGTTTCTGTACACAATATCATGCCATTTCTTAAACCTATCAATCCACCCATTCGGCCTTGAAAAATCTTCAATGTTCAAGCGCAGAGCAATTTCATGCCTTCTCCCCAAAATGTTCCCATCAACGGGGCACCTACAGCTCTGCACTGTTGGAACCACTCTAACAGAAACCTCTCCAATTCGTTGAAGGAGACAAACGAATTTTTCGCGAACCCATCTTCCCGGCGGCATTGAGGATTTCTTCTCTCTTTTGCATTATCTTTCCAAGGGACGAAACTGGAATTTTCAATCTTTCCGCCACAGCTCTCAGAGATTGCCCCTTACATTTATCAACTTCATTGATAATGTCCAACTTCTCGGCTAGCGATAAAACCTTCCGTTTCGATGCCATAACTCGGACAAACTTTTTGCCAACTTCGTTGAAGGCAAAAACAAAACAAAAAAACAGTATAAATTCACTCGCGTAGCACTAACGTGCGTATGTAATAATGTACACACGTACTAATGCACTATTACACACTAATAACTGCACTAACTACACTCGAAATTGTGCACGTGGCAAAAAATAGCTCCACTGTACCAAAAATAATACAAACGCACTGCAGCGTCTTCCTTGTTGCCAAGAGACACGAAGCTTACAAAATGAACTTTCCTCAAGAGAAATTTGCAGTCCCTTACCCCCTCCAGGTGACGCTGGTGTGCAAAATCCTACTCCAGTCTATTTAAAGCACGTGCCCCAACCCTTACCAAGCAGACGAAATTCCTGAGTCACCTGGAGGAAAATTTCACGCTTTGTCTCTTACAAGCGGGAAGGAACGCATGGCGGGCATAAAATCTTGTCTACAATAGGCGGGAATCTCTTATAACGGTGTCTCTTATATGCGGGAAATAAATACATTGTTTATATACAACTGACCTCGGGACCGTGAATTTTGTCCCCTATGTGCGGGATTCTCTTATAACGGGGTCTCTTATATCGGGGTTTTGCTGTACATGGCAGGCGAAGTTAAATACTTATGAATTACAATAACAAATTCTGGATACTGTACAGAAAAACTAAAGAGAGGAATAATTTTAGAAAAAGCAGCGGAAAGAAAATTACACAAATTCATAAAATATGCAGGCATATCAAGTGATTGATTTGTAAAATTTTAGGTCCCGGAACGCGCTCAAAATGATTTATTAATTTAATAGAAATAATTATATATTTATAATATAATGTAATAATTATCAGTGAGATACAGGAACCCCGTTCCGTCGTGTTCCGTCGGAAATCAAACCTTGCGTAAGACCAAAATCCAAATAATCGAGAAAATGTTTTTTCTAATCCTGTTGTGTGGGTGTAAAAGCTGAACATTGTGATAGGCCGAAAAAAAGACAGATGCTTTTGAAGTATGGACACGGAAGAAAATATTAAACGTACAATGGGAGGGCAAAAAGATAAATGCCGAAATTTTGAAAAGAAAATCGAACTTTCTCTAAAAGCCAAAGCCAAAAAATGGAAAATAAAATATTTTGGACATACTATGAGTCGAACAAAATCTCTAGAAAAGGATATTATGCTTGGAATGATAGAATGAAGCGGAAGAAAAGGGTGTAAGTGGCACAATTGAATAACTAATACGCAATATCACAAACAAAAGAAAAAAGGCAGTTCGGGCCGAGTGAGCAATGAACAAATTGCTAGCATCCTATTGCTGTGTATATCCAGATAGGTCTAACAAGGGATGGCTTGCGATCTATGTTCTAGTACTATTTCTCTGCGCGTTCAGATCCTGCAAAGAATTGGGACCTGCAGATGAAAGGAGAGATGCTCCCAGCCGCTGCTTGACCGGGAATGGAGCCGACAAATAGACATCATCGCACTGAACTGTGTGTTTGATACCCGCAGTCTTTCATGCGTACATTCTGCCATTATTAGGGAAGAACTCGCTGAATTATCGGCGCGTCCCTCCCAGTTTCGGATAGCAAGAAAAGCGAAGGAATGATTCTCAAGTAATACAAATGCAAATATCAATGTTCAAAATTAAAACATCTTTCAAAAAGCTGGTTTAGAAACATCGATCAAGTTCGTGCGGAAGAAAACTTGTTTCGACAGTGGCCGTGATTGTTAATTTATAATTCGATTTAGACAAAAGGCAAAAGAAAGTAAAAGAATAACTCGAAACTAAGCCTGAAAACTGTGCCAGGGTCATCTTATGGAGTCACAACTTCCGCAAATGGGTACAGGAAGGTG
Source organism: Teleogryllus oceanicus (assembly GCA_964035755.1). Taxonomy (NCBI): domain Eukaryota; kingdom Metazoa; phylum Arthropoda; class Insecta; order Orthoptera; family Gryllidae; genus Teleogryllus; species Teleogryllus oceanicus. Next base: position 62,142,816 of record CAXIVR010000003.1, on the reverse strand, counting down.
GGCGAGAGACCTTACAGTGCTTGCGTTGGCCGCCTCTCTGCGTACGGTAGGACATACGTAGGAAATGTCAGAAAAATGGGGTCATTTCTCGGGCTGAAGATAGTCTACTGGATGAGCATGTTACAATCACCGTTCGCTTTATTCGAACACATGTATTGACAGTGGTATAATGCAATATTATTTCATATTTTAACTTTTTTATAAAATTGTGATTATCGGTTCTTTTCATTCACAACAACTCATCAAGCTCATCGATAATAAACATCAGGTTTCATAAATGTTTCATTTTTTTACGAAATATGTTCATGTGTCTATATAAAATCTATGTTTTGAAAATATCAACATCAATGTTGCATCCCTATTCTCGACACCTAGATGTGGATGCAGATTTAATACGTTTGCATTCTGATTCCCTAATATGAGGTTTATCAGTGACTGTACGCTACATTTTACTAGTAGTATATAAATCTTATAAATTGAATTGCTACCCGATTAAATGTTACTGATAAGCGTGTACGATGTTTAGAAAAATGGTATCTTAATGTAGAAATGTAAAAGTTGCCGAATTAATAACTATATAACATAACATAATTTATCCCCGTCATAGACGGATATTCCTCTTCTAGTGTGGTGTTCCTGTCTAAGGGTTAAAGTTGTATTGCTTTCATGACAATTTATTGCATTAAAAAATACATATATATGTCACAATACAATGATTTACACTACATCTTATCATTTACGTAGTTTGTATCAAAATGACACGCCGGGAATTACTTATTCCAATCTTCAAGTTTATACAAATATAACAGAATCATTTTATATCAATATAAACTTACTAAGTAAGCTGGGACATGTCACGATTCTTAATATTATATTTTAATGTTTGTTACAGTGTTGGATTCAGGATGCATCTAGCCTGCGCAATTTTACCACTTCTTCGATTATGTCCGAAATCGAAAACAGTTTTAAAACTTTACTTGGGAAAACAGATTCATCAAGTGAAGTCTATCAAGGGGACAAACGCCGTTTTGAGATCAAAAATCGAGCCGCAGGATAAAAGAGCTCGTGCGTAATATCGGCTCATTCTTTCTGGTAGTGGAATGATAACGGAAGATCTTAGAAGTAAAATGTATGTAAAATAAGATGTTAGGACATGGAATATTGGTGATATCTACACAATTATTCAATTTTCTTTTTGAAATCAGTTTCCAAATCGGAATTGATATTTTGAGTAGTGCCTCAAATAACTTTTGATGAGAGTCAGGTGTCTAACAAAGGTTCCAGCATCAAGGAGTATACGAGTGAACACACACAGTCCCCTTAACCCCCATGTCACTCATTACTATCGAAACGGGTTGGCTTACATGGCAAACACATGGATGGGTTCAAACGTTCAGAGAAAGTCAGTGAGAAAGAAAAAGAGGTGATAAAAAAATGAAGGCAACATTTCAAATAAAAAGCAAGAGAATGAAAGATGAAGAAACAAACACGAGAGCCTACTTTGCATTCCCCTGTCAGAACCAGAATTTGGTTATGCATATGTTTTGGTCCTGAAGCAGAATCTTTCATGTGAACAAGTGCAGAGGAAAATTCATTCATAGAGAAAAGGGCATTGTAGTCTTCCTCCAGGCCACTTGAAAAAAACAACCTGCAGTTCTCCATTCTTCTCTTGAGATTCAGAAAGCTACGAGGGTAGTGCAAGGAACGGGAGATTTGCTCATGGTGAGAGGCCAATTCCTCAGCTAAGTCTTCTGGGGAGGGGAGGGGTTTTCCATTTCCAGGAGCCCTGAGGCAGATGGTGGAGGAGTCTTCCTCTGCTCTGTTGCACCTGTCGCCACACTGTTGCGGGAAAGGGGAAATAGCAAGAAAGTGAAGAAACAGGAAGTGGCCTCTCTTCCCCATATGACCAATCTAATTCTGGCCTGGGTTCTTTTATTCTGTAGTGCAGGAAATCTATTGAGCCTTGCCAGTACCCACTTTCAATCGTGTACTGTGGTGACACAGTTGGCATTTCACCAAGGCACAGGGGTGTCAAGGTCCGCTCCCAGGCTTTGGGATTGCAGTGAAGGATGCACAAAGAAGGCTGTCAGCAAAAAGAGCCACTATGACTTCAGTGTCATTTGAACAAGTGGAAAGTATTTGTATTTAATTTTGAATGTATCCCAGTCGACTCAATAGTTTACCTAGCAAGATGGGTGGGTAACGTTTAAAACAGAAATATTAAAGTTAACCATAGCAGGGAAATGGTCACTCTTACAAAAGTTGTCGAGAACAGTCCACTTCAAAATGGAAGATTGAGATCAACCGTAAAGATCAATGGACAAGAAAATGTTTGAAGGTAGGGAAAGCAAGTATAATTTCCAGAATTTAGAAGAATTCAGTTGTGCTGGTCTGTAACATTTTCAAGAAAAGTACCTCAGAAAAGTCTCTTGTGCAGGATCTGGTGGTACCCCAAGCACAAGGCACACAAAAATATGATGCATTAGGTTAGGTTGTAATATGAGTCTGAAAGTGCATTTCCTTCTCTCACCCTTCTCACACTTCCTCGCAAATGCTTCCCAGGAAACTTGGGAGCAGTGAGAGGAGAACAGGGTGGAAGGTTCCACTAATATATTAAGGACACACAGAGGTGTTATCTGGGGCACAACAGAAACAGTGACAAATCTTTTAGTGGCAACGGTTCTATTGACTGACCATATGCCTGAAAACAAAACGGTGATATTTATACCTTTTTCTTTAATATTTCTTAGTTACAATATGTTAATGAATATAATTTTAAAGTTCTTAACTCTATTATCAAGAAACCATACAATGCAAACTGGATTTGATTAGGTTTTTAATTTTATTTTCTTGGTCAAATAGTATTTGCAGATTTTCAAGTCAAAAAATATTATAAAGATTTTTTTAAAGAAAAGTAATTTTTTTAACCTTACATGGTGCAGGAAAATGAAAGTCATTTGAATAATCTTTAAACTCTACATTTAAAGTTTTTGGATATATAAAAGGTGTCAAATATTTTTTTGTCATCCTCAGTTATCATATGAAGGAACAGCACTGTGACCGGTAAAGGTAAATGAGAAGAGAATTTTTGTGTACAGGGAGAGATATCAGATTCCAAATGATGATGATGATGTGGTCAGGTATTCTAAGTTTCTTTTAGTGACTATCTTATTTCATGATTTTCGAATTACAGTAAACCCTCATTAGCACAAACTCACTTAACACGAATTTCACCGTAACACAAACAAAACTTCGGTCCTGGCAAGGGATTACGGTAATACAGACATCCCACAAGCTACAATGATGGAAGGATTGTAGTCATGAACAGATTTGAAGGTATGAGGAAGTGCCCAACTAAAGCACCACCCTTACAGCTGGGATCCATATTCATTGCTTCTCTTGCAATCATCAGGGTTATTGTGAAGAAAACTCATCTCAGTTATTGTCACTCATCTCAGTTGTCAGCAGAATCAAGTCATTAAAAACCACACACTCTTGAACTACAACAACAAATAAGCTAGGAGCTCAATGATCTGTCAAATCTAAAATGAAAGACATCTGAATTTCATTTAGGTTAAGTAATCCAACACTGATGAGAGTGAACCTAAGCTCGTAACATACATAACTTAAGGATATACTGTTTGGTGCCCATGGTACCGTCTTCATAGGAAATGTGTATCAAATATGTATTTCATTACATAAGTTTGACACCCAAAGTAAGTTTAATCACATGAGAAATAAATTCAAGATTCATATTTAATTGAAGCAGATATACCAACCTGAAGGAGGTTCTCCTTTCGAAAATTTTTATTGCATCCCTCTTTTGGACATCTAAAAGCATCGTTCTCTTTCTGGATTTTCAGTGGGCCAAGTACTGAAATATAATTTTTAAGCAAAAATAAAAAAGGATGAAACATTTAAAAGACTATCCACCAGTAATGAGATTATTGACAGTCGCAAATAAAGTGAGGTTCATCTAATTTAATGTTCCTTGTATTTTTGAAATGAAGTAAAATATTCTTTTAGGAAAATGTAATAGCAAGTCAAGCATTTAAAACTTTTGTGATTATCCTAACTACTTCAATATATCAATAGCAAAACACTACACTTACCTGTCCCATCAGATAAAGAAAGATCTTCAACAGGTTCATTTCCTGGTGTTCCATGTAGAACCGATGGTGGTAGACCACCTTCCGCGTTCAGAGGCCGTATGCGTGGCAAGAGAGTTTTCACACGTCGCACTGGGGTATCACTGGAAGACTCCACCACACTTGGCCCTAAATTCAGTGCTGCCGAACCTACACCTGGCTGACGCCCTCTGAAACAATAAAATATTATTGAAACGTGCAAAATACTACAATTGCTCAATTATTGCCAGCCATATACTTCAATGAGTTTCTTTTAAATTTCTGGCATTCTATTTAAGTAGTATAGAGCAATGGCATAGCAAGGTGGTAGCAGGAGGGGTGATCTGCCCTGACCTCATCAACATTTTAACTTAAAATTATATAATATATTTATTTATTTATTTAACGGACCATTTGTCCTTGATTGTACAAAATCTATCAACAGATAAAGCATGTTTTGACAAAATACAAAATACAAGTATAATATAGTTAAAATAAAATAACGTTATTCGTTAACAACTCGGCTTTAGCAATGGATAAAAAGTTTGCATCACAAATATCGCTCTTGTCTCTGACTAGATAATTCATCAATTTACAGCAGCGATTTATCACATTGTTTGCAGTATACGATTGTTTATATAATTAATAACAAAGATTTCTGTCGTTCTCGAATTAAATGTCGATGTTTTATATGTTATATAATTAAAAAGTAGAGGGCAATCTAGCACACCCATAATCAATTTCCTCAAAAATATTGCATCCTGTAAATTTCTCAGTGATACCAGTGATGGTATATTCAATTGTAGTGCAATATAGTCATATTTGTGTTCAATGAACGGATCATCACAACCCAAATATCTGGCAGCTATTCTAAAAAACTTATGTTGAACAGTTTCTATCTTTTTGATGCTGTTAAAGAAGAAAGGCGACCATATCACTGATGAGAACATCAAAATAGGTCTAATCAGCATCAAATAAAGTGATCTCAAAACATCGATCGAGTGGAGATCGTGACAGGTACGTTTGATGAATCCCAAGGTCTGAATAGCTTTTGTAACAGATTGTTGAATATGGTCTGAGAACGTCATCTCAGAGTCAAATATGACACCCAGATCTCTGATAGATGATACCCTATCCAAAAATTTAGAATCTAAGGCATATCGAAATACATTACATGCTCTAGTTCTAGTGAAGGTGATTGATTTACATTTATTGATGTTTAAATAGAGATCATTATCAACACACCAAGCGTGTAATGAATCCAACGCTTGTTGTAGAAGTTTACAGTCATCTAGTGATCTAATTTTCAAAAAAATCTTTAGATCGTCAGCAAAAAGCAGATATTTCACCTCAGTTAACCTCTCCGCAATATCATCAATGAAGATATTAAACAAACTTGGGCCTAAGTGTGACCCTTGCGGTACACCCGATGAAACAAAAATTGGACTAGATCTGAGACCATATCATAACATATTGTATTCTATTTGACAGATAGCTGCGGAACCAACTCAAAAGAGGATCCTGGATTCCAAAACGTAGTTTGTTCATAAGGATGTTATGGTTCACGGAATCGAATGCTTTGCTGAAGTCTGTATAAATACAGTCAGTCTGGGTTCTATTTTCTAAAGCTTCTAAGATATAACAGGAGTAATATGCCAGGTTAGCTTCCAAACTTCTCCTTGGTATAAAACCAAATTGTCTTTATGCTAATGTCTAATATAAACATTTTCATTACAGATTGCAAATTGCATACGTCAATTTTGACACTAAATTTATAGTGTATGTTAGAAGTGTGGACAGGAGCTCAGACGTCTACAAGAAGGATCTGCAGATTTTTCTAATCATAAACCTAGGTTGAGTCAAATTCGAGATGGAAGCTGGGGAACCATTCCAAATAGAGTAGTTCATTCCCAGGTATGTTACGCCATAATCATTACTGACCAGAAGAATTTTTTCACCAAACCTCTCCAGGTACAGGTCCTCCTCAATGAACAAGGATTGTTCAAAAGTTGTAATTTGAAACAATGAATACTTAGTTATGGACAATATCATTCTGAGGGTTCCAAGATATTTCACCACAGTATCAACCAATTCTTGAGCTCCTGGGGCATCTTTTGCTATCAGCAAGAGATCGTCAGCGAATACTAACACTGACACACATGCAATAGTGTTGACATCCTGACTTAATTCCCAATTTCTCAAGCAGGCACTCCAAAACGAGATAAAAAAGTAGTGGGGAAGGGGTCCCCCTGTTTTAACTCCTCTACAAATTGGCACCTAAATGACTTTCAAGGGTTCTTGAATGACTGTGGAGACATCAGTGTAAGAGTCAATTAATTACCACATTGATAAAGGTATAGGGAATCCCTTTTCTGGACCGAGCCCACCGAATCGGGTCAAATGCTTTGGATATATTTAGCACAGCACTGAGACCATCCCCTGCTTTTTACATGTCACATATTGCTTCGTGAAGAATTTGAACATGGGCAAAACAGCCAGGTTCAGGGAAAATCTGTTTTTGGCATGGATTGAACTTCACTTATGCTTGCATTCATTACCCTCTTTTAGGATAAGGATGAGGCGATTTGTTTTCCACACAGAGAGCACGAAGTTCAGCTCAGCAAGTTCTTGTTCAATATTACTTTGAGCAGTAACCCAGGTTCCCAACCAAGTTGAAATGTTTTCCTTCCAGCAATGCTTAGCATCTAGTAAAGCCCTGTTAAAACATGTTACAGTAGTTACATGTTCATGCTTCATAGCAGCTACGGTTCAATAAAATTTTGGTCCAGTCTTAACTGATCAGCAATGTCAGAACATGTCAATAACAGATAAAACAAAATCAAAGAGGATGGGCATGAATCAAGTTCTTGATACATCTCCAAAACGATAATGAGTCTCCTCATCAAGGGATTGCACCTTAGCAGCATGGTTGGTTGGTTGTTAGTGATTTTGGGCACATCAATGGCTAAGGTTGTTAATCTCGTAAGTATGGTGCATGTGTTTTTTGTCGGGAGGTAGCGGTGATCTTCCCTCACTGGATGTGAACAACCAGCACCGACCTATTGTTGGAGAGCAGGATTTTCCTCAACCAGGTATCTTCCACCAGCGAGGCACTGACCCAACCAGGACAAGCTCTAAGCTCCCGACCAGACTCCTGCCATGTATGATAGTGTAGTGAATGTTGTGTGTGTGTGTGTGTGTGGTGTGCGTGTGCGTGTGCGTGTGCGTGTGCGTGTGCGTGTGCGTGTGCGTGTGTGTGCGTGCGTGCGTGCGTGCGCGTGTGCGTGCGTGCGCGTGCGCGTGCGCGTGCGGTGCGGTGCGTGTGCGTGTGCGTGTGCGTGTGCGTGTGCGTGTGCGTGTGCGTGTGTGTGTGTGTGTGTAAGGAGTGAGGATAGGACAAGAAAGTGGAAGGAAAGATTGCACGCAGTCCATGGCCTGTTTGTTAGGGTACTGCTCCAGCATTCGCCTAGTGTCGACCAGAGAAACCACAGAAAACTACCAATCAGAACAGCCAGAAACTAGAATTCTCCTCCAGACAGTGAATTCGACCTAGCTGACAAGCTAGTGTGAAAAATCCTGCCATCGTCAGGAATTAAACCTAGGACCTCTCGGCCAGGGGCACTGCAGTGACACAGTTGACCTGATCCACCTCTCCTGGTCAATCCGCTTTCAAGGAGGCAATGTCTATCATTGCAAGTTCCTCAGGACCACTGCCAGTCAGCTGAGATTTGGATGAGAATCAGTACCAGGCTGATTGTGATTGGTCATCTCAACTTGTAGAGATTACTATTAGAGAGAGTAATTTACTACATACAGGAATCAGATTTCTTCACTTTTTTTGTTAGGACCTTCACTAACAGTTTTTCCTGTTGATAGTCACCATTTTTTCACACACCATTACCATACTTTATTCACCGTAAGTAGTGGCTGAGAAATAAAAATTGTTGTTCCATAGCACAACATGTGAACAGCAAATATTTATTGGCAGGCAGCCTTTTCCTTGGAGGCTTGCTGGGGTATGACATCAGCAGTGGCATTAGCAGTGAAGCAAGAAAGAGAATTCAATCACTATGCAGTATGAGAGAAGGTGAAATAAAAACTCAAATATTTGCATTTTTCAGTTAAAATCGTAACTGCTTTTTGTATTTTCCCTAAGATCCTGGATATCGACTGAAACCACAGACACCTGCCAAAAGGCCACAGGCTCATAGTTTTCTTTAAATTCTTGAAATTAGTAATAGTTTTAGAATTTTTCCCTAGTTCCTGACTATCTAATAAGTCCATTGACACATCTCCAATTGCCAGAAGCTGCATAATTTCTTTTAATTTCTGCCCACATTGGAAATTAGTAATACAGATACCCATAAACAATCCAATAACATATCATACATTTGAGGCACATATATAAAGTTGGTCAATTTCTACCAAGAAAACACGATGGTCAAAAATAAGTTTCTCACAACTTTTACAAAAGAGTTACAGAAAGTTCATAAAATTGTAGATTATAATTAAATATGGTGAGTTTCTCTGTAACACGTTACACTGTAGATTCAACATTTTCAACATAATCATTTTTAAAAAATTATCTTTTTAATATTTATAATTTCATTTGCATTTCAATGAAAAACATGACACTTACGTTTTGATATTTGACATACATCCCGCAGACGATGATGAGATTGCACTATTTCCTTCACGTTCTATTGCTGCTTTATTCTTGCGCCTACCCAGCGAAAAGTCAAACTGCTCAGAAGGAAATATTTCTCCACGCTCTTCATAATATAAACGTAATTCATGGCGTGTACGAAATTTACGCCCTTCCGGACTGCAATAGAAGGTAAAGTTTTGCATCATTTAACATGAAGTGATTAGCAATTCTATGTTAATTATAAAAAAGTTTAAATGATGTTGCAAGAAGTAATTTCATTCTATAACAAAAATACATATTCACAACGCTTTAGTTCGAATTTTTATTTGTTTTTCGTTTGATTTTGGTTTTCGTTTTGGTTCGTGCTTTTAATTAAGGACAATAAGGATTAATCGAGGATAATCAGTAATAATAAATCATAATATAATAAGTTATTGTAAGTTCTTTAATTCTTTTGTAGCATTACTAAGAAGAAGAAGAAGAAAAAGAAGAAAAGAAAAGAAGAAAATGAAGAAAAGAAAAAGAGAAAAGAAAAAAAAAAGAAGAAAAAGAAAAGGAAAAGAAGAAAAAGAAGAAAAGAAAAAGAAGAAAGAGAAGAAGAAAAAGAAAAAGAAAGAGAAGGAAAAGAAGACGAAGAAGACAAAGAAGAAGAAGAGGGAAAAGTCAATGACCCATAGCCCATAAATGTCAATCTATGAATATGAAAATGGAAGTCGGTTTGTCCGAGATCTATAAATTCAGACACAGTTCTACCAATCTCCATCAAACTTGACATATCTTAGTGTTTTTTCATAGAGAAGGTTTTTATGCTGTTCACTTCGATGTTACTCTCCACTAGCATTACAAGATGGCACTTCAGTTACAAGCAATTTCCAATCCACCTGGGGTTCGTTGTTCCTGGGCGTTACCATGCATCGCAGTGCGGGGTTGAGCTCTTGCAGGATAGGACAAGCGAGTGGTGCAGGATGTAGATGGGATGAAATTATTGGTGAGCTAGGAGACAACAGCACGAGGGTGATTGTGGTACAAGAACAACCAGATTATAGCAGCACTGACGGAGCAGGAGAACAGCAGCAGGAGGTAATTCTGCTAGTGTTTTATGAAATATCAAAATATTTCCCAAAACCCAACTCCCTGTATTCATATTTAAAACATCTCAGAAATGCTCCATAAAATCAACATGAACATCCAAGTATAGGCAGTAACTAAGTGAATCTTCCTGTTTAGCAGAGACTGTTGATACTGTGTGGGAAGTGTTTCAATTCACCTCTATGGAGATTTAGTTTGAATAGTTTTCCAACAAAATTGATACAATGATTTTTATTTGCTGCTGATGTAGTCTTGCCTCCACTCATACGAGCAATACGAGCAACTATAACAATAATAAAGCACCCAATAGTGGTGGTAATGCCTAGCGAGAGGGTTGATTCCTGATGAGGAATCAACATACAAACTTGTAGATAAGACAGTCCATCAATCAGAAAACAAATATCACATCAAAACCTTTTTAAAAGTAATGCTATAAAATATGTCAATTCTACAATAATATGTATGCAGTTACTAAAACTGATAGTCCACAATTCATCACCATTGTCCTTAACTAAGAGGAAACTTTACTTATAAAAACACATTCACAACCATTTCATAAGAATTGGTCTTCAGATTCAAGTAAATGCTCTTAGCCAATGGAATGGGGGAATTACAAAAATTGTAATTACTGAGAAAAACCTGAAGATAGAGCAATAAAAACATCAAAAAGCTTCCAATACGTTTGATAGATACTTTCTAAATTCATCTTTTCTTTCTATGAGATAATAGGTTCAACGTAAATACTTTACTAACAAAAAATTCAACCTCAAAATCATGAATTAAAGTATACAAACTTTGAAAAATTCTTTAATATTATAAATACAAACCACACAAAAAACACATCCCACTTCCCCGCAGAATGTCCGCTCATACGTTGAATTGTGTGACGTGTCCATCCAGGTGGAATTCGAGGATCAGCAACTATGATTGATTTGCGAGGACCTAGACCAAAATGTAAGCTGTAAGTAGTCAGTTTGTTAAAAAAATATCTTTATTATATCTAACCGTTTATGGACAGTAGTTGCAACTTTAGTGGTACATTCCAGCAACCTCTGAAGTGATTATCTACCATAATAAAAACAAGGTTTTCCGTTTGTTTTCAATTACGCACTGTTTTATGCGTAGTTGGTAATGTTACTACCATTATTCACTTAAGACTAAGAATCTATTCAGTTACATAACTATTTCTATACAATTTGAGACTATACCAAGCTTCAACAAGTAATATTGATATTAAGAATGAAAATGTATTAGGTATCATTTGCCTGCGTAACTTTAAAACCCTAAATATGCCTGTAATATTGAGATGGGCCCTTGTTTTGCTTCTGAACATAAGTGTAACTTCACCATTGTGTACATTTTCTAGAGTGCAGTGGGGAATATATTTATTCAAATTATCATTCTACTTGTTCTCACAGTAAGTAAATTGCTACAAAAAAGGCATGAAATGAAATTAAAGCCATTAGATGATTTGCTTTTGAAAATACTTATTACACACGAGCAAAGATTTTCTTCTCGATTCTCATCAAAAACACTTGCTTCCACCTCAATTCAAAATTAGACCAATTTCTATTCACTCAGAAACACTGCCCAAGAACAGGAGGTTATTCTGATAATTTTAAACTTCTGGGTGTGGCATTCCCATTGTTGCAATACATTCTGATTGAATTCCGCAAAAAAAATACAGGAAATTCAAATCTGCAATTTCGAAAACACGCAAAATTACACTAACTACTTTTTTAACTGTAAAAAATTAGACTAAACTACTATATTTTTTTTTAAATTGTACATGACCTTTTTCCAAGAACTGATTTTAACTTTTTCAGCTACTGCTTGTGCTTTATAGAGAAAGTATTGTTGTGCTGCAGTGGAAAGCGATAATATTTTCGGCAGAACAATTCTTATTGCCAGGCCCTGAAGGGTTCCTAAGATAACGTGGATAAATCTTGTTCCTGTACCTAATAAATTACTTCCTCTCACATGTTACGTAATCAGAATCCACGTTTGGGGAGGGGTCCATGATATCAATAAATAGACGGACAGCAAAATGTCTGTCTATACCTCCATCAGTGGACAATGTTACTGGCAAAACCCTAAAAAGGATTTGCACCAAAAATGATATTCCCTGATCGATCTGACTGATCCCTTCAATTTGAAATGGATATTTTGATTTTGGGGCGTACATTACATGAAGGACAACATTTTCAACTAAAAAAAAATTAAAAAAGGCCTCCAAATTTTTTCAACTTTTTTTTTCCTCTGATAGAGAAAAATACTCAAAATGAAATATATTTTCGTTTAACTATCTGAATTATTGAAAACTGGACAAACTCAAAATAGTTCCTGCATCTTCGCAACATTTGTAGTTAATGAAGATAGACTTTTAATATAGATAATAAAGAAAGATTTTTTTCTTAATATTTGTATAACAGGCATTTTAAAAAATTAAATTTATTTTTTCCATAACAATTCCAATTTTTTCTTTATTTTCCCCCCTCTTACGTAGCAAGGAACTGTAAAGAAAGGGGCATGGGCCCCACTTTCAGAGAACTGTGTATTTTAAAAAATTGCAAAAATAAAAAATAAAAATTGCAAATTCTAATATCCCACGCTGTCAGTTCACAGAATCATAACATGTTTCATTTTGAAATTCTTAGAATTCTTCTCATTGTCGGCAATCATGATGATCGTACAATGTAAAAATTTTTGTATTTATCCTTAAATTTTTTTGTTAGAATAAAGCACCCTTAATCCAATGGCAGAAAGCCATATTCATAATCAAATTTTTAAAGAAATCTTTTAACTCTTAGTGTTCTATTGGGTTAGAAGATTTTCAAGATGTTTGAAATGCAAGTTAGAACTCGCAATACAATACTGACTAACAGTTATCAAAAACATGATAAAGTTTCCACTGTTGTAACAGTATTAGAAATGAATCACATCTACTACCCCGAGAAAAAAAAATCATACCGTCAGTTCCATCAACTATGTACGCTGGTTCTCCAATCGGTTCCCAATCATCTACAGCCCGAGCAGGTCTGCTACTGTCACCATCTTCCTTTTTCCGGCCCCGCTGATCAGAATCCTCAAGACCTGTAAATACACTTTTGAGAACAAGATAAAGTGAGAAATATTTGACACGATTCTATTGTCAACGTGTGCTCACCTTTGTCTCTCTTGGATTGACCGGCAGAGTGGGTTCTCCTGGCTGCTTCTTTGAATTTGTTCAATTTGCGCCCGATCTTTTTTCCACTCATTGTCTTGCCCTCATCATCAATTCTATGTCCTGGCATGTCACTCTTTGACCTTTTAACAGTCAAATTATTATCCATTTTGCCTTTCCCTCGGTTTTTTACAATATTATCTCTTCTTTTATTCTCTATACTCATCACATCAGCCAACACATTTTCTTTTTTTTCTTGAGACATTCCCAGGGGATTCTTCTCTATTTTAACATCAACAGATGAAGAATCAACACCAGACATGTCTTCCGTCCATTGGCCTTTTTTCCTTCCCCGACTTCCAAATCCACCCCCTCGTTGAGCCTTCTTTCTATTCTCCAAACAAGCAGCAACAGATGGGTTGTCTATGCGAGGTCTTTTTTTGAAGTGGAAGAGTTCTGCCACATTTAATTTACGTTTCCGCTCCCTTCTTTCTTCTTTCGTCCCCAAGGTGGTTGCCATTGAAGTGGTGATCATCTGAGAGGAGGAATGTGCGAGAGAAAGCGGGGAATTGGTGACATCATTACTGGGCCCTATTCCTGGCTGCAACTGAAAATTCATACAAAATTAGTCATGAAATTACAATTCCTAATGATGAATACATTATACAAGATCTCTGAACTTCATAAAACAGTGTTCCAGAATTACAGCAATGACACCATTAACATACCATTAACATTACTAGCAAAGTGAAAGACATCAAAGTCAACATTTCAATGATCTCCATTTCTCACACTGAGGCCATGTTTGAATGTGCAACTCATGTAGATAGTGATGGCAAATTTTAGCAAAACATCAATACATCATCAAAAGGTTTTTGACGTTAATGAAAACATCAAGAAAAAAATGATGTTTTAAAATAAAACATTTTCCCATCTTGTTTCCGTTGTTAATTAGAGTTCTTAAATGAAATACTTAAATAATTAAATGAAATATTTTAATGATTAGTTATGTATAAGTTCAGTAAAACCTGTATAGGACAGAATCATTTGGATCTAACATTTTCTTCCACCTTGTATGTTTCCAACTTATTTAGGTTTGCATTAAAAACTGTCAATTCAGAAAATGTAATAGTTCAAAGATGGAATAGGTTTATTTATTTCATTTAAAAACGTATTTCAAAGAAAGAAGATGTCCTGGGAGAGACAAAGATAGTAACTTACAGAACCGCAAAATGAAGTCCAATGAAACAAAGAACTCCATTAAAAGCAATATTACTTTCTTCAACATTTGTAAGAAGAGAGGAATTTATCTGATTTGGACTTTGGCTATTCATCTAGGTCCAAGTGAATTTTGTGGCAACCACCTATAAAACATTTCCTTTAACCACGCATTCCTGATTTTGTCAAGTGTCAGACACTTGAGTTTTCCCAACTATAAATTTCATAACCAAATTCTTGACACAAGTGTTGCTTTGTTTGTGTTCTTCAATTAGTCTAATTTGCTCAGCGTGAGTTAACGTTTTCAATTTGACATCATAAACACTTGATTAACATAACACCTGCAACTTGTCGAACCAAACAAAAGTAAACGTTTACAACCACTGAACCAAAAGCACACATTACAAGAACTGTGGAAGGATTGCTTTATCTGTCTCTCCTGCCATTGTAGGGGCTTGTGAAGGTCAGTGCTATTACATATAAATAATGGTGATAGTAGTGTGGGAAATACGATGTTCAGACAGGGTTAGCTGAGAACGCGAATGTTCAAGCTCTGAGTGTCCCATGGTATGATTTCCCCACACAATCAATGTTTAATTTTAAAACCATATTTGTTTTCTGTCTTATCCAGAAATTTTAACACAGTCGTACTAATAACTCCTTTGTTTCCGCGTTAGGCAGGTTTCTGACTTATCCATTGTACTTTGCATTCAAAAATAGTCCATTCTGAGATTTTTCTGGTTAAGGCAGGATTACGACTTAGGCAGGTTTTACAGTAATATGATAATAATAATGTTGACGTTGACTGATATGTCAATAATAATCTTAAAGAAGGGAATAAAAAGTAAAAGACATTGTGTTTTGTTATTATTCCATTTATCCATTTTCAATCATAAATCATCAAAGTAAAACATCAAAACAACAAACAAAAATATCAAACCACAGCAAAAATTTTTTTTTGCCAACCCTAGCAGTACCCCAAGTAGGTATGGGGTCTTAAAGTATCAGAGTGAATTCAGGAAATCAGAGCATAATCTACTCGTCACAATGATGCAAATTTAATATACGAATTTAAGGGCTTTGAGAATTTGCAAATATATCAGCAGAGATGTAAAAGAGTTAAGTCAAAATAGTTATTTACGCACCACGGGCGTTATGGCGGTTCTAATGATCAAGCGGCGAAAAAAGGCCAAAAAAGGCGAAAAAAAGGCCGGCGGCGCTAGCCGAATTCGTTTACTACGCTCCGTGAAGTCACGAAGGTTAAGCGAATTCGAGACTCGTTGGTGGTTGGGGGACCGGCCAGGAACCCCGGGATCTAACGGCGTCGAGCCCCTGGCCGAAGGGATAACAGGCAATGGAGGATTACTCCCCAGTGCAAACCGCCCAACGCCCCTTAAGAGGTTTGGAGACGCGTTGCGTCAAGGTGTAGACGAAAAAAAAAAAAGAACTTTGACCCCCCCAACCTCATTTTGTATTCAGATTTACTTCTTTACTAATTAACGTGATGTTAACTTGACTCGGTTTGTCTTTTCATTCTTCCCTCCCATAAGAGAACATATAGCACCATTCAATTGTTTTCATATTTCCCTTGTGACCAGGATCCTCTCGATTCAGGTAAGTTATACAGTGTACATCGCGCTCCGTATCAAAGGCAATAACACGCTTTCATGTATCTTGGGGCGTAACGCAAGGCCCTCAATGCAGGCCTACTTTTAGGCTGAAGGTTTTGTAACTATACGAAATATTAATTACTTGATACTTTCTCTTGTACTTCGTGATTGTTGATACAATAAAAGATTAGGAACAGCATCTTCAAGATGAAAGAGACGACGTCGGTAGCTTACGTAACCCTGTTTCTAAATCAATAAAGGTAAGCAATGTTCTGTTTTATACTAGTCTTAATTTCATCAAATTAAATAACAACAATAATAATGGCAACTGGACGTGACGGAAACTGGTGCTGTGAAGAACGGGCAAAAATCGGTGCACCGGAAGAGCCCTCCCATCTCTATCCACCATGGGAATATCGAGAGGGAAACGATATTGTCAACGTGCGAACGGAAGTGGCACCCTCGGATGCTGCTCCCACATAGCCGCGATCATCAAATTTTGAGCCGTTGAGCTTCCTTTGAACGTCTCAAATCGGGCAGCGTTAAGAACATTTTCGTACAAAAGTATATTTTTTGAGAAACTTCATAAGATCATTTGAAATTCTTATACTCACCAATGCAATAATGTACAACGACGCTCGTAATGTAAATATTAACGTGCGATATAAAAAAATACATTTGCATAAATTTTGAAAAAATCAAAAGAATACATCAAAATGGCGCTTTTGTCATGCTATTTAGTGCATTTAGCACCAATCATACAAAACATTATAACCTGTTTGTGAGAAAATCTTGTTGTTTAATCCGCCTTTATTTCATGCAAATTACGCAAAAGCTACTCAATTTTCGAGAAATTGTGCATGAACTTTTAAAATCGATTTTTGATGAACAGATTTCATAAAGGAAAAATTCTCCATCTTCAAAATGGTAGTTGTAGGAAGACGCCAAAAAAATAACTTTTCTAATTTTTGAAAATTCAGAGAATTACATGAAAATCGGACTTGCGCCACTTTTATATGCGTACTTTGCTCTATCCAATTAAAAAATATAACTATAAAATTTGGACCCATTTTTTTTATTTTAAACAATTGAAAAAGTCTTCGGGACTTCAAGTTAAAAGTATTCAGAGGGGCGCTATTAATAGAGAGTATATTCACTAAAATAACAAGTCCCATCTCGATCAGGTTTTTCGTCCAGTTTCCCTGATCCATTGAGCAAATGCTGAGATGGCCCCTTGTTTTGCTTCTGGACATAAATGTAACTTCATTTTCTGTGCACGTCTTCTAGAATTCAGTGGGAAATACAATTATTCAAATTATCGTTTCCATGTTGTCGCGGCAGGAAGTAATAAGAGCCAAAATTTATTGCTTATTTATCTTTGAAAATAGATTTTATTACATGGAGTTTTTTTGCTTTTTTTTTCTCCCTTTCAAAAATTCAAAATTTAAGTAGTATATGACTTAAGTGTAGGGATCACAGAATTTTGAAAATGTGCACACAATTCACTTTTCCCCATAGCACGTCATACGCAGTTTTTAACTGTTTTTTTGACGTAAAATAAATAAATAAATAAAGTCTAATTTGAAGTATCCTGACAGTGGCGCAAATTCTTTGCTTGCCATGGGCGCCTGATTAAAGTTCTCATTTCAAGTGCAAGGGGCGCCGACGTCAGACCGATCAGGGAATAACAGTTTTGATGAAAATCTTATTGACTGTTTACCCGCAAGCGTTGCTCAAACAGACGGAGACGGGCAGACAGAAATACTTTTGCCATAAACCAATTCGTCGGTATCGAACCCAGAAAACGCGCATCGCTGATTTGCGTGCACCAAACCGATCGGGGTCTTCCCTGTGTTATCTTCTTTAACATTTTCTTTTTAACCACAGAAGAAGTTCCTCTGAATTAGAATATTCTTTAAAGAAACACTGAGAAACCCGTGTAACCTCATTATCTGTCATATCTACCTGAACATACCTGCCAGCAGATGTAAATTGTGTGTGTACAAAATCATCGAAAAGCACTCGAATAATCCATTTTATATGGCCCGCCGTTTATGCAACAATCGCGTTACATTAAAGAGCGGAAAATACTTTTCAGTTTCAAACGGTGCTTTTCTTGGTAAAAATCAAGCATGACCAACAAATCAATTTCTCTAGAGCTGGAGAAGAACACAACCAAGGGAAACACTTAAACCATAACAATTTGATCCATAACAATCAAGCCACATATGAAACCATAACATGAAACGTTGAATGTCATAAACGTTATGAAACCATAACAATCAAGCATGACCAACAAATCAATTTCTCTAGAGCTGGAGAAGAACACAACCAAGGGAAACACTTAAACCATAACAATTTGAAATTAAGGTTGTAGTTTTTATTTTTGAATGTTTAACTTTTGCACCAGATATTTAGAGAGATTCAGTAGGGCGTCTACACTTCTATAATCTTAGTCTTCCAATGAAAATGGCGTTTCTAATCAAATACCCCGTATAACATACAGAGGATTCATATTTGAAATACCACCGGACTCTAAAGCGCGATACGAACGAATTTTGTACTGGAACAAGAAACGTATTTCTTTGGTCTCTACTTCACCAGCAAGACAGCAGCGGCATGGAGTTATCGCGGGGGACGTGACGGTTGTATTCAGAGGCCTATCTAAGATATTCAGGCGCCTATGGCAAGCAAAGAATTTGCGCCACTGTCAGGATACTTCAAATTAGGCTTGTTATTTGTTTTAGTGAATATACTCTCTATTAATAGCGCCCCTCTGAGTGGCACCCATGTCACGTGCCATCTCTACCATAGATACACCTGGTTTTAATAGTAATCATCGAGGCAAGCCCTGGAGGTTGAGTTTTTGAAAGGCGGCCTCTCTTCGACACCATCACAACAGCCGGCGTGGTCTGTGGCGCACTCCGTGAGTTTTAACTGCCCAGTAGAATTCCGGGCGAGTGCCATTCAAAAATACATACACTTTCTGTTAAACCCAACATACTTATAGTACGTGATAAGGAAAATATATTTAATATATAATTCTTATAGCAATAATTATGATTCACCAATTGTAATTGGAGAAGTGGCACCTCATCTTCTCCCCCCCCCCCCCAGCCCGTGGTTAAACTCACGGTATAAATTCAGTCTCACCGCGGTGTTGAACCGAAAGCAACTCGAAGAGCGCAGTCATCCCGAGCCCCGATTCAATCGCTCCAAGGCAAGGCCCTACATGCATTATGAATGCATGTAGCAGAAAATAGCACTCCAGAGAGAGATCTTTCCACTCGTTAAGCAACCACTATCGTACAAGTCTACTTGTCCCGGTAACATCCTTGGTGGAAACCATGGGTAAGATCTGGTGTATTAGGATCGCACATGAAACACGTAGCTGCTGTCGATCATGAATCAGCATTCATAGTTATTCAGCAACGAGTTCGAGACAGATCAAATTATGAGTTTGATGATACATATTTGACGAAATTAAATAAAGGAGAATGGATTTTCTTTTAAAGTGAAGTACGATTTACAGAATTCTTTTTAGTCATTTTTTTTTTAAGTTGACGGTAAAACTTGTGCCCAGAGACTTCTTTTATACTTCTTTAACCTGGAAAGACGTAGGTCTGCAACATCTTGTTCGTGCGGCACCAAGCGCTACTGCATCCGCCCACCAATGGCGGCTGATCGACGTCTGATCTTTTCCGAGGCACCAAGTTGCGAAGAAATTTCGATTTTTACGTGCGAAGATAAGAAATAAGCAAGATGCTACAGGTTTAACAGTCAACAGTAGTGAAGATCTCTTGTGTAAATAAGGTCGCCAGAGTGCAGACAATGAAGAAAACATTCGTTGTTGGTAGTGCAAGTCGTTAAAAAATACGAGATTCAAAGTCAGAACGTTCCCGCCCAGTGAAATTCTACATTGGTTATGATAATTCTAGTATAGTAAACCCTCGTTATCACGGATTCCAAGGGACCGAAAAATCAAGAGTTCGAGTTAAAAGTGTTGCTAAAACAGCCCGTACTTTCTCGCCTGTATTTTCACGCAAAAAGTACTGAAATTTTCGGAAAATTGTATATGACCTTATTTCAAAATCTATCTTTAAGAAACATTTCATTACGGGGAAAAATCTCTAATCATAATTGTAGGCGTAGTAAGACGAAAAAAAATTTGCAATTTTCGAAAAATCAGAGTTTTTAACGAAAATGAGATCTGCACCATTCTCTTAAACGTCCTTTACACTATCGAATAACAAAATTGAATAAAAAACGATGTACCCATTTTTTTTGAAAATGTTTAAAATGTCCCAGGTGCTTCCCGTAAAGCACCCCCAAAGTTAAAATATCGGTTACAAATTCAAGAAGCAGCGAAAATATGCAGATCGATTGGATAATATCAATTTTGGAGAAAATTGGCTGAACAGTTTAGCCGCTAGCTTTGTTCACAGACGGACGGACAGACATTTTGTCGTCAATCGATGTTTCTGTATCAAGGACCCACAAAACATGCATTCTGACTACACCACGTGTTAGAGGGTTTTATCTAAATTTAACAACTGGATTCATCCACTTCTTCGTTACCAAGTAAATATGATTTTTTCTGCCGAAAATTCGCAGTTTTCTCGCGAATTACGTAACTTTCTCGCTACCGCGGAAGTGAGAATGTAAAAATCGTAAGTTCATTAATAGAAAACATATCCTTATCGGCTTTGATATTGTAATATATTTTACTTCTTATATTTATAGTGTTTAACAAAACATTTTCAAGTTTTAAACATGTAGATGTTTATTATATTCTACATAAAAAAAATGTCAATCTTTTTCCCCTTTGTGTAATTAAGTTCACAGGAAAAGAAAATAATCGGTTTTAATATCTGCAATAGAAAATTTGTAAAAAAAGGAAAATGGGAATTTTACCCTGCAATGGAAGAGAGAACGGGAATTAATTTTAAAGTCATAAAATTCAAACATTCAATAGTTACTTCATAGAGTCCTATGGTGTAAGAATTTTTTTACAAAGACAAACAATGTAATGCAGCTACTAAGACAAGGTACCTGTTTTTTTTTTTTATTTAAAAAAAAAAAGTATATACTGTATGTGATGTAAAGGGAGAAATACAATAAGAGCATGTTTCTTTGGGCTCCAAACTTCTTCCCCACCCTTTAACCACACATAGTTAAATGATTCATAATATGACTCAGTGCATTGAAATTAGTGATTTGAAATTACAGTATTGGTAACAAAATAACATCCCATATCCCTGACTGCTTCTAAACACAACTTAGCAAATGGGGCTCAGCAAAATGTTCACATAGTGATACCACATTTATGCCTAGAAACAAAACAAGGGGTCCCCTCAGTACTTGCTCAATGGATTAGGGAAACTGGATGGCAAACCTAAGTGAGATGGCCTTTAAGCAGAAGCTGAAATCTATTACAAGACGTATTTAGTCTTTTCAAAATTAGACATTACAGTTCAAATATTAATTCACCAAATATCAATGTCAAAATAAATATTTTTCTTTTTGATGGTCAGTATAGTCTTGCATTAGTTCATCAGCAGAAAAGATTTTACTTTGAACTTAAATTTGTTTAAAATTAGTGAAATTATAAATGATCTAGATTAAAATCTTTTAATGATTAGTATTTGTGGTTTTTATTTTATACCTATTATGCATGAGATTCCTTTACGTGCTTTTAAACTGTATATGCCTTTGAAAGTGAATAATGTGCAATTGGCTGACAGCAAGTGAGAAAATTTCTGGGTCTCTTGAATCAGTCAAATGATACATATAAATTAACTGAACACTAAATTACGTTCACTATGTTATACATTGAGATTTTTTTTCAAATTCAGTCAGCCTTCATTCTCATGTGTAGTGAGTGTATTTTGTAAATGGCTGAAATATGAGGTCTACGGGAAAACACATTCTACAGTACTCAGACTTTTAGATTACAGAAACTAATTGTACAAATAATATGCCAATGCCATCCACATACTTGCATGCCTCTCTTTGCTGAGGCAGAAGTCCTATCATTGCCTTGTCCATTCATTTATAAATCAGTAGTTTTGTGAAAACAGACTTCCTGACCTTGTCACATTATTTTACAATGTATTATATTAAACAGCTAAAAACAATACACAAGTTGAAGTACCAAGTAAAATCTTTTCTGTCATATAACTGCCTGAATATAAGAAGAGACTTCCCTGACCATGAAAAATGAAAAGGATATTTATTTTAATAACGATAAAATTTTTTTTTTGGATTGGAAAATTAGAAATTACATTTACTTACACAAATAATACATATAATATATTTTTATAAAGGGAAAAAATTTTTTAACCCCTTAAATTTAAATAAAAAAATTACTGGGATTAGCACTTCAAAATAATTCTACTGTTTTCTAATCCTCCTGAATACAAAGACACTTACTGAAATTATTTTATGATCAAATAAACACTAAAACATAGTTGTCAACTGTACAGAAAAAATGAACACATAACTGTATTGAGTAACAAAATAAAAAGTGGAAATAAGAAAGTACCTAGTAAATATGCCTGTGAGAAGGATCCTGGAAAAAGTCTTGGATAAAATGGTATTCACTGATCTGAGATAGCTTCCAAAAAATAATCATTCGATAAAGAAACTAGTGTTTGCTTTGAGGGATATTTCTATACGACATTCGAAGTAAGTTTTATTAGAGCACCTACGGAAGTGCTTTACAGCAGTTTTAATACTTACACTCCCGATTGAAAAAACGTCAATTTTATGACGCGTGCAGTTAATGCCGATGATACGTCGGCAATACGCTACGAATTTCTAAACTGTATGCAACCACGAAACAGCAATTTCCCACTTAGAAAATGGATTGAATTTAATGCGACACCTAGCCCTCGGCACTTCCGGAACAATATGAAGAAATTCCGACTTTCCCAAATCACGAGCGCTTCTAGCACTTGGTGGGAACAATCATGCAAGATCAAGTCATCCTATTCCTTTGCGTTTGTGAAGTCACGGGGAAGACGTGCATAAGACGGAAATTTTGATTTCGGAAATGTAAACGGACTATTTTACATCGGGAACACAAGAGAATTAAAGGGATCCGGAGAAAACGGCGCAAATGTCGGGAAAACGTAAATTCCGGGTACGTAAAAGTAAAAGGTTTTGCTGTAACTGGATCTGTATATTCCAACTGCTGGCTAATTCTGTAACTGGAACGCTCAGCAGAACAAGGGGCTATCCCACATTGACCTACTTTGGAGATATTGAGGGTTTTACTAAAACTTTCATAATTCAGTACAATTTTAAACACTTGCATAAACTTTTAAGTCCACACCGGATTTAAATAACACATTACACTAAACAACTAATATTTGAAGTTTTATTTAATAATAACTCAATTTCACTCAAAATGTGAGATAGTCCCTTTCCCCTACTGAGCCCTTCAATTCTCCAACACATAATACACCCTAACAATTGTACCTCAGCTTCTGACCCCCATATAGAACAGATTTTTCATTCGGTTGCCCTCAATCCATTGACCAAATTCTGATATTATCCTTCATTTCGCTTCTGGACATAAAATGTACGTTCACTAAATGCACACACTTTCTTGAGGGGCGTGGGGATTTGGTGGAAATTTAATTATATTATCAACAGTACCATAAAAAAGTTTCTCCTTGCTCTCAAGGTAGCAAGTGAATTCCTTTCTTGTGGGGCACAAGAAGAGAACAAAAGCCAATATCTGATGCTCATTTGCAAAATAGGCCACGCTGCATCTTTGATCTAATCTCTTATTATTTGGCCAAAAAGCTTGTTCCTATCTTTACTAATAATTAAACTTAATATAATAAAAGACAGAGGGTAGGGATTCTGGAATACAAGGAAATATGCACATAATACTTTCTCCTTGAAAGTCACACAGTATTTAATCATTTTTTTATGATAAATAAATAAAGTAAACTAAGCAATATTTAGAAGACTTGAGTTTAAACAAAAGATCAGAATTTAAATTAAACTCCAGTCACTAAATGAATTCTATTATTTTTGTTCCATAACTAATTCTTTATCTCAAGTTACCTAACTTAATCAACAAACTGAAATGTTCTCCATTTTCAGGGGTTATGACTGAGGAAGAACTAAGCACACTATACAAACAAATACACAAAGTAGCCTTCTCTTCACTCATACATTTCTGATAAGGACTAAACTAGTAGAAAACTATTCACACTGAGCAAGCACATGAAACAATTGTTTCATAATTATACATAAAATTCATGTGATATATTTTGCAACAAAATAGAGAGCTTCAATGCAAAATTATTTCAAATACCCTTTATGCAGTTTCTAAACATCTGTAATAATTAAGGAGGGTGTTAAATAAGACCCTGACCAAAAATATGTTTTTGAATTAATATTTTTTAAAATGATATCTGTGCATTCAAGTGTACATACACACACTCATACACATTTTAGGGACTACAATTAAATTTTCAGCTTACCAAATCGATGAACGGTTGTCAAGTTTCTAACATGAAATGTCAGAAGGATGGCAAGCAAGGGTATAAAACATAACAAAAGATAAATCATAATAAAACTCATATTGCAACAATGGTAACAAATGACTGCATATAAAAGTGATAAACAGCTTGCAAAATAAAGTTTAACTCTTAAATATCAATTTTGAAAGTGACAACTCATTTTTCTGATGCTGTTAAACTATTTGCTATTAATTCATTACATAAGTAAGATAAATAATCAGAACTTTAAAAATTTCCTTAATTTCACATACACACTCATTTAGCAATACATATATTAGTTCTCTACTATTTATCTCTCAAATGAAATGCATACTGTGATGGTTCAAAAACAATACTGAAATTACATTATTTTAATTATAAAAATTAGAAGTACCAACAAGGTCCAACAAAGTGATGATTTTTTTTCAGATAAGAAGGCAAATTATCCATATTATTTTATGTATAAAATACAATAATTTGTTTGTAGGTTAGGAAAAGAAACTTATTCATAGCCCTTTGAGTTTCTAAATTAAGTTCTTATAAAAATCATAACAATAATTATTCTTTTTATTAGCAAATCATGGTAGGTCCTAGCATCAGAAGGCTGTAGTGACAGAGTACATACATGCAATCATTATCCCTAAACTGTTCATCATTATTTATATCTCATTCAAAAATGCAGACCATGAAAGACAGATAATTTTTACTACAATCAGTTTTAAAATTACTTGTTAGTTTAAATTTAAAAAATATGTTTAGTAAGGATTATCTGAAATCCTCTACAATTACATAAATCAATTTTCTCAAATGTTTCAACCACAATTGGGACCATTTGGTTGAAATAGGAAAAGTTCATGTAACTTAAAATAAAAGGATTTCAGATAATTGGCAAGTAGTTTTAAAAGATATATGTAGTAAACAATATTTTGCCTTTAATTCATGGCTGTTACTACTACAACTACCACTATTTCAGCGATAGGGAAGCTATGCAGGCTTTTACTCCTAAAATGTGCACCTCACAAATATTCTACAAAAATGTTGAAATGTGTGGCAATTGGTTACAAAAACATCTGTTTTGCTATGACATCCATATCCTTTTGTCTGCTAGAGAAAATGTATATACATATTAAAAATAAATTATCTACTTCTGCATTTTTTATTTGCCTTTAGACATAAAATATTGTAAAAGTTACGTTAATATTTTCTGTTCTTAGGAAAAAACTTGTATCAGACCAACTAGTTTTATATTTTGAAAAAGACATTTCCATATTACTTGATACAATGGGTGCTTATTTGCATTTGGTCACTTTTGGACTAAATACAGTTACTGAAAGGCAGGACACAGGGAATATATTTTCCCATTTGAGAATCATCCTTCCAATTTATTACTCTTATTTACTTGATACCACAACAAATTTTACTTTGCTGATCCCAGCTATCATACATTTTATCATGTTTGTACACATCTGCTTGAATGATCATGTTTTGCAATAATTACTAAGTTTTACTTAAAATCTACATTTTTTCTGAGCAAAAAATTTCAAAAAACATTTTCTTTAAGCCAAACCTCTAAAACGTGAAAAATATGCCTTTCATACAAAAAGTTTTCATCTGAGATTCAATATTTTACCATTAAATGCTGAGACTTAATTTCCAACAAATAATAAAAATTAACAAAAAATATTCAATTGTTTGAACTTTCAAGCTTTAATAATAATAATAAAAATTATAACAATAATAATAATTGCAAGAATAGCTGCAATTAATCTGTAGTCGCAGAGAATGCTCAGCTGCTTCTTAATCTTAGAGATTCATTAATGCAAAAGTTTAAAGCTAAAGTAGTAAGATTCAGAAGGTACAATGAACTACAACGAAACAACAAAAAAAGTTGATTTCCACAAAAAATGTTCTTTAGGCATTCTCTGAACTTAGTTCAGAGAGGAGAAATACAGAAGATAAACTCACCATAAATGTCAATGAGGTCAGTAAATTTTGGAGTTCCTTTTGGAAGGAACCAGGATGATACCAACAAGATGCAAATTGGATCAAGAAAATTGAAATAAAGCAGACTGAAAAAACACTAATGGAAGTGAGGGGATTTATAGCTGAAGATATGGCAAAGGTAGAAAAGAAGAATCTGGAATGAGGCAGGTCCTGATAAAATTCAGAATTTTTAGCTGAAATATCTAGTTTGCACTTGAAACTATTGCAGTTTCTCCAAAGCTCTGTCTGATCCAGATAAATCTCAATCTTTCTAACTGAAGGAACTACATATCTGAGAACAAGAGGAACCCTCTTTGAAGTCCAAAAACTAACACCCAGTCACAGATTTACCAGTAATATACATTGTTCATGTAAATTAAAAAATCTATAATCACTACAAAATAAATCGCATTTTGGCAAAAGAATAAAAGAGATGCGTCTGTGGAATCTCAGGTTGCAAACAGCAACTTACTATCTATAAGGTTGAATATTATATTAAAATTATATACAATACAATTATATACCTATATATAGTTATAAACAATTAACAATTATACAACAATACAATTATGTAAATATACAAATTATATCTTTGAGGGGCTTAAAAGGAAGGTCTTGCCTGTCATAAACTATGCAACCATAAATTAACAGATAAATGCTCTTTGTAAACCTAAAAGACAATAATGTCAGCACCCCATATGCCAACACAAACCAGACAAATGATTGAAAATTCACAATAAGAAAATATTTTGGACTACTTTAAGATCCAAAGAGACTATTGGATGACTTGGATTATAAACCTTACTTCAAGAGAAACATGAGTAGTATGGACAGCGAACATTACAGAAGATTCCAATGAGGAACTGAAGGAAATCAAAAAAATAATACTGTGATCTCTAGACAGAAGCAACAAGAAAGTTCACGGTTTGCATTAATAATTTATTTTACTTAGAAATTATTATTTTAGACAAAAAGTCAAAAAATATACAAAAGCATTATATGCCAAAAAGCACTAAATATGCAAAATACGCATTTTATGCAAAACAATTCTTATTTTATTTTCAATAATTTGCCAAGAAATATATATTCTTAAAGTTTCAGGAAGATATGACTATTAACAACATGCCAGAAATTGCAAGAACTTTCCAGCTCTATATATGAGTATATTTGTTTAAACGCAAAATGCATGCAATTTTGTGTAGCATTTCATAGCATTTGTAATTTGTCAACATGTCAATACTTTTTTATTATATTACAACAGAGCACCGTTTTTAGATACTCTTGTGTGTCTATATTTTAATGACCAGGTTATTTATTTGTATATACCAGAATGTTCAAAAGATTTTTTTAATGGATTACTATTGTAATGCATTAAAATTCTCCATTAAATTCCATATTACTGTTGTAATCTCAGAGATTCACTAGTGTTATGATTTTGAGCACAATCACTAAAGGTTCTTAATACTAATAAAATTGCCTTTATTAGGTGAAATGGCTTAAACTATAAGCTCTCCTGCTCCTCAGACTGAATTTACTGTCCATCATCACTTCAACATGGAATGTTAACTTATATCAAAAAAATTTAGCCATCAAAATATTTTCCAATAAAGAATATCTACAAAACCAAAACCAGCAACATAACCAATCAAAAACATGTTAAAAAGTTCCAAGTGCAATGAAGTTTATTGTGAAAAAGAAGATAGTACAAAAATAAATGTTCAAAACACTTACTTCTTGTATTTTTGCAAGTTCTTCATCTTTCAAAGGTATCATTCTTCCTCCTTTAATGTTTTTTGAGAAACCATCAAAAAACAATACTTCGTATTTATCTGTACAAATTTTTAAGTTAGTCAATCTTAGCATCTTTCAAACTACAGAAATAAAAAAGGTCAATAAATCTTGAAACATACCACTGCCGAGAACTGTCTTGACCGTAGCAGGGTACTTCCGACTATCACTCCATGTTGCCATAACTTTATCCCCAACTTTAAAGATCTTTGTAATTTTCTTGACAAAACTGCTGAAAAGTCTTACACTGAAGTTAAACAATACTTACAAAATAAACAAATTATATATTTCAGTCAGTTCCAATAAATTACGCATTGCCATTTAAATGTATTAGTAAAAAAAAAATAATCCATTTCTGACTGCAATATTATATAAAATAAATAAACGATACACTTTCAGATTATTTTAATACTAACCCCCCAGGAGGTTCCATTACTGGCCTCAATCGTGAACTATCCATTGGAATCCATTCATCATAACGTTGAGACCACTTCTCAAAATGTATCAGAATTTCCTCTTCCTCCCAGTCCACTTCAACAACTTTCACAGCATACCTTCATCAACAAAATTATGAAAGAAATTAATCTGTTATTAATAACCCAGAAGTTAATATCAACACACATGCAGTATGTATGAGTGTATGCATGAGAAAGTGTATTTCATCCACGGTAACAAAATACATATATATTTTGCCTCTTGTGTAGGAGGGTAAGAATTAATGACAATACAAAAGTACTACTTTTGTGTTGTCATTAAGTAAGTAAACAGGTACACCAAACATTGTACTTTGCTGAAACATGAACTATCTTTATTAATTTCTCCATTCATTAGTATATGGACAAAATAGTCAAATTCTCTTTTAACACAGCCAAAAACGACTCACCATATTCCATTTCCTAAATCCTTCGCTTCTAGCCGGGTTCCTGGTTGGAATTTTATCCCAGAAATGCCTTGCTTCTTGCTAGAGCTAGGAGGAAATTGATTTCTACTACTTCCACTACTCTGTGAGCCATTCCCTCCTGTAAAGCTGAAAGATCCAGGAAGTTCTGTCCCACTGCCTTCTTCAGAATATTCAGATTTAACTGGTGAACTACAAGATCTAGCAGTACACTGTGCATCACGCTGATCGGCATCAAGCTCACCACCAGTACTTCCAGTGTCTTCATCATTCACTGTCCTTTTATCCACATTCCTTCTCTTAATATCCTTCGGTTTATTGCCTTTTTTAGTATGCTTAAAGATTTTCTGTTCATTTTTGTCACCACCTCTACCTCTGATTTCACGCATGTCTACTCAAAACAATCAAAAAGAAAAACACTTTGAAAATATACCAACCTCCCACATGTCAATTCGCAAGTAATACGACGGCTTGCTTGCAAGGTATATCAGTAGTTCCGTCAGTGTCCCTATATGCTATAACTAAAACAACAATTTCAACATGTCATATCTCCACACCACTACGAGCTGAGCTCAAATCACAGTACATAAAGGATCTTTAAACAACGCTTCATTACTCTTTGTGGTAAATTATTAATGTTTTGATATATACTGGATGGCATCAGCCATAGACAACTCTACTAATTGCTCGGCGCTCGCTCTGCGTTGCTGTCTGCATGCCAGAGAGTAATATCATTTGGTATTTATTTGCTATGTGCACTCTGTGGCAATCAAAGAGTACCACCATAGACTAAAGACATCTTTACTCTATGATACCACCAAGATGTCCACCTTGCAAGAACTTAATTCTTGCGAATACCTCCAGAGCGCTTCACTGTCGTGCAATAGTAGCGAACCCGGTGGCTCTCTAGTGCAAAAACCCGCTAAATTCGAATTTCAGAGATACCCGACAAATACGAATTACTGAAAGGAGCTGGATATTTGAAAGAAAATCTAATGCTTATGCAGATGTTTCTGTTAAAAATTAATTTTAACCAATTAGTTTGTTTATGATTTACAATTTTTAAAAATTGTTTGTATTAGAAAGCAAAGTTAATGAAAAGTCAAAGTCAAAAATTCACTCAAACAATCCATTAATTTTTTTTATATAGATAACCAAAGAAACTTTGGTGTCAGCATTTGTCTATTTTGGGCCTTAAAAAAAAAACAAAATAAAGTAATATTTTTGAAATTTATTGTTATATAATAACCACCTCGGCTGATCCCGAGTTTACGGTGCACCTTAGCCTAGGCTTCCTCGATTGATGTGCCTTGACGCGATCCGATTCCCTTACAATCGGTGGGCAGGAATGTTATCGTTCACCACAAAGGAATCGTTTATATTATTTTGAGAAACATTTTAAAAGAAATTATCTCAAAAGTGAGCGTTCCGTTTAAAATAAATTCCTTATTTAAAATAAATTTATTCTCATATATGTGGAGAACATAAATAACATGTACACCCAATTTTTTTAAGGTTGTTCGCATAAAATGCGTTGGTAATTATACGTTGGACAGACTCAAGGATGTTCTGTTATGCCTCATTCACAATGCAAACTTAAACGTAACGTAAGCCGTAAACGTATGCAGTAAACTTTTCACGTAAAATCGAGCATTCACAATGGCAAACGTAAGCTGGAACGTAGGTTTTGCCTCAACCAATCAGAATTCAACATATTGATCGATGCGTTTCTAGCTTTTTTTTCGACTCTCCTATCGATTTCACCTTTTGCATTTGCAAGCATCTGTTGCGCCCCTACCTATTGAGGTTATATGCGAGCAGTGAGCTTTAAATTGTGTACCGCAAATATATTTAACGCCACGTTCAGATTTTGTCATGGAGAGAGATTTGGGCGTGCAGCTTGTGCTGTTGCAAGCTTCTGCAGCATTAATTTTAGGGGCGCTTTATTTAAAAAGAAGAAGGAGGCGCTTTATTTGCCATTTCGAATCAACACTTCGCAACTCGTACCAAAACTCCACAAACTTCTCTGCTCTACCTTTCAACTATACACACCAACGCACACCAATACACACGCATAAACAAGAATCGATCTGGAGTCAACCTTCCTTCTCGCGGATTTTGTTGTGCATTTGTTTTTTTCATGCTGCTCTCTGATTGGTCTTCGGTAGAATTTCGACGTAAACTTAAACGTAGAAGCTTGGAGCTTGAGCTCTTTAAGTTTACGTCTCACGTCTACGTTTACGTCAAGGCATTGTGAATGATCTCGCTGTATAACCCATTTCTAGGTTTTGCGGCTACGTTACGGTTACGTTTAAGTTTGCATTGTGAATGAGGCCTTATCGCGAGGGCCGAAGGCCCGAGCCTGGACCTCAAATTGGAAACGCGTAGCGAAGCGTCACAATTCTGCACGCGTGAACAAAAGGGATTACAAACTGCATTTCTACTGAAAGAAATGTTCTAAAACAAGTGTTTAAACGTTCCGTGTAAGAAGGCCGTGACAGCGAAGGCCCAGGTGCATCGTAAACCCGGGATCAAT
Source organism: Teleogryllus oceanicus (assembly GCA_964035755.1). Lineage (NCBI taxonomy): Eukaryota > Metazoa > Arthropoda > Insecta > Orthoptera > Gryllidae > Teleogryllus > Teleogryllus oceanicus. The sequence goes on along the minus strand of CAXIVR010000003.1, from coordinate 62,111,237 downwards.
CAAAACCTCCAAACATTTTACATTGAAATTTACAATCTATACAAAATACACATTCAACAATTACTATCACATCAACACAATTACTTTTGATATAAAATATCAACAGAAAGTGAAATTTCCCGATATAAAATAGCCACTGTGAGGAGACTCGCTGGTCCTGAGAAATATTTGGGGCTTCACTCCCATTAATATGCTCTCGCTTATATTTCTATAATGACAAATGAAAAGAAAGTCTTGCAAGCATTTTTTGAGAAGGTTTTCATGGGAAAGGTGCACCATAAACCCGGGATCAGCCGAAAACTTAATAGCTGGACTCTTGGACGGTGTGGGACTTTGAACCTTTTCTAGTGGCGCCAATATTCAAATAGAAAAAAACAAGGACCCATAACAAGCTGCCCATTAATAATTAAAATTTTCAACACTTACACAATCACCACATAACACTCTTTTCACAGTGACCACATAACAGGCTGCACATTGATAGGTCACAAAATTTTCACTACCCTTACACATCAAAAGGACTACATCAATACACCTCTGTTCCAAGTGACCGAATTTTTTTCTTATCGTAAATACTTTCAGTCACACATCAATACACACTGGGCACTTAACAGGTGGCACATTAATATGTAATGAAATGTTCAATAAAAATATGCATCAAATGGACCTCATCATTGTGACCACAAGACTTATTTTCTGATCACAAATGTGAGCAATTTGGTATCAAATAAAACCCTTATTTTAAAACTGTTTTGATTGATCACAAAGTCAGGCTCATTTCATCACAAATATTTAATTTCATTAATATCTTCTTTTTTGATTGACCACAAGAGTTAAGGCTTCATATCTCTTCACTTGTTCATTGAGGGTTGACACCACCTGACTCACAGAAGTGGGCTTCTTTATGATTCAGGGGACTTCGAATGAGATCCTTTCTTAAACAGAATTTCACCCACTAAAGAATCTGAAATAGCCAACATTCCCAGTTAAATTATGATTACACAGCCAGTCAGTTTTAAGAACGTATGAACAGTTATGTGGACTAACAACATGCATTTTTGAAAAGACAAACAAGAATCTGCATTTACTTCCATGTAAGAGATTGAGTTATTACAATGATTTACTGGATTTGAATGAAAACTTCTTTCTGTACTTGTTACATCTACCATCAATGATTCCTATAAAAACATATTCTCACAATATTTACATTTATATAACTGCCGAATTCTTAATTTTGAGTTGGTGATTAAGTGGAAATACTTTATACATAAAATAAAGATAACTATTTTAAAAACAACTAACACTGTGAAAATCACTACAATAAATAAAATTATTGATAATAGTTCTTGGAATATTCGGCCTAACAAGCTTATCTTTTAGCCAGTTCAGAATTTGTGAATCATAATTTCAATTGGTGTGCCTGCATTGGATTTATAATTTATTGTTAGTTCTATTACTCCTCTTTCTCCACATGGAAGTTAATTTTTAATGTTTCCAGTTCCAAATAGAGTTTGCTCCTGTAGTGAAAGTGTTTTGACCTCAGTGAAACTTCTCTTGTAAATAGCATGTAGAAAATCTGATGAAACCCTTTGCGAATAAAGCTAAACAAACATAAATTGTGAGAATTCTGATGTGGTGTTGTTGACATTCTTATGATAAGAAATAAAAGAGGTCATCTTCGTCAACATATTAGCTTTATTAAGATAGCCGGCTTTCGACGGCTTTGCCGTCATCGTTAGTCTCGCTGCTTTCGGCAAAAGTCGGTAGACTATGCCACAGTTAAGGCCATGGTGTTATTTCCACCACGGTTAAGGCTTGACCCCAAGACGGGGTTAGTCACTTAATAGGCGAATAAATTTCCTTATTTCAGCGTAGTGGTGGGGGTAATACTTTCCAATATCTTTGGATCAGATAGGTATGGTGCACAGAGGCATTGTGGGGGAACAGAGAATTATAGGCACGCCCGCCATTAACTGCCACCCCCTAGTGCAGCGCTCTATAGTGACTTTTTATTTATTTATTTTACGTCAGAAAAACAGTTAAAAACTGCGTATGACGTGCTATGGGGAAAAGTGAATTGTGTGCACATTTTCAAAATTCTGTGATCCCTACACTTACTCATATACTACTTAAATTTTGAATTTTTGAAAGGGAGAAAAAACTCCCATGAAATAAAATCTATGTTCAAGGATAAACAAGCAATAAATTTTGAATTTTGAAAGGGAGAAAAAAAACAAAAAAACTCCCATGTAATAAAATCTATTTTCAAGGATAAATAAGCAATAAATTTTGAATTTTGAAAGGGAGAAAAAAAAAACTCCCATGTAATAAAATCTATTTTCAAGGATAAATAAGCAATAAATTTTGAATTTTGAAAGGGAGAAAAAAAAACAAAAAAACTCCCATGTAATAAAATCTATTTTCAAGATAAATAAGCAATAATTTTGTTAAGAAAAAAAAAATTTGAAAGAAAAAAAAATAAAAAACAAGGGGCCATCTCAGCATTCGCTCAATGGATCAGGAAACTGGACGAAAAACCTGATCGAGATGGGGTCATTGACCCGGAAGCTGTAGCACAATAGTTGTTACAGGTTGTTTATACTCATTTATACAGTCCAAATGGCAAATAATGCATTATGTATCAATGTTAAAATTAATGTTACTTTTCTTGTTATGCTCAGTATAGTCTCTAATTGTATAGAAACAGTTATGCAGCAGAAACGATTTCACTTGGGATTTAAACTTTTCTATTGAATTTAATCGTTTAATGTCATCTGGCAAAGTGTTGTAAAATAATGTACATGTATTGTATGTGAATTTTTGTAATGAGCTGTTGATACTGCCCTGATGAATATGATTTCTACGTCGAGTGTTATAGTAATAGACTTCTGCATTTTCTGAAAAATATTCCCGCCCTTGAGCAAGTCATTTTTTACAAAACCACTGATTCGTAAATAAAAAGACACGGTAATGGTAGAATTCCTAGATTAATGAAGAGAGGCTTACATGAATCACGTGGGTGGGATTTGGTTATTATTCGTACAATTCGTTTTTGTAATCTAAAAGTCTGGGAGCTATAAGATGTATTTCCCCAGAATATTATGCCATATCTCAGGCGGGAATGAACATTCGCGAAGTATACACAACGAGCAGTATGAAGGCTGACTGAATTTGCAAGAATTCTGAACGCGTAGCATAAAGAACTTAATTGTGTGTTCAATTCATTTAAATGGACGTTCCATTTAAGGTTTGACTGAATTGAGAGACCTAAAAATTTTGTTGCCTTAACATCAGTCAATGGTACACTGTTCATTTTCAATGGAGCACAGAATTGTTTATTTGAAATGGAAAACTGCATTAAAACCGTTTTCTTTTCGTTTACTATTAATTTGTTATTTCGGAACCAATTTGAAACATCTGATATTGTACTATTTACGGTTTCTTTATTGCAAAGGATGTTCGTATCATCTGCAAAGAGAACTGTTCTTCCGTTTTGAATCGTCGAGGGCATATCGTTTACGTAAAGTAGGAACAGAATAGGGCCTAAAATCGATCCTTGAGGAACTCCATGCAACGGGCAAAGAGTCGGAAAGGTGCGTACGTAATGTTCCATCATTCCAGTAAGGTATTTCAACTCTCTGAGATCGTTGTTTAAGGTACGAACATAACCAATCTAGAGCAATACCACGAATTCCATATGAAGGTAATTTGGAAAGTAAAATGTCATGATCAATGACGTCAAAAGCTTTGAAAGATCTAAAAATAATCCAATAGGTGCCTCGTTTTGATCTAATGATGAGGCGACATCTTTAAGAAAAGAAAATATAGCTGTTTCCGTTGATTTTGATTTTCTAAATCCATGTTGGCAATCTAAAAGCGCGTCGTGTTTAGTGAGAAAGGTTTCCATTCGTACGTAAAAATGTCTCTAATACTTTTGAAAAAACTGATAGAAGGGAAATGGGCCGATAATTTTGAATTTCATTTCTGTTGCCTTTTTTGAAAAGCGGCTTAATTTTAGCTGTTTTGAAAATATCTGGAAACGTTCCAGTGCATAAAGATGCATTAAATATGTGAGTTAACGGGTGTATAATGGCATACGCACAAGTCTTTAACAAAGAATCCGGGAATTCATCTAAACCGGACGAATATTTATTTTTTAGTTTACCGATTATTTTAAGAATTTCATAGGAAGAAGTTTCGGAAACGAACATTGTGTCTAAAATTTTGAGTGAACTGTCTATTTTTGAATTTTGTGCATGAAGACCCTTAGTGAGATCGGCAGCAATTCTCGAAAAGTATTGGTTAAAGAGATTAGCCACTGTTGCCGGATCGTTCACATTTATATCGTTATATTTTAAAACAACATTCTCTACGGGTTTTCTAGTTGATTTGGTAGTATTATTTATTATATTCCACATTGCTTTAGTTTTATTACTTGAGTTCAAAATATCCTGATCGTTTTTCATGATTTTAGCCTGCCTTATGACTTTTCGTAACAATGTTTTGTATTTTTTGAAGTAGATAAGGAAATCTTGAGATACGTCATGACGTTTAGAAATAAAATAGAGATAAAATAGAGACTTTTAAATAAATAATGAAGTGCGCACGAAAGTACATAAAAATATCATTATCGTTCTTTGCTATATTCTGTCACTGTTTTAGTTCTTTTCTTGCATCTTTGAATATGATTCACACTGTTCACCACACAGGGAGCACATGCAGTCTTCTTTCACTTCGTGATGATGTTAGGTTGCGTTGATTTTGTGATAAAACCCATGAGTCGCCAGTCTTGTGATCACGTGTCTCAATTCCTGATTTGTTTCCGTCCATGTACTTTCCATCATGGCTTACGTGGAGTAGAATTTTGGCCATATTTCTCTACTCTTCTTTATTCGTCCTTCTAGCACTTGTGTACTTTGTATGGTGGATGGTAGTAGTAATTGGTATTTTAAGTCCTCAAATTTGTTTTATGTCAAAACATTCTCTAGTATCCTTGTGATGTGCTTTTTCCCTATCATGTGTGCGAGCTTTTCCAATAACCTTTTTCTGTTCAGAAGGTCAAATGCATTTGTGTAGTCAATGAAGACTGCGTAGAACTTTCCTTTTGGCTGTTTCAGGGCTTCTTCTATTTCGTCTAATAAATTTCCGATTGCCTGGAGGATGTATCTTTGTTTTTTGAATCCGTATTGTTGTTCCGGAATTAGGTGATCCGTCTATAGCAACTTTTACAAACTAATAAAAAAAGAAGTCTGCCTCCCAAATGTGCTGCCATCTGTCGATACTTCCGAGCGAATTCTCGAAGCCTGCCCCAATCTGCCCCCAATCGGCTCCGAATTTTGAATTTGTTGATAACCGTCTCGGCAACACAATGGTTCCACTTTCGGCGTGTTTGTGTTCCAAATTTTCAACCAGATTTTGAAGGAAAATGCCAAATTTTCGGCGTTGTTCGAATCCCAATTCCCATAATAATTGAGTGGGAGACACGGTAAATATAAGAAATATAGCATTCCACGAGAAACCACAAAGTAAGTGATATTAATATTTTGCATGATTCGTTAAAGCTGGCTTTACACGTGCAAGAAAATGGCGAGCAATATTATTTCCCAAGAAAAGTTGCCAATGTAAACATTGCGGCAATAAATATTTATGATGTTGGCAATATTTCTTGCTAGATATTCCGGTCGTAATGTAATCTTTCCGTCCTCGGAAAGATATTGCCGGCTGTTGCTGAGGCTAGAATTGGATTGAAGTCTGAGCAAAATATTGCTGGAAAAAGGTAATGACCACGCAGGAAGTACGGTTAAGGTACATAATAGTACATAGACGTATTATTTTGCATTGTTATATGCGTTTTTTCGTAAAATGGGTGTGTGAAAAAGGTTTAATAATATTAAAGTAATAAATATTACAAACCCTCTATGGTTGATTATCGAATGGTTCAGATTTTGTTTTAACTATAGATGCTTCCTAATTATCGATTTTTTACGTTAAAAATTATCAAGATATCTATCAATTTTAAGATTAATCTGTAATACGTCAACAGTAGGTAATGGATATTTTAAAACTTTTTACCGAATTAATAATTGCACTTTTTATAAAAAGAAAATTACTTTGCTCCCGCATGAATCGAAGTCCACGAAAACATTTTATTTTATGACAAATATTGAGGCTCCTGAACTGAATTTGCACAAACCCCCTTTTCCTTTCTTCTTCAAATACAGTCCCTCGTCCTCACAAAACGTCGACGTTTCTTTATCTCTTCATTGAGCTCAATAAATGCGACCACGACTTGCATCTTCTCCTTTCTAATAGCCATGTCGGAGTGAGGTATACACTTAAGTTCACGCGCCATTTTCCTCGTGACGTCACCAAACACGGTAACAAAAAGTTCTAATGTAACGATCGGCAGTACCTTGTCGGGAAGATCTTCTCATTCTCCTGGTAACTTATTGCTCCGTTTTATTCTTGCTAGTGTAAAGATGCCCGCAAGCAACAGCAACAAATTGCTGAAAGATATTGCGGAAACCTATTGCTAGTGCAAAGCCGGCATTATGAAAGCGGGCCCTGCATTATCTTAACAACTGCTTCATCAGGATTGCTTGGAATGAGATTCTATCTTAAACATCGTATTACCCTGATTCTGAAAAAGTCAACAATCCCAGTTAAATTATTATTATATAGCTAAACAATTTTAAGAAAGTAGGTATAATCACCTGGATTTAAAATGCATTGTTGAAAAGACAAAAATCTGCATTTATCTCCATGTAAGAGATTGAAGATGTTACATTGAAACTCATCTCTCTTGATCTCTGAGGAATGAAAGGAAAGAATGGTTTGTCGACACGAGAACCGTAAATATTGCTACATTACAGTGCAGCACAGTAGGGAGGACGTTTATTAGCCATGATGTCTGGAGGAGAATTCTAGCGGCCGGCTGCTCTGATCGGTAGTTTTCCGTGGTTTCTCCGATCAACACTAGGCGAATGCCGGAGCAGTACCCTACCAAACGGGCCACGGACCGCGCGCGATCTGTCTTTCCTCTTCCTTGTCCTATCCTCTCCCCTAACACACACACTTACACTAACATGCACTACACTACCACATATTCCGGGAGACCGGTCAGGAACTCAGAGCTTGTCCCGGCAGGGGCGGTGCCTCGATGGTGAGAGAGTCCTGGTAAGGGGCAAACCCCACTAGTCTACGGTAGGTCGGTGCCGGATCTCGCCATTCAATGGGGAAGATCACCGCCATCTCCCGAGAAAAAATAGGCACTACACTAACGGGACTAATGACCGAAGCAGTTGACGCGCCCGGAAACACGAAAAAATCAATCAATCAATTTAGCAGCCATGATAGAACATGAGCAGCCCCAGAATTCAATGTGTACCCGAGGGTGGCAATCAGCGGACTACAGACAGATACAAGCCGGCGGAACCCAAGGTGGACACGTAAAGAAACACAGAGCGCAGCACCATCGGGGCAAGAAACACATTCTTTAAGGGAGCTGAGTATCATATTATTCATTCATGATACCACAAGGAGCACCGGCACATTAACGAGCGATCACACCCATGTCTGGAGAGTGGACGATTAAATAATGCTCTCAGCCACCGGGAGCGCCACTGTCGACTCCACGAGCTTCTTCCCTCTCCTGTGCCATCACTTCCACTTCCCTACGGAGATGTGCCAATCGACTGTATTACATATATATAATGATAGAAATAGCACAGTGTAGTATAATAGTTGCGAAGCTCTCTACGATTTTTTTCATCCGGCGCGACCTCAGCGCTCCCAGTGGCATTCAAGAGGCAGCACGCGTTCGATGAGGTGTGACATACAAATTCGCATGCTGTTTACACGTGGTTTGCTTGATATTATGTGATAGCGTGATACAATTGTGATGAAGTGAGTTGAAAGGATTGCGTATTATTTATACTGCTAAATAAGCCCTTTAAAAAAGGTCATGAACGTTTTTTGTAAGTTAATCGTTTTCGCGTAATTTGAAATATACTTAATTTTTTCTCAAAAAACCGCTCCAAATTGTTTCTTTAAACTTTCTTTACTTATGTAATAAGGGAAGGTAAAAAAAATGTTGTTAGTCCCATTTTCGGATATCCCTCGTTCTTGTTTCGAAAATTTCAAAAATTAAATTTCTGTACTACAAAATCGAAGATAGAGATTTTTACCCCTGACAGTCTGTTGTGTAAACATAGCTCTTTAAAAAAGATCATATGCAATTTTTTTAAAAAAAACTATTAGTTTTTTTGCGTAATCTCTGCTTGAAATTAATGAAATGTACACAGGCACACAGAAATCAATGAAATGTACACCAACTACGAGTCACGAGAAAAGTGAGGTATGTTACATTTAATATCATCTCATTCCTAAAAAATATTACTTCGTATTGAATAAAAGAAAGAGGTACATTAACTTATTCAATAACTTAAACAAACCTACGCCCGCGGAAGTTTTCCCATAAGAGCCTGTACTTATTTAAACTTGTTTTTTGGGAAATCATTGTTTCTTAACTACGGCTCTGAATCGATAAAGAGTAGAGGTACAACGAGTCTCTGTCGAACTATAGTCTCGTTTATGACGGTCCCCGGCTCGACAAAATTGTTTATTATGGGATCTAGTGTCTCGACCCTTGAGGTCAGGTCGTTTTTTGGGGGTAGCCAGAGTCTCGTCACTAGGGGTATGGATCGATAACGCCTGGAGTCAAATCGAGTCTTTGTCAAGCTTTTTAGATAATGTCTCGTGTATGGCGTTTTTTTTGTTTTTTTTTGTTTTTTTTTAGCAAGTGTCTCGTCACTTGAGGTCTGGTGTTTTTTCGGGAAGCCAGTGTGTAGTAAGTAGGGGTCTGAATCAAAAATAACTAGAGCTAATGAGAGTGTTTGTCGATCTACCAACTCGTTTATGACGGTTCCAGGGTCGACAATCGTTTCCTCTGGGAGCAAGTGTCTCGTAATTCGGGGTCTGGTCGTTTTTCGGGGAGCTAGTGTTTCGTCGGGGGTTGAAAAATACTGGAGTTAAAGTCTTTGTCAAGCTAGAGTCTCATTTATGATGGTCGCCGGGTCCAATATTTTTTCTGGGAGGAAGTGTCTCGTGAATTGGAGTCTGGACGTTTTTTTGGTAGTCCATGCTTTGTCCCGACGGGTCTGGATCGGAAATGACTAGAGTTAAGTGCAAGTTTCTCGTCACTTGGGGTCTGATAATTTTTTAGGGAGCCCGTGCCACGTCACTAGGTGTCTTGTTCGATAAAGACTACAGTTAAATTTAACTGTCCCTGTGTCTTGTCTGAGTCGGTTGGAAGCGAGTCTCTGTCGAAGTAGAATCTGGTTTATGACGGTCCCTGGGTCGACAATCGTTTTTTCTTGTAGCTGGTGTCTCGTCTCAAGAGGTCGGGTCGTGTTTTTGGGAGCCCGTGCTTCGTCACTAGGGGGTCGGAAAAGAGTAGAAATGAAGGAAGTCTCAAGCTCAAGTTCGTTTATGACTGTCCGCGGGACGATAATCGCTTTTTCTGAGACCAAGTGTCTAGCTAATTGGGGTCCTATCGTCTTTTGGGTCCTATCGCCCCTGCTTCGTCACTAGGGAACTGGATTGAAAAAGTTTAGAGTAAAAGCGGGTCATTGTCGACCTAAAGTCTATTATATGATGGTCCCCAGTTTGATAATCATTTTTTCTGGAAGCAAGTGCTCGTCACTAGTGGTCTAGTCGTTTATTGGAGAGACAGTGCCGCGTCACTAAAAAAAACGCAAGAGTCGCGCTGGAGTCTCGTTTGTGACAGTCTTCGGGTCGACAATCTTTTCTTCCGGGAGCAAGTGTCTCGTCACATCGGGAGTGTGGTCGTTTTTTGGGGAGCCATTGCCTCGTCACCGGGGTCTGGACCGATAAAAATTAAGCGTTAAAGCGAATATTTGTCGAGGTAGCGTCTCGTGTATGACGGACTTCGGGTCGAAGATCGTTTTATCTAGGAACTAGTCACTCGTCACATGACGTCATATCGTTTTATGGGGAGCCTGTGCCTCGTCACTAGAGGTCTGGATCGAAAAGACATAGGTTACTGCGAGTCTTTGTCGAGCTAGAGTCCCGTTTCTGATGGTCACTGGGCAACAAAAGGGTTTTCTGGAGCAAGTATATCGTCACATTGGGTCTGGTCGTTCTTTTGGAGACCCTGGGGCTAGTCACTAGGGACGTGGATCGGTAGAAATTTGAGTTAATGCGTAACATTGTCAAGCTAGAGTCGGCACTAGGGTCCTGGAAGACTAGAGTTAAAACTAGGGTCTCGTTTATGACGGTACCCGGGTCGTCAATCGTTTTTTCTGTGTGCACGTGTCTCGTCAGTTGGGGTCTGGTAGTTTTCTGAGGAGCCCGTGCTTCGTTACTAGGGATCAGAATCGATAGACTAGAGTTGAAACGAGTTTTGCGAATTAGGGTCTCGTTTATGACAGTCCCCGTTTGACACTAGTTTTGTCTGAGGGCAAGTGTCTCGTCAATATCGGTCTGGACGCTTTATCGGGAGCCACTACTTCGTCACTTCGTCTGGATCGACAAAGGCTAGTGTTAAACCGAGTCTGTCAAGTTAGTCTCGTTTATGTCGGTCCATGGGTCGACAATAGTTTTTTCTGGAGGCAAGTGTCTCGTCACATGGAGTCTGGTCGTTATTTGGGCAGCCTGTGTTTCGTTGCTAGGGGTCTGCATCGATAAATTGTAAAGGTAACGCAAGTCTTTGTCAAGTTAAGAGTCTCGTTAATGGCGGTCCCGGGTCGACAATTGTATTTACTAGGAGCAAGAGTCTCGTCACTTGGTGTCTGGTCTTTTTTTTAGGAGCCCGTACCTTTTCATTAGGGGAATGGATTGATAAAGAGTAGAGTTAAAGCTAGTGTTTGTCTAGCTTGGAGCAAATATCACGTCACTTGGGGTCTGGCCTTTTTATTAGTGACAAGCATAGGCTCTTCAAATAACTGCCAGACTCCTAGTGAGTCCAGATTCCTAGTGACGGGGCACGGGCTCCGCACAAAACGACCAGGCTACATGTGACGAGCCACCTAATCCCAGAAAAAACTATTCCCGACACGGGGACCGTCATAAACTAGATTCTAGTCTACAAAGTTTCGCTTTGTCTCTAACTTTTATCGATCCAGCCGGCCCCCAAACCTTCCATGTTCGAGAATTTGCTTCCGGAAAAAAACATTTTCGCCCAGGGATGGTTATAAACGAGACTCTAGCTCGACAAAGACTCGCTTTAACTCTACACTTCATCGATCAAGACCCCTAGTGACGAGCCACGGGCTCCCCAGAAAACGACCAGATCTCAGGTGACGAGACACTTGCTCCTAGAAAAATCCAATGTCGACCCGGTGACCGTCATATATGAAACTGTAGCTCGACATAACTCGCAATAACTAATTATTTTCGATCCTGGTCCCTAATCATGTGGAACAGGCTCCCTAAAAACGACCAGAACTTATGGAACAAGACACTTGCTCCTAGAAAAAAACGATATTATACCCGGGGACCGTCATAAACGAGACTCTATCGCGACAAAGACTCGCATTAACTCTAATATTTATCGGTTCAGACCCCTAGTTACGAGGCAGGGGCTCCCAAAAAACGTCGAGACCACCAATGACGAGTCACTTGCTCCAAGAAAAAACGATTGTTAACCCTTCGCGTCTCCCCTATTAAACGTTGGTTTAACTCCGCTATTTATTACAATCATGTCCTTTCGGGCTATCATTTCACTTATTACAGTTCCTCTTCCATCCATCCTTTCTTCGCCCCACTCGGGGGATTTCCCATTGAAATCTCCGGTCAACAGTACATTTCGTTTTGATTCGTCCATGCTACCTTCAAGTTTCACAAGTTTATCCTAGAATTGTTGTAGTCTATCGTTTGGGGAAAATAACAACTATATATCCTTAGGGTTTCAGTCTCCACCCACACAAAGCCGTGGCTAGTTGACTTGTACTTGCTCACCTTGGTTGCAAACGACTATAGCCGCTATTATCCTAGTACCATTCACCCAGATCTTGTCGACAGTTCGGTTCGCTAAGAAGTAGCACGTCAACATTATTCACACTCGCTATCTGCTCAGTAAATTTTGGGCTCCCTGGCTTCTACCCAGATTTACATGTAGAAACTTTAGTTCCATATGTTCTTTTTTTAATCGTGCAAGATTAGATGCCCCTCTGTATAAGGGGCATTTACCGCCTCCGGCCGCATGCCCATCTTCAACCCCTTTGTCTTTGCAAGCTACGCAGCAATCTTAATCCTTGCATTCTTTTCTAGTATGCCCTACTTTGCCACATTTACAACAGCAGTTTCTTCTGTCGGGTCCCTTGCATCCTCTGGCCACGTGGTCATAACCCAAACATCGGAAGCAACGATCAACTTGGATTCTTTCTCTCACCCTACAGTTCACTACCCCAATTCTTATAATTCCTACCTCGAGAATCTCGTTGGCCATCTCTTTTGAGACCCTTATTAATGCTATTTGCATTCAGGCATAACCTTTCAGCAGTACGCATTCGGTCTCAATTCTCGACTCATTTCTTTCCAGTACTTTTTCCACCTGAGCTATGACTTTCTCTTTGGTTGTCACTTCGTCGATATCCTTTACCTCTAGCGTTACCTTTGGTCTTAAAGGTTGTAACACAGCGAGTTCGCTCACTGTTTTAGCCATTTTTTGGCTAAAGGCGTCTGCACTCTTGTTTTTGTTTAACTCGATCAGGAGATTCTTCCCTCCTTGTTCTCACTCTTAGGACCTCATCGTTCCCTTTCATCTCTTCTGAGGTGCTGAGTTTCTTTATGATGTCCGCATATGAAACCCCTTGTCTCTCACCGTTATCTTTGGAGCCTATTGTCTTCTAATTGCAGGTATAGCCTCTTTCCTCTTTTCCCTGTCTTTCTTTTTACTCTTTTGTTGGATTTCCCATTGCTCCTCATCCTGAGCCTCTTCTATTTCGATCGATGGGTTTCTCTCCTCGCTCTGGTTTCCTCCACTTTCCTCTGTTTTACCGCTTCCTTCTGTTTATTCTTTTTCTTGTCTTTTCTCAGTCTCCTCTGGTGGACTATGCGCCGCTCTCTTTTTTCAGGTGCGTCCAGTCTATTTTTCCCTCCCTTGGCCTTCTCTTCTCTTTTTGAAAGAGCGTTTAACATCTCCGAGAACTCTCTCTTCTCGCCTGATGTATCGCGCCACCCATTCCTCAGGGCATTCATTTTTTCCGGTGCTTTAGCCAAAGCGTCCTTCACTGGCACCGGGTTGTTCTTCATCATAAACTTTTCTAACGTCTGAAGACTTTGGCTCAGACCCTCAATAATCTTCCTCTGGAGTTCTTCTAGTTGTTGAATGGTCTCCCATTTTTCATCATTCTGTTATCAGTCGTAGTAATATCTGCCAGGGGTGCCGAATGATCAATACCCTTGTCATTGCAGTCGTTGAGTGACGACGCCCGGTGTCCTGCTTGCTCACCACCGACCGCCGGTACTGGGGCTCCGATCCCCTGCACCGTAATGGTTGATCCTAAAAGACCTTCCATCGCGAGTTTTTTCTTCAGAATCGCCTTCCCCTAGCGTTTTTTGAGCTACCTCCAGCTGAAAGAAAAACGTGAGAAAAGAAGAGGGCAGTGAAGAATGGAGTTAGAATAGAAAAGTATAATACAAAAGACTCCCTAGCCCTCGTGACCTCATAGCGTCGGGGTCGGAAACACAAGTGTTGGCCGATACGAAGGTTAGCCTACAGTACAGAAAACAGAAGTGTGTCACAAGTGGAAGCAATGACACACGAAGTTCGTGGGAATGATAGGATGTACACGGGAGTGACAGCGGACAGCTGCTCCGATTAGTCGCCTTCTACGATAGGGGAGGTCTTATGGTGCTATTCTACTAAAACCCCCGACACCACACGGGCAATAATAATAATAATAATAATAATAATAATAATAATAATAAAACAATAACAATAATTTCATTGCTTATAGACTTACAGACAGTATCAAGCAAAGTATGTCTAGAAATTATTTAAAATTACAGTAAATTAATTACATTGTTTTTACTACATTTGCTTACAGTAATAATTTAACGAATTTATATTATCTTAATAAATTGTTATATATATATATATATAATATATATATATATATATACACGCCCACCTACTACCTTCCAGCCGGTGGCGATGAAGCGTGAAACTATGAATGCTCGTGAAGCGAGCTTTGAATTCTCAGGAAGCAGGATCTTTCGGGTATGAGAAAGGTCTGAACCCTTGACACAATGAATTATGTAAAATTCTGGTAAAATGAGCATATATTCAGTAAAACAAATTACACAGTGGCACAAATATACAATGAAGTATGCACTTTGCGTAGATGGTCACTGCAATGAAAACAGAAACAAAAAGAACAGAAAGAACACAACCACAAAAGAGAGTATAGGCGTCACCTTGACTGCCTGAATACTTCAATAAGCACCATTCACAATACTTTTTGCTTCTACCTCTTTCTCGATTATTTCATGTACCTCATTTAGCTTTTGTTAATCTCAGGTTTTTCTCCGTGCACGGCCCTTTAAGTGATTCTCTACAATTATTCTATTATAGACTTCACAGAGGTCAGCATTGAGCTGCGCATTTATTACAATGCTGTAAACTCTAACACAAAAATAAACGTGGCACACACGTTACTCAAATCATGCCCTTTACAAATTACAGCAACTAATTATCCCTGACATCATTCAATGGACTTTCAAATAAGATTACTTTTACATTACATGAAAAATTATAATTTACTTTAGAAAAGTTGTACAAGGTATGGCATTCAAACGAATTTACTGGTGCGTACAGCGAATGAAACCAAAAACTGCCGCTCATACATTCGAAATATTTCCCAGTAATTATTTGGAACTTTCATCTATTTTAGGACGCTTCGCCTGGTGTTTAAAGCTGCACGGTTTCCCAACAAATTGTCGCATAGAAGTTGCCAGTTCTTTACCTCGACACCTCCTTCCCGCTCGCCGTCAGTTAACCTTGGGGTGTTCGGTCGCTCGCAGTCCTCGCCGCGTCACTTGACTGGTTCGATGTCCCGCGGTTACACCACTTCCTTCGCTCGATCTCAGCATGCCGCCACACGTCCAAATTCCAAACCTTTCTCTCGATCTCGGGCTCGTACCATCCACGGATTGGTCCAAGTCCTTCTCGCCTACGCTTGAGTGTTCACTGGAGTCGTCCTTCTGCCGCCTGCCGCGTACCCGTTGCTCGCGCTACCAGTTTTAAATAACTAACGTGCTTGAATTGACTACTTGTAGCACTCGGCCGACATACCACACTTTGAGCGTGCGTGGTCGTGACGTACAAAATTAAATACTGGATTTCGTTCAGAGTCCTTCTGCGCGAATTTACTTCGATTATGAAACTATTTCAGGTTCAAGCGATCACATCGCTTGCTTTCTCGCGTGATGTTAGTGCTAATAATGTACATGCACTTTGCTTCTGAATTCTATCACTTATTATCGCGTTTCTTAAATCAGCTTTACTTAAGCAAGTAAAATTATACTCCTGCACTAACCAATTACTATCGCTGAAGAATTTAGTTGAGTCGCCGTCGGTTGTTCTCTAAAATTTTTTAGTGATTTCCTCCTCATTGCTGTCGAAGTTGTAAGAGAGCTCTACCGAAGTGCGTCGCGGTATTTATGCGTCTCCGCCTGGGGAAAAATTTCTGGAGGGGTGAATTTTCTCCTCCTTCGCGCCCTCTCAAGAAAATATTATCCGCTAACTTTGGACATCGGAGTGCGAAAACCTGCGGGTAGATGTCGCCTTCTCGGACCATCGCTCCGCCGCGTACCTTATTCTCTGCGTTCTGGGCTTTTCTCGTGGCTTATGGTGGCGTTACGGGTTCGTATATCCCCGTGACGTCACAATATATATATATATATATATATATATATATATATATATATAAAAAATTGAATAATATAATTAAATTAAGTTATAATAGAATTTAGAATTGACTTATATAACTTAAAGTAATAATTCAAATAGTTGACATGATAACTTACAAGATTAATAAAGCATGCAAGTGCTTACAATAAACATGAATATAATTTACATTTTAATTATAAAATTTAATTAACTTACAATAACTTGATTACATTAGGTGTTAATAATACTTGTAAGTGCTTACAATATCCTGACATATAATTACATTATTAAATAGTACACTGTATTTTTTTTTTTTTTGTTTATTTTTGTTAAATTTTATCTTTTTTTTAATATTCATTTTATATGTACAATTTAAATTTCTATAACTTCCATGTTTAATTTTGTCGAAGAAAATGAAAAAGATATTTTTTTTCGTTCTTAAAACCATGTCGTTCAATTTAAAGCTACGACCCCTTGACATTTGCCGTCCCCAAAAGCAATTTTTAAATAATTACCTTTACTTCCCACCTACGAAGCATGAGCAAGGAATGTTCTAACTCAATGGCAAAGAGTAGTACGTTTTCTGCATGCGACAACCGCGACACATGCGAACGTCATGGAAACTACTTAGTAGAAGTTCGTCATACGACGGTCCGTTCAACACGGCCGTGCCCTCCTACTTATCAACGCCATCTTGATATAATACTCTCTGGGGCAAGCGGATGCGGGTGCATGGCTACCACTACAAACAGTGCAAAGGACTACTTCACGAATGCGACAGTGAAAGCGTGTGCAAGTTCTGTGAAAATCATTCTGTGTGTTTCCATATTACATTTGTCCGAAAGTTAGAAAAACTGTGACGAAATTAACTGACAATAAGGGCAATGCGGCAAAATGAGTGTTGCATAACTTGTGCAACTAACTAATGCGCTTTGGCTTTATTAAATCTTTTTCTAATAATCGTCGGAAGTATACAGTAATTGCGGCACTGTACTTTCTCTGGGCAATAGCCAACATTCCAATGTAAAATTTGTGTTTGCCTCAACCGGCAGCGCTTTGCGATATAGGAAGTGGGTGTGGGTGGTGTCAACGTGCGAAATCGGAACACTTTCGCGGGGTTCTTCATTTTCATGTGTGGATCTATTTTTTGTTGTTTATTCTAATGGTTTTAAAGATGTTTATGTGAAAGGCATTTTATCAACATTTTTTTCTCGGCAAACAACGTGTTTTCGGAACTTTATTGTAATATATTTTTCCAACCTTAAATTACATACTTTTACTGCAATCTTTTCATTCACATGCAGCAATGTCATCATTACTCACAAAATTGAATCGTGTCTTACGTAGCAGAAATATAGTGAGTATGTTACTTTAAAGTTTCCCACTGTTTCAGTTCTATTCTAATTTATTCATGTGTTACAGGTTATCTCCTCAATAAAGAAAGATGATTTGTACTTTGTGCAATCCAAATCATTCAGCACTGGAGCAGGCGATAATGTTGGGAAAGCCAAAGGACCTATAACTTGGAAAAGTGTTGGAATTACTGCATGTATAGGAGGAGGGTTGTTGATGTATATGCAGTACTTAAAAGCTGCTAAAGAACAGAGTAAGAAATCTGATTTTCACTTACAAGTGATTTTTATAACTTTCAAGTTTTCAAGAAATAGCTTCCAAAGTACATGACATTCAAATGTTATTGCGTTTTGATTTCCTACAAGATAATGAAAATTCATGTCGATGTTTATTCTTACAAATTTAAATGAAATAAAAAGTTAATAAGAAACAGTTCCTCTTTAATTTAAGACATTCAGATTGATATTTTTTTACATAACTTGAATTTTTGCTACATTATTAGTTGGTGTTGACAATGTTTTGGCTATTATCTTGAAGCCATCTTCAGACCTTTGATTTAAAGAAAAATATGCACATTTTGCAATACTGGACTCTTACTGCAGTCAAAACGTAAGTTAAATGTACCTATATGAACCAAAATGTCACAAATGCGAACTTCTAATATAGCAAAAAATATATCTGAATGTCATAAATTAAAGTGGTACTTTTTTTATTAATAGACATTCTTCAGGAGAAGTTATTAAATGAAATAACCAAATTTACTGTTTAAGTGTTTAAAACAACAAATTATGGATTTCTTTATGTAGAGATTTTACGTGAACGGCAAAGGGCACTTGGGAAAGCTTCAATCGGTGGTCACTTTGAACTCACTGATCACACCAAGAAGAAAAGAAGAAGTGATGAATTTCTTGGTCAGTGGGTTCTTATATATTTTGGATTTACTCATTGCCCAGATGTATGCCCTGATGAACTTGAAAAAATTGTTGCTGTTGTGAATAAGCTAGGTGAGTGAGAGGTTTCCAAAGTTGTATATTACTACTCCCTGTTGACTATTAACTTATAATTTGATTTTTGAAGTGTTCATCATCTTTTCTGTTTCCCAACATATGTTTTTCATCAAATAATAATTTTATGCCTAATGTTACAGATCAAGACCCATCTGTTCCTAAAATACAACCTATCTTTATCACAGTTGATCCGGTAAGAGATACCCCAGAAGTTATAGGCCAGTATATTAAAGAGTTTTCTCCTAAACTGATTGGTTTAACTGGAAATGTTGAAGAAGTTGAGAAAGTTTGTAGAGCTTACCGAGTGTACTTTAGCGCCGGTCCAAGAGATAGAGATGATGACTACATTGTAAGTAGTAACATGTACAGTGCTTACATATTAACTGAAAAATGAATTGCAATGAAGGAATTACTTATTATTAATTTTATTTTTCAGGTGGATCATACTATCATAACATATCTAGTGAATCCTGATGGACAGTTTGTGGATTATTACGGACAAACAAAGAAAGTGGATGAAATTTGTGATAGCATAATTGTAAATGTAGCTAAGTATGGACAACTGCAATCTTCATGGTTTTAGAGTTTTTGAAAATTTAAGACTTTCTGGAATGTGAAGTATGCAATGATAATGTTTCTGTAAGCTCTAAAAGCTTGAAGGCTGAGAGTATAAGAACAAGCCTTAATTTAAAGTAATAGACTGAATAAGGACTTAGTAATGATGGTTCTAGGGTGGGAAGAAAATCTGCTCATGGGATTTCTTGATGTTTGTGTATGTTAAAATTTCTCGTGTGCAGATCAAGTGGAAAAGAGTACTAACAATGAATCAGATAATTACAGGTGCTTGTTAGTATGAGGCATTATTCTTCTGCTCAGTTAAAAATTCAGGACTGTAAAGTATTAAAATGGTACATAGTTCAACTCTTGTGATGCCATTTTAGGAGAAATGACTACCAAAGAACTATTTTTTTAAACTATTATTTCAAGAATTGCCTTTTCTTATTTTGATTTAACTTTATATGTAGTATGGTACTGATGAATTGTATTAACTTACAGATTTATTTAGTAACATTTTCCCCTTTTATTCTCTTCAAATATTTATAATTTGATGTCTGTGAATAAATAGAATGGAACAATGACGGTAGAGGGTACTTTGTAGGTGTTGTTTTATTTAGTTGACCAACACACGCAATTGGTGGGTGATTTTGGTGTCAGGTCTGGTGCCCTATAAGAACTCCAAAGAGCAAAAGAAGGTGCAGTTTCAAATGGTGCTGATAGTTACAACAAAATTCTAAGTGTTCTCAGTGAACAGTTAATTTTTGAGAGCTTGATTCTTGATTGCTTGAAACAAGAATATGCTTACAATAGTCTGCAATATGTTTTCTTTGATTTGGTGATAAGTGCTGCATTTGTGTTCATTTGGGGTAGAGTGGTATTGTTGCAAATGAAGCAGTATAGAAAGAACATTAGGATTGTGTTGGTTGATATTTCTTCACATGTTGTTTTGCTATGTTATCTTCCTGCATTATTTGTGTATAACTAACAATTAAAACAGTAGAAGCTGTGGTTCTGTGATTTACTGACAGTTTAAAATTTTCTAACTTATTATTTGTTGTAAGCATTATTTTATGAAAAAAATGTATACCACATTTATTCATTTGTTATTAATTGAATATCATGAGACAATTAATTTCATTTCATTAACATACTATTCATGTTTGAAGAATAAAAACATCCAAAAATACTTATTAGTAACACTTTTCAAGTTTTTTTTTTACAAGAGGTTTCACATGAAAAATGGAGGGAGCAGGGCTTGCTTCATTTATAATGAATTTTTGCTTGTTTAATTTTTAAATAGTTTTCATTTGCAGTTGCACATGTTGCTAGAGGTTTTGATGGGCTTGAAGCAATAAGTCCAGAATATTTTAATATTTTCAGTAATGACGATGATCTGGAATTAAACAATTAATTTAAAATAAACTAAAAGCTACAGTTCAGGCATACTACTCGCGCAACTTTTCTTGAACGATGACCTTGCTTCCCCCTCCCTTGAGCAAAAAACACTTGAAGGCAAAAGCTCGCAGCGAGCATTGATGGCAACGTTACAAGCATGAAAATTTCGATGGCGCGAAACAAAAGCTAGTTGCTTTCATAGTCGTGAACTTCTGTTCAACTTCATTACCATTTTCTAAATAAATGGCTGAGGCAGGTCCACTTCATTCATGGGAGGACCTAAAACTTCTATGTAGTGTCCCTGCTGTTGCCCGCCCAGAGCGATGACTTAGCCGCACACATAGGTTTGATTTTGATTTTCCAGAGATTGGCATTACTGTAAATACTCTAGTGGCCGACTTTGTAATTAATACCCCCACTCCACCCGTATTCTTGAATCCATCGTTCAAGAAAAGTTGCGCGAGTAGTACACAGAACTTGTCCACAAGAACTAACATTTTGTAAATTTGACCTCTTTCAAAATAATACTCAATTTCTTATTTTTCGAACTTTTTTTAAATAAAAGTAATGTTTTTTTTGTTTTGTTTTGTATTTTCTCATATATATTATATATTAAAGAGTAGTTACCTCCCCTACCTGCCGCAGGGGGCTTTGGTTTACCAGTGCGAGAGTACAAAAGTTGCTCTTACGATAATTCCGAGGTCATCATTCTCACTTTTTCTCTAATTTCTGAAGGTGCCAATTCCTCTGATTCACTAGACATTTCAAACTAAAGAATTGGCCGGTTTTAAAGGACAAACCCACAGCAGCAACATATACACATAATAACTTGCATTCTGATCTTAACGTCAATCAAATGTTCCCTCTACCTCTACCACTGTCCTAGTCAAATAGGATCAAAGTGAAATTATGTTCCAATTTATTTTATATAATATTCCACCTACAAATTACTAATAATAAAAGAAATTAAAACTGATAAACATAATATAACATTAAATGCAATTTTAATGTACACAATCAAACAAAACATTTACTAGAACGATTCTCAAAGATTAATGAAGTCTCAGTACTTGGTTTGTAAGCTTCTCTGTGATTGGTCAAGAATCTGTATCGTATATTTATTTTGGTGTATCATTTTGTGTTTTCAAAAATTACACAAATGTAATTTTTTAAAATATCTCTCATGCCTTTAATTTGCACATTTCCATCGATTTGCTTACATTATTGCGTTTGTGAGTGAAAGTGCTTTAATAATTTCCAATGAAGGTTTTCGTTATTTTTTTTAAACAGGCTTTAATTTTCAATGAAAATTTCTATTTAGGACGAGGTTTTACTCTTCAGCAATATACTTGAAGTAATATTAAGAAAGCGGAAAGTTGAGAAAATGTGGAAAAAATGAGGGTGGCCAACGAACCTGGAATCCTTGAAAACCGGGAATTTGAAAAAACCTAAAAAAAAACAAACGGGAATTTGATTTGAAAATAGCGATTTTTCGTTAGTTTTGGATTTTACGCATCATTTAGCACAAATTCACATACGGCATCGTATTCATTAAAGTGCAGAATTCAACTTGGTACATGATAATGGCGAGTGTTAAAATCGAAGTATGTGTAAGAAGTGTCACAATTTTTGTTAAGGATTGCGAAGTTCTTGTCCCGCTCGTAACTTCAACTACTGCCGCTTGTATAGGTGGAACATGGGTAGCAGCATCCCGTAGCAGGTATATGGTTGCCTTTGGGTTGCACATGCATGGACGAGATATTTGCGGAACAAAATAGTCTCAGTTCGGGAACTCAATAGCTGAGTTTAGATTAGTTTTTTTTTATTATTATTTATAAACACTACTACAATGCATGTAAGTTTGAGTTCCGATTAGTGTCGCGCCTCTTCTTTCATGACATTGGCGGTAGCACTTTGCTATTTTTCCGATCGAAACAACCATGTTATCACATCCATAATATTCAAAGGGAATTTTAACTTCTTTGGTAGAATAGTGCAGCCGAAGCTATCTTTGCTTATAGCCTCTATGGAGATTGAGAGTGACAGTGTCCGAATTGACAGGGAACATGAAGAAAATGAACATAGTTGCGCGCCAGGAAATACAAGTAAACCCTATTTCCATCGCTGTGGTGTTCCAAGGCAGCACAGGTAGTAATATGAAATTGATGTTAAAATGTTGGAACAAATCTATGATACTCAATTTTTTCAATGTTTCTTTCATGTAAAGAAATATTAGAACATTTGAAGATATTTTTATGAACATATTTCAGTTTTTCAAAAATGTATCTTCACAACTGAAGTTGTAAAAAGACGCAGAAACATTTTTATTTTTTTCAGTTTTCGAATAATCGGGCTTATCAACCAACATGAGACCTGCACCATTCTTTTAAGCGTCCTGTACGCTATCATAGGTCCAAATTGAATTTAAAAAAATAGTGTCTTTTTTTAAAAGAAAAATTGCTTTGAAAAGTCAATGTTTGACACGAAATTTCGCAAAAAAAAGTCATTTTCGAAAAATTGAACATGACATTATTTAAAGGTCTGCTTTTGATGATCACATTTCACAAAGAAAAAATATCTTCATAACTGTAGTTAAAGAGAGGTTGCAATGTTCAAAAATCAAAATTTTCAGAGAACATGAGACCTGCACTCTTGAACGTCCTATACGCTATACGAGGTAAAAATTGAATCAAAATTGTAGATGCCATTTTTGAGAAAAAAATGTTTAAACGGAATTACACATTGCCTATAATTCACACAAAATTATGCGAAACTATCTCAAATTCAAAAAATCTATTATGCGAAACTATAAAAAATTCCCAAATTTTCGAGGAATTGTGCAAGGTCTAATTTCAAAACGACGAAACAACGCCTGCAACAAATTCATTTACAGGATGCAAATGTCGTTAACGCCGCACCATTTCCTACCAACTGCACTATTCTCTTAAGGCTAAATGTACCGACACTAGTTCCATTTGTCGCCACCACGTAGCAGCACCAAAATAAGCAAAATTTACTAGACAGATGTCTGAACAAATTGTCCGATTTTCGATCTGGAAAAACGGCTTTGGGACCTCTTTTAAAAATAGAATTTACGCTACGATCCCTTTTTTAAAAAAAGACCAAAAAGTTTTTGAAAACGTTTTCAATTTTCCGGAAGAAATTAAAAATGGGGGCCCATATGCGATGACGGCGTGTTTCCCAAGGGGGCCGGTCAATCGCAAATCGGATAAATAGGAGGGCGAAAAGGGGGAAAAAGTGGGAAAAATATACCTGATCCCCCCCCCCTTTTCCCCGCGTCACCCGGCCTGGGGCCTCCATCGACGGGGCCCGGGAACGGAAAACCCCGGGCGGCCTGCGGTGGGGGAGGCCGGATTTCTGACAGGCGGGGGCAGCCGTCCCTTTCAGTCCCCAAATATTTTTCTCCACGTCAAACTAGTGATGCTGTAACAGCCAAACGGTTTTTGGGTATCATCTGTAAAAGCCGTATAAAACAAATATCTTGTTCACATATTTCCGCCCCCCTTTCGAATACCATCAAACAATTATTTGGGGGGTACTCAAAATATCGTTTCCCGGGTTTTGGGAAAAACCGACTTAAAAAAAAAATGGAATTAATTGTGTAGATATCACCAATATTTTTCCAAACATCTTTTTTTTTACATACATTTTACTTCTGAGATCTTCCGTTATTTCCCCCCCAGAAAGTATGAGTCGAGATTACGAAAGAGCCTTTTTTCTTGGACCGTTTTTTGACCTCAAACGGCGTTTGTCCCTTGATAGATTTCACCTGATGAATCTGTTTTCCTGGAAAATGTGGAAGCAAAATTTAAAATTGTTTTTTTTTGTTTTTTAATTTTAAAACTATTTTGAAAATTATGTAATTGGGTACGGGAAAAACTTTTATTGTGGGGGCCCTGGTAAAGTAAAAGTGGATAAATCCTTGTTAAATATTACATTTTCTTCTAACTCGTGGTCTAAGGAAAACAGCATTTTTTTGATACCAAAAACGATTGACACCAAAACATGTCTGTCCGTTTATGGTCAACCCCAACCCCCAAAACCCGCTCTGCCAATTTTCTAAAAAAATTGATTTTTCCCCGAATGACCGGAAAGAACCTCGACCCTTTTGGGGGTTTTTAAACGGATATTTTTTTTTTGAGGGTACTTTACATTGCCTCAAAACCATTTTCAAAATCTTCTTAAAACCCGTCACCAAATTATTTGTTTAAAATTTTTTTCCCTCGTGTTACGTACAGAACGCAAGAAAAAATGGGGATTTATGGTGTTTTTTGGGGACATCATTTATGTTTGGGAAAATTCCCAACGCAATTTTTGGGGGCCCCCAACTATAAAAATTTGATGTTTTTTTTTTTACGGGAAATTTCGTTCTGATAGTTTCAAAAATAAGATCAATTTTAAATTTTTTTGAAACATTTGAGTAGTTTTCGTGAAATTTGGGGGGTTTATGGGAAATTTAAAAACAATTGTAACTTTTCCTAAAAAAAGGTTCCAACGTTTTTTTTAAAAAGACGATACAAAAATGATGGTGGTCCCATTTTCGCCCACCCCGCCTTTATTTCGAAGACGGGGTCATGTAAGTTTATTGAAAAAACCGCGTAGTTTTGAGAAATTTTAAGAATGAAATTGATGTATTTTAAAAAAAAAATCCGAAAATCATAAAAATTTTTTTTTTCCACGGATGAAGGGACGCTTAAAAAATTCCCTTTTTTCTTGAACTCTATAAATTTTTCAAAAATTGAAATTTAGAAATAATGCCAAAAGTGTGTGAGGGTTCGCTAGCTTTTATTTGAAATTGTATTGAAAGGGGATATTTTACACAGTGTAATTGTACTAAATTATTTTAATGAAATTTGATGTTACATATTGCAGGAAAAAACTGATTTTGCATATTCGTTTATTTTTGCGTTTTCTTTATATTTATGTCCATATTTTGCAATTTCATTCTACAAATTTTTTTTCCCGGGCTTACTTTGTGGATATGTATTTGTACTACGCTCAAGTGGGGAAATGGGGATTAGTACAATTTCTGATCGACATACTAGGGGTTTTAGAGAGGGTTGGGGCAATATTTAAATACATGATTTGAAATATATATTTTTTTATTTAAAACCCCATTTTTGAGTTTTTTTTTTCATATTTTTTTTAAAATATATTTAAATACATAAAATAGATGTTTTTAAAAAAAAAATATTTAAATACTGTAAATAAAAAGAAAAAGAAGATAAAAAGGAAAGTTTTTTTTTTTTTTGATTTTGCTAGTGAACAGCGACCGAAAAGGTATTGAATACCGGTATTTTTTTATACCTTTTTAAAACTTTTTTTGGTATACTAGTAAAAAATTTTTTGGGCGTTTTTTAAACTAAGTCAATAAAATTAAAAGGTATTTTCAATGAAAAAAAATAGCTTTCCATTCATACATCTTGACCAAATAAGTTACTTTTTGTTTAATATCTCACAAAATGTTTATTAATCAAATATACTTCATAATTGTTATTAATTGTTAATTTTTGATTTTGTATGTAGACAACAACACCTTTGTAAAAAAAGGGAAAAGAGAATGATTCCCCCAATTTTATAGAGTAAATATAATTCCACTTCGTCATTTGAAAAATGTTTCGCCCACGAAAACTACTCACTGCCCTCTTCCTACGCTTGGGCATATCGAATTGCCCTAGTGTGCCAGCAGCCCGCCAAAAACGCGCCGAGATGTCGCAGAGGTCAGAAAAATCACGCTATCAGAAAAAGCAGGGGGCCCGAGGTGCGGGGCCCCCGCTTCCAGCTCCCGAAGGGTGACGGGGAGGGGCCCTGGGGCACCTTTTTTGGGTACAAAAGGGGGGGCGAAAAGAGGGGAAAAATTTTAAAACGTGACATGTCCACCCCTTTAAATTTTTTCGAGAAAACGAAAATTTTTTTCATCAAAATTTTGCAGATGTTTATTTGTAATTTTAAATTTGGAATTATGTAATAAGGATAGCTAAATATATTATTAATGAAAATTTAAATATTCAATGAACTTACATTTAAAGAAAACAACATTTATGTCAACTGGTAAAAAAAAAACCCCAACATCAACGGAGGAATGATATACATTGGGGGGGAAGTTAAATACTTATGAATTAAAAACAAAATTTAGATACTGAAAGAAAAAAATAAAGAGAGGAAAAATTTTGAAAAAGTAAAATGGGAAAAAAAATTACAAATTTAAAATTTATAAAATATGCAGGATATTTTTTGGGTTGGGTTTTTTAAAATTTTTTGGTCCAGGAACGCGCTCAAAATGATTTTATTAATTTAAGAGAAATAATTATATATTTTAATATAATGGGAAAAATTTTCAGCGAGATACAGGAACGCCGCCCCTCGGGGTTACGTCATAAAAAAAGGCCCCGCGTAAGACCAAAACCAAATAATCGAGAAAAAGGGATTTTAATCCTGTTTTGTGGGTGTAAAAAATGAAATTGAGATAGGCCAAAAAAGGGTGCTTTTTTTAAATATGGACACTGAAGAAAATATTAAAAGTACAATGGGGGGGCAAAAAAATAAATGCCGAAATTTTGAAAAAAAAGGCAAACTTTCAAAAGCCAAAGCAAAAAAAGGAAAATAAAAAATTTTGACATATTGGGGTCGAACAAAATTTAGAAAAGGATATTTGGAATGATAGAATGAAGGGAAGAAAAGGGGGAAGTATAATTGATACGACTAATACACAATATCACAAACAAAAGGAAAAGGGGGTTCGAGTCCGGGGTGGTTTAAAGAACAAATTGCTAGCATCCTATTGCTGTGTATATCCAGATAGGTTAACAAGAGATGGCTTGCGATCTATGTTCTAGTACTATTTTCTGCGCGTTGAGACCCCCCCAAAAAATTAAAAGCAGATAAAAGGAGAGATGCTCACAGCCGCTGCTTGACCGGGAATGGAGCCGACAAATAGACATCATAGCACTGAACAGTGTGTTTGATACCCTCCGTCTTTCATGCGTACATTCTGCCATTATTAGGGAAGAACTCGCTGAATTATCGGCGCGTCCACTCCCAGTTTCGGATAGCAAGAAAAGCGAAGGAATGTTGCTCAAGTAATACGAATGCAAATATCAATGTTCAAAATTAAAACATCTTTCAAAAACCTGGTTTAGAAACATCGATCAAGTTCGTGCGGAAGATTTTGTTTTGACAGTGGCCGTGATTGTTAATTTATAATTACGATTTAGACAAAACGGCAAAAAAAAGTAAAAAGAATAACAGCGAAACTAAGCCTGAAAACTATCGCCGAGGGTCATCTTATGGAGTAACAACTTCCTCAAATGGGTACAGGAAGATGGGCGAGAGTCCTTACACCTAGAGTGCTTACGTTGGCCGCCTCTCTGCGTACGGTAGGACATACGTATGAAATGCCAGAAAAATGGCGTCATTTCTTGGGCTGAAGATAGTCTACTGGATGAGGATGTTACAATCACCATTCGCTTTATTCGAACAAATGTATTGACAGTGGTATAATGCAATATCATTTCATATTTTAACTTTTTTATAAAATTGTGATTATCAGTTCTTTTCATTCACAACAACTTATCAAGCACATCGATTATAAACATCAGGTTTCATAAATGTTTCATTTTTTACGAAATATGTTCATGTGTCTATACAAAATCAATGTTTTGAAAATATCAACATCAATGTTGCATTCCTATTCTCGACACCTAGATAAGGATCGCCGATTTAATACGTTTGCATTCTAATTCCCTAATATGAGGTTTATCAGTGACTGGTATGCTACGTTTTACTAGTAGTATATAAATCTTATAAATTGCATTGCAACCCGATTAAATGTTACTGATAAGCGTGTACGATGTTTAGAAAAATGGTATCTTAATGTAGAAATGTAAAAGTTGCCAAATTAATAACTGTATAACAAAACATAATTTATTCCTCTCATAGACGGATATTCCTCTTCTAGTGTGGTGTTCCTGTCTAAGGGTTAAAGTTGTATTGCTTTCATGACAATTTAATGCATTAAAAAATCCATATATATGTCACAATACAATGATTTACACTACATCCTTTTACATTATCATTTACGTAGTTTGTATCAAAATGACGCGCCGGGAATTACTTATTCCAATCTTCAAGTTTATACAAATATAACAGAATCATTTTATATCAATATAACTTACTAAGTAAGCTGGGACATGTCACGATTCTTAATATTATATTTTAATGTTTGTTACAGTGTTGGATTCAGGATGCTTCTCGCCTGCGCGCTATTTTACCACTTCTTCAATTTTGTCCGAAAGTACGAAAACAGTTTTAAAATTTTACTTGGGAAAACAGATTCATCAGGTGAAATCTATCAAGGAGACAAACGCCGTTTTGAGATCAAAAATCGAGTCGCAGGACAAAAGAGCTCGTGCGTAATTTCGGCTCATTCTTTGTGGTAGTGGAATGATAACGGAAGATCTTAGAAGTATGTAATGTATGTAAAATAAGATGTTAGGACATGGAATATTGGTGATATCTACACAATTAGTTGAATTTTCTTTTTGAAATCAGTTTCCAAATCGGAATCGATATTTTGAGTACCGCCTCAAATAATTGTTTGATGGTATTCGAAGGAAGACGGAAATATGTGAACAAGATATATAGTTTTATACGACTATTACAGATGATACGAGACCGTTTGGCTGTTACAGCATCACTAGTTTGACACGTGGAGAAAAATATATTGAGACTGAAAGGAACTGGCTGCCCAGCTTGCCTGTCTGAAAGTTCGGCCTCCCGTGCCGCAGGCCGCCGGGTTTAGCCGTTCAGCCGCGTCGATGGAGGGCCCAGACGGGCCGGGTGACGCAGGGAAAAGGGGGAGGGGGATCAGGTATATTTTTTCCGAAATTTCACTTTACGCCGCTCCTATTTATCCGATTTGCATGATTGACACGGCGTTGGATTCAGGAAGCACGCCGTCATCGCGCTATACGCCCACATTTTTAATTTCTTCCCGGAACTATGAGAAAACGTTTTCAAAAAACTTTTGGAAATCTTTTTTGAAAACATGGCATCGTAGCGTAAATTCTATTTTAAAAAGGAGTCCAATGCCGTTTACAGATCGAAAATCGGACAATTTGTTCAGACGTTACCGATCTAGTAAATTCCGTGTGATAGTGCTGCGATCTATTGATTTTTCCTATAAGTATTTTTCGGTGCATTTAGCCTTAAACGGCCTTCACACTATCCAACAATAATGATGGAGCCAGTTCTTTAAAAATGTTGAAATTGCCCCAGGGGCTTTATGTAAAGTACCCCCCTCCCAATTAAAATATTGGTTTCTAATTTAAGAGGCCGCGTCATCGCCAAATCGATTAAAGAACATCAATTTCCAAAAAATTGGCTGAACGGTTTAGCCATTATCGTTGTTCACTGGCAGATAGACGGACGGTTTTCCGTCAACCGAGTTTTCGGTATCAAGGACCCACAAAACATGGATTATGGCTACTCCACGTGTTAGAGGATCTCTTTTCTAAATTAAGTAACTGGATTTATCAATTTTTTCGTAACCAGGGCCTGGCAAAAAGAGTTTTTCTGCCGATAATTCGCCTCTTTTTCCCCGCAGCATTGTATTACTTTTTCTCTACTGCGAAAACAGTAAAAGGTAAAAATGTAATGTGCGAAGAAGAACATGGAAAATTTGCATTCTCAGACCTGAAAACCCGGGGAAAAAACTTGAATTCCAAAACGCCAAATCGCTGGTCACCCTGAAAAATGTACCTTGGGCAACAATAGATGGCAGCTGGAATAAGGATAGAGCAAGACCGCAAAGTCAGTCCACACCAAAGATATTAAAAAACTTTACGAGAAGGTCTGTGCCATTCTGTAGCACCTCTAGTTACTTTCTCGTATACGTACGTATACACGAAGTAATATACGTAGCATAAAGAAAGTTATGTAATGCTGCGGATAATCGATTTCGACGGAAATACGCTTTATGGGGTCCACTGATACCGAAAAAGTGTTTTTTTTTGGTCCGTCTGTCAATGAACACTCATATGGCCTAAACCACTGGCACGATCTTTTCCAAATTCAAGAAACCGCAGTCGATCTGGCTCTAGTTGAAGCTTTGAAATTATGTAAAACATTCTTCAAAATTTACATGAAGCCCCCCCCCCCCGGACATTTTCAAGATTTTCTCAAAAACAGCTCCAATTTTTTTCTTTAAATTTCTTCTAAGAATATAATAAAATACACTTTCAAAGGTATGATAGGTGCGATTTTAGCGGTTAACTCTGTATTTTCGAAAATTGCAAAAGAACTGTTTCGGCGTCTTCCTTCAACTACAAAAATTAAAGACCGAGATTTTTCCTTCAAATGAAATTTGTTGTTCATAAATAGTTCTTTCTTTAAGTACTTTTCTAATGTAATTTTTTTTTTTGAAATTTTAGTTTTCGTGCATTAGTGCATGCAATATTTTCAATTTTAAAATATAAGAAAACAAGATTTTCTCAAACACGGCTCCAAATTTTTTCATTAAATTGTTGGTAGATTTAGTGCCAAACGAACCCCATTCGATGACATAAATGCCATATTACTCTATTCGTTTGTTTTATATGACGTAATGTTTATTTTGGTAATTTTTTTTTCAAAAATTATACAATTTTTTTTCAATATCTTACGACCTTAATATGCACATTTCAATGGATTTGTATACATTATTGAATTTGTGAGTGGAAGTTCTTCAAATTGCTTCAAACGAAGTTTTTCGGAACCTCAATAGATTCCTGTGAAAAAGAGCTTCAAATTTCGCATTTACAGTAAAGATTGACGCCATTTTCTTAAAGACGGCCCCAAATCTTTCAATGAAAATTGCTATTTAGGACGAGGTTTCAGCCTTCTTTAATATTCTTAAAATAATATTTCGGTTCTATATTTTGGAAACCGAATAGTTGAGAAGATTTTATGAAAATGTTCTTTGGGCGGCGATAGTTGGCAGCTGGCAAGGAGGGAAGGGCAAGACTACAAGTCCACGCCAAGGAAATTAGAAAATTTTACTAGCTGGAATTAGCTAAACTAAATTCGATCGGGAAGCTAATGCTTCTTAGTACTCTGACTCACCCATGATGTCTAAATGAGAAGGTAGCAATTGAATTGTTTTTTCAGAACCAAAGACTTTGGAAATAGTATACTAGACCCACGCGTAGCGCTAGTGTAGCGTTGCAATTAGAATCGTTTCCTGGCAGCCATTTTGGGGGCAATCATGGGGATTGAGTCGGATTGCGGCAATACTTCATTATCGTTTGTATGTTTTTTGGGTAAGGGGAAGACGATAGGAAGTAAAATGGAGAAGTAGTGCGTGACTTGCAGATGTACAAATCGTGCGACGAAAGCTGGACGCTGAAATTTTACAAGTACATCATTTAACAATTTGATGTATCCTATTAAATGTGCTGGTTACTTTTAATAATTAATTTGGTGGTTGTGAATGCGAATAAACCTGACGAATTTTAATTTCACGTAAAGGAACATTAGTTTAACTCTGTAAATTACCACTTTCTTTGAAGGGAACTTGCGATTTCTCTAAAGTAGGTAAAGAAATATTAAATTCTCAAAATTCAAACTTATTACAGGAATATAGAGATTTCTGATTAGAGGTTGGTGGGAACTTCAAGAACGGATTATATTAATACCGATTCACATCACCGTCGACTCCAGTTATATGCATTCTCTATAACCAAACTTTCTTAAATATTGGGAGCGTATCAAAATAACTTATTTAATGATTACAATTTAGTAAAGGATTCGAAAATTTAGTGTATTCTGACACACACTTTTACTGAAAAAGATTCAGAATAAATCCAAATATACAATTTTTAATAGAGTGTAGATTAGAGAATTACACTTCAGAAATTATTACAAAAGTTCCCGAAACAAATATTCCAACATCTACAATATGATGATTTGGAGGGAAAATATCCCGAATCTATCAAAACATATTTACAAGAAAATATTTCAATGGCTTTAATATAATATTAACTTATCACGGATTGGGCAACCTCGTGGAGTACATACAAATCCATTTTTAGAGTAATATATTTGTTAATAGAAGGGAACTTTTTGGGTTTAATATATTTATTTTTACTTTCTCGTATACATATGAATATACGGAGTAATATACCTAGTATATAGAAAGTTGTGTGCTATAATGCTGCGGAAAATCGATTTCGAGATTTCAATGGAAATACACGTTTTGGGGTCCCCTGGTACCGAAAAAGTGGTTGTTTTTTTCAAAACGTCCGTCTGTCTATCTGCCTGTCCGTCTGTCTGAGAACACTAATAGCACCCAGTGGCGTGCATTCCATGGAATGAAGGGAGAAAGTCATTCCCCTAAGCAAAGCAGAGAAAAAATCCTTTCGATTGATTGATTGATTGATTGGGTTTAAAGGGCGCTTTAACTACTAAGGTCATTGGAGCCCATGTCAAAGTATTTCTAAAAAAATCATTTAATGTTTGTTACAAGGGTTGCTGGTGCAACTTTCCAGCTAATTTAAAAGCTCATATATACCCTAAAAGGAAACCATCCATTACGCATAAAAAATTCAGGTAAACATCAGGTAAACAAGACAAATTTTAAAAACAAATCTGGGGCAGAGAAAATATTTATTGCCCTTATATGTCAGATAAAATTATATATTCCGCTTTCTCTCAAAAAACAAAAAAGCTTTGAGAGCGCGGAATCGTCATCTCGAGCACCTCTCGTAGAGATTGCCCGAACCATGTCTTCGTCGACTGCCAACAAATTTCAAACACTGCAGGAGGACGTGTTCCACAGAAAGATCCGCCCTGCATCTATCACAGGTAGGAGGAGACTCGCCTCGGAGGAGGAAACTGTGAGAAAAGTGGCAGTGTCCGATACGAAGACGGGTTAAAATAACTTCCTCGCGCCTAGAAGGTCTGGACGAGGAACGCCAAGAATTAACAGAGTCCTTTATTGCATTTAGTTTATAATTTTCTATTGGCCTCTGTTTGCCACGCTCTAAAGATGGATCGTTTTAGAAGCTTTAACATCAGACGATGGTACGAAAGGAATGTCAGCATGAGTACTCTCGTCGCCGATTTCGCCGCCCGATCAGCCATCTCGTTTCCACGATTCCCACATGGCCTGGGACCCAACTTAGTACCAGGTCATAGTGGTGAGACAAAAGGGGATGGATGAGGTTTTAAACTAATTGCGTCAGGTAGTCTGATGAAGAACGGGAGGCAGCTTGTAGTGAGCTGAGAGAATCAGAACAGAGAACTACTCGGCGCAAACTCGCTGACTCGATGTATTTTAGGGCTTCAAGAATTGCATACATTTCAGCAGTGAAGATACTGCACAGAGAATGTAGTCGATATAATTTGTGGCTCTGATACAGTAAAACTACATGCCATGTGCCGTTGCACGATGAACCATCTGTGTATAAGAATACATGATCTGGATAGGCTATCCTCATGTCCTGAAAATGCATCTGGTAAACAAGAGGGCTAGTCGTTTGTTTGAGGAAGCTTGGATAGTCTGAGATCAATATTCGGACGGAGGAGTTTCCAGAGGAACGGGTGACTTGAGGGTTT
The DNA here is from genome assembly GCA_964035755.1 of Teleogryllus oceanicus. Lineage (NCBI taxonomy): Eukaryota > Metazoa > Arthropoda > Insecta > Orthoptera > Gryllidae > Teleogryllus > Teleogryllus oceanicus. The sequence continues at coordinate 62,077,394 of CAXIVR010000003.1, read as the reverse complement.
CACAGGGGTGGGAAGATCAACTGAGTCACGCAAAAGATTTCGCAATCGAATACCTGGAGGCTGAGGCAGCGATGTTCGAAGAATATAGGACGTTTCATACTTAGGATGGGTAATTATTTCGCGACAAGGATGATTAGGAAATCCTGATACTTTAGCACCGTAAGATGCTAATAAGATATCCGCCTTCTTTTTAGGAGGGCTCACCGGCCTCGGCTAGAAGACACTCAATTCGGCTGGTGCGATACGCACCAATTGACAGACGGATACCAGCGTGGTCAATACTATTGATGGGTCGCAGAGTGGAGGGAGCTGCCGAGCCATACACTTCACTACCGTAATCCAAAACTGAGCGGATGAGTGATCTATATAACCGCAGTAGGGTAGTGCGGTCGGCACCCCATGATGTACCATTCAGCATTCGAAGAAGATTAAGGGGAGAGACACATCTGGTTTGTAATCCACGGATATGAGCACGCCACGTTAGGGACTTGTCAAATGTAAGCCCCAGGAACTTAGCAAATTCAGCGAATGGAAGCTGATTTCCTCCCAGAACTGGGTTGCTATGCAAATGGAATATCCTACAAAAATGCAAACAGGTACATTTAGTAGCAGAGAAATTGAAGCCCGTTGACGTGCTCCATTCGTGGAGCTTGTTAAGCACAATTTGGAGTTGCCTTTGTATCACATTGATGCTGCTGGATGAACAGAAGATGGCAAAGTCGTCCACAAACAACGACGCCTTTACAGGTTCTCGCACGGTCGACGCTATACCATTAATGGCGATGGCAAACAGAGTGACACTCAGGACTGATCCTTGGGGATACCATTTCAAGAGAGGAGTGACTACGAGAAAACCTATCACCACACGAACACGGAATGGATCTGTTCGAAATGAAGCTTTGAAGGCATAGAAGAAGCTTCCCCCTAAATCCCCAAGAGTGCAGGGTTTGCAGAATGCCATGCCTCAAAGGTGGTGTCGTAGGCCTTTTCTATGTCGAATAATATGGCCACAAGATGTTGCCTCAAGACGAACGATGTACAAACAGCTGTTGCCAACGAAGCGAGGTGGTCAAGGTTGAACGGTTTCTTCTAAACCCGCTTTGGATTGGCGTCAACAGATTTTATACTCCCAGGTCAGACCAGACGCTGATTCACCATGCGTTCCAGAACTTTGCATACGCAGCTTGGCGAGAGAGATAGGTCGATAACTTGATAGCAGTGATCGATCTTTGCCTTCTTTAGGAACTGGGACGATGATGGCTTCTCGCCAAAGGTAGGAATGGTGTGCTCTTCCCAAATACGGTTAAGTGAGTCAGAAAGAAATTATTTTTGCAGCCATTTCGGAAGATGTTGCGAGCATTAAGTTGTGAATTCTTTGAAAGTCTGGACCTGGTGTGCGTTCTTTTTGCAAGCATTAGAGAGCCAGAACTCATTTGGCTAAACATGGAGAAATGGGTATTATGGTCCTCATGGGTAGCTCTGCTAGAAAAATCCAAAGCGCGGTTTTCCATTCTTTCTTTGAGAAGGATGGGGAAGTTTGGAGCATAGTTTGCCAGACTCGAGCATGTTTCGTTTCATAATGAGTGGCAAGTACCTCTGCAATGGCGTCTCGAGCTGTGATAACCTCACAATTTTTTGAAGACCTGGCACAGAGTTTGAGGAAGGATATCCTTTGATTTGACGCACCTTCCTCCATACCAGACGTGGTGGCGTTTGGCAATTCAAAGAGGAGACGTTGCATTTTTACTTTTTAAAATGGTTCTCCTCGCCTTTGCTCTGCACCTTTTGTACTCGATTAACTTATCCGCGGTTGGATGTTGTTTTAATCTCGCCAAAAGCTTTCTTACGAGCACTAACAGCGCTTGAGCAATCCGAGTTCCACCACAGGACGAAAGGATGTCGCGATTTACCAGTCGACTTGGGATTGCAATTTCCGCAGCTCGTAATACAGCTTTGTTAAAATGTGCTGCCATTTCCTCCACACTGACAAACTCCTCCTCCGATACACTGACGTTCGCTTGGAATGTCGGCCAGTCAGCACGTCCGACACACCATTGAGGGGGGCGCGCCAACCCACGGGCTAGTCCATCAATGTGGACGATAGTGGGTAATGGTCGCTTCCGTACAGTCATCTAGGATGGACCATTGCAGAACGTTGCAAGAGAAGGCTGCAGAGTGCTGAATCGATGCACGTGCTTGGTTTGTGGCGACAGCAAAGTGAGTTAGTTCACCGGAATTCAGAATAACCAGGTTCGCTGAGTCTATAACCGACTCTAATACCTACCTCCGAGCAAGTGCGGAAGAGCCCCAGAGAGGACTGTAGATTACATCCCCGACTATCACAAACGAGAGGGCAGTTGGTTGATCAAACCCAAAAGTTCATGAGCAGATACACTCCAGTCCTGGGGATGTAGATGTTGCAAACAGTGAGTGTGAGGATGGAAGGTGCACCTGCACACACTGCTTGGAAGTCGGTCTGAAGAGGTACCTCTGAAGACAAGCGAATCGTGACCAATGAAGCGCTCGCCATGAAAGCACGGGGCCATCATCACATCAAACCTGTAGGGAAAAACCACGAAGAGACGGGGACGGCTCAGGTAAGATGAGTCTCTTGGAGACAGATTACAAGACTATTGTGACGGGACAACAACAGCTTGAGATCGTCCCGCCGCGAGAGAACCATTTACGTTCCATGACATAAGAGCCATGGAGAATAATTAAGTTTTTCCTCCGGCGTTGGGAGCCGGATGCTCGAGTTCCGCCCCAACGGAGTTTCATCCGAGGACGAAACCTCTTGACATTGCCAGAGGGCTGGGTGCTCGCTCAGTGCGAGTTTCGTTAGAGTGTGGTTGTCTTTTGTTTCCTATTGACCGGGTCTGAAGTAGGTGTTCGTCTATCAACTTCATTGAAACATTGAAAGAGGTTTGATCTTCTGCGAAGGCTAAGCTCGTTTTCAATTGTCTTGTATTTAGTCAGGGATAATCCTCTCCCACCCTGCAGGGGTAGGCATCCACAAGGAGGTCCATTGGAGACACCTGACAAGCGAAACTCACAACGGGGATAGCTCGTTCCGTTTGACAACCGCTGCTACCCCGGAGTCCTAACCTTACAGCGGCGGAGAAGGAGCGAGACAGATCAACGGGGTTCCTTGATAGGTACCGACGTTTGGCCTCGGGAAATGATACCTTCTCAGCAGCTCGGATCTTCTGGATTGCTCTCTCTCTCTCAAAAAGGTTGGACATTGCTTGTGATTGGCCGGATGGTCACCTTCGCAGTTAACACAATGCGGTGCAATGGCGCAGGGTTCAGGTTCGTGCGTGATCTCCGCACTTACCACACACGGATTTCTGCCATGCACCGCGCTGTGTGTGGGCAAACCTCTGGCACTTGAAGCACCTCAAAGGTTGGGATGTACTGTCGGACCGGAGGTTATAAAAACCGACGAGATCTTCTCAGGGAGAGTAGGAAGATTAAAGGTCAAGATAAGAGTGAAGTGGGATTTCTCGCCCATGCTCCCTCCTCTTGATTCTATACACATCAGTCACGCCTTGGTCTTTAAAAAGCAGAAACTAGTTCTTCCTCACTCTCCATTGAAAAGTCTTCGTGGTTGACCACTCCCTTACAGAGGTTTAGTGTAGGGTGTGTGGTCACATCCACCTGGAGGCCGGCAATCTGCTTAGTGTTCATAATCTTCACCACCTGGTCATCTGCACGTGCTTCAAAGAGAATGGTACCCTTCCTTTGTCGCACTACAGCTTCAGCTTTCAAATGTTTCCTCTATGGCGCGCCAAACGAACAGCACTGACACATTTGAATGTTTTCCTTCCTCGGCGCATGCCATGAGGAGGAATCTAGGCTTCTTCAGGTCGTCTTCTCTTTAAAAAGAAACTATTTAAATCAATAGTTCTCTCTGGACATCGCCTCTTCCTTGCGGAAGAGGGCGGGATGAAGGTTTAGTATCCATGAAGATGGATATTGAGTTCATCCCGTGGTCCCCACCACCACGGGCCCAACAAGAGGACACTCCATCAGATGCCAGGTTGCCACGGAGATGTATTGGGAATAGCACAGCGCTGCACCACCGTGTATCCCCGCTCACCTGGAGTTCAGTACAAGACCTAGTCCAAGCCGGTTGATCAGGGTGGTTGCTCCCGACCGCTCTAGAAGAGTCCGTAGCCAAAGCAAGTGTATTGAGACCTACAGAATGTTCCCCAAAAATACGTAGAGCACTATCCTAGATACCAAGAAAGAAGTAGCACGAGGAGAGTAATTGGGAAACAGACAGGCCCCTCAACCGCCAGGACGTACATTCCCTCCGACACGGGTCGCCATGCACGGCAAACACATGGGTGGGCGTTCAGCATACAGAGGGGGCCAGTGAAATAGAGAGGAAGAAAAAGGGAAAGGATGTAATAAAGGAACGAGAATAATATATGGGGAGAAGAAAAAATGTCGTGAAAGAAAAGAATACTTGAGAGCCCTCTCTGCATCCCCCCGTCAGGACGTGGACCAACCCACCTCGACGGGATCCTTGCGATATTTAAAATATTCGTTGCTTATGGCCAGAGCAAAACGTTTACTCAATCTAAGATTCTGAGCTAGGTACCAATGGTTGAACCGTAACAATCGATATTTTGAAAACGGTGTGTAGATTCGTCTCGTGACGTCAGCGAAGCTTCGTTCTTGGAGGGGGCAGGCAGGCGTTCGACTTCGTCTTGAGACGTGGAAAGTCGGGTCGGTTCGTGAGTGCGCGAGAATGGGTTTTCTAATGCGTTCTGTTGTGATCGGCTGGTATCTATTTCAGGTTCGAAAGAATTTTGGCTTTTTGAGTGTTTGATATACGCGTGAACTCACATCATAATACAATGTAAATATAAAGCACATAATAATATCGAGAACGTTATGTTAAGTTAAAAAAAGTGTTTAAAAAACGAATTCTTTGTGTTTCGTTCTGCAGTTCTTCCTTGCGGGAACATTGGCAAACCCATTCCGCGCAGTAGTCATGGTATCTAGCGAGGAAAGTGGAAACCAGGCAGGGAACCAGAGGGGAGGCGCGATGACAGATTTAGGGAGGTCCTTCCGATCCCTGTCCTGTTAACTTTTGTTCGCTTCTCAACTTCCAGTTGCTGGTCAATGATGAGAAGCGACACTGAAGGAAAAAATCTCTTGTGCTTTCGGCCTTTTTGTTGTTGTTTTGAGCAGTGGTATAGTGAGTAGTGCTGTCACGTTAATGTCATTGAGAAAATTTGAACACAAATAAAAGGTTACCTGGCAGAGAATAAAGAAAAATTTACGTTATCTGAGGTGGAAAAGCTCATGAATGAGGCTGTGGAGAGGGCAACAGCAGAACAATAGAGCAATGAGGTAGGTCATTTAAAAAGGTAATTTCGAAGGCCTGGGAAGACGAAGGAATTGTGGAACAAAATTTTGAAGAAATTATTTCTCTTCAACATTCGAGTTCCATCCCTTCCGAACAATCATCAGAGGGAAGTGACTCTGAAATAAATAGATATTTCCTTTATAACAGTAATTTGTTTAACAATTAACTGTGTAAATAGTGTAAATTTTGTAGAAATTCTTGTGTTTGTAATGTTAGAGAACATCTCGGGGTAAATTAATGTGCTTCGCGAAGTCAAGAGCAGCGTTTGACATAGGACGAAAACTGCAGTTGTGACGACACATGCAGTCATCCACCCACTGTACCGCTCGTCTTCTGTCACCGTGATCGGACGGTCCTCGTCGCTCCTCCCCCAGCCGCTCTAGCACGTGCTCAGCCGCCCGGTGTGGTAACGCCGCTCACCACCACAGCCCGCCCTCAAGTCGGTTCTTATTTTAATCGGACCAGAGGCACGATCAAATGTCAGGGGGGTAAAACATTACTGATATTTCGAGGAATCACCGTATACAAGAATTGCAGACGTAAATTTGAATCGTATTCTTTCTTGGTCTATTATGGGATAAATTCTACTAGGATTGCTGCGAGAGCTTATACCTAACAGAGTACAACAATTGCATTCAGAGCAAATATAAGAAATACAAGTTGCAGTAAAGAGAATTAACAAGACATGAAATTTGGCCGAGGAATTTAAACAGCAAAGCATCCAGAGAATGTGAAAAGTGCAAGAAATCAGTAGAATGCACATCACATCCATTGTTTGTAAAGATAGTGAAAAACATTATTACTGAACTGTATACATACATTTTCAAATCAACATTCACCATATAGAAAGTGTATGCCCTTATTTTCCATTTTATGTAAGAAAAAAATATTCTTTAATGCACCGATGGATTTTATAGATTTATATTAACAATTTTAAATAACAAGTACTCGATAAATAAGGTTAAGAATTAAAGTCACATAAATACTGAGTTATATTTGTTTATGATGTTTGGAAGCATTTACGCAACGAAGTTTTCCCTGGGGTCCGTTTTCTCCCAGACGACCAGTTATGTTCGTTTGCAAGACGCGATCTTTCCCGGGTTAATATTCACATTTTGTGAAAATTCATATCATTTTTAACTGTTTAACGTTTTTTATACTTTGGACTTCAAAAGTACTTCCCCAACTAAAATTGTCACCGCACGCCACTGCTAGCACTTAAACTATCAGTATTCCCAAAAATTGCTGCAAATTTCTTTTATTAAACTTTGACCTCGAATAGCGGAAATAAAACCTCAAAAATCGCACAGGTTTAATTGAAATTTCTAAATTTTCGAAAATTGAAAAAGTTCAATTTTTTTTGTGTCTTCCTTCAACTACATATTGAAGATAGATATAAAAACTTCATTCTTAATATTCATACTACAAGCATTTTCTTTGCGTTGTTTCTTTCTATGTGCATTTTCTATATATTTCTATTTGTGAACACAAGCACTTCAAATAATTTCTAATGAAATTTCTTGAAAACCCAAAAGGGAAAATGAGCTGAAAATTGCACATTTTCAGAAATATTCAAATCACATTTTCTCAAGAACAATTTCTCCAAATTTTTCGCTGAAAATTTGTTTGTTTGACTGTTTTACCCTTCTTTAAAATTCTTAAAGACGTATTTGAATTCTACAATTAGGGAATGAAAAAATTGAGGAAGTATGAAAAACGTTTTGGCGCCGATAGGATAGGTTACAGCTGGGAAGAGGATGTTTCAATAGTTAGCCTAGACTAAAGAGATAATAAATTAGATTAATGGGATTAGTGCTAAATAGTCTGTGCTGTAATGTAGTACCACAAGTTAAATTGTCTCATAATATATTCTTATATTTATAATATCTACAAAATATATCCTTTTATTAAAACCCAAATTCTTCTGAAATAAAGAAGTCCCAACAAACAAAAAGAGGCAATTTTAAGAACTGGTAAAAAAAATGGTGAAAGGATGCAAATTTGCTGGTAATCTACTAACAACAAAATGTAAATTCATAGGTAACTTTGTAATACGCCTTATCCAGTAAATAAAATGTTGGCTATAGAAGCCTTTATTTCACACTCTTTCCAAATAAGAGTTAACTTTCAAAATTTCAAATGATGCATAAATATGTTTAATAAAGCCTTGAAACTCTCAGAGGGAGAATACACTAGTTTTTGACAAGATTGGCAAACCAATGTGACACAAGGTATGAGTTTAATCAAGAATTTTGTCACTGATGGAGATGGAAGTTTTTGAGGTTGTGCAAATACTTTTCTTTTCATTTTGGATATTCTTGGTAGTGAAATAAATGACAATGAAGGCTTGGTATTTAATCTGTATCATGAATGAATGCAAGCTCATGAAAATATTACCTGTTCATTGTGAAAAAGTGAAGTCCACACAATGAATTTCTTGCAGACAAAATGCCTTTAACTGTCATCACTGCATGAAAAATTCCAAAATTTCTAACAGTTTCTGGATTTTCTTGTATTGATTGAAGAGTTGTTTCAATATGTTTGGGAATTTCAAGGTGACATATTTTTGACATGCGTATGAAGGAACTATAATCCTTTAAAGTAAATAGTTTAAAAAATTATTCATACATATTCAAAATGAAATGATGAAAACTCTTAAGTCAGTGACAGATCCAAGGGGTAGCCATGCCTCCTCCACCAAACCAACATTTTTTGTAATTTATCTCAATTTATTCCAAACACTGACCACATATTGATTGCAAAATATTCTCATTCTGAATATACTGTTAAGCTACTTCTAAATCTAAACAAAATAAAAAATCATGGCAAAAATATTTATGTGGGGGAGGGTGTTGACATTCCCTCGAAATACTCTCAGGATCTGCCCTTGCTCAGAGTAAAATGAATGAGTTTCTTCCCACCTGAATTGGCATTATTCCTGCCAAAATTGGCACATTTATGCCTAAATCCTGGCAGTCACTTACAAAACAATTGAATGTATCCGCTTCAAGTATTATTTGTGTTATAATGAAGTTTGCTCCAGCTTTCACCTATAAATTGTAGATTTTAGTAAAAGCATGTAATATACAAGACATATCAACAAGTATTTGAGAATAAAATAATTTTATATATTAGTACAGTCATACTCAAGAAATCAAGTGAACTTTACTGACAGTGTTTTTAATTTTGGTAATAACAAGTCTTAATGAAAATGGTGATAATTAGAGCCCAAAAGTTTAGGCATTTATTTTACCTACAATAGGCATACGAAAAGGCATTTAATCTGGCTAAAATAGAACAGAATAGGGGTGCATAAAAGCTAGTAAATAAAAGAAAATCACAAATAAAAAGGGAATATTGTAAACATGTACAAAAATTAAAATTATTCAAATTTTTGTTCTAGGTCTAAATTGATAATTATTGAGTGTGAAACACTAAATTTTGGTATTACAAGTTGATAACTTAAGTATCTACAAAATGCTACTGGGGTCTTTCTTTTGAGTCCTAGAATTGCATAAATGAAAACATAATATTGTTTTTTTTAAAAAGGTTGGGAAAGGGTGGGAGGTCATACTTAAGGTACAATGGGATTCCTTTTGAGTAAGAAAAGCCTACTGAGATCAATGAAAAAAATCCAAAAATCTTGACTGGTGTCATTTAGTTTCCTTGTAGTGATTTTTAACACTACCTAGCCCTGAAACTCAAGTTCAAGATTTCTTGCCTGAGTACTTCTACTTGCAGAGAAAGAAAAAAACTTGACAGTGCTGTGCAGGCTTGCCAGTATTTGAGAGTTTGATCAAGATTGGTGCCATGAGAAAAAAGGTAAGTAATGATGGAAGTGAAAGAAAACGGTCAAAATAGGGCAAAATACTAAAATAGTCATCAGAAGCTTAAGTGAAAAAAAAAGGCAAATTGAAAATATTCTAAAACAACTTCAGAAGTACAGTTAAACAATTCCTGTTGTTAAATGTCGTAAAATTGTAATAGTAATAAAAAGTCAGTTTGCCAAAATTCCAGGCTCTAATTATGATACAAAAAATTCATACCTTTTCTCTCAAATAAATTAAGTCTGTTCTGTAAGATTCTCCTTCCGGGTGACCATTGGGGTAACCAGCAACACAAATTACCATTTCTTCACCTGTATTTTCCCTGATGAATCTCACCAATTGCTCCGCATAAAGAAAATAATCTTGTGATGTAGTGCCCACATCATCTATGGTGTCAAAATATTTTAATTTGAGATTCATAATTTACAACTTTTAGTGTTTGGAACTATCATCTTACCTCCTCGAAGAGCAAATATGTTATTGATTTTAAGACTCTGCAGTTTTTTCAAAATTTGTAATACATTTTCTCTATTCAACGTTTTTGCAGCAACATGAAGTAACACTTCTTTATTTCTAATCTGAAGGTTGTGAGCCAATTGGATTGCTTTAAAATTAATTCCATAAGCATTGGAAAAGTTTCTCAAATGCCATGTTACAGCACAAAATTGAAGATGACAACTTGCATAAATATCATCAATTCTGAAAAAATATTAACATATAATCTATAATGACATTTAAAATTTTTCTCAATAATTTTAATTTTTTTTTTTTTATTTTAAACTTGTATTTAGTACAGTAAAACTATATATCACTTAATGCCCATTATTCTTCTAAATCAAAAACCTACCACAGATTTGCCTGTCCATTACTTTTGGTCAATTCCCCATTAAAAGACAGAAATGCATTGAATGACATCTTACTCACCACAACTGTTGAACTGGAAAAGACCTACTCGTCCAGTTCAGCAGTTGGGGTGAGTAAGATATCATTCAATACATTTCTGCCTTTTAGTAAAGAATTGACCTTTTTTAAGGATTCTTCCAAAACATTCTAAGAGAATTCTCAAATAAAAGCATGTTGGGCAGAGGTATTAAGGACATAAAATGTATTTTGGGTGTTAAGGCACCTGAAGAAACGATCAATAGTTCCTTTGATTTCTCTAGACAAGACAAATTGATCCTTTTATCATCCATTTGTCTGTTTTTAGTCAGATTCTAACTACATGTAGAGGTGGTATTTTTCTAGAATATTTTGAGAGAATTCTTGAAAAACTTGTTTTTGACATTAGCACATACAGTGGTGAAACAATTTAAATTATTATTATTATACAGCTGTTCTGTCATAACATGAATAGATATGTCCTAATTCATCAGATCAACGATAATTAAATCTAATTTTGTTTTGAAACATAACAATGGAAAAGAAAAGTATTTCCATTGAAACTGTTTCCTGTAACATTCTATAACCAAGGAATAGGGTTGATAAGCAACTGTACAATGCTTAAAAATTATTTTTATTACAAACTTTCACAGCACGTCATTCTAGCTAGTAATATTGCACTCATAAAAATTATGTAAACCTTGCAATTGACAATATGATTTAAACCACCACCATAAAAATGTTTCTGGTGTCACATGAACAAAATCTATTTGAACAGTGTGTCTTACAACCTAATAACACTAAAGAAAATCCCTCATTCATGAAAACAGACCTAATAGTTCCCTGTAAAATATGAAGCTCTTCTTATATTTCAGGGTACTACTTCGATTAAATCTCAAGACCTTTAAGACAGGAAGGTGGTTATAACAAATAATTGAATATGGATCCCCTCACAGAAAAAAATCATCGGCAATGGGAAAGCTGATGCAGCCGCTAAACAAGCTACATCATTTACATGCACTGGCAACCAAATTCAAGGCACTTTCCAACACTTTAAAAAATTTTAAAAGACTCCTGCCTCAGATATTGGGACTCTAACTGGAAGTTAAATGTTTCCAAACTCCATTTAGTCAGACAATCCATCCTTGACCCAGTTCTACCTGGAAAACACTTTAAAAGGACACAACAGATTCTAATTACAAGACTAGGTCATTTTGATCTCAATTTCTGCCATTTATTTAAGACGTTAGATCCAGAACCATATCCAAAGTGTGGAGCAGCATTCTCTACCTCCCATCACATTCTTGAATGCACTGCTACACATAAAAAAATATAGAAAATTTTTGCTACCTATAAGAAAATTTTTGAAAATGGAAGGAACCTCAAAAATCACTACTCAGTTCTATAGACGGGTGTACCAAAGTAATAAAACTTCTGGAAATAACAAAAGTGAAAAGCCTTATATAGTTATGAATATTGTAATACCTTATATTAAACCTAACATATTGTGAAAATATATTTAGATTGACAGAATAATTTTTGCTAAAATTGTAACTATTATGTTTTTCCATATAATTGTTTAATGATAGGGGTGGCTGATGATCTAGATGTTATAAAGACCTTAAATAAATAAATAAATTAAACAATTTTTTAAAAAAATGTTGAATATCCCTTGCCTTAAAAATTCTTTCTGGAACTTGAGTGCTAATTGAAGAACATATAAAGTGTTGCATTTTGGTGCAACAACATTCATTCTTTGTTTGCTGTGTAAAGTGTGTTCATTGAAAAATTGGTAAATTGTGTTATGAATGATTACTGGGATACAAGATCTTACCCTCTATAGTGGTAAAATTGGTCACACTTGTGGATCATGAAACCTCACATCTTGCAGATGGTGAGATAGTTTTAGTTCAGAAAATATTCCGGGATGAATTTTTTTTTTTTAACCACTATTTATTCTTTTACTGGATCCATATCAATCATTGAAATACATACCCAAGCTTACAAAAGGGGCTGCACTATTATAGGGTACCAGATATGCAAAGGAAATGATATTGCTGCAAAGGAAAAGTAGGCAGACTTGCTTGATCTTTTTCCCTTCATCTCTGCATTTCATTCCTTTTTACAAGAAGCTGAAGGGCTTCTCGTGAAACGAGACATCAATTGATAGAAATGAAATTGAATTGGAGAGAAATAAGTAATAGAAAATTGAAGAAAAAAAAACAAACAACAAAATCACAAGAAGGTAAGTGTGAAGACTTTAAAGAAGTGAAACAACAATAATGCAGCAAATCATATGCTGTAGCATTTTCAAAATTTGAGATAAGTGAAAGGAAAAATTGAAGAAGGGCATGATTTATTAACATCTCACATTCACTACAGTACCATAAAACAAACAACACACACAACAGCAAAGCATGGATAACAAAAGGTATTAAAATTTCATGTGAAAGAAACAGAGCACTGTATATTCTCACAAAACAACACTCTTGCAATAATCAAATAGTCAACTATTATAAGCGATATTCAGCTGTACTTAAAAAAGTTAAATGCAAAATGAGGAACCCCAACAAAACACAAAATATTCAACTAGTCCATAAACACAGAAGAATAACAAACCCTAATGAAACAACCAGTATATTCAACAAACACTTCCTGAAATTGCTGGTAGACTACTACAAATAAGAAATCCAAACACTACACCTCTACAGCCACCACCTTTCTTTAAAAACACGCTTTCTAGCATGTACATCACAGAAACAACAGAGAAGGAAATACTTCAAATTATAAACAAAATGAAAAATAAACAATCTGCTGGGGTAGACAACATTCCCGACTTCTTAATAAAAAAGTTAATCCTATCCATATATCATCAAACCATTAACATATTTATACAACCAATCACTAACTCATGGCTCCTTCCCAAACATATTTAAAACTGCAGTAATTAAACCAATATACAAAAAAGGTAACAAACAAGATGTAATGAATTGTAGGCCAATTTCACTTGTCAGGTTTTTCAAAAATATTAGAAAAACTCTTCAATGAAAGGTTAAAAACATTGTAACATTATCACTGACTCACAACATGGCTTCAGGGAAAATCGATCAACTGAAAATGCTTTATTCACCCTTGTAAATGAAATCCTCATGGCATTAGAGCAAAAAGAAATTCCTGTTGGTCTCTTTCTTGACCTTTCAAAAGCCTTTAACACGATAGATCTCAGAATTTTACTGTCAAAATTAGAATCTTATGGAATCAGAGGAATTGCTTACAAGTGGATAAAGTAATATCTATCAGACAGAAAACAAATAGTAGTATTACCTTACCAAAAAGACAACAAAATAAATAATCATCACTCTGAGGCAAGAGATGTGACATATGAGGTCCCGTGAGGATCCACACTAGGCCCGATTTTATTTCTTATATTTGCAAATGACTTGCCATGAATAATGGAAAACAACAAAACCATACTCTTTGCAGATGACACTAATATAATATTCAAAGAAAGAACAACCAAAGCTTTACAAGACAAAGCCAATTCAGCCATTGACAAACTAATACAATGGATCCACCATAACAAACTAATCCTAAACAGACAAAACTATCACAATACCCTTCCACAACTCCCACTCAACACAACAAAACTCACCAACTTTAACATTAGAAGGAAACAGCATCACACATGCACAGAAAACAAAATTTCTTGGAATCACTATACAATCCAACCTCAAATGGAACTCACACCTCGAAAATATTAATTCAAAATGGAGCAAACTTAATTATGCTCTTAGAATAATACTAAGAAAGAGCACTATTGAGACAACTCAAGCAGTGTACTTTGCAAACGGGCACTCTATTCTCAAATACGAATAATAATATGGGGTTGCACCAGAGGCCAGCCAGAGGCTAAGCAAACATTCAAAAAACAAAAGAGAATCATTCGAACAATAACAAATACAAAAAGAAGTCCTACAGACGTCAATTCCAAAAACTTAACATACTTCCACTGCCTTGTATATTCATTTATGAAGTTATCATGTTGGTAAAGAAAAATCTAGTAACAACAACACACCTTACAAATTTAACTCAAGCTGACACCCCTATAACACAAGGAAAGCACGTAACCGTCTTCAATCAATGTGCACAAGCACATTATACTGAAAAGGTACATTCTCTTCAGGTATACAATTCTTCAACAAATTACATCAGAGAAACAAAACAGGCTTACACATCTTAAAGAATAAATTCAAAAACTTCTTTGGGGAACCTTTTTTCAGCGTTCAGGAATACCTCAATGACTAATATGTGCAATGTGATTTCAGGTGCTGCAGTAGGACTAGGTGTAGAAATAGAAAAAACCTAGCCATAACCTGCCTTTTCCTCCTCACCATTTCAAGATTTAAACAAGGAATGTATTAATACTGTTAAATCATAAATAGTTTTTACCATAATTGTTATCATGTTTTAATATTACTATTTTTATTTTACTATTAGTATTGTCATTATTATTATTGTTATTGTCATTGTTATTGTTATTTTTATTGTTGTTATTGTCATTGACGTTATCATTATTGTTATTATTATATAAGTAATGTTATCTATTACTATTTTTATTATAAGTAGTAGTAGTAAAATGACTATTCCAAGTAAATGTTATTTAAAAAAATGAAATTAAATTTTTTTTTGCTACTAAAAATAATTATCTACTATATAATATCTTAATACAGTCTTACATATCTTAATACATATCTTAATCTGTAATAAGTATTGTAGTATAATCTCTAGGGCAATGACCCCACCTTGATCATGTTTTTCTATTCAGTTTCCCTGGTCCTTTGAGCAAATGCTGAGATGGCCCCTTGTTTTGCTTCTGGACAATAAATGTAATTTCATTCGTTACACTCAAGAAGATGCAAGCAACTGTACTACCTCCCTATACATCATATTTGATTTGTCATACACGATTGTAGGTGTATATGTGACTCAATGAATATTATTTATTATTCTTGTTATCGTTATCATCATCATCATCATCATCATCATCCTACGTTTTCTCAGCTATTTTTGCTGGTAAAAATGCTCACCTTCCCTAGAGTTGTTTTGGGGACAGGTTCGGTCACAGAAGAAGAGCTTCATCTTATATCTGGACTTAAGATAAAAATTTTCTTACAATATGGGCTGTTTGCAACAAAACTGCATGCTGTCCCATGTTCAGATCGTTTTTGGGTAGTTTAAGTTCTGTTAAGTTTTTAAGGAAGTTTTTACTGACCAGGCCTTCCGCCGATATCACGAGTGGGTATGTTTTGGTAGCATTTTATTTCCACACATATTATTATTATTATTATTATTTTAATAATTATAACAGAATTATAACAAATTTTATTATTTTTTATTATTATTATTATTATTATTATTATTTTTTATTATTAAAAATTAATATGTAATTAAATCTTAAATTTGATGGGTTTGGAGAGTTTAAGATACAATTTTTTTTTTTTAATTTATGCTAACTCGAGTTTAAAAATGTCCATTTTAAACTTAATCTAAATGGAAAACCACAAAGTCTACCGGATCTGTAGACTTCGTGTTGACAACTGACAGGGTTGATCAATTCTTGTATTATTCATACAAGAATATATTATATTATATAATATTACATTATAATGGGACCCATCTCAATCAGGTTTTTCGTTTCCCTGATCCATTGAGCATATGCTGAGATGGCCCCTTGTTTTGCTTCTGGATATAAATGTAACTTCATTATCTGTGCATGTCTTCTAGAATTCATAGGGAAATATAGTTATTCGAATTATTGTTTCCATGTTGTTGCGGCAGGAAGTATTATTCCTTTTCAAAGGACATCATGGATAAGAGCCCAAAATTTATTGCTTATTTATCCTTGAATATAGATTTTATTACATGAAAGCTCTCTTTTTTTCCCCTTCAAAATTCATGTAGTATATGACTTGGGGTAGGGATCACAGAATTTTGAAAATGTGCACAGAATTCACTTCTCCACATAGCACGTCATACGCAGTTTCAACTGTTTTTTTAAATTTTTTTTTAACGTAAAATAAAAAATAAATGAACTTAAAAGGATTATAATATTAGTACTCCAAGGTACCACCACGGTACCGACTCATTACGAACTGAAATAATCAGTTCATTGATTCAAATGAATCAATTCATTCTCACCGAGTCAAAGGAATCGTGCAAGCATAAACTTCCAAGGAGGTTATAATATATTACAAAATCTGGTAAACTTCCGATTTACCACCACGGTGGTCACCTACACAGTGCTTACCACTGATAGAATTTTTCCAAGTCTATTTTCCAGAAAATCACGATTTTGATCATTCCTACCGTGGTGATCAAATCATACGAATACTTCAGATTTTTCTTTCTATAAAGATAGAGCTTAATAAAAAAATACAAACCTTAACAGAAGAAGTTGAGTTTCCGTCTGAGATTCGGGCGGTGAAATTTCTATTGACACTGGAATTCCGCCGCCCTTAAACACCTCCAATAAGTTTGTGACCAGGTTTCGCCTTTTAAAATCCATGGCTTTTTTCCTAAACCCAGAAAAGCTATTCGGCAGTTGTTTGTTTTGCCACTAGCCCAATCGATGTTTAGAAACTTCTGATTCTCAAGTTGAAAACAGTGTACTTTGATCCGCTAGATAAGCACTCGAACGTGTTTATGAAGTTGAAAGTGGTTGAAAGCGTACGTATACATGGATTTTTCTAACGTGACGACTGGGGGTACATCTCTAAGATGGAATTCGCCACATCTTTTTGAATCATTCTCAATCCCGCCGCAAGATGTCGCATGATTGCGACCATATCAAGTAGTGCTGCAGATCAAGCAACACTAGCGGCAGAACTGAGAATGACCCAGAAAGTCGTGCCGAATTCCATCTTGGAGACATTACCGTCAGCTACCACGTAAGAAAACTCCACGTGTAGTAGAGAGCGTAAATGATATTGGATTGTGACCCTACCTCGACCGAAAGCCCTCTTTCCATCTGTTATTCCTCTTGACCTCGATACACAACCCCCCGCCCCCACCCCGATCCAAAGATGTATTTAAATGTTCCAAAGAAGTATTCATGGCCATTACAAGAAAAAATGTAAATTCAAAAAAGTGTCATATTTCGTGAAGAAATGTATGGGGAGGATTTGAGACGTAATTGGCCCATCTTGAAATACATTCTGAATCCACCCATTATTTTATTTTCTCGTATACGTACGTGTATATATGGAGCAAGTTCTGTAATGCTGCAGAAAATCGATTTCGAGATTTCAACAGAAATACACGTTTTGGGGTACCTGTTGCCTAAATAGTGTTTGGTTTGTTTGTTGTTGTTTTTTACTTTCTCGTATACGGAGTGTTATACACTGTAGAGAATTAATCTGCACGAAAAAACGGAGCAGAAAAACGTTCATTGCCCGCGAAAAAATGGATAAATCCAGTTGCTAAATTAGGGGTAAAATCATCTAACACTTAGTGTAGGAGGAATCCCTGTTTTATGGGTCCTTGATACCGAAAAGTAAATTGACTCCAAAACGTCCCTCCGTCCGTCTGTCCGTCTTTGAACATTATTAGCGCCTGAACCATACGTAGGATTTTTTTCATAATCGAAGAAACTCCTGTCCATTTTGCTTCAATTAAAGCATTGGAATTTCGAAAAACATTCTTTAAAATTTGGGAGTACTTTTACATGAAGCCCCTCGAACATTTTCAAAATTTTCTCAAAAACGGCTCCAACTTTTTTCTTTCAATTTCTTGTAAGAATAATGTTAATTTCTTGTAAAATAATAAATTTCTTGTAAGAGTAAAATACACTTATTACGGGCGCATAGGTTAAATTTTCACGGTTCAGTCTGAATTTTAGAAATTGTAATTTTCAATATTTTCGGCGTCTTTCTACAATTGCAAAATGGAAGATAACATTTTTTTCCTCAAAATTTTTTCGAAAACGGCTCCAAATTTTTTTCTTTAAACTTTTAGTAGAGATAGTGCTAGATACACTCTATAAGATGATATAAACGCCATATTGCTCTATCCTTCCTATTTTTCCCAAAATTACAAAAATTTAATTTTTTTCGTCGTGTCTCTCACGTTGTTAATATTTAGATTGCCGGCAATTTATTTACACTATTGTATTTATAAGTACATGTGGTTTAAATAATATTATATAAAGTTTCTCGAAAACTCAACAGTTTTTTTGTGAAAAGGAGCTGGAAATTCCGCATTTTGAGAATCGCCCAAAAGTCATTTTCTCAAAAACGACTACAATTTTTCTTCTAACTTTTCTGACGAGTAGTGCTAATTGCAATTAGTTCAAGTACTGCTAACAGCGTTAGATAATGCTAACAGAGCAGACATTGCAAGTACTGTTAAAAAACAAAAGATTCATTTTGCTGTATCCTTTTATTTTTCTAAAATTACACAAATGTGTTTTTTTAAATATCTCTCACGCCGTTAATATGCACGTTTCCAACAATTTGCATACATTGTTGCATTTTTGAGTGGAAGTGCTTCAAATGACTTCAAAGTTTTTCGAAAACTCAATAGATTGAAAAGAGCAACACTAACAGTAACGCTTAGACGCCTTTTTCTTAAAAACTGTTTCAAATGTTTCAATGAAAATTTCTATTTAGAACGAGATTTTAGTATATAGTTAAGTAATATTTCTGTTCTGCTGTTAGGAATCTGAAAAGTTGAGAAAATGTAAAAAAATGTAATTTGGGCTACGATAGATGGCAGTTAGCAAGAGGATGAGGCATGGCCGTAAGGCCTGTCCACACCAAGGAATTTTAAGAGCCTGTGAACGAGAAAGGCTGTGCCATTCTGTATCAGCACTAGTTTCCTTTCCCATATGACGTTGGGTTTTTGCAAGCTGTAAGATTGCATTCACTCCATTGTACTACTCTATTTTAAACGACGTACAAATTTTGCATTTGAATATTGTGTTCTTAATTCACCAAGCATAATCCAATCGTCACTTTTCCCAGTGTTTATTGTACGGACAAGTGCCTCTGAATCGTTTCGCAGTTGATTCTGAATTACCATTGCCTTCGTGTGAAGTGCTCATTTTAAGTTAAAATCCAAAGTGAAAACGAAAGTTGCCATATTAAATTATCAAAATATTCACTATAAATATTTTACTAAACTAATTCGCCGATTAAACACATAATCTCATAATATTTAAAAAACACTTTTGAATTAATTAATAAATTACACAATATACTGTTATTGTTACAATTACATGTATACAATGAACATATAAATTAGTAGTGCTAAAACAGCACGTACTTTCTCGCCATTAGTCATCGAAATTAAATAGTTTCAAGTGAAAATGAAATAGCTTCACGCAATAATTTTTTTATTCAAAACTAAATGAAAATTTTTTTTGACATTGAATTAATTGCATATGGTATGCAGTGTATTTAAGAATACATGATATGAGTTTTTAGCCTTATAATATTCTTCGTAAGCAGTATACGAGAAAGTAAAATAATTAAAAGTTAATAAATAATGCGATACGGGTTTCATAACAAGGCGCGTGAAGGCCTGACTTCATGATTGAATAATGCCCGACCTTTTGCGTCTTTCTGGTTCATGCCGCTAATGTTGCATGTTCACGACCGTATCAAGCAGTGCTGCAGATCAGGCGACATCTAGCGGCAAGACTAAGACGCGAAAAGCCATGACATATTCCATCGTGAAGACAAGGTTTCACGCGCCATGTTATAAAATCTGAAGTATAAAAGAGTTGGCAAACTAATGCAAAGGTAAACAAATATTTTGTAATGTTACACCCTCCGTAAACGAGAATGAGAACCCCACCCGCGATTACTTAAGAGAAATATTTCTTCAATACCCGCGCGACCTGGCACGGTCAAAGCTGCCCGTCCACCCCCGCCCTCCAGAACCGTATCCCGATTGCTGCCCCTCAGGCAACGGCCAACCCCGCCGACGCCGCCGACCGCCGCCGACCGCCGCCGACCGCCGCCGACCGCCGCCGACCGCCGCCGACCGCCGCCGACCGCCGCCGACCGCCGCCGACCGCCGCCGACCGCCGCCGACCGCTGCCGACCGCCACCGACCGCCGCAGACCGCCGCCGACCGCCGCAGACCGCCGCCGACCGCCGCGCCCGTCCTTTAGCGTCTCGGCCACCCTTGACGAAGCGAACATGAATTTACGCCTCCTCAGAGATCTTGTTGTAACTTATGCTCCAGGTGACGAGCGCGTGTCACGTCGCACAACCCGCGAAATTCTTTCAAAGTGGCAAACGCTTTATTTCACTTAATACAGACCACCCCACCCAGCGTCAGCATTCAAAAAAACGTATCATGTATAGGGTACAAACGCGGAGTAACAGAGCGCCGCTCTTTACATTTGCGCGAGGCGTGGTGCCGTGATTTGATTTGATTTTTTCGTGTTTCCGGGCACATCAACTGCTTTGGTCATTAGTCCCGTTTGTGTAGTGCATGTCCTTTTTTCTCGGGAGATGGCGGTGATCTTTCCCCGCTAGATGGCGAGATCCGGCCCCGACCTACCATCGGCTAGTGGGGTTTCCCCCTAACCAGGACTCTCCCACCAGCGGGGCACCGCCCCAGCCGGGACAAGCTCTAAGCTCCCGACCGGCCTCCCGGAATGTGTGGTAGTTTAGTGCATGTTAGTGTAAGTCCGTGATCCGTTTGGTAGGGCACTGCTCCAGCATTCGCCTGGCGTTGATCGGAGAAACCACGGAAAACTACCGATCAGAGCAGCCGGCCGCTAGAATTCTCCTCCAGACAGCGACTGAATTTGATCTGACTGAAAAGCTAGTGTCGAAAATCCTGCCGCCACACAGTGGGCTAACTCGGTCCGAAACCTGGACATAGACGGAAAATGTATACAGATCTCAACAAAACTAGGCCCTAATAGGTTTTTGGGGTCGCTGATTACGAATTTTATGTCAAATTTTAAAAATTCAAAATGGCGGATCCAGTATGGCCGATCTAAAAATATAAATTCAACGGATTTCTAATTGAAAAATTTAAAATGGCATATCCATTATGGCGGGGCTAAAAATATAAATTCAGCTGATTCCTGTAAATTTTTGGATATAAGGTATTTTGGTTTGATTGATGAAGCATAAAGTCGTTTGTTGACGGATTCTGATTTTGATTAAACGCTGTTCATAAACATGATGGCGCAGAACATTATTACGATCTTTAGTCAAAATTGTAATCATGTTCTTCGCTTACATCTGCGTCGCTTTCGTCCGCGTTATCGTGTTGTAAATCGACGGAAGGGATTTGCGCTTCATAGAGCAACTCTTGTACCTCGCCAGGTACCTCTTTCTTCTCTGATATTTCCATATGCTGGAAGCTGGATATCAGAGGGTCTGAAGATGCCAGGAAACGATGGAACGCGTCGTGCATGGTTTTCTCCCGGGAGTACTTCCGCGTGAAATCTTCCCGGTAACGACGAATGTCTTTGTTCCGAGCCTCCTGCGCACCTTCAGACAACCTCCCGATTGGAAGTGGAGCCGCTTCGACGATCGCGCATCCGTGCAATAGTACGATGTGCGCAGATGTGTGCATCGGGTACCATCCGTACAATTTGACGTACTGTCTGGCCACATCTAGGCAATAGAGTTTGAACTTTTGGACGTTGATAGCATACCCACTCGACATCGTTTGCAAGATGACTTTGCACTTTGCCATCAATTCTTCGTCGATCTCCAAAATCTTTGCCGTCACGGATACGTCCTCGAAGAAGCGCCTCGCAGTGTTACCGTCATTAGTAGTACCCGATCCCTGTTTAGGCATGTCAACGAACACACCCAATTTGTCTTTCATCTCGAACTGAATTTTCGCTTTGCGCACCTCGACATGCTTTTTCTGCTCAGCAGACCGGGCCTGCTGATTTTAAGTAAACTACTTTTTATAATTAATGATTACTTACTTCATTACTAATTAATTAAATATTGCTGCATGTATTAAAAATTAATTAGCATTATTTGTTAGTAGGTAAAAAGTGGTACTACACAGAGTGCACGTTGCGCTTGACCAATACATCTATGCATGTAACTTTTGGCGGCCACTGGGGAACCGCGGAAAAAACGATCGTCAAGTAAAATGGCGTAAACTTGCGCACGCGGTCTTTTTGGATCTCATAAGCTACATTATTAAGCGTACCCGAGAGCCATTCAGGGAAGCGGAGCGACGCGGAGAACATTTTGTAGCCATGATTTTATAAAGTTAACGATGTATCGGGATGATTATGATCGGGATGAAAATCGGGATGAAAATGCTTGATTAAACGGGTTGCAAATGGCATAAACTTACCTTTTGGGGTGTTTTCCATGGTGTCCAATGTGTGCACCTGGGTCGGATCACAATTTCTTATAAAACTCGCGTCGAAATAACTTACAAGAAAACGGTCGTTTTTCGAACGTGTGTTGTCCGGCGACTGACACGACCCATAACAAAGAGATTAGTGAGTGGAATGCCACCGGAGCGTTGAACTAGTATACACTAGTGCCATCTAAACACGATTTCCTTGAACTAACGTCGAAACACGGACCTTTTTTTTCCCCTTCGTGTTCAACTTTTCAAGCGAGATACACTGTGCGCCATCAGGACTCGAACCTAGGACCTCCCTGTCAGAGGCGCTGCAGTGACGTCAGTTGATGCACTGAGCTACCGCTCCCGGTGCGTGATGCCGTGAAACGCTACGCGATTCGTCATGGGCGCACGTGCGAAGGAGTGACCGATCGACGCTTTGAAAACAGCGCAGGGGCCAGCAGTTCGCTATGCGCACATGCGCGTCGGCGAAGGGTTATCTGGCAAGTAAATAATTTTAAAGATAGAGGCCAGCTGCACTGCATTCCAACGATCGCGGCGCACCCACCCTGCATGGTGCTGGTCAGATAACTTTCACGTTAAAAATGTAACGGGAATGTCTTTTTTGTGTCACATGAGCTCGCGAGTCATTTGTTCGAGTGTCGCCCGGCCACCGCTCCCGATGGATAATGCTGAGCAAATCACGGTGAAGCATTCCGATCAGAGGTGGGGGATCGAAGCCTTCGTCTTGTCACGCATGAGGCCTCAAAATTACTTCGAAATTGTTACTCCAGTTTAACACTTCAAAATTACTACGATCTCAATACTTCAACTTGCAACTTCCAAATTATTACTTCAACTTACTCCTTCGAGATTACGATTTTAACACTTAGGGCCGGTTTCACCAAACGAAGAGTAAGAGTTTACTCTGGAGTAAATCATATTTACACGAGAGTTTTTATGCTTTCCCAACACTTTACTCGAGTGTAAATCGCATACACGAGAGTAAATTCGAGAGTAACTTTACACGGCGAAGATCCGTCGAGTAAAATACGGAGTAAGATTAGTTTTCAACGTGCGAGTACCTCCGACGGTTGTTATGGCTCAACGATTGCGAATGATGGTATTTGAAGATGATTCCGGCGATGATTCGGAATATTATCCTGTAATGCGAAGACAAAGATAGGTGTAGGAGAGAATGGATTGGTTTCTGTCGTGACCGCCCGCACTCATTTGAAGGAACCGCCGCCGAGTGACGTCGGCGGGGCGTTACCGCCCTTGGCGCGACCGGGGCGAGCCGGCCTGGACTGTCCGCGCGCGGCCGTCACGCCCGAGCAAGCGGGTAGGGACTCGCCACCGCCCCTACTCCGCAGCAAGTCGGCGGGCCGCTAGCCCTAGCGGGCTATAAGAGGGCTCCGACCCGACGCCAGGGCAGATAGCGAGCGACGGTTTGTGACTGGATCCTGGCGAGCGACTTGGAGAGTGAAGAGTGGAGATCAGCTACGACGACGACCTGTGCAACGAAAGTGGAACTCTCTTGTGGATATTTGACGACTCGGCTGATTTGGGGACTTCTTCTGGACAACGATAACACTGCTTTGCGTTTGGTACATTCTTCTGGTCATACGGAACTTCAGCAATTGTACCTGGTCTTGAATAAAAATCGTTTTATGAATTGGATGGATTGGATACTACAGTTTCCTAATTATGAAGATCGAGATTTTGTCACGAGGTTATGTTTGACCAAATTATCAGCTCTTCTATTTTGAAGAATTGAAGATAATAAAAGATACGTCTGGTCTGTCTTTTCAAACGATGTGCCCGTGCTGTGGTCACGTGATTTGTGACGTTCGTGACGCAAACTGTTGCTGCGCAGAACGAGCAAATATCGATGCGCTGGAGTAATTCACTTGTTTCCATCATGATACTAGTGATGGGTCGATACCTGAATTTCTCGATACTCGATACTGTTAGCTGTCTGAGAGCTTCGATTCTGGATATCATACTACTTTAAAGGCTCAGCAGGAAAAGTGGTTCGATCAGAATGGAAGGATATATTTTGTTCTTCACACATACATACATGTACTACCGGATGATCAGTAGAAAACGCAAACAACAGCAGGCAGAGCAAAATGCACTGGCAACCATGATTGAGAGGTTCGGATAACGGCAGGTAAACTTGCCATGTAAAATATATATTGAGGTCAATTTAATAGTAAACTTTGCTTGTTTTAGTTTCAAAACAAGATACGCTCCAGAACATATGCTCCAGAAATGTATGTTTTATACATTTCTATTGTAAATAAATATTAACAAATTACAAATTCAGATTCGCAGAACAAATGTTTGTTGTTTATTATTATTATTATTATTATTATTTTTTATTATTATTATTATTATTATTATTATTTTTGAATAAGGTTACTTTAAAGATAATTAACTAACTAAAATATAATAAAAATTAATTTCTCAATTTATTCTGATACCTATCTGCCGTTACTGTTTCCTGAAAAACAACAGACCAATTAATCTGCGTCGATAAATGGCACACCATGCTCCAATCTTTTTTTAATGCAATGGTCTCTCTACTGTTGCCTATAGTCTCTCGGTACCTCAGAGACTACTGTTTTGCTGGTTAACAAATCCTTCCATATGAAGCCAAGCATCATCACTAAAAAGCACTTTATCAAGTGCATCAAGACTTTCGCTAACAATTCGCCATAGCCAACTACAATAATACATGCGAGCAGCCCGATCGGGAACCTTAAGCTCTTGAGAAATCTATTGTTTCAATGCGCACATTTTCATTTTTTGTGGCACAATGTGTACTTCCATACGAGAGATTACATTGTTTCTGGAGCTTCCTTAATCATTTTTTTCAGGGAAGTTGAAACAACATCCCGGACTTCCTCTAGTTTTCGCTGCACGAGCACTGTTTTGGTGACAACAAATGTGCTCCAAAATGTACAGATGTTTTATACTGGCTGTTTTAAGTATGCATTAAAAATGATTAATTCCGAATTATTTGGTCTCGGTAGCTTAAGGGTTAGAGCAGCTGGGCGTAAACCAGAAGGCCCGGGTTCGAATCCCGGTCGGGGCGACCAATTCTTTGAACTAATTTAATTATTAAAATACATTGTTACTCAGTAACATGGTCACAATTTGGATAACTGTGCATCTGCGGAACATATTCTCCGAGAGTAAGTGCATCCAACTAGGTGACGGGAAAGGTGACCATTATATGTGTGTGTGTATATATATATATATATATATATATATATATATATATATATATATATATATATATATATATATATATATATATATATATATAATTAGAGATAGAGATTTTTCCTACAAATGAAATTTGTTGTCCATAAATAGTTCTTTCATAAAGGTCATGTAAACTCTTTTGAAAATTTTAGTAGCACTATTGCACGCAATAGTGCAATAGTGCGTGCAATATTTGCAATTTTAAAAAATTACAAAAATCAAGATTTTCTTAAAAAGGATCCACATTTTTCTATAAATTTTTAGGTTAGTGCCAAATTAACCCTAAACGACGACCCAAACGCCGTATTGCTCTATTCTTTTGTTTTTCCAAAAATTACAAAATGTAATTTTCTTGACTTGTCTCTCACGTCTGTAATATTTGCATTAGAGACGATGTATTGTAATTATGAGTACATGTGCTTCAAATAATGTTATACAAGGTTTCTCGAAAACTCAACAGTTTTCTGTAAAAATGAGCTCAAAATTTCGTATTTTCAGGAACGCTCAAACGCTATTTTCTAAAAAAATGGCTCCTATTTTCTTTAAATTTTGTGTACGGAAAGTGAAAGTTACACTGGTTAAGATGACACAAAATTCATTTGGTGTATTCTTTTATTTTTTTAAATATTACACAAATGTATTTTTTGATATCTCTTTCGCCGTTCATATACACATTTTCATCGATTTGTATGCATTATTACATTTTTAGTCTGCACATTTCCATTCATTTGTATACATTATAGTATTTGTGAATGGATGTGCTTCAAATCCCTTCAAATGAAGTTTTTCGAAAACTCAATAGCTTTCTGTGAAAAAGAGCTTCAAATTTCGCATTAACAGTAATGCTTAATCGCCATTTTCTTTAAAACGGCTTCAAATTTTTCAATGAAAATTTCTATTTACGACGAGGTTTTACCCTCCTTTTATATTCTTGAAGTCATATTTCGGTTCTAATATTAAGAAACCGAAAAGTTGAGGAAATGTCAAGAAAATATACTTTTGGTGACGATAGATGGCAGCTGGCCAGAGAAAGGAAGATGACCTTAAAGCCGGTCCACTCCAAGGAAATTATAATTATTTGGCATAATTATCTGTGGCACCTCTGGTTTTCTCTCAATTTAGCAACTGGTTTGATGCACCTTGTCGTTACCAGAGCCCGGTAATGCATTTTTTCCGCCGAAATCCGCCGTTTTTTCGCGCAGCACTACATAACTTTCTCTATTCTACGTATATTACTCCGTATACGGTAAAGTAAAAATGTGTAATTTGGGGGGGGGCGCTTTACATGAAGCCTCTGGGACAGTTTCACATTTTTCTAAAAATTCGCTCCAAATTGTTTTCTTAAATTTCTTGCAAAAGTGAAATACTTAAAAATATGGCATAGTTCCGATTTTCACTGTGAAGTCTGATATGTCTGTAACTACAAAGTTTGAATTTTTTCAGCACTTTCCAATTACAATATTCAAGATTTTTTCTTGAAATGAAACTTTTCCAATTTTTTAATTTTTTTTTAAATTTTATAGTTTCATGCAATATTATGTGAAATATGTGCAATATTAAAAAATATCGAAAAGAAGAATTTCTCAAAAACGGCTCCAATTTTTTTCTTTAAACTTTCGGTAGGGTTAGTGATAAACAAAATGTAACAGATGCCATAATCACAATTTTTCTGTTATTTTGTTTTTCAAAAATTGCACAACTGTATTTTTTGACATATCTCTCGGGCCGTTAACATTGACATTAATGGCGAGTTATTGAATTTCTTGAAACATTACTTTAAATGATGTTTTATAAAGTTTATCGAAAACTCAAATATTTTCTGTGAAAATAAGCTCAAAATTCAGAAATGCTCAACATCATTGTGTCAAAAACGGCTCTAAATTTTGTCTTTATAATTTTTGTAATCGGTTGTGTTAAAAGCACTGTAAAAGATGACATAATAATCACTTTGCTGTATGCTTTTGTTTTTTACAGTGTGGCTCTACGATGGCACTAAGACGAGAAAGTTACGTAATCGTGCACCAAAATAACGGCGAATTTTCAGCAGCAATACTCTTATTGCCGGGCTCGGTAAAGAAAAAGCGAATAAATCCTGTCGCTAAACTTAGAAAACAACTCTAACACTTGGTGTACAATCCCTGTTTTGTGGGTCCTCGATACCCAAATATCGATTGACGGCAAAATGTCCGACCGTCTGTGGTCAATGCTAGCCAGTGGCGGCTCGTGATTAGGTTGCACGCTTGCACAACCCCCAGATAATCTAAAAATATCTTATAATATCTTAGGAATGTACATTTTCCTTTTAATGACAAGAACATTCAAGATATTGCAGCAATATCGATTTATATGAAATCATTTCGAAACCAAAGAGCGTTGAGCTGGTGCTCTCTCCGAGGTCTGGTGCCTTACCAAGTAGTGCAACACGCCCTTGGCTCTTGGCTGTATTATTGGCTTTACTGCCTTTTCTCTTAGGCCCTTTAATTTAACACGGGGAACATACGGCCTTTTGGTGGCACAACAAGATTAGTAGCGCTGTCGCGCTGCGCGGCGACGGAGTGAGTCTTACGCGAATACCCATATTCTATCTTAGTCTGACTCGCTATAACGTAAATTTCGCTTATTATTGAAAGTACACAAGTTCAGTCAGTACTTGACGATATTAAATTTATTATATATACCCATTTGGCGAAATTATTTTCATTCGATGTAAGGTTTGAAAAACGTTCATTTGAAGAGTGCGTTTTGTTTGGTGTAAATTTGGCCGTTGTGGAAGAAATACCCCTTCGCACGCAATACTCTTCCGCCGACACGACAGTCATTTCCCGGTAATTTCGGGAGCTACATTGTGTGTTGTGAATACAAAAAGGGTGTGATGGGTATTTTATTATTTATGTGTTGTTGCTGCTGTTAGTAAAGGACGTACGTAAGAGTGAGTTTTCTGCATGCGTGTTTCTTTTTTCTAACAATCAATACAGTGCAAAAATTTACAAGAAATTCCTTTCGGTTCACGCCCTGTTGAGGAAAAACTAGAAATTAAGAGACTCGGTAGGCCTACTCCAAGTTTTCAAAATTTTATTCAAATTATTAAAACAGTAAAAAGATAATTCAATCGAAAATTCAAAAATGATTTTTACAATAAGTGGTTATGTGGGTATTATTCGAAGAATTCGTTGTTTTGCTTTCCTTGAATATAGTTTGGAGGTGAAGATACGTGGACAAAAACTGGATTTAAAGATTTAAACCACTTAATAGATCGATTGAAAAAACATGAAGCTTCTGGAACTCACGTAAAAAACAATTTACAGTTAACGTTATTAGAATTAAAAGGTTACAATTCACAGTTTAAAAATAAAAAAAATATCCACAAATCCAGGAGTTTTTATTTCCAGAAATTTTTAGAAAATTCCCTCGATTGATGCAAATGAACTCGAGACTTTGGAGTTTCAAACGAATATTTTGATTTATGAGGGTACTTTACTTGAAACCTCAAAAACATTTTCAAAATTTTCTCGGAAATGGCCCCAATTTCTTAGATCAAACTTTGTCCTTGCATTGAAAAACTTAAGGGAATAGTGCAGGTCTAATGTTCGTTAAAAACAGACATTTAAAAAACAAAGTGAAAATATTTTATAAAACGTTTTCCTACAACTATAATATTGAAGAAAGAGAGTTTTTCCTTAATAAAATCTGTTCCTTAAGACGGATCTTTAAATAAGCTCGTGTTCAATTAAACGAAAATATGAGTAGATTTTGTGATATTTGGCGCGAAATACAGGCAATTTAAAATAATTATCATTTTTTTCTCAAAAGCTATTCCAATTTTTTCTTTATTTTTTTTTCGATGGATAGAAGTTATGCTTAAAAGAATGGAGCGGTCTCATTTTGCGTTGAAATCTCTGATTTTTCGAAAATTTGCAAATTTATAAATAATGCGAGAAAGTATGTGCTGTTCGAGCACCACTAGTTCAAATGTTTTTTTTTATTATCTTTCTCGCCGTTAGTATGTACATTTCCAGCCATTTGTATACATTATTGAATTTGTGAATAAAAGTGCTTCAAATGATTTCAAAATCAACTTTCTCGAAACCTCAAAAGTTTTCAATGGGAAAGAGCTTCAATTTCCGTACATACAATGTCTTAAAAACGGGTCCACATTTTTGAACGAAAATTTCTCTATTGGACGAGATTTTACTCATTTTATAACATTCATAAAGTACTATTTCTGTTCTACCATTAGGAAACAGAATTTTTGAGGAATTTTCAACAACAACAAAAAATTAGGGTGGCGAAAAATGGCAGCTGAAAAGAGGGTAGGGCAAGACCGAAAAAATAGCTCTGACCAAAGAAATTAGAAAACTTGGGCGAGAAAGTCTGTGCCATTCTGTAACAACATTATTTATTTATTTATTTATTGATTCATTCATTCATTTACGTGTTTGTTAATTTATTTATCGTCCAAAACACTAAAACTATGTGACGTATGGAGTATGTGCTTGGAGGGAAGGAAGGAAGGGAGGGAACCTGGGCATGTTCCCTTTATTTTTAGTTGGCTAGAAGGTGCATTGTTATATTATTTATTGGGGAACCGTTACACGGAGCCCTAGAAAGTATTTGTCGTTGTACAATTTTTACTTTGGAGAAATTCAGAGTGCGCCTGTTTGTTGATCATTCGATTGTCATAGCCTTCTATTTGTAATATCGGCGTCTCGCTGTTCATGCAAGGATGCAATGTCATATGTGTTGCCAACTGTCGTTCCGGTCTCTTAGACAAACGGGGCAAAGAATTCATCATGCAATTGCAATAGATGCAATGCGTTACAATAATTGTGAATTTGGAAAGTTAAGAATGCAACGTTTCCTTTATAGTGTGAATTGTTTCTTTTTACTGAACAGTAAATAATGGTAAAGATAAATATAACCAATATCTTGGGCATACCGTCTAAAGGTACTTCGACTTTGTCCTCGAAAATTTTGAATTCTTGTACCTTCACATGAACACACGATGGAAGTAACACGATTAAGTAAGTGACTTTATGGAGGTAATTTGATATAGCGCCTCAAATCCCCTCGATAATGTAAACGTCATTCTTTTAACAAATATTTGATCAAATTTCAGTAGCAATCATTACTAAGGAAGATTAAATGTATCGATCAAATTAATTGGTTTCAGATTTTGGTGAAATTATTCCAGAATTAGAAAATGACATAACATCATCACATTTCCTGGCTATTGATGGAGAGTTCACTGGCCTGCATACAGGTCAAGATTTCAATGCATTTGATACACCACAGCAGTATTATGCGAAGCTCCGGTCAGGTGGAATGGATTTTTTGTTAGTTCAGTTGGGATTATGTACTTTCAGATACAACAAAGATACAGGACAGTATGTAATTAAATAAATGCTTCAGCTTAAATGATTATATAGACATATTTTCTGTTTAATTCATAAGTTGTTTTAATGTTTTAGATTCACACATAAAGCATATAACTTTTATGTGTTTCCTCGACCTTTCTCAAGATCGGCTCCTGATCCAAGATTTTTGTGTCAAAGTTCAAGTTTGGATTTTCTTGTCTCGCAAGGATTTGATTTCAACAAACTTTTCAAAGAGGGTTAGATAAATGAAAAATTTAATTGCATTCATCTAGGTTTGCAAATGAGTCAGCTTATGTTTGTTCTTTTAGGTATTCCATACTTAACTGAAGCTGAAGAAAAAAAATTGCGAGAGCAATTAGAAGAAAAACAAAAAGCTCGTGCGAACAGTTCATCATCCAAAAATGAAGACTCCTCTGCTTCAATTCCAATTCCTGAAGAACACACTGAATTAATTGAAGATGTTTGGTGAGGATGCAACCTTTATCATTTTAAACATTCAAGAGTACTTCAAGTATAAATTGCTAATTCACAAGAATAGAGACACATCTCAAAAATTGTAATTTTCTGGAGGATAGTTTTTTTGAGAGCAGAGCCATTTATTTTGTGGGCAACAACTTTATTTACTCTTATTATTATTATTATTATTATTATTATTATTATTATTATTATTATTATTATTATTATTATTATTAACTTATTTTACTGGGATATACCAACTATTCTGTTAATGTAATTTATGAAGTCTTTTCTAGTAATTTTTTCACAACTTATTTCATCAATTTTAAATGATGTAATTTTTGTTGCTAGTCTTGTGCACAAAATGTGGCAGAGTCCACTTAAAATGGGGTAAAAGCACAAGCAAGACATTAAGTTTTCCAAAGTAAGCCAAATTTTTATAGCTTTCTTAAAATTCTTGAGTTAATTTGTGATGTGAAACTCTATGGGAGGTAAACGTGCTACTTTTTTAAATAGATCCTTTGCCTAAAAATGACCAATTTTATATTCGTTTAATTATATCCAGATTCCAATCTAGATCACCTAGTGGCCACTTAATAATAGCAAAATATTGGTAATTGAAACTTGACTCTGTAATAGTTACGTGATATTTGATCCCCTGAATGCATGAGAGACTTTAAGTGTAATAAACTAACAGTTAATGTTGCAATGCCAATATGAATAAGATTTTTTCAAGAAAAAAATTATTTTTGTTCCAAACTAGAAGTCATAAACTGCATGTTCTGCAAGTTTGAAGACTCAAAATCCTAATTTTTTAATTCACAGTGGCCACTACTGAAGTCTACTCCAGTTATTTGTGTTATTGTAAACTTTGCAAGAAAGGTATATCTGGTTTTGTTGTATTTTTATTTCAGTTTTCGAATTAAAGACTTCTTATCAACAGATGAGCAAGATGAACTAATTTTAGATGGTTACAATGGCTTTGTTCGCAAACTTATATATCAAACTGTTGGAGAAAGATTTGACAGTCGCAGTATGCACGTAGAAACGCGTGCCATTGACAACCATAACCGTGCACTAGTGGTAACTCGAGCTTTAAGTGATGAAGAGCGAAAAAAGAAAGAAGAAGAACGACAAGAACAAGAAAAGAAGGAATTGGATGCTGCTGTTGGAGTTAGTTCTGTGATTCGTATGATCTCTCAATCTGTAAGTATTGTGTATTTAGTTATATTTATCTGCTCTCGTGTAGAATTTTATTTATAGGAATTTATATATTTATTTCAGGGAAAACTTATTATTGGTCATAACATGCTTCTTGATATTTGCCACATTTTACATCAATTTTGCACTCCTCTCCCAGAGTCTTATTCAGAGTTTAAAGAACTCGTAACATTCATGTTTCCCAGGTGGGTAAAGAAATTATGGATTATTTTTAATCATTTTATATTTGGATGAAGAGATCATTTTATTTCCATTGTTTTCAGAATTTTGGATACCAAGTATATGTCATGCATGGACCCTTTTAAAGATCAGATCAGTTCAACAGTACTGGGACATCTACATAAAACACTCTCTGGAGAACCATTTGAGCTGGTCAATGTTGGTATGTCTATCTAACCAATTATCTTTCTTAATAAGTTAGTGACATTTCTGCTTTCTGATGTTGCAGATCAGAATAAATACTGTGCAACATTGCTCAGTAAACGATTTTTTGACACTAGGGCAGTATACCTAAGGTGGTTTCTTATTTCAAACAAAAGTTTCCCCTAACTGAATTTGTGTCCATGTAACAAATAACTTACAGCAGTTCATTTTTTTAATAAAAAGAAAAACTTCTTTATAATTTTAGAGAAAAAAGAAATTCTGACCTGGGGCAAGTTGCAGTGGTCTCCTCTTCTGAGCGCCCTAGTTTATTTTGCAACCTTGAGACATTTTACCCCCTCTCATTCTACCAACTGGTCAATGTTTGTCTGATATCAGTGTATTTACATCACTAGAATCCAAAAAAGTACACTTTAAAACTTTTTAAGTAATATTATTTATAAGCATAATTCTGTGATTGTTTTTTGTTTTTTTTAAATTTGTTGTGTCTACTTCGACGCAACGCGTCTCCAAGCCCCTTGGGGAGCGTTGAGTGCTTTGCGCTTCTCGGAGTAATCCTCCCATTACTGCGCTTGTTTTATGGAGTAATCCTCCGTTAACATTGTCTGTCGCGTCTCGTCATAGTCGGTTGTCAAGAGGACCGCCAGGTAGCATCTCCGCGTACGCGCCTCCTACCGTGCGCTCCTGCGTCACTACCCAGCGGCCAGAATTAGGAAGGAATAAGGATAGGGGTAGGGTTTAGGACACTTCACAGGGGTTGGACTAGCCCTTGTGAAGCAGCCGAACTCATTTTGTTGGAACAAATTTCACATGAGATTCAACGGGAATCGAACCAGGATCTCAGTGGTGAAAGGCTTGCGACTTTGCAATGAGCCATGAGTTCTTTTAAATTTCAGTGCAATTCTTCTTTAATTAAAAGTACAATGAAAGTAAACAACATGGTTTCTTTGAAATTGACCATTTATGGCCTGTCTGTTTACATCCATTTGATGACTTAATTCACTTGCATACAAATTCTCATCTCCTTTCTGTATTGATTTGTATAATATTCTTTTAGTGGCAGTATTTGAACAATGTAAATCACTTCAAACAGTATTCACTCCCTAATTTATATATCCAGTGAGGAGAGTAACATATTTTTCAGATACATAATATTCTATGATAAATGTTGTTTTAA
This sequence comes from Teleogryllus oceanicus, assembly GCA_964035755.1. Lineage (NCBI taxonomy): Eukaryota > Metazoa > Arthropoda > Insecta > Orthoptera > Gryllidae > Teleogryllus > Teleogryllus oceanicus. Next base: position 62,043,080 of record CAXIVR010000003.1, on the reverse strand, counting down.
AGTTTGTGAAAAATAATTTGAATTACGGTGATAATTTATATCATTGATGTAAATAATTAACTTAAACTGTGATTAAAAGCAATTATTTTTTTTTAAATCATTGATTTTTAATCAACAAAACTTGGTTTTATATCTCATCAAAAGTTTCCTAAATTATGCCTGTTATACATCCTGCCATTATTTTAAGTAATAAAATTCACAATTTAGTAACTAACAAAGAGTGCAGAAGCTAAAGTACATTACTAAAATTTGAAATTTGAAGAAAGAAATTGCATTGAATTCTTATAATTCTTAACAAGCCAAAATTAAATGTAAAAGTTGTATTTTCAGGTAGCTGTACAGCACATCAATTATGCTGTGTAATATTTTAACCGTGAACGTACGCAATATTCTTCATTAGTATAAAAATATAAATATTTTTACCAATGAAAGATAGAGAATAAAATTTAAGTTAACAATTATTTTCATGTTATTAATATTACATTTTATTTTAAATATCTAAAACAATTATGAGAGCATGTCAGCAGAACATTCATATAATCTCACAAATATTTGACATGTTGAGCCTGTGTTAATGACGAGTTAAAAAAATTAAAAATTTTATTTATTAAAATTTAATTTGAATAAAAAATACATTTATAATTTAAATTTAAATAAAAAATATAAAGTTCTTATTGACTTTGTGGAATACATGACAATCCAGGATGAATGTCAAGTTATGAATTGTAGTGGTGTTCATTGTAATAATAATGGTTAGGAATTTTGAGTTTTAACTTTGTTTCAGCTCCAGCTGTAGAAAGTCATGGATATGCTAGTGCTGAAGAGAAAGCACATGAAGCTGGTTATGATGCTTATTTGACAGGAGTTTGCTTTCTTACTCTCGCTAATTATTTGGGTATGTTATATCTCATTGATTTGATGGAACCACATTAATATTAGGTTAAAAAAATAACTACAAGGCACTAGTTCATTTTATAATTCTTTTCACATTAATTTGTGTGATTTTTCTCTGAATAATTTTTGGCTTCAGGAAGTTGAGACACTTTGCATTTGTTGCTTGGGAACGCTAGTTGTTAAACCATTCAGCTGATTTTCTTCAAAATTGATATTCCCCAATTTGTCTGGCCGATGTTGAATTTGAAACTGATATTTCAAGTTTGGGAGGTACTTTACATGAAACCCCTGGGACACTTTCACGATTTTTAAAAAAATGGCTCCATCATTTGTTATTAAAGTAACCTCCATAATATGCACTTAGAAAACTGTAACCCCCCCAACAAAGACTTAAAAAATGTAACCACCACATCATGTGTATTTGCAACCAGTGTGTTCGCTACCATTAATAAGACATGAAGAGAGTTTGTAAAAGAAAAATCTCTTTACATTGTAACATAGGACATTTAAACAGGGGTTTTAGATATGTTTGTAAAATTGAAATGTACCTATTACTGAAGTCCGTTATACTGAGATTTCATTGTACTGATTAATAATACACAAAATTATTGATATAATCTAGACTTGCTTTGATTATTCAACAGCTGTCTACATATTAAAACAGAGCACTGGTGTTTGAACTCTATAGTACTGTTTTTATTATCACCATGAGTCTTCTGATGCTCATGGTTTCATACATATTACCACCTTCCCTTCTCACTCACAACATCAACATACTAAATGCTTTCACCCAATTGGGAGTGGAGTAATCCTTTAACCTGGTCAGTCACCATCAGCCGTAGTCAGTCATTGCCGTTTATTCCTTTAGGCACTGGTAGATCCCTGGGGTTCCCAGTCTGTCAACGCTCTTATCAACTGAAGAGCAATATAAACTAATTGGATTATTATCTTAGGTTTTATAAACATGTCTTTTTTTTACTTTTCTTTATGACACTAAATGTTAATGATGTATGTTTTCCTGCTCCATATTTAATTGAGGAATGACAATGATTCCACAACCTGTTGAGTCTGTCAACCAGTCACATTTCTTGAGTTTTGGAAAATTATGAGCAGAATTTTATATTTTTTTAATACAATATAATTTCTTCTTGTAAAACAAATTAGTGTAACAAGAAATTATGAACTGAAATTTTTAATGACCAATTTAACTGAATAGTATTTTTCAAAGCTTTTTAATTTTTCTTAACTGACGTTTATCCAAAATGTTAATATGTAGGAGTAATTACAGAAGTAAATGTTGCATGTTTCTCTTCATTGCTTGTAGTGTTTTACTGTCGAGGAAAGAGAATACTCTTTGCTCTATGATTAAACTTTCAATGAAACTTTGTTTTATTAAATTTGTGTTTGTAGGGTCTTTAGAAGAGCCAGCTAAAAAGCCAGTCCTTCCAAACTCTCCCCTTCTCAGGCCATACATTAACCGGTAAGCAGAATTCTAAAGCAAAAAATATGTAGTCTTCTAAGAATTAAATGTTAGGTCTCTTTCATATCTGCCATCTCATTAAAAGAAATGAAACTGTAATGGAGCAAGCAGCCTTGATCTCCCTGCCCTCTGATTGCCTCGTGAATGAAGCTGAGGCACAGGACATGTTGCACAAATGCCTTTACAAGACACAAATTTTCATTTTAACTCTTACTATTTCCCTGAAAGTGGTCTTTTAAAAAAGGTAAAGTAAGAATATTGCTCTGAAGGGGCTGGTCAGTAGTCAGGGAGAGTGGGGGTTCTGTTAACGAGGGTAACAACCCCCACTTCTGACCTTCAGAACTTTGCATACAAAATATGGGTTTCAGTGTCCATTAAAAAAATCAATCCTTGAGAGCGTGGTCTTTCAGAGCCTGCATTTTAGTGTGTTTAAAAAAACGGGTTATGCTTGGTAATCAGCTAGTGTTAATAAACAAATTGGTAAGCGAGTTTATATATGAATTCTATTTTTAATGTATATTTTTGTGATATTAAAATATTCTGAATTGCTCATCACTACTGACCATTCTGACAAAATTTTATAATGCCTATAACATTAATAATGTAATAAGCATTTGTAATTTAAAGTTTATGCTCGATGGCAGAGTGCACTGTGGCATCATGTGTAAAATGTGTGCCTGCTTTTCTGCCTGCACCATAATCTACAAACTTCTATTTTTTCGTCTTAAATCAGCTTGGTGCAGGACTGGGGGTAATGTCCTTTCCAACATTAGCACATGTATTAGTATTAGTTTCTTATATTTTTAAAATGATTGGGAAATTAATGGTAACACTTGAACTTCAATGTATCTTAGGTTTTGACAATTTCTTTCCTGTCTTGGGCAAAACCTCTATAATTTAAAACAAATAATTATGAAATATCTCATCTCTGAAAAACTTGACTTCTACAAGTCATGTCTCAAAACACCTATTGTAACTAATTACATGAAATGATGAAGATCTTTTTATAGCTGGAACCAAGACAGTTCTGTATGGTTTCAGTTTCAGTAATATATTTAATTAAAGGAAAATGGTTTTGTTTTCATTCTCTATTGAAACTAGTTTTAATGTTTTTGGTTTGATAGGTGCCTTACTGTAGATCATCCTTCCTTCAAGTGATCACAATTTAAATTATATTGTTTCAGGTTGCATTTAATGCGTGTCCAAGATGTGACATTTATTGACCTCACGGGTGAAGATGGTGAGTAAATGATTTTCACGATAAATTTTAGGGTAGTGGGTCATGGGAAAAGGAAAAATAGAATTTCATTATAAATAAAAGTTGTTTTGGAGTTGTGTGGTTGGAGAAGCAGAGCATGTATCACATTAGTGAGATTTCATTTTCTAATTTGTATAAAACTATCATTTATACAAATACTCTATTTACCCAAATATAATATGAGGCTTTTTCCTAAATATCTCGTTTGAAAAATATGGGGTCACCTTATATTCGCAGATTAAACCTGATTGGTTAGGATTCATGTCTTTCTGTGCCATGAAACTCATAAATGCTTACAAAACAATATGCTGCAAAGACGATAAAATATCGTACATAAGTATAATATGTAATTGTATTTGCTTACATATTCTCGGCATACTCTGAGTTAGGGAAGCAATTCTGACCTATAATTTTTGGATGGGTTAATATAGAGAGAGTATGAAATGAATGCCATTGTATCAAGGGAAACGTGAAATGTGAAAATGAATATAAATCATTATAGAAATTTTGATACACATTGCGCTGATTGATAAGGCCACATGGACTCATGGTTTGTCAGCCTTGTGGTGCAAATTTGCATTTTGCAAAAGATGGAATCTGTTTTGCAAGAAATGATAAAAAAAAAAAATTTCTTATCAAAAACTTCCCACACGTGGAAACTTGCCACTATCTCCCATGTTATTTGTGAAACAGAGATACAGGAGTTCGCAGTGCACACACATTGATCACATTAAATGATATGAAATTAAGTATAGTTTGTTAAAGAATGTGGAAGAACTGTTGAGGATCAAGAGGCCAAGAGCTGTAAAGAGAGCCAAGAGTTGGAAGAACTGTAAAGATCATGACTGGGACTGGAGGAAGATCTGTTGACACAGAAGGGAACATTGTTAGGTGGCATCAGAAGAAAGACTAAGATCTCAAATTTAACACCCAAAACTTTCAGAGGAAGGCAGATAACCTTGCAGTCTTGAGAGGAGGACCAAAAAAAAAAAGTAACGACGATACATGTGAAGATGAAAGTAGAGACAAAAACTGTGATTATGATGATTTTAAGGAACAAGAAAATGATGATAGCTCAGGCAATAAGTATTAACATTCTCATCAACAAGACAATTTGCAATTTATTTAGTAATTAAAAAAAAATCGTGTTCATACCTCCCCCAACTATTATACCATTTGTGGCCACCAGACAAAATAAATAGTGAATGGTTAACTCTACACATAATTTTTTATATATGATATGTTCAAGCATGAAAACTAGTTTAAGCATGAAGCACACATACTTTAACCCGTAACTGTTGAGGTCATTTTTTTAACACGTAACTGGGGACTAGAGCATTGCATCTTCACGATATTACTCGCTCGTACTCATTCAAACATCCCGGACCCGAGTACACAATATTCGAGTCCCGCATACTCAAGTGACCCTTACTAGCGTGGCTAGAAGACGTTCTCGTAACTCTTTGAGACATCAACGATAAAACTTCCATCGGATGGGTTTCATTTCGAGCGATAGAGGTTATTGTGCGAAGTGCACCTAGAGGACATATTACAATAATATACAAATGTAGTTTACATACTATACTTTTTTTGAAACCAATACTAAAGTTAAAAACTGAACTCCTGTATCTTCGAAACGTATCAAAAGAACACTGCATTCACAAATAGATGTTGGTAGTAGAAAGATACAAGAGTGGTGCGGTGTATAATTGAATTTTCGAAGAAAGATTACAAACTTATGTCTGGGAAATGGATCGTTAAATGCAAATGGCTATTTTATTTATTTTGATATTAAAATTTATCTTCACAAAGAGGTAATAGAAAGAAGTTTCATTGAATTTTAAGAATTTTTGATTATTTTAATATGGAGTAATATTTATTAATATTTTAATCCTGATGTTCGCAATACCTTCAAAAATTATCAATAAACATGACAATGATAAACTTATTTATAAAATAGCAATAAACAATAATAATATAATACAAAATAAAAATCCCGCTAAAATTCACTCTGTAAATGTTTTACCATTCTTCAAAACAGCTGTAGAAGGGAATTACAAATGTTTGGCATGCAAGATGCGACGCGTACGTAGTATACAGTTTTGCAGATACGCTGGAAACAAGATAACCTACAGGTCACTAACCGAAAGATGAGTGTCGCTTCACAAGGCGTGGGCCAAGAACTTACGAAAGGATGTACAAATTTTCTGCTTATCACTATTATGACAATGACCAATTCACATTTTGTGTCACACTCTCTGCCTACGCAAAATACTAAAATGTATAAAAAGAGAAAGACTCTTAATCTAAAAAATAATAGGAAGTATATGCATACCAATAACGTTTTACAACGTTTGATACTTAAGGATTCATGCACACTTTGGCGTTGTGGATCAATAAAATATCACAATGGCTAGGGTATCAATGAGTTTCTCTAGTGTCTCTTGTCTTGTCAAATAAAAATAATAACAAAATAATAACTAATAGAATAATGATTAATACAATAATGACTCATAAAATAACGGCTAATAAAAATAACAACTAATAAAATCCGTTTCCAAAGTTCATTTCTCGCATATATTTTCTTTAGCTTGTATTCGCTGCTGGGAAGTTTGTTTTCTATCATAATTTTTTCTTTACTCTCTCATCAATGTACACCAAATAGCACTTTGGGCAGGTTTCTAATACAGTACACTCGACCGAGTGTTGGACACTCGAATGAGTTACTGTTTGACGCACCTCAGTGACATCCAGCGGTCAAATGGAGAACTCTTTGGTGCAGCTAGCATACTCAAGTAAAATGCTCGAATGCAGGGCACTAGTGGGGACTATGCATACCCCAACACAAAAACGTGTTTAACCATGTTGAAATAACAAAAACGTCTGTTTTGGTACTATGAACAAGAAAGTTTATGCATTGTTATTAGGATTAATACAAAAATAAGTAAACAAGGAGCACAGTTACTTATCAAATTAAAAAATATTTGAAGGACCAGAATTTAATTAAGGAGGACCAATTAATCACATCTTATGGCTAATATAACACAATCTCAATTTTAAGCCACCTTCCACAGTCCTTCATTTCCTGCAAATATGCTCTCCACTTCTTCACCACTGAATTCCCTTTCTTCCACTTGTAAATTGACCATGACCCATTCTCCAAATCCTGGGTCATCTCCTCGAATAATATCCTGTTGAAGCATCCATAGTATTGTGAAATATAATAAAACAAAACACAGGATAAAAAATTACGTAATCAGTGAAGTGGGAATTAATTATACCCAGGCGCTAGAAAAAATAAATTAACAAGTTTCTGGACACCTTCAACAATGTGACCACCGCCAGATTCGCAGAACAATTGACTTCGTTAGAGGTACTCAGAATCTTAGGCTCCTTCGCGCTGGTTGAGTGTCTTTCTAAGGCTGGGTACTAACAGCCACCACATCACCAATTATTGGTTAATTTCACTTTAAGTTAAAGTAGTCAATTCCAAATATTTGGATTCTCTCCTCCTTGATATTTTAAGACCCTCACAATAGTACTACTGCTATGAGGTTTGTGAGTTTTCTGACATTACAAAGTTAAAAGCATACTGCTGGAGTAGCTTCCAAAAGAAATATAAACAGTTTTTTAAACCAGAAGGCCCAGGTTCGAATCCCTGTCAGGGCGACCAATCCTTTGAACAAATTTAATTATAAACAGTTTCGCTAATGTATAAACTCAAAAAAATTCTTCACTAGCCACCTAGCCATGTAATATATTTTGCTTTCTGCCTTTTTAAATACAATTGTCCAACCTTTGATTACTAAAGTAGAGTCATCTGTAAAAGAAATCAGTTCATATTTATTCACAATGAGAAAACTATCATTGATGTAGAGTATCAACAATAATAGGGATTATCTCTTTGTTATGTAGATTATGTTTTATTTGTGTGTATTAAGTGTGTTTCACTCTCGTTCCGAAGTTATGATTAAGTCCTTGGTAAATAATGATAAATTTTGTTTGTGATTACATGGTGCTCAATTTTTGTCTAATTTTCCAAATATTGAGTTGATATTTAAATAAAGAGTCATCCATAAATTACATAACGCAAAAGGGGGGGTGAGAAGGCATCATGCTGCGTTACATTGGGTAGGAGGGTGTTGGTTTAGTGTTATGTTATGCTGATATTGTTGTTGTTTTGGATTTTTTCTTTGACATTTGCTGAAAAAATTCTTTTTATTCAGTCTTGGACTAAAACATTAAAATACAAAAGCTTAATTTTAAAAAATATAAATAAATTAAAAAGCTACGAAATATAAAGGTTTACAATAATCGAAAATATATTTTCACCGATGGTATATCGATTGAATCTGAGATGTCGATGAAAATATTCGAAACTAACCTACAGTATATTCTAGAATACAATTAAATTGATGCAGTAAATTCTCACCCATGTACTTCCTTCCTTCACATAAAAATTGTTTCTCAAACTTATTGTTAGGTGCAATCATCATCACCAATTCATTCTGACTAATTGTAATTAATTTTAATATAACACAATAAAATTGATGTTAATTGTTTTAATTGTTTTAGATTTTATTTTTACTCTTTGTAAATGGGAGACGGGGAGGAGGAGTTCATTCACAAGTGTTACGTAGTTATTTAGGAGGGTTCAAGCGAGCGTTACAGAGGTGAGAGAGGGTTTTCAAAATGTTCCAAATTTGTGTTATGTAATTTATGTACGGCGCTGAAGTAAAGTAATTGAAATAATGTAACATATTTAATTGTTAAAACTGTAATAAAATGTATATCAAGTTAACCAGACTAATACAATTTTGGTAACTTGGGTATCTTGGTTTGTCGTGTTACAAGTTACAATAATTTAATACTTTTGAAACATTCAACAAGTGTCACAAATGCAATGCTATCATGCATATTATTGATTAAAATTATGACAGATTAAGAAAACATCTTATTAGGGAAACTTTTAAAGAAATATAGTTTTTACTTAACTTGTAAACGTGGAAGATGACGCATACCTTTCACCTGTATTCATGGGTCTCTGACCCTAAATGCCATGGGAATATCCTCTGCAGCAGGAAGCTAAATGTAGAGCTGCCATAGTGGAGCACCCAGCTCGCTACCTTTCCTGTGGGACACACACATTGCCTTTCCCTTCACCTATTTTGGAATGCTGCTGTACTCGCCCTTGGCTGTGCTTTGAAATGCTAAATCAGTGATCAGTTCAAAAATTGCTATGCTAGTGAACTGTATTTCTAGAACTGTATCATTGTAAAACATAGTAAAGAGAGATGTTCTTGGTTTTATTATTAGGGACGGAATTTATTGAATAAAAAATGCAAAATATGTACATAATATGTACTTATTTTTCCAAAACATGTAAGAAAAAATAGAAAATAGTAAAATAAAAATTCATTATTGTGTTTAAAATTGTTCTCTACAAACATTTTCAGAGCATAGAACGTTGTTGATCAATTCTTAAAGAGGATTCAGAGTTGGTGAAAGTAGGTTCTACTTCTGCAGAACTAATTGTACACTAGTCTTCACACACAAAAATTTTATTCCAAATATAAAATATGTTCATTGTATATATTACAATGTTTACGAGGAGTCGGTATTCAAGTGAATAGTAAAACCGTGTATCCAGTGATTGAGTCTGGAGAGGGGGTGTTAGATGGAGGATAAATGAGGGGTAAATATACCCCAGCCTAACTCAAACAATGGGATTAGACAATTTGCAGTAAAAAATATTTCTTAGTTTTCGATCGAGTAACGAATGTGCTGTTTGAAACATCAGCAAGAACGTGGTTAAAATTACTTGTTCACAAAAATATGCTCGTCCTTTACTTCGAGTACGCAGTAAATGGGGGCTGGGCTAGATTAATAATTCGTTGAGAAGATATGATGGATATAGAAGCACAGTACCATTAGTTTTGATTTGTAAGAAATATGATTCTGTAATAAATATCGCAAATGCGCATCTGAAATAATTCATTTCGACCTTTAAGTGAATTAAAATGTAAAAAATATGTAGTAATAGGTAAAATATGCAAGAGTATTTAATTATATCAAAATATGTAAAAATATGTAAAATAAAAATAGTTCTAATTAATTCAGAAAGTCTTGTAAACTAAAAAACATAATTCAATGCAGGTATCTAGTTCCTGTAAAAACATGTAATTACGTGGAAATCCATTCCCTGATTAAAAGAGCACTTGTACTCATTAAGTACTAGTGCTCTTTCTCTACAAAATTTCTTATTATATGTAGTGTATTTTTCTTTTAAGACGTATATTTATTTTATCTCTTTGAAATAGTTGTTGTGAAAATATGTTGACTCATAAATTGGTTATATTTAGAAAGGATTTGACAGTTTAGAATTGTTTTGTATTCATTTTCATTTTCTTTACTTTCAGCTGAACCTCCACGAGATCATGTGTTTCATGTTACATTCCCAAAAGAATGGAAGACATACGATTTGACTCAATTGTTTAGCCCATTTGGTAAGTTTTTTGGTGAAGTCTCTTATATAGAGCAGTGTTCAGTTTATGAATAGCTAATAATGCATCATAGCTTAGCATAGTGGAGAGCATCAGTCACTCACAAGATTGCTGCATGCACGGAAATATGCAAGAAAAGTGTATTGTGCAAACAAAAATTACAATTGCATTGTTATTGTCAGTTAGTGAAAAATCACATGATTTGCATGTTGCAATTACTGTAATATAATTGGATTATTGTCAAATTCGAAACCTATTTTGTTTGAAAAAGTTTTTATTTTAATCAAAATAGCACAAACTGCATTCTCAGAACATGCATAACTCAAATTTATTTGATATATCTGCTGACAAGTAGCGACTTGGAAAATCCAACGTATTAATTTGTTCATATTATTATAAATAAATGATAAGAAAATAAGTTTTACTATTTCAATTGTATTTCATGTTGGCCCAGTATCTGATGTCTAAATGAAGGTGGTTGTTTTTGTCTTGAATATTTTTGGGCAATAACTTCAATTTATGTTAAGGACAAAATATATTTTCTGTAGTATTAAGAAGCATTCACTATTTCTCTCTGTGTTTTTTCAATTTGGACATAATGAAAAATTCTTAATAAAAAAATGTCTTGTGGACTAGTCCCTCCCCCTCTAGCTTACACTACTTGTTATGAAAGTGATTGTGCAATATTACAATGCAATTTTAAATTATTACATGTACTTACAATGTTGATATATTAATACTACATATTATTTCTGTAATATAAACCCCTTCTGCAACCAACCTTTCTGAACCTAAGAGGTATCAAAAGTCAGAAAATATCACAGTGACGATGAATTATTCTTTCACTTTATAAATACTACAGATTGTTAAAAAAACTCTTTTAAATGGTACTGACACAAAAGCAAACTACAGCACAAGACCTGCTTAATGGTACGTTTCTTGTCATATCATGAATAACACAAAAATTGAGGAATGTAGGGCATTTAAAACCTGTGTCTTGGGGCCTGATGCTTTAAGTTGAATCTTTATGCTGTATTCTACAGTATAAGTTCTTTTGGATCCTTTTATTACATTTTCGGAGATTTGGCTTTTCTGAATTCTCTGATCTTGGTAAAGATAGTCAGATATGAACAGAATTTCAAAATTTATGACATTAATTTGACTGTATTATTTGATTATATAATTTCTACTTTTCCTCAGTATACTATAGCATAGATAAGAAAAGCATTGTAATCACCTCAACAATTGAATCCTCGTAGCAGTACATGTAGTTAAGGGGCTCATCCATAAATTACATGAGAATTTTATGGGTGGAGGGAATCAAGTGAATCTCACCTAATCTTATGTAGAGGAGGGGGGGTCTCGGCAAATATCACACAATTTTTGTCAGTAAAACAGTGCTAAATTGTGAGAAAACTGAGACAATTGAACTAAAACACTTTTCTAAAATTGGCTAAAGCTTACACAATAATTTATATCATGGTTATCTGAATGCTACAATAAGTAACATAGTATACTGAGAGAAAGAATGTAAAAAAAATTACCAAACTTTTTATCATTAATGAGAAATTTTTTAAAATTTTAAAAAAATTACCGAGTAATTAAATTTTTAAATACTAGTCATATCTTCTAATATAATTAAGCAAATTATATTTTTTAAATAAATCCCAATGCAATCAATCACAAATCAACGTAGTTACATTAAAAATACGCATTTTGAAAAATCTCATGTGAGATTAGAAGGGGGGAGGGGTTTGAGCCAAGTATTACGGCATCTCGCCAAGGGAGGAGGGGTAGTTGAAAAATTGCCAAAATCACCTCATGTAATTTATGGTTGGCCCCTAATCTCATTTTTGCATGTGACATATAATGTATTAAACGAAGATGTAAAATACTACAAAAATTTCCAAAAAGTATTTTGAGTGCTCAGTTTTCGAGTCAGCAGTCCTGAATTTTTTTTATCCACAGCCAAACACACAGTAATAACTTAAACATCACTTGTGTTCAATTGCTTCATATTTTATCAAAAAGCACACTATAAACAATAATTATGATTTCCAGCTTCGTAAAAAATTTAAATCTATAAAAATGTAATTAAAATATCATTGACGGGCCTCTGCCCATTGCCACATGTTATCATTTTAAGAAACTCCAGCATTCTCTTTCAGTTTCGCCTGCTCATAATCATGTTGCAATTGTATTTTAGTATCTGTTAATAATTTTTTTTATTTATTTATTTATTTATTTTATTTTACGTCAAAAAAACAGTTAAAAACTGCGTATGACGTGCTATGGGGAAAAGTGAATTGTGTGCACATTTTCAAAATTCTGTGATCCCTACTCTAAGTCATATACTACTTAAATTTTGAATTTTGAAAGGGAGAAAAAAAACAAAAACTCCCATGTAGTAAAATCTATTTTCATGGATAAATAAGCAATAAATTTTGAAATTTTGAAAGGGAGAAAAAAAACAAAAAAACTCCCATGTAATAAAATCTATTTTCAAAGATAAATAAGCAATAAATTTTGAATTTTGAAAGGGAGAAAAAAACAATCAAAAAAACTCCCATGTAATAACATCTATTTTCAAAGATAAATAAGCAATAAAATTTTGGCTCTTATTACTTCCTGCCGCGACATGGAAACGATAATTTGAATAATTGTATTTCCCACTGAATTCTAGAAGACGTGCACAGGAAATGAAGTTACATTTATGTCCAGAAGCAAAACAAGGGGCCATCTCAGCATTTGCTCAATGGATCAGGGAAACTGGACGAAAAACCTGATCGAGATGGGATTTTACGTTGTTGATGTAGATAATGTATATAGAGAGTGTTGAACGAGTTCTTCAAAAAACAATACGGCTATCTGTGTCCCTGCAGAAATGACCACAAGCAATGAAAATGCTCAAAATCAATGTGGTCATGCTGCACCTCTAAAACTGACAATATTTACTTTATTTATTTTGCACAATAATAAGCACTTTGGTTACCAACATGCTACATATATTTAAGATACTTCAAAATTAATTAATATTTTAGCACAAACTTTCAGAAAATGATTGTAATCTACGATTGCTAAATGTATTCATTGATCTTAATTATGTAAAATTTTCCTTCAATTACATTTCATTTTATTTTGGGGGTCCCCGTCAATCGGAATATTCTGGGTGATGACATTGGTGTGCGACTGTTAATTGTGTTGTGTAGGCACTGTATTCATTAAAAACTTTGTTTCCAAAATACAAAAGTTTAAATTGTTTTAACCTTCGCAATTCAGTGTGTTAGTGACTTAAATCCTTTGATCTCTTAATTTCTGGAAATTCTAGAAGTTTCTTGCCTAAAGCATCAAACGTGATTGATTTCCATAAATTATAGGTTCTCCAGTATTATTCCAAATTTTTTCATGAGAATTTTCATATAAAAACTTAATACTTATTTTTGAAATTGAAGGGGTCAGGGCAACAGTGATAACCCTCATTTTAGTAATTTTACACTAGAACAAAAAGTAAGTTTGTGTGTAAGTTTCCAAACATGTTGTGTATACAATACACTAACTGCAATTTTCTATTCAAATATTGTAGTCTTATGAACACGTTTTACAGCATTTGAATCAAAGTTTTTTTAATTTAGGAAATTCAAGAATATTTTATTTTGGATGTGCTTTTGATTTGTGGGTTATGATTATGTTGCTCCAAACTTTATGGATATGTTGTTGGATCACTGAATTAAAAGTTGTTATAACTTGATAACATAATTCAGTTTACAAACTAAACTTGTTACCCTATGTTGGTACCCTATGTCATAATCCAATGTTTATTTTGGCTGGCACATTTATTTTAAAAAATTGACTAGTTTTGTAGCTTTAACTCTACTACATTGTATGTATTTCATAATACAACTGGTGATTTCATCGCTTCCTCTCCGTGCAATAGATCCACCCCCATGTAAACATCTTTTTGTTGGTTTAGCTTCAATAAATCCATTAAGTAATGGTTTTGTTTATCAAAATCTCCCAAATCTGAGAATGCATTAGATATTGTTTTCTTAGCAGAGTCCTTTTTTAATGCATTTGAAAGGTTATGTACTACACTACATAATTTGCCTATAGTGTGACTTGGAACTACCTTTTTTAGTTTTATTTGATTTATATTCCCTTAATTTATTCTTTGGTTGTTTCTTGTCCTTGATTTTATTTGCGTCTGCATTTTCCTAGCTGTTATCTTCTGTGGAGGTGGATGAGGTAATCTACTCATAGAAGAGGTTAGTGATATCAAAAGTGACTTATCTTGTAACAGAATAAAATTAGAAATATTGGCAAGAGATGATCTTTTTTTATTTTTAGCTAAACTGTAGAGACCCTTCAATCAACAGATATAAGTGGATTGCTTCAGATTATGATATCAAAGTTTTCAAAAATAAAAATATGTTAAATGTTCATTTTAGGTTATTTTTGACGCAAAATAATAATAACCCTCATCTACTTTTTGCGATGAATTCTCTATGCTGTGTTGAATATAATCCGGATCAACACTATTGTCCTCACTGAAGTCATATAGGGAGAAATCTCTTTTTGAAAACGTCTAGCTGGTTTATTACTCCAACTAGCCATCTTGCCGCTGAGGGATATGATTATGTTGCATCTATACATTAAGTGTAAATGTTAAGTTGCAACACTATCAATTGACTTTTAAGCACAATATGTTGACAATTTTCCCAAATGTTGATAGCAGTGGTACAGAAGACATCCACCAGAGTACAGTATTATACATAACTAAATTTCAGAAAAAATTAGGGTTATCATTATGTTTTCTTGACCCCTTCAATTTTGATGATTGTTTTGTGTAAAAATATTAATGATTTGTAGAATTGAATGAGGAAAAAATGTAGTTCATTTTGGATCATACATAATATGTAATGCAGTACTACTACAATATTAAAAATTTACTTTTTTTAGAATTTTTGAATTTTGAAAATTTAAAAGGATTAAAATAAAATTGATACCGTGTCAATGATTTCTGATGAATATCATACATTTTTGGACAAATCTCTTGGAAGTTGTTTTCCCAATGGAAAGATGTTTTCCCAGAAGAAAGTCATAGAAGATGTTATGAAATAGACTCCATGTGCTAGGTTTCAAGTAGTTCGATGAAAAGTTTGTCACAAGATGGTTGAAACAGTAAGAGTATGTAGATTTTATAAACCTTATTATAATTTTACACAACTCATAAAAATATAATGAGAACACTAGTGCTGATTCTTAGTGAAAGTAATAATTTGTTTCATGTGTTATGTACCATATTTTAATTTTTTAATTGCTTTATGTCAAAGAACAGTATTAAATCTGTGTGTGAAATTTGTAGGGGAAGAAAAGCTCAGTTTTGTGTCCAGAGGCAAAGCATGAACACATCTCAGCATTTGCTCAGTGAATCAAGAATAATAGAATAAAAACCTGAAAATAAAACTTTTAAAATTATTTTATCTATATTTCTAATGTCAGTTGCACACAGAAATTGAAAGAAAACTGTCACCTCCAATCATGTGAGAGATATCTATGGGTTTGTTAGATTTTCGGGCTCTTGGGGGAAAATACAAATATCTGTATTGCTAATTTCCAATGTGGAGAAATTGAAAGAAAACTAAGCAGCATCCAGCCTTATAAGAGGTGTGTATGGTTTCGTTAGATACTCAGAAACTCAAGAAACGTCCAGGAGCAATAAAACCATTTAAATTTTGACCAAAAAATGCTAAGATTTGATTGTGTTGTTCCACTTTTTTTTCACACTGCATGAACTCACTGAATTCTATTACTCAGTTATCACTGCTTACAATATAGCTGATGTTTTGTGTCTGCAAGGCTCCAAGGTAGAAGCAGCCCACTCTTAAGTAATTGCTATTCAAGTGTTTTGTTATGGAACAGCACTTTTTTTGTATTCTTGGTATGTAAAGAACTTGTTCTTTGATCACAATAAGGTATGTCCTATTCTTTCTTTAAAATATTATTGAAAAATAAACGGCTGTTTTAAAGAAAGAATAGGACATAAATTATTGTGAACAAAATATAATGAAAATGGGCAGAAAAATATAAACAAATGTACTTTATACCTGCATACTATGTTGTTCTAGTATTTGTGAAGATGTTTTTGTTAAAATATTTCATTTATTATAGTGTTGTACAAAAGAATTTTATTAGTTCTTGTGCAGTGTGTGTGCTTACTTTTTGGGAAATCATTTTGTACAGTTTTGTTCAGCAGCATATTTGCTTCTGCAGGCCACTAGTATGAACATAAATGTGTTTAATTCTGTTTCATGCAAAATTGATAAGTGAAAGTAAAATTGTAATTAAACATTTTGATGTATTGTGAAGATTTGTACAAAGTGGAAACACTTATTGAATGAATAATAAAACAAGCATGAATTTCACGCCTCTCAATTCGTATATTTGTTTAATAAAATGAGCATGAATTACATGCCTCTCAATTTGTATATTTAAAAGTTGTTATTGAACTCTCATCCAGTGGTCTCTCTCTTAACTGGCCACTTTGAGGCTGGGACTTAGACGTGATAGTGATTTGGCCAATTGAAACATAGTTCCCGTAATTGCATTTATCATGCAAAGTATGTACCTTTTTTTTCTAATATGATATGTATAATTAAGAAAACTATCCTTGAATTTTCTGTGTTGGTAAACAAACTAAACAAACTGTACCCTACTGTATTTACAATTCATAATTTCAGTCCAGATATATGTGTATGAATTAGTCCTCATCAAACTGGAAATTAAATTTCACATTCAGCACAAATTTAAAAAATAAGCTCTAGGTTCATAATTATCAGTTTTCTTTTGTTTCTTTGAGGCTAGAGTCATGCCACGACAGGTCTGCTAGTTATCAGTGTGTCAAACTTGTAGCAGTCGGTTAAAATGGAGACCAGTTCAAAGGTGGTCAAGAGAAACTGTGTTCAGAGGGTGTCCACTGTATGTCCAAAAACTCTTTAACTTAATAACTCATAATTGAGAGTAATTAATTAAGTTTAATTAACAATTAAATTAACTTAATTAAATAACTTAACTTAATAATTCATAATTAAGCTTTTAAGGACAAAGAAGCTTCTTGTCTTTATCCTCTTGTGATTTCATTTATTTCATCTGTAGCTTAATGAAATTACATTTCAATATTTAAAACGATGCAATAACTTAAAAATAGCTAAAATTCATATGAATTCAAGCATTGTCGATTAAAAGTTTGACTAATAAATATTTTAGTGATTAGCAAGCATGCCTCCATGCATGTTTGCTTGAATGAAACAGCAATTACTAAATGCCGTATAAAACATAATATTGTATCATGACTTTTTACTTGCTATCTTATATTTCACGGAAAAAATATGTGTAAAATGTTTGTGTTTGTAGGGTTTTTTTTGTTTTGTTTTTTAAAGAATTAAAGTGTGTCTTTCTGTTAGTTTTGTATTGTTATTAGTTCTGTTTTAATTTTGTTTTGCTTTGTTAGGTTCAGTTTATGTGTCCTGGTTGACTGAGGCATCTGCTTATGTGGGCTTGCATCGACGTGATCAAGCACAACTTGTGTTGAATACATTGACACAAAGTGATACTTATTCTGTGGAACGATACACAGAACATGTCAAGAGGATAAAACAAACGCAACGCCAGTGTCGCTGCCACCGATCTTCACATTCTTCCCAAATATACTCCCCTAGAGCAACATCTCAGCAGCGCAAAAAACGATCCCTTGAAGTACAGCTTACATCTACTGTTCAGCCTCTGTCATCATCTTATAATTCTGCACGCAAACGTAGTCGTTGTTTTGGAGAGTGAGTGTTGACATAATATTGAATTACAATGTGAATACTTTTTTAATGTTGCAGTTTATCATTGGCGAGTTGATTTTTCCTCTAGTCACATGCCGTGTTTATATTTTTCAGTTATTCCAACCACAGCATAGAACCTATCCCTGAGGAAGAAATAGAGGCAGAAGATTCTAAAAGTGGAAAGGGGACAGTGGCTGCAGTTGCAGGAGGTCTAGCTAAAGGTGCGTGTTTCCTCATAGACCAGGTTTGGGCTTTAATAATTTTCCTTCTTGGTCGATTTCGTCTTAACTTACCTCATCAAGTCCCAGAGGTCTCGTGATTTACTTCATGACAGTTCTGTGGATCAAGCCGGCAAGGAGAAGAGTGTGCAATGGCTCAATGCATTTGGAAACAATAATCTCATATTTGTTATGTATAGTTGAACACAAATAGTGTATAACATAAGAATCAATTCCATGAACAGTTGAAAGTTTCAACTGTTCAGAAAATAAAGCATTGTTTTTTTATACTGAGGTTATATATTCTAGAAGTAAGTATTAATATCTGAAATTTATCAGTCTAGTATAATTAATTAACATTTAATTTGATATTTCCTTGTACAAATTTTTATTTAAGTTATTTGTAGACAAGTTCTTTTCCTGTTAATGAATGTGTGTAAATGAAGTTTATGTATTGTGATGTTAAATCCGTAACATCATAAATATCATCGTTCGAGCAAGTTTTCTAAAGTGATGTAAGTATAAATGTATTGAAAAGTTATCACAGTTGCACCTAGAAAATGAATATAAGAAGCTATCTGTTATATTTCTGAACATACTTGTTCAGAATAATCATCATTTAAATTTTACATATAATTGTAAATTTTCTCTTGATGTTGAATCTCATTCCAGTCAACAGTAGCTTCGTGAGTAATTATCCATTTTTTCTTAGTTAATTTACTTCTTATGATATTATATTATTGTCTATTGATAGTCTTTATAGAGCATGATTTTACTTTGTGATTTTAAATTGACTTATGTGCCTGTTTTAGGGGTTATAATTATCATTGTTCAAATAAACAGAAAGTAATTGTATGGAAATGGGCAAATTTTAAAGGACATGAGCAAGTTATAAAGTTGTGGTATCATGTGTCTAAATCATTACATTGCAAACCATTGGTTTCCATGTGGTGTTAATAGGAGATCCCTATATTTTCATACAGAAATATTCTCCTGAGAAGCTTTATCTTATTGTTGAGTGCCTTGTCCTTCGCTCAAAACATAAGCAACTCGAGCTTCCAATTCATATATTTATCTTTGAGTGGAACAATATTAGTGCTGTAATATATTAAAATTGTATTGAAATTATAAAGTTAACTTTAATGCTGAGAATTCCATGTGAACAAATTTTTTTTAACAGTGCCCTTTATGGGCCTATTTTAGGTTGCTTAATCAATTTAAATTTTTGTGATTTTTTTATTAGTTTATAGTGTATATATTATAATGCATTTTTTCAGCATCTGTTTTCAAGTTTGAGACTCTCCTTCTTTTTGATATACTGATAATAGAGATTTAATGTTCATATCTTTTGCATTTATATACAATCTAGAATAGTGTAAAACAGCAAATATCTATTATCAGAATAATATATGAAAATTAGACAATTTATGTGGTTTTTGAATATTACCTGCAATTATCACTTGGCTTTTGTTGTGAAACCAAAACTGTATTAGTTTTGAAGAGTTGTATTTGTAAATGCATTCTAAGAATGCTCTCTATGGTTTGTATAAGGTTTTTGTGTTAGTTGAAAATTGACAAATCAGTTTTATAAAGAATAGTTAAGAGAAAAGTGTAAAATTAATTTTTTACTTTTTAAAAATTTAAAAATCCTTCATTAATGATGTACACAGTGTATTTTATATTAAATGTATTCCCTGTATTAATGTCAAAATAACATAAAAAAAATAAGATAATATATATACAATAAGCTTGAAAGTGCATAAATGGAAATCATGGGAACATGTATTCATATATCTTCTGAGTCTGTGAAATCTTATTTTAATGACTGACAAAATTATAATTAATCTCTGCATTGTGTGATTTAATTTTTCCAAATTTTTTCATGTATTGAAATTATTGAATACTGAAGATGTGATATTTATAGCATGTGTAATTAACATTCCTAGAAGTGGTTGATCTGTTTATCACGTTGTAGACACAAATGTTAAAGAGTATTTCATAGAGGTACTTTGTATTTTAATGAGGCACAAAATATATGAAAATATAGTGAATAATTCTCGTAATTAAATGACTTATCCTGTCTAGTTAGAAAGGCATAATTAGTGTTTTTCATTCTGAAATGTATGTATACTTGTATATTTATCATTAACTTGATTAATTTTTGTGTGTCCCTGTGATTCTGGTGATTCTGAGTGAAGAAATATTGAAGGATACATTTTATTTACTTATTCCCGTTAACATTATACCTACCAACTTGCACCCCTCCCTTCAATTTTTTTTTAGTCGTGTACTTTTTGTAAGCTTCTTTTGCCAATGATACCAATGATTCATAATATAATACTAAAGAAATTCTAACGCTTCATCAAGTACCTAATTAATTTATTATGCTGAAATTAAGTGGATTACAGTGTCAACAATTTATTTTATTATTTACACATTTGTTGGTACACAAATTTTTTTCTTAATTTTATCCATGAAATAAAATTTTTATTTGCTACTCAAAATTTTAACGAGTTTGAAGTTTTAGATTAATATATTTCAAACACTTATTGGCAAATTAATTTTTTGTTTTACTCACTTGCCCCTTTTTTAAAATTTTAAGGTTATTTTTGTTAAAATTTTACCTACGTTTTGAATTTTTTGGAAACCTTTACAAATAAAGAGATCCCCACACTTGCAAGAAAACTTAATTCATATATTTTGAATTATGAAATATCTCGTTGAAATAAGAATTTTACTTGTATGGGAATGTAAATTTTCATGGGTTGTTACTTTTTCTTTCTTTGTTTTCTTTTCTACTTCAATCTGCCCTTGACTTGCCTGTTGAGGTTTAATTTGACTTTTTAAATTGTTAATTAATGAGAAGATAGTGTTTCTGAAACACATTGAAACTTTTGTTCCGGAGGAATTCTTTCTTTTACTTTGCCTCGCTAAAATCCCACTTTTCCTACTTCTACATGCTTTATTACTGTATATTTTCAATAATACAAATAATGTGCATGATGCCTTAGTCTTTTTTAAAACTTTAAAATTTTTCTAACACATTTTTGAATTTGAAATGTCTTCATAGTACAAATGAGTACTTGAAAGTTGATGTATTGAAATCAGATTTTCCGTGTTACTTTGAGGCACTTTAAGATGCAGGAGTGCAGTACCTTTTTTTTCTTTCTTAGTGAAAAGGAAGAAGGGCAAGCAGGGAGCTACTGCTATGTTTCTGGCTGCTGCTAACATCTCCACTGGGAAAAGGAAGCAGGAATTTGAAGAGAGTGATTCTTGGGAGTAGGAAGGTGCTGGGTTCAATGAAGGTAAAGCGTTAGGTTTTCTGTTTCCAAGGGCTTCTTTGGGAAAAATATGAGGGAATGGTTATTCTGAGTGATGTAAAATGGTAGATTTTGAGAATAAATCTCTTTTTGTAGCAAAATTGGGTGCAGCCACCAAATTTCTTTTTCTCTCTTTAGTTAAGTTGACTTTTGGCTTTTGCACCAGTTGCTATTGTGTTACTTATTTCATTAGTCATCTCTCTGTCATTTTATTCACTTTTCTGAATTTTATATTTGAAAAAACAAAAAAACAAAAACAATTGTAGCCCTAAGTGTTTGAAATAGTTTTCAAAAGGAACCACCATAATATTTTTGAAATTACTCAAGGATGTGAAATTCCCAATAGTGGTGTGGTCATTGTATCAAATTATATTTTCAAAAAAGGAATTTATAAAGCTGAAAGGTATGTGATTACGATCATGTCCTTTTCATGATCAAAAGGCAGAATATAAAATGAAAATTATTTTGTTTTTGTTTATAAGTGAGTGGACAATACTTCAATGCTAAATTGAATTTTTCTTTAAAAAGAAAAAGATGTAATTTAATTTTAAGAAGTCTGTTAGGGACTTGAGCTTAACTGATTAAAAATTAAATTACAATTTTAGTCATATGTAGTTGTAACAAAGTTCTTTCAAGATTATTTGGTAATGAGGCCAGTTCATTTATTTGTTAACTAATAATAGTGGCCCAAGCCAATCCTCTGAAGTGAATAGTAGTAGAAGCGTCCAATTTGATACAATTTTGTCGTAGTGGTAATGTATCATAGTAATGCTAGTAATACTTATGTTGTTTTTTTATTATTTCTTTTCGGTTGGTCTTGTTTGTAATTATTATTTCTTGTATTCCTGTAAAATTCTCTGCGGTTTTATGACAAACGTTTTGTGAAAAAATACATGTGCGTGAAGGTATAACTTGTTTTCATGGTTTTGTCTTAGGTAATTTGACAGTTGGCAGATAAAGTTTTGTGATTTGCATTCATTATTTATTTTACATTTAATATGTATTAACGGTCCAGAATTTTGCCCTGTCAAGGAGCTGTGTAGTATTCATTTTGATGGTTCAAACTGAGAAATGTGAATTTATTGTTAAGGGTCTTGAAATGAAGTTACCAAAGATATTGAAAATTAATTTTTTTGTAGAAAATCTTTTAATAATTACATGTTATAAATTGTTCTGTCAGGTCTTAAGAGTTTGGTTGTTTGACATTTTGTGTACTCCTTTGATTAAATGTTTTTATCACCACATGGCTCTGGAAAGTTCTATTTTAAAGCTGAGAAAAATTATAATTTTTTGCTCTTTTTGCAGAATGTATTTACCAAGTGTGATTAAATAATTTCAGAGGTGGCTAAATTGAGCATATTAGGATTGTTGCAGAAATTGTCAGGTCATGATTAATTTATGAAACTGTGTGGTTTTCATCTGTTTGTTATTGTGGAAATGTTATAGTTTAAAAAAACAAACAAAAGAATTTTGCATTTTGGAATATTAAACTAAGATGTAACTATGGATGTACAAGAGAGTAATTTTAGATTTTATTCCCCAAGTGAAAGAGTTAAGCGTGGTTTGAGTGAAGTGTGTGAATTTTCAAGAGTTGAATTAAATTGTTTACTATCAAGTGCTGTACATGATTTTATTCATTACCTCTATGAAAAGTTAAGTTAAATGAAATATTTAGTTTTGTCTTAATGCTGAAACTGAACACACCTTTATTGTGAATGAGAAAAATCAGAGACAAGCAAATTAACTCTAGTAGCTAATATTGTGAGTCATGTAAATTGTATTAAACTCTGGAATAAAATTTGCTGCAATGAACTGAAACACCACTAGAAAATACAAACATTTGTGTTGTCTAGAGCAACAAAATAAAAATTTAGTGTACATGGTGGTACTAGACACTGATAGTTTGAATGCTGCAAATGAAACTTACATGTGCACCCTTTAATTTCTTTAATTGAGAAATATCTGTTTACATCTATTACATTGTGTGATTTTTAATTAGGTACTTTGGTTGAAATACACGAATATTTGAAGACAGAGGGATGACTATTTATGTGTTAAATGTAAATGCAATTGAAGTTATGTTTTCAATATTTGCATTACAGGAAGGTGATGTGAGAATCTCTGAGGAAAAAAAAAAATCAGTGTTCCGGTAAGGTGTTCAGAGACTCCTGCTTTTAGTAGGCTGAGATTTGTCCAGAAAAATACATTTAACATAAGTTTTCATTTTGGAATATGCAATGTTATTGTCTTATTGTAATTTGCATTGAAAGTAATTAATTTTATTGTATAATTTTAATTATTTAAAATATTTTTGACAACTTGTATTCAGTTTTGAAATATTCACGTTCATTACATCCACATGTGAATACGTTTGTAAAACATCTTGCATTTCATGTCAAGGGAATGTAAGGGAACAATATATATATTGTTTCAGTAATTTCTTAAACTTGTGTATTTTTATTTTTTTCCTTTTCTTTGTCCCCTTTCAGTTTCTGATCATTTGACTGTTGGTGTTTGATTTCCAAATTAATTCTTTGTTACTTTTTTGTCTTTCTAGAAACTATTTCACTTTTTACTTGCCTATTCAGTTTGGTTTTATAGTCTTGTCAAGTGTCTTTCCCATTTTTTCAAAGTATGTAAAAATGCTTACTTATCAGAAACAAGAGAAGTATGATGTGGGAGATAACAAAAAATATTTATTTTCGATTTTTCATCGAACCAAACTGAGCATATACAGAAGAAATTTTGGAAGAGAAGTAATCATACAAATTCTTGTTCCTGGTAGAATGGATATATTTTTCATTTTTATGAAGCAAGTTTATTTTTTTCAAATGCACAAGTATCTTCCTGTTTAAGATACACAAAAATTGACAAAAACTGAATAAATACAGAATAATTATGAAACTTTTCTCCTGATTTTTTTTAAACCAACATCAGGCCAATTTTTTTTAAACAATTTTCTTTAGCTCTTCTGTATAAGAGGGTTTTCTTTAGAAAGTAATATAGAACTGACGGTGTTCTATAGAACTGAAAAGGAAAAAAAAGTTCAATAATTGTGCCTCTCAGATTAATTAACTCCAATTGTTACAGATTTACTGCTAACTGCTGGCAAGTTCACAGGAGCTTGTACATTCAACTGTCGAAGTGATTATATCCATAATTTGTTAAAACCCTGTACATTGAACATTGACACATTTTTTGCAAACAAATGTTTTAAAATTTATTTTCAGGGAATAGTGTGACTATCTCCATTTAAATTGCAACTAACATATCAGAAGGCAATGTGACAAACTCCATTTATTTTTATTTCTTTGCACAATTGTTGAGAGTTCATTTATCTTTATTTTAGACATTAATAATAAGTTCAAGTATATAAATGTAGATACTTGATGGCACAGCAGAAGAGGAGATGGAAATGCATTAGAATGGACTTGAAAGATATGAGTATGTGCCATTTTTTGACACAAACCTTAAGAAAAAAAGATTGGGTTGATTGGCAAGTGGGTACCATCAATTGGAATGCTGTACCCAGCTGTTTGTTCAGTCAAAGTCAAGAAGCAGAACATGGGTTTGTTGAAGTAGGTTCCCTAATGAATCAAAATTACTATAAACAATTAATAGTCATGAGTGAAATGAATAATGTGAAATAATAATAATCATGACCTTTATCTCTCATGTTTAATCTGCTAAGTTGCATAGTAGCAAAACTGAAAAGTTTACAATGATTTAAGTTGACCATGCAAATATTTACTACATCCTGAAAGTTAAATACAATATTGTTCTGAAATCAAGAAAATTTTTAAAATTTGTATTATTGTATCCTGCTATTATAGTTAAATTTTGTATCGTTTTACTATTGTAATACATTTATTATTATTATTATTATTATTATTATTATTATTATTATTATTATTTTGTAATCAATAAACAAGAATTATATACAAGCTATGAACATAAGCCTTTATTTTCTCTCTTTCTATAAGGAAGTTAATGTGGATTGTGGGAACCTCAATTAAGAAAATGAAGGGCGTGATATGCGTATTCACCCGAATATAAGACGAACCCATGTTTTGAAGAGGGCCCCTAAGAACTTTAAATTTTAAACTAAATAAACTTTAAATTTTCTTAGTATTGAATCAAAATGAAATTGCAAATTGTCTTGCTCCTGAGAATATTAAAACTTATTGCCTGAGCTTTCATTATTTTCTTGTTTCTTAAAAGTCATCGTAGTCATGATTTTTGTCACTACCGGCATTGCACATTTTTTGCTCCACGCATACTGAGTTGTAGTCTTCCCTAAAAGTTCTGTGGCTTGAATTTGTGTTTGTCTTTCAATTGACGCCACCTAAGAACGTTCTATTCTGAATCACCAGATTTTCTTCCGATTTTACTGTGGCCTCTCATTCTTTAATAGAACATATCCGAAATGCGCTTCGTTTAATCGTTGAACTTTAATGTTTGCATGATCGAGTTGTGAACTGCTAACTCTCCGTTTCGTGGGTAATGCGGGAGCGAGCGTCAAAGTTCCCAAGTTCGGGAGGTTTTTGCTTAGAAAATATTTATTTTATCATTGTTTCGTCATTGAATGTACGACACGTATTTTTATCGATGTAAATTCTTTCTTTTTCATCTGCAAAACGCGAATTTGCACTCCTCGGGCTTCGAACCGAGAGTCCGCACAGCATCGTCAATCAGCGCATCGTGTAACAGACTCGGCAACGATTGTTATTCTTTCTCACGTTGCGTTTCACTGCGTACAATGCTATTCGTTTGAGGTTTTTTCATTATCGGCCCATTGAAAAAATATTGGTCTGGATTGCCCAGGAAATTCGCGTTGGATACCAAGATTACGTCCGCAAGTATAATTAGATATTATAGATACGCGTGTGTATCTTCTTCGCAACTTATTGTTACGTCAGCATTCGAATTTCTTGACGGGGAAAGAATGTAGAAACATAAATCCTAACTCTCTACGCTTAATCTGCGAAAGAGTAGACGACCCCGTAATTACAGAATAAGATATTTAGGAAAAAACTTATATTGGGGTAAATACCGTAATAATTCAATGCTTTGCTTTGATTTTGTAGAGTATAGTGGTCTCAGGTTCTTTTAACTTAGTATAATTTGAATTATTGAATAACACATGGAAAAGGTTTTCTATGATATTATTTTCTCAGCCAGTCTTAGTCTGTGTCTTATGTTGAATTCAGATGTTTGAAGTTACACTCATTGATTCAAGAATAGTATTAAAAGTCTCAAAGTAATCTCAAAATGAAGGAGTATCTCAGACTAAAATAATGGGTTCAAAAATGAAAGATTTGAATGAAGGGAAGAAATTGTTGATAAGAAATAAAATTTCATTGTTGTTCAAACAATAGACCTCATGGAACTTTACAGTTTGGAGTGTGGGATATGCTGTGTCAGCCATTAGCGTCATTAGGAGAATAAACAGTCAGTCTGATTAATTTGATATATATCAATGAGGAGGAGGATCTTAATTTTAACTGGTTAGGGTTAGATTGATCAAGGATGCTAGAATTATGAAGTTAAAAATTCTTTAGAATATTGACAGAAGACATTCCCATCAATAAAGGAGTGAGACAGGGCTGTTCTTTATCACCGACTCTTTTTAATATATAATACGATGTGTTTAGAACTTGGAAGTTGAATGCAGACCCAGGGATCTATTTTAATAAAACCTTTTTAAACTCTCTTTTATATGCAGACGACAAAGTAATAATACAAGACTGAGGATAAAATGCAGATGGCGGTTTACAAACTTCACCAAATTGTGGCAGATTATGGCTGTAAAGTATCCATTGAAAAAACTAAAACAATGGCATTCAAAGGAAAGTATCCTGTGAGAACTAAAATAATAATAGAAGAAAAGATACTTCAACGAGTAAAATACTTCAAATATTTAAGCTGTTATGTATCTTATGAAACGGACATTGATTTAGATGAAAAACTTAATAGATTCAGAAGCATCTGTCGTACAATTCGCAGAAATTTAAAAAAATAAAACCAGGAGAGAAACACGGGTAACATTTTTCAATATTGTAGCTATTCCAGTACTCATGTATGGAGATGAAATAAGAGTAATGTCAGAAGGCAAATTGAGAATCCAGGTGTCAGAAATGAAGTTCATGGGGAGCGCTCTTGGTTTTCAATATTAGATGAAAAAAACATGGATATAAGACAGGAATTGAAGGTTGAACCATTGCTGGATACTCTTGAGAAGAAACAGACAAAGATGATGTGAACATTTGGAGCGAATGCCGAACATGAGACTCTGTGAGACGAGTGAAGAAGAAGAAGAAGAAAATTCTTTATCCATGTTTCTTATTTCTACCTTTCTTTCTCCTGTCTTTTTGGTGTGAATATTCTCTAAGTAAATGTGCGTCTCAGAATTAGACTTGTATATACATCCTGTAACAAGAGGCCCAGGATTATAATCCAGAATATTTCCAAATACAATTTTATGAAGAATTGTACAGTTGGTTAAAAAAGGACAGTCATGTGGACATGAAATTTTGTATATTGCTTAACTTTTGAGTGTTTAACATATATAAAACATAATGTTTTGCAGAATATCTGAGAAAGAATAAATGTTCCATTAATTTGATGATTTTCTCCCCCTATACGTCACATACAGTTTTGGACTGTTTTTGACTAAATAAATAAATTATTCAAGAATCATTGATTTTTTGTGTCTTCTTTCATATAAGTGTTATTCTTATTGTAATAGAAGAAAGGACAGGGAATGCTGTTTTCACATCATTTATTATCTTTAAAGGCAACTCTTTTGAGTCAATACCAGCAGAAATAAATAAGCAAGTTCATTGAAGACAGTAGAAGCTATAGACATTGTCAGAGATAATAACAAAATGCATAGTTACTCGGATGTCTTTGTAATATTTGTTTGTAAATTTACATTAGATTCATTAAAACTCTTGAAATTTAATTGTTGTGTGGTTTTTTCATGTAATGACATGTCAAATAATATATTTTTTGATTAGGTTTTGAATAAAATTCACAGTTTTAAAAAATACAGTGTTACACTATCAATTAAAAATTCATTAACAACAAATGAAGTCAAAATTTATTAATAAAATATTCCATACGTGGGTCACACTTTAGTGTATTAACAGTTTTGAATTTAATTTCTGTGCTTTTTCTACTTTACCATTCAACGTAAGAGATTCTATGGATTGGTTGATAATAATAATTGTGGATTGGTTGATAATAATGATTGGATAGATGATGGGAGTTGAAGAACGTTTCTACAAAAGGATGAGCACATAATGCGGGGGACTGTATTTTGAAATATTTCTAAGACATTTTTCTTCACTTTCTATATTTGTGTATTTAAATTCAATTCAATTGAAAAGGTAACACATGGTCAACCTGTTCAAGATGTGATGGAAACTTCCAATACAATTTTTTCTTTATGAAAGTGCTCAAATCAATACCTTTCTTTATTCAGGGATTAATTTTCCCTACCAGATTATTCCACTCTACCACCATTTCTTTTTTACTTCAGTCTGATTACAAATGTTGTAATAGAATGTTCTGGAAGAGTGTCTTTGTAGATATTGCCCTGAAGATCATCTAAGGCAATTTTTACTTCTTGTTTTGTGGAGGCTCTGTGAAATAAAACAAATCTGTCACATTCCTTATTATTTCAATCACATCCCAAAAAATAACCAAGGTTATTTAAAGACACTTTTGCCTGGGAATATGTTAGGCTGGGGAGGACACTTATGTTTGTGAGTTTGGGTTTATAGGGGATTATAATTAACATGTACACACATCAGCCACACCATACCACACAATCATACACCCACCCACACTCGTCTCATATGGACCTGCACTAGGAAGCAACTAGAGGTGCTACAGAATGGCACACACTTTCTTGTACCAAATTTTTCTAATTTCCTTAGTGTGGCCTGGCTTTAAAGTTTTGCTTCATTCTCTGGTCAGCTGCCCAGTTGCCCAAAGTACATTCTTTTGACAATTTCTCAACTTTTTGCTTTCCTAGTAATACTACCAAATTATTACTTAGAGAATATTAAAGAAGAGTAGAAACTCATCCTAAATAGAAGTTTTCATTGAGAAATTTGTAGCCATTTTTGAGAAAATGGCGATTAAGCTTTACTATAAATTCGAAATTTGAAGCTCTTTTTCATGGAAATCTATTGAGTTTTCAAAAAGGTAATTTGAAGTCATTTGAAGCACTTCTACTCACAAATGAAAAAATTTTGGAAACCAATTTTAATGGCTGAGAGGTATTTCAAAAAAATTACATTTGTGTAATTTTGGAAAAACGAAAAATTCCCCAAAAAACTTTATGTCATATAAAACAGTGGAATTAGCAAAAATTTGGCCTTTTTGAGAAAAGGAGTTTATGTGTTTCTGACAATGCGGAATTTTGAGTTAATTTTTATAGAAAACTTGGGTTTTCGAGAAACTTTATTTGACATTATTTAAAACAAATGTACTCATAAATACAGTAATGTAAAGAAATCACCTCTAATGTAAATATTTCTGACGTGAGAGACAGGTAAAAAAAAATTACATTTTTGTAATTTTTAAATAAACAAACAAATACAGCATTTGGCGTATATGTCATTGGATAGGGAGCATTTGGTACTAACTCTTCCAAAAATTTAAAGAAAAAATTGGGAGCCGTTTTTGAGAAAATCTTGGTTTTGTATTTAAAAAAAAAATTGCAAATATTTCACGCCCTATTGCACGAAAACAACTAAGATTTTCGAAAAAATGTACATGACTTTTATGATACAACTATTTATGGACAACAAATTTCGTTTGAAGGAAAAAACTCTATTATCAATTTTATAGTTGTAGGACGCCGGAAAAAATTCAAACTTTTTCAATATTCGAAACGTCAGAGATAACTGTGAAAATCGGACCTATGTCACATTTATACGCGTATTTTACTCTATTCTTACAAGAAATTTAAAGGAAGAATTTGGATCCGTTTTGGAGAAAATGTTGAAAATGTCCGCGAGGCTTGATATAAAGTACCCTCAAATATTAAAGAATGTTTTTCAAAATCTCAAAGTTTCAACTAGAGCCAGATCCACAGGGCTTTCTTCAATTTGGCAAAGATTGAATGAATGTTTAGGTACTAGGAGTGTTCACAGACGGACGGACAGATGGACGGACGTTTTGAAAAAAGCCACATTGGTGAAAAAAGAGTTTGGAAAATGGTAATTCGGAGGGTAGTTTTTATTAAAGAAAAATTGTTGTTACAAGATATATTTCCAAATGACGAAATTATTTTAAGACTCTAAAGACGTCTGTGACTAAGCAAATGGCGAACGATCTTTCTCTGCTTTCAAGCACGTAAAAAATTATCTGAGATCGAGTTTTAAATAAGTCACATTGAATGCATTATCTCTGTTATACATAGAAAATGACATTTTGGGACGCATAGAGTTTGAAGACACTTAAGAAATTTGCGGAGACTAAAGCAAAAAAACGAGATTCCGTATGACAAATTTTATATGTACTCCTAAATGCTATTTTGACTTTAATATCCTTTTTTTTGTAACAAAATGTAAAGTATATCCAAAAATAGAAATTCTTTTACAATTAACTTATATTTTTAATTTATTGACCGACTCTATGGTTGAAGTTGTAAAAAATGCAAACATATAATCAATTAGTATTATACGTATACAATATTTGCATTGCTTACAAATATCGTACAAAATTGTTTCAACTGAAAGTATTATAAATAAGGTGTCAAAAAAGCAAATTAAATAACGGGGCGCTAAAACATTTGACAGCTAAGGGCGCACATAAGTCAAAGTCAGGCACTGAATGTAAAACCGTAGATTTTATGTTTGGCAGGACCGTGATTTTGTTCACATTAGACAGATTTCTGCATTATATACGTTCCGCATTGGGCAAGTTTTACTGTATTTGTATTCGATCGTTGTTAAATAAACTAAGGATTATCAGTTTCCGTAACCGAGGTAATATCGGACCCAATGACCTCGGATACCCGCAAGTATGTACAAAATAAGATTTGATGAGAGGCTAAATGTTCATGTTTTTTGCGCAAAATATGCAAAAACGTATTCTTGATAAATGTTGAACAAAATAAAATAATTTCTGTGCATTGAACATATTATAACATGATTTTTATAAGGGAATATTTAAGAAATGGCCCTGCCGTAAATGAAAATAACTTTTCAAGCCTGTAACTTAACAGAAGGTGCTACAGAATGACAGACTTTCTCGTTGAAAATTATTTCTAATTAACTTGGTGTGGTCTGGCTTTAAAGTCTTGCTCCATTCTCTACCCAGCTGCCATCTATCGTCGCCCAGAACATTTTTTTGACATTTTTCTCAACTTTTTAATTTCCTAATAGTACAAAAGAAATAATCCTTCAAGAATTTTAAAGAAGAGTAAAACCTCGTCCTGAATAGAAAGTTTCACTGAAAAATTTGAAGCCGTTTTTAAGAAAATGATGTTTAAGCGTTGCTGTAAATGCGAAATTTGATTTTTAAAGCAATCCTTGAGTTTTCGAAAAACTTTATTTGAAGTAATTTGAAGCACTTCCACTCACAAATGTAATAATGTATACAAATTGATGTGCATATTAACGGCATGAGAGATATTTAAAAACATTACATTTGTGTAATTTTTGGAAAAACAAATGAATACACCAAAATGAACTGTACGTCACATTAAAAATGCAATTAGAACTACCCATGGGAAAAGTTTGAAGAAAAAATTTGGAGTCATTTTTGAGAAAATGGCGTTTGAGCGTTTCTGAAAATGTGAAATTTTGAGCTCGTTTCCACAAAAAACTGCTGAGTCGTCGAGAAACTTTATTAGACATTATTTAAA